>BSUD01000002.1:49817058-50069686 GCA_033239045.1 Fagopyrum esculentum | reverse complement strand
CTTTCTCTTGTTTTGCAAAGATGTGAAGACACTAACCTAGTTCTTAATTGGGAGAAGTGTCAATTCATGGTTAAGGAAGGAATCGTTTTAGGTCACTTAGTCTCTAGTAGAGGGATAGAGGTAGACAAGGCTAAAATAGAGACCATAGAGAAACTCCCTCCCCCAGTTTCGGTGAAGGGAATAAGAAGTTTCCTAGGACATGCTGGATTCTATAGACGTTTCATTCAGGATTTTTCTAAGATATCAAAACCTCTCACTAATCTATTGATGAAGGATGCGGTTTTTGAGTTTTCGCAGGAATGTCTAGATGCGTTCAACACCATCCGGCAAGCTCTAATTTCAGCACCCATTATCCAACCACCGGATTGGACTCTCCCTTTCGAGATTATGTGCGATGCTAGTGACGTAGCCATTGGAGCTGTTCTTGGGCAACGAAAGGAAGGACGAACCCACGCCATATACTACGCTAGTAAGACGCTAGACGAAGCCCAGCTCAACTACGCCACTACGGAAAAGGAATTTCTAGCCATTGTCTACGCTATTGACAAGTTTCGCTCTTATCTTGTAGGTGCAAAGGTGATTGTCTACACGGATCATGCTGCGATCCGGTACCTCCTTGCAAAGAAGGATGCGAAGCCAAGGCTGATTAGATGGATTCTTCTCCTACAAGAATTCGATCTTGAGATCCGCGACAAGAAAGGCTCGGAAAATTCTGTTGCGGATCATTTGAGTCGTCTAACACATCTAGAGGACGACCATTTACCCATTGATGACTCCTTTCCGGACGAACACCTACACATCATAGAGGAGTGCATCAAGGTAATCTCCAAGGGTGACGAACCATGGTTTGCTGATTTCGTTAACTATTTGGTTTGCCAGGAGATACCACCCGGACTATCATATGCGCAAAGGAAGAAGTTCTTCAAGGACGTCCGGGAATACCATTGGAACGAGCCTCTTCTCTTCAAGAGAGGTCCGGATGGCATCATTCGGCGATGTGTGCCGGAAGATGAGATGCAAAGTGTCATCCGTCATTGTCATTCACTACCTTGTGGAGGACACGCTAGTTCAAACAAAACTAGCGCAAAGGTATTGCAATCCGGATTTTATTGGCCTACTTTATTTAAAGATGTGCAATCCTTTGTTTCTTGTTGCGATGCTTGTCAAAGAACAGGCAATATCTCTAGAAGGAACGAGATGCCCCTCAACAACATCCAAGAGGTGGAGATTTTTGACGTTTGGGGAGTCGATTTCATGGGACCATTCCCTTCTTCTTGTGGGAACCAATACATACTATTGGCGGTAGACTACGTTTCTAGATGGGTAGAAGCCATTGCCTCTCCCACAAATGATGCCATGGTGGTGGTTAAGTTCTTCAACAAGACCATCTTTCCACGATTCGGGACGCCAAGGACGATCATTAGTGATGGAGGTTCTCACTTCATAGCCCGTCGCTTTGAAGCTCTTCTATCCAAGTATGGGGTTACTCACAAGATCGCCACCCCTTACCATCCACAAACGAGTGGACAAGTTGAGATCTCAAATAGGGAGATCAAGGGAATTCTAGAGAAGACGGTTTCGAGGACTAGGAAAGATTGGTCCTTGAAACTAGATGATGCGTTATGGGCATACCGGACTGCATACAAGACTCCCATAGGAACCACACCATACAACCTTGTGTATGGGAAGTCTTGTCACTTGCCGGTAGAGCTAGAGCACAAGGCGTTTTGGGCTATCAAGTGGCTGAATTTCAGCATGAAAGAAGCGGGAGAGAAACGTCTCCTAGACATCAACGAACTGGATGAACTCCGTTTGAACGCCTATGAAAACGCTAAGATCTACAAGGAAAGAGCAAAGCGTTGGCATGATAAGCATATCATCCCAAAGGACTTCCAAGAAGGAGATCAAGTTCTCCTCTTCAATTCGAGACTTCGCCTCTTTCCAGGTAAGTTAAAATCTCGTTGGACTGGACCTTTTCTAATTAAGCGCATTTTCCCCCATGGTGCAGTTGAAGTATGGGGTGAAGCTAGCGGAAGTTTTAAGGTGAACGGTCAACGGCTCAAGAAGTACTCACCGGAACTCCAAGCTGAGGAGTTTGCACCTACCGCACTCGAATAAGTGCGAGATTGGTCTAGCTACGGACCTTAAACAAAGCGCTTCTTGGGAGGCAACCCAAGGTATTGCATTTTCGTTTCTGTTTTCGATTCATAGTTTAGTTTAGAATAGACGTTTCGGTTTTATTTTGCCTCGATTCCTTCCGGTATGTTCGTGTTTTTGGTTGTAGGATCGATGGAAAAGGAGAAAGGAGGGATAATGTCGAAGAGAAGTGACGAAATTTGGACTTTGAAGCTTTACAGAGAGTTCCACGGTCTAAATTACGGTCGTCATTGCTACAGTGGCCGTAATTCTCAAAGGCCTGTGAAAAATCACCAAAATTACGGGTCCGTACATTTCCACGGCCGTGGAATGCCCCGACAGACCGTGATTTTTGAAATTTTGCCTGCGAGTATAAAAGCCACACTTCACCACAAAAACACCACAAAAACCCCCAATTTCCACGCCCTAAACGCCGAAATCGCACAGCTCATCCCAAATCTTCGTTCTCTAATCGTTTTTAACGATTCTTCTTCCTAAACTGAAGCAAATCCAACCAAGAACAAGATCCAAGCAACAAATCGCGTGGAAAACGATCAACAAACCCGCATTTTGGATTTCTCAATCCGAAAAAGAGGTTTTTGCTCTCTTCTTGATTCTAGTCGTTTTTGTTCGTTTTTGTTAGAGATTATTAGGAAGAACTGATTGAGATTGGAAGAAATTAGATTAGGACTGATTGTTGTGGTGAAATTTGCTGAGTTGCTGAGAATTGAGAATTACTGTGTCGAATCACGGTCTGCATAGGTTCCACGGCCGTGGTTTTGGGAAGAACAGACCGTAATTTTCAACAGAATGGATTTTGTGAGGAGAGTTTCGGGAAGGATTAAGGAAAAGAAAGGGGAGCAGAATAAGAAGAGAAAGGGTAACCCTTCTACATCTAGGGCACCACCACCCTCATCTCCCTCACCTTCACCTCCATCTTCACCTCCATCATCACCACCTCACCCTAGCATCCCGATCATACACGAAAACCACCAAGCTGCATTTGAGAGGATCGAGAAGAGGGCAGTAATTGGCCCTAGATACTTGTTGTTGGAGGATCTACATCCTCTCAACATTGTAGATGACCTCACATGGCTCTTGGATAGAGCCGGTTTACTTGTCTTCACGAACATTCGTGAAGACGCTTATGAGGAGATCACCCGAGAGGTTGTGACGTCTTTTGAGCACAGCCATGTTGATAGGACTGTCTCCTTCCGTCTCATGAACAGAGACTACCAGTTGAGCATTGTCGAGTTCGGGACCATCTTTGGGTTCCATGAGACCTACAACGGTCGACTCCCTAGGAACGTGTCCGCTAAGGACTTTTGGGAGGATGTGGCTATGATCTATGCCGACGAGGACCGTGGGCATCCAGCTGATACCAAGGCCAAATTGATGTACCATTTGGCCTTGAAGATAGCTCACCGTGTTCTTTCGGAGTGTCTCTTTCCTAGGACGGAGACGCCCCAAAAGATTAAGACGGATGAGCTATTCCTTCTCTACGCTATGCTTCATGGATGCCGCGCCGATTGTGCTACCCTTTTGGCGGCAACTATGAGCAAATTGAAGAACAAATCAAGAGGGAACATTGGATATGGTGGGATAGTGACCCACATAGCTAGGACTTTTGGAGTGGACTTCTCGGCTTGCACACGTATACCGGCAGTTCCATTAGGGCTACACGCTTTCATGGTTAGGGGACTCATCTTCCCCACACATAGAGGTCCGCCTTATGCGGGTATGCCCTGGGAGAGTAGGACAGGCAGGGGTATTGAGTGGCTGCCGGAGTATTCCATTGTGGCGGGACGCCACAACTGGAAGGAGACGTTCGCTGCGATGCATGCGAACAGGCTTGTAGCTCCCCCTTACGTTCCACCGCCGGTTGTAGATGAGGAGGATATGGGAGAGCCGTATGAGAGTGGTGGAGGAGCAGAGCAGGAGTTCGGCTCGTTTCCGGATCAGCCGGATCAGCAGGATGTACCTAGACGCTCTCCGCGTCCGGCTAGAGCTCCAGGCTCGTCATCTTGCCGCGCTAGCGTGAGCGAGAGGCCCACGTGGATGACTACACCTCCCACCTGGTACGAGACACCCCCTCCTTGGTCCACGACGCAGCCAGCAGCAGCACCACCACCACCACAGCCAGCACCAGCAGATGCTCCCGGATGGTATGATCGCGCTCCGGGATGGTATGAGAGGATGCCGGAGTGGGCTACCGGACTTTCAGAGAGAGTCGGAGCATTAGAGATCCGGGCAGACGCGAGAGATGGACGTTTGGACGACCTCGACCACATGATGAGGGACGTCTACCGCCAGCAGTTTGGGCGGTACTATGACCCGAGTTTCTCTCCATTTCCACCTCCACCGGCACCGCAGTGATCGATGACCGGACTGCTCGTTTTAGACATCCCCGCCACCATTTGTGAGTTTCTTTTTACTTTCTTTCTTTTGTTCTTTCTTGTGAACATTAGGGACAATGTTCGTCCTAAGTATGGGGTGGGATGTACTAAATGTTTGTAATAACTCTACTCTATATGTTGCTTCTATTCCGAGACTATTATTGCATGTTCATCATATGTCACACGTTTCATTCTTGCATTGCATGAAAAAGAACTTTAAAAACCCATAAAAATTGAAAATTTTTGAAAAATTTGATGCTTCTAATGAATTGAGATGAATTCTATGATAAACACTACTTGTGAATTAAGTTGATAACAATTGCATGCTTGAAAGGATAGTAATTCAAAAAGAAATTGAATGAATAAATTTTACCTCTTTTGCAAGTTTTATAATGTGAAAATGTTACCTAAATCATGTAAGAAATCGAAGTTGAAATCACATTATAAGTTCTTATGCTTCTTTTTGAAATGATTAAGGCAATTCGATACTTTCTTTCTTCTTTTCTTTGATCATCTAACTCCTCATTGAAATATTAGCCTCCCTTACCCATCCGGGAACTTGGAAAGTGAATGAGAAAAAGGCATGTTTGATGTGGGAGGGCCATGAGAGCATATAATTGCAATCAATTGAATAGAAAGAATTTATAGGTTTGGGGAAGTCAATCATGACGATGAGTAACTCGGCACCATTCACATAGCCGGGTGTTTGTGTCTTGCCAAAATCGGATTGAGCGATATTCCTAGCGGATTATGGTATGTGCGCTAAGGGTTTGAGGCATCTCGCAAAAATGAGAAACGCCAATCTCCTAGGCTTCGGTTTTTGTGCACCTCTATCCATAACTCCAAAAGTAAAGTCGAAAAATGAAAAGTAAGAGCGAAGCTCTAAGTGAAGAGTTGCGGAAATCGCAAAAGAAGAAGAAGGAAGTAGTCCATTTTCCCGGATTTATGCACCACTCTCCCTTAAAGTTTCCCTTCCCTTCCATACTCTAGACCTTTTTCTTTGAAAGTCCTTAAGATCAAAAGAATGTTATATGGCTTGGTGATCTAAAATTGAAGTTCTTATGATTGATTTTGATAATGTTTGAAGGTTATAATGCTTGTTTGGAAGTTAAATTGTTTCATGAGCTTTCTTCACCTCTTACTCTCTAATTAAGTGTGTGAAAGTTTGAAAACGACTGAAGCAAGGTTTGAGAATGATCTATTCTTTAGAAGTCACTTTCATCCAAAAGAAGGTACACATATTTCATCCTAACTCTTGTTTAAAGTTTTTTTGAAAGACCTTGCTTAGGGACAAGCAAGTGTTAAGTATGGGGTTATTTGTTAGCATGAAATATTGTGATATTCTAGGCACGTTTTCTAAACGTATTTGATTCATATTGATAGTCTTTGATTAAGCTTTATGCATATATGAGCTAGTATTGCCTATACTGTCGATATGGATGTCTACACGAGTTCTATGTTGATTATAGGTGATTTGGAGCTATTTCCGAACGAAATCGAGCAAAGGGAAGTTGAGTTGATGTACCTCTAGATTAAGGACACCTTTTGGAAGCAATTTGGAGTATTAGATTGAGGAATGCACGAATGAAGGCAAGAATCACGGTTTTACCCTAAATTACGGCCGTGGATTGTGACTCAGAATTCGATGTTCATTCCAGGGGATATTACGGCCGTAGAAGTTACCCGTGTTTGTTTCCACGCCTCAAAATTACGGTCGTGGAATCTTCCACGACCGTGATCTTGGCGAATCCTTTCGCCACGTTTCGAAGCCATGATCTCTTGAAGATCGGGCCGGGCCGACATTTTGCCCTGCATTATAAAAAGGACGGATGAAGCAAGATTCCGTCATCTCGCTACCTAACTTACGACCTTTCAACCCTAAGTTTAGCGGCAAAGACGCAAGCTTAGGAACGCACAAACCCTCATTCTTGGAGGTAATTTTGGGAGATCTCATTGAAGATCAAGGTTCGGAATTGAAGAATTGCGGCTAGCGATCTTTGCGTTTGTGCAAGATCGAAGTTCTTGGAGGATTTTGCAAGAAGGATTCTCTTCTTGCTTAGGTTTGATTTAGGATCGGATTGACATCCCGTTTCCTTTCTTTCCTAAGATTGTGATTGCTTATTCCTATTTGAATCCTTTGATAAACACTTGTTCTTGATTGTGATTCTGAGATTCGTTTGAAGATTATTGATAGTTCTTGAAAGTTCCCATCTTTTATCTTTTAAATCTTGAATTATTATCAAATGACTGTTATTGGCTAAAAACCCTTAACAATTCTAAGGTGAAGGGTTGATAGTTGTGGCTTAGATGATGATAGATCGATCGCAAACAGATTAGACCCTGAGAGTTAGAGAATTGTCGCCGACAACCCTAAATTACGGGCTGTTCTTGAGTTCCACGGCCGTGGAATATCAAGATCCAACCGTAATTTCCCTGAGTTTACGAGCTTGCTTTTACCTTAATCCAAAGTTAAAGATTTGCTTTAGCTTAGTCTAGACTTGTCTTTTCTAGGTGGTAGTGAAGCCTCAACAACCTCTACCTCGATTGTGAGCCTCAACAACCTCAATCGGATAAGTTAGTCTTGACCTTTAGATTATAGGTTTGGGTATTTGACACTAATTCTTGTCTTTAGTTCCTTCTTATATTGAGCCTCAACAACCTGTATAAGGAGTATCTTTTAGGTGAGTTACATAAGGTTTTTGGAACCTCAACCGTACGATTACCTTACATTAGTATACCTTTGCACATCTTAACTCTGTCTTTACATCATTAGTATATCTTGAATCTATTGCCACAACTGAATACCCGGATCTTTAGGATTGTTGTTTTCCCAATATTTGCAAAACTCTCATATTTATTGCTTGATAACCTGAAATCGAATTTGTTCCCACCCAAATCCCTGTGTTCGATACTCTGGAATTCTTGCTTAACTACGTCGATCCGTACACTGCGGGTTCGCTTGCTTGATTCTAGTTTTATAAATTTAAAGCTTATTTGCACACACCTCTAGGGGCGAACATGCTTCCTTTGAGTGCCTCCACGTGGCGGAGGACCTGAGGAAGATGATATCCATGGTGGGATTAGAGGAGTTTATGGAGGTTCGAGCGCCGGCTTACTTAAAGCCGACTATGGAGTTTGTGAGTTCTGTCACTCACGTGCCAAAACGCAACAACATCAAGTACCGATTGCTGAACCGGAACTACATCGTGCCTATGGATCAGTTTAGAGAGATCTTTGGCTTCCCTATCCCGACAGGGGCGAGATAGCCCATGTGGTGTGTTCGCTCCAAACGGTGTGTGCAAGCTTTAAATTTATAACCCTAGATGTAAGCTTAAAACAAGGATGCGAACCCGCAGTGTACGGGTCAATTGTAGTAAAAAGCAAGAAATTCTAGGGGTCGATCACAGGGACTTAGTGAAACAAAGCAGGTGTAGGTAGTCTATGTAATTACTAACCACAAAAGCAATTAAAGCAATCAAAGATGATAAAAAGTCAATTAAGGAAATATGCAATTCTAGGGATTAAAGCATCTAGTTGTGGTTCCAACTCAAGATCTCAAGATAAAGCGGACAAAGCTGAGATTTTGCAAGGGAAGGTGTTACTAAAGTGGAATAGATCACCGGGTAAGTCTCACTACTCACTAATCCCAAACCGTAACTCCTATTACCGGGTAAGTCTCAAGGAATTAAGGAAAAGAATTATAACCTCAAACCAACACACCTCCTAAGGGAATATAATCAACCTTTACCGGGTAAGTCTCAGGCTCACTCACAAAGATGGGATGAAAGCACACTCAAACCCCAATAAAGGATAAACCTTTATTACCTATACTTTTGATCTTGGGTAAATAAACAAAGGAATTACCGGGTAAGTCTCATCCTAGGCTTGCATTGAACCAGGAAAGGTGTAATAAGAATAGGATTTGGAAAACTCTAACACTTAACTCTCAGTGTCGGATCAGATAGGTCACCTCGGTCAGTCAAGTTCCACCCCGGCCGAGATGTTCATCGACTGAACGAGATGTTCTAGGGTTAAAGATAAAGACTCGAACTTTCAGGGTCCTACTGGAATTTAAGATTATTCTATCATTGTTTTTCCCACAACCTTCAACCAATCACCCTTGAATCACACAAAGAAATTAGCCATTCATCATCATGAATGTAATAATCAAATATAAGGGAAGAAGGTGAATAATTGAACACAAAAACCTTAAGAGAAAGGCTTCAATTACTGAATCAATTATCAAACAAATAAGCGTTCCTTGGATCACAATCCAATAAGACAATCAACAAAGAAGGGAACCTAAGAGAATCTTACAAAACCCTTCACAAAAGCTATAAAAGCTATCAACTTTCTTCCTTCAATCTTCCTTCAACCTTCAAAAAGGTTCTTTAAATCTCCCAGCTGTTATGATGGTAGCGGGGTGTAGCAGTTGTCTAAGCACGGTTTAATTTGTTGAAAATCCAACCCTTTTTATAGGAAAATTACCTCCCAAAGATAAAAGATCTTAGAAAGATATTTTCCCATAAAACAGGTAAAATATATGAGCTGAATTATCTTCTTCCTTCCAGGAATCCAGCTTAAAAATATAAGATCCTCTTTCCAAAAATAAAAGATCTCAGCCAAGAATAAAATATATCTCGCCGCGTCCAAGGTGTTCACCTCGGTCGAGCAGCTCCTCTGGATCACCTCGGTCGAGATGGTACTGTAGCTGACCGAGGTGACTCTAAACTGAATGTGAAATCTCTCAAATCTGGTCCAAATTGAATCTTCGATCCATTTCCATGATTTCTGGATTCTTCCTTAAGCTCCTGAATGTAGCTCTAATGACTCCTTAGCTCCTTTAGCTCCATTTTGATGCAAAACGTGCCATTTTACCTACGATTACAATGAAACTTGGTGTAGACCTCGATTCCCGCAAAGGTAGATGAAATGAAAATATAATCATATAATATACATCCAAACATGCAGATTATTGAAGATAAAACGTCTAAACAAGTCTCAAAATATAGACAATAATTCATGCTATCAAAATACCCCATACTTAGCCCTTGCTTGTTCCCAAGCAAGTTCCAAATCTAAAATACAAGATAGAATGGATTATAAGTCATAAAGATCAATGAAAAAGTCTTTCAAAACATTTTAATGGTGTGCTACAATCATAGATCACTCTAAGAGAATGCTTCATGGAATTTAAAATCAAAATATGATCAAAACATTTTATAAATATAAGAAAGTTGTTCATCTTTGCATATAATCATAGAATGCATAATAAATCATAATTATCGAAATTAATCATGTATAATCCAGTTTAAACCACTAAGTCAATCAACAAGCTCGAGGTCTCAAGGGCTTTCCAAGAGAGAAGGTCAAGAAACGTGTGAGGGTGGGATGTATATAGGGAATGTGATGCTAGAATCCGGGAAAAGGATCTTCGCTTTACTTCACTTGTTTTGAACTTCAACATCTTCCACCAATAAGCTTTGCTTATTTTCACTTTTTTACTTTTTGGGATGCATGGACAGAGGTGCACAATAACCGAAGCCTAGGAAATCAGCAATCATCAATTTCTCGAGATGCCTCAAACCCTTGATGCACATACCATGACCCGTTAGGAATATCGCTCAATCCGACTTTGACAAGACACAAACACCCGGCTATGTGAATGGTCCGAGTTACTCATCATCATGATTGACTTCCCCAAACCTATATGTTTCTTTCTAACTTTTAGCCACATCTCAACTTTTTCTTTCACTTGCTTTTCATTTTTGCTTGTTTCCAAATTCCCGGATAGGTAAAGGGAGGCAAATATGTATATGAGGGGCTAAGCATGATCAACAAGAAGAAGAGAAGAGAATGAATTGCCTTGGTCTTTCCAGGAAGAAAGTGAGAGAACTCATCGTGTGGTGTCAACCTTCAAATTCAACATAATTTGGACAAAAACAAAGTATTAAACATGCCAAAATTTCAAAAAAAGCATTTAGCAACTTAAACATATCATAAAACCCTTCAAATATATAAAGATTTCAAAACCAGTCAGCAAACAAAATCATCACTGAGGTCATATCCAAATAAGAAGCACAAAAATCGTTTCGAAAACTTTCTCAGTTAAACCGCCTCGGTCGAGATGTTCTAAGTCAACCGAGGTGAAGTACCTCGTTTGGTCAGGATCATCCTGGTCGAGGTAAAATTTTTTTTTTTTTTCTTAACTAGTTTTTGATGTTTTTCTCAATCAAATAACCTGTATGCATGCATGTAGTCTCAGATAAACACATAGAGCAAAATAAAACATAAATATCCATCGAGTCAAGTCATACATCCACATAAGTCAAATAATACATCCAAATACCCCATACTTGGGACACATTGTCCCAATGGGTCAAAACAAGTCTAAATAAACAAAGTACTCACCGGATAAAGTTGAGCTGCATAATAAATAAATAAAGAAAATCCTGCAAGCTCTCAATAATCCCGATCCGGTGGTGGTGGTGGTGGCACGTACGGGTACTGAGATGGGTCGAATGGATAGCCCATGATTGCTGAAACTGAATCTCAGCCATCACGTGCTGGTAATGCAGTCTCTCCTGCATCTCTCTGATGTCCAAGGACAGCGCAGCGTAGGAATCTATCATCTGATCCGTCAGATCATCGATCCGACGGTGAGCAATTGGATCCCTCTGCCTGCGTACCCTACGCCTAGCGGGACGTGCTGGTGTTGCAGCTGGCTCCTCCTCAGTCTCGTCGTCGTCCAGATCAATGACTGGCGCACTAGTCCCAGCCGTATTTGTGCCCGTATCCATGGCAGCACCGCCATCCTCATCATCATCCTCCTGCTCCTTAGCCTCATCCTCTTCATCTTATCTCTGAGCTACTGCATCTCTAGCATCCTCCATAAGCGGAATCCATGCGGTTTGTCAGTAGTGCGGGTCATAAACAGAGAACTGAGCTGACCACCTAATACCCTGGGGTGCAGTCTTCTCCCAAGGCATCGCCACATATGGCGTAGTAAGACCGCAAGGAACCAGTATCCTCCGAGTGATCATCTCCTGAAGCCCGAGCGGCTTGGGAGCCGCCACCATAGTGCATGCACTCAAGTCAAGATCCATGTAACTCGCTATGTGAGTCACTATCCCTCCGCAGCAGATATCCCCCTTCGCCTTCGCCTTTATCCTGTGCAAATCCTCGACTAGTATAACTCCAAAGTGTGGAACTCCTCCGGTCACCATGCAGTACAGACTCAGCAGCTCACCCTGTCTGATCTTCTTGGGCGTCTCAGTACGCACCAAAAGAGTCTCGCTAAAGATCGTGTGAGCAAGTCTAAAAAGCCAGGTGAAATATAATCCGCTCCCTGGCATCTCTAGGTCGCCACCTGTCAGCGTGCTCAACCAAATGAGCAATCTGTACCCAGAACTCTCGAGCTACAGCTCGAGAGGGAAAGTCAGCAACAGTAGGGACCGGGAAGCCAAAGATATCCCGCCAGTGGTCCATAGGAACTAGATAGTTCTGGTTCATCAACCGGTACTTGATGGCGCGCTCGGTGGGCAAGTAGGTGACGGAGCTAACAAACTCCAATGTCGGCTCAAGGTAGGCTGGAGCTCTAATCTCAGTAAACTGCTCCAGCCCCACCGCAGATTTCATCCGCCTCAAGTCCTCATCCACATGGAGGCAATCAAAAGCGGAAATCTCCAAAAATCGTGGTGCAACCACTGGCCGTGCCACTATGCGGTCGTAGTTGACCTGGTGACGCTCGTGAATCACCGGTCTAGAGCGGCGCGAAGAAGAAGGAGAAGGAGAAGATTTGTCTCTCAGAACCAGCTGCCTGTCAGAACTCATCTCTTTTGTACTCTGTCAGACCATCTCGGTCTCTCTGACAAATCTCAAGAACACCTCGGCTGAGGCACAGGCCGACTGGACCGAGGTGTAATATCCGGAATTTTTATTTCCATTTAATTCCGAATCAAATCGGACTTTGAGCCGTTGACGGTTTTCCATTTTATCTAGCAATTCTTTCTTCACAAATTTTATCATTTTATGTAGAAGTTAATTCACATAAAATGATAAAATTATATCAAGCTCTAATACCTATAATTATTTATCATTTTATGTAGAATTTAATTCACATAAAATGATAGAATTATATCAAATCCTAATTCTTATAATTACTTATCATTTTATGTAGAATTTAATTCACATAAAATGATAGAACTATATCAAACCCTAATTCTTATAATTAATTCTTAACGATGACTTTAGACGAGATCTGACAAGGCTGAGACGAGATCATGACAAGCCTGAGACGAGACCATGACAAGGCCATGACACGTTTTTGACAAGGCTGTGACAAAGCCAGGACAGCTTCTCTTCGCAGCCTACAGCAGCCCAGCTGTCTTCGCAGCCCACAGCAGCCCAGCTGTCTTCGCAGCCCACAGCAACCCCAGCGGCACTTCGAGCCCAACCAGCCCACATCCTCGCACAGCAGCCCAGCTTGTTTACGAGCCCAATAGCAGCCCCAATAGCACTTCGAGCCCAACTCTCCAGCCTTGCCCCAACCCGGATTGCAGCAGCCTCCTTGCCGACACAACCCATACCTCGCAGCCAGGAAGAGAGCGGGCCTGTGCATCCAATTCTTCGCAGCTCAGAAGCAGCCCAATCCACTTCTCAACCCTTGCTGCCCAGGAAAAACGTAACAGCTGAAGTTGAACAAAACAGCCGTTCCCTCTCACCCCATATCTTCGTAACGTTCCTGAGATTACGTAGAGATCACAGCCCTCCCTTTTCAGCCATTACTATCCTCTAATACGTCCAGGTTCAGCCTCTCACGCCTCCAACAAATCCACGCAATCTCCTCCCACGCTGCTGTACAGAGAGAACCCTTGAAGTCGGCCATTCCTACGCAACAGGCTCATTTGCATCTGTAATAGAGGGTTGGTGACGGCTGCAACAGAAGCTGGCGACAACACTCCTACGTCGGAACAAGCTATCGGAGGCCTCGGAGGGACATTGGGCTACCCACTGCAGAAGTTTAGCCAACCTGTGGAAAATAGGTGAGTCCTTGCCATCACCTTGCTAACTTCTGAACCTGTAACTCCTGAGTAACGAGATACTTCTGTACAACACATTTATACAACGATTGCCCTGTCAACGAGCCATAGAACCAGTGCAATAGAGAGCCTAACAGCAGCCAACACACCAACAAGGAACAACTACAGTGAGCTGTTGCAGTGGCTCAGTTTTCCAACAGTGATGAGCAGTTAACTTCGGGTCCAATTTTGGGTAAGCTAAACTACCTCTTTCTAGCTGGTTTTCGGATATGTCATAGACAGTAGTACATAGTATAACATACTAAAATTTGAGAAGAATCGGATTTACGGTTTGAGAGTTATTGTGTTTCAAAGTTGACGTTTTGATATATGTGCTGAGTGTTGGGGAAAACAGCAAGTGATGCTGTTTTGTGAGATGGTTTTGAATATGCTATTGATCTCCGTTGGGCTTGAATTTTGGATATGATATGGTCGACATATTGTTTTAGAACATACTAAAATTTGAGAGGAATCCAGCGTGTGGTTTGGGATTTATGATTTTTCAAAGATGTAGTCGTAAGTAGTATTTCTGTTGTGCTGAAATTCGGTTTTGTGAGATAGTTTTAAATAGGATTTTGATCTCCTTTGCGGCTGAATTTTGGATATATTATAGATAAGATTTATAGTAGAACATATCAAAATTTGGGATAAACCCAGCGAGTAGTTTAGGAGTTATGATTTTTCAAAGTTAAGACAATGTGTTGTTTGTTAAGTGTTGTACCCAACTTTAAAAATTTTTGTAGAAGCGATGCTTTAACAGTTTTAAGAAATTCTTTCTCCTATGAGTAGATAGGATATCATAGATGACCTAGGGAATTATTTCGGAATTTTTATAAGATTATTCGAATTTTATATTTGAAGCTGTAGTTGGACTTTAGTGACTTTTCCGGAAATAGAAAATGGGTAGTTTTTCTAGTTGTTACCTAAAATCATCCTAGGGAGTAGAATATGGTTATTTAGCCTCAAATTATAATTTAAGTACATATTCCGAGTTTTTTTTAGAAGTTCGGGACCAAGGGTAAAAGAGTCATTTTACCATAAATTAATACTGTAATCAATTCCGTTCTATTAAGACCTACTATCTTAGAAGTCTTAGACTTCTAATCACCTAGAAAGTGTGCTGACACACTTGCCTCCTTTGACAGGCCACTGAATCCCTACTGTACAGATCGATTTGCGAATTAGAAAGTCGAGATCTGATTCAGGTAAGTCCACGGACTTACTTAGCTGGCTTTCTTGTATGAGTGTAATGTGTATGAGTGGTGTTTCCTAGTTATGATAAACAACGAAACCGGATTAGGCCGACTTTATTATTTACGTAATTGACCCAAGTGTATGATAACGGGTCGTGACATCATTTGCCTAGCTCTTGCGAGAGTCTAGGAGGTTCCCTGCGACCAGCCCAGTCCGGTAGACGGTCAAATGCATTAGTACCATTCCGCGTTGGTAAACGGGGACAGAGGCGAGGTTTGGGAATCCCTCGTGTCACAAAATAAGTATCATTAGTAATAACCTATCACCTAATTAAAGATAATAAAAGGATTGAGTGTTGCATGTTGATTGTGTATGTTGTGTGTTTGTGCTTTTACCTTTATACTTATGCATAGAATGTTAGCTAACGGTTTTATACCGCTTGTAGATGTCTTGCAGGTTAAGACAGTTGTAGAGAGATCCGGAGGGAATGGTCAGCCGGGTCCACGTACATATTTAGTTGGGGACGGGATGTCTTCTGTTCTTCTTATGTGTCATTTTAGTACCTTTGCTTTGTAAGACTGATACATATTCTTCATGTATATATTGTTTAAAGTTTTCAAATGTTTTAAATACTTTTGTGCCTTGTTGTAAGATCCAAGTTAAATTGTTGTCAAACTAAGGTCGGGACCCATTGTGAGGTCCTAACCAGTAGCTCCCCGAGTTCTCAGAATTTGGGGTGTTAAAGATGTATATAACGACCAGTTTTTTTCGTTACCCTTTGATATGGTTAGAGAAGTTTAGGAAACGAATAAAAAATTTAGTGAGACTAGGACATACCAGTTTATTTATAATAGTCGTTTAATTAAGTACCTTGTCTTAAGTTTCGGGACGAAACTTATTTTAAGGGGGTACTGATGTAATATCCGGAATTTTTATTTCCGTTTAATTCCGAATCAAATCGGACTTTGAGCCGTTGACGGTTTTCCATTTTATCTAGCAATTCTTTCTTCACAAATTTTATCATTTTATGTAGAAGCTAATTCACATAAAATGATAAAATTATATCAAACTCTAATTCCTATAATTATTTATCATTTTATGTAGAATTTAATTCACATAAAATGATAAAATTATATCAAGCTCTAATTCCTATAATTATTTATCATTTTATTTAGAATTTAATTCACATAAAATGATAGAATTATATCAAATCCTAATTCTTATAATTACTTATCATTTTATGTAGAATTTAATTCACATAAAATGATAGAACTATATCAAACCTTAATTCTTATAATTAATTCTTAACGATGACTTTAGACGAGATTTGACAAGGCTGAGACGAGATCATGACAAGCCTGAGACGAGACCATGACAAGGCCATGACACGTTTTTGACAAGGCTGTGACAAAGCCAGGACAGCTTCTCTTCGCAGCCTACAGCAGCCCAGCTGTCTTCGCAGCCCACAACAACCCAGCTGTCTTCGCAGCCCACAGCAACCCCAGCGGCACTTCGAGCCCAGCCAGCCCACATCCTCGCACAGCAGCCCAGCTTGTTTACGAGCCCAATATATAGCAGCCCCAGTAGCACTTCGAGCCCAACTCTCCAGCCTTGCCCCAACCCGGATTGCAGCAGCCTCCTTGCCGACACAACCCATACCTCGCAGCCAGGAAGAGAGCGGGCCAGTGCATCCAATTCTTCGCAGCCCAGAAGCATCCCAATCCAATTCTCAACCCTTGCTGCCCAGGAAAAACGTAACAGCTGAAGTTGAACAAAACAGCCGTTCCCTCTCACCCCATATCTTCGTAACGTTCGTGAGATTACGTAGAGATCACAACCCTCCCTTTTCAGCCATTACTATCCTCTAATACGTCCAGGTTCAGCCTCTCACGCCTCCAACAAATCCACGCAATCTCCTCCCACGCTGCTGTACAGAGAGAACCCTTGAAGTCGGTCATTCCTACGCAACAAGCTCATTTGCATCTGTAATAGAGGGTTGGTGACGGCTGCAACAGAAGCTGGCGACAACACTCCTACGTCGGAACAAGCCATCGGAGGCCTCGGAGGGACGTTGGGCTACCCACTGCAGAAGTTTAGCCAACCTGTGGAAAATAGGTGAGTCCTTGCCATCACCTTGCTAACTTCTGAACCTGTAACTCCTGAGTAACGAGATACTTCTGTACAACACATTTATACAAAGATTGCCCTGTCGACGAGCCATAGAACCAGTGCAATAGAGAGCCTAACAGCAGCCAACACACCAACAAGGAACAACTACAGTGAGCTCTTGCAGTGGCTCAGTTTTCCAATAGTGATGAGCAGTTAACTTCAGGTCCAATTTTGTGTAAGCTAAACTACCTCTTTTTGGCTGGTTTTCGTATATGTCATAGACAGTAGTACATAGTATAACATACTAAAATTTGGGAAGAATCGGAGTTACGGTTTGAGAGTTATTGTGTTTCAAAGTTGACGTTTTTATATATGTGCTGAGTGTTGGGGAAAACAGCAAGTGATGCTGTTTTGTGAGATGGTTTTGAATATGCTATTGATCTCCGTTGGGCTTGAATTTTGGATATGATATGTTCGACATATTGTTTTAGAACATATTAAAATTTGAGAGGAATTCAGCGAGTGGTTTGGGATTTATGATTTTTCAAAGATGTAGTCGTAAGCAGTATTTCTGTTGTGCTGAAATTCGGTTTTGTGAGATAGTATTAAATATGATTTTAATCTCCTTTGCGGCTAAATTTTGGATATATTATAGATAAGATTTTATAGTAGAACATATCAAAATTTGGGATAAACCCAGCCAGTAGTTTAGGATTTATGATTTTTCAAAGTTAAGACAATGTGTTGTTTGTTAAGTGTTGTACCCAACTTTAAAAATTTTTGTAGAAGCGATGTTTTAACAGTTTTAAGAAATTCTTTCTCCTATGAGTAGATAGGATATCATAGATGACCTAGGGAATTATTTCGGAATTTTTATAAAATTATTCGAATTTTATATTTGAAGCTGTAGTTGGACTTTAGTGACTTTTCGGGAAATAGAAAATGGGTAGTTTTTCTAGTTGTTACCTAAAATCATCCTAGGGAGTAGAATATGGTTAGTTAGTCTCAAATTATAATTTAAGTACATATTCCGAGTTTTTTTAGAAGTTCGGGACCAAGGGTAAAATAGTCATTTTACCATAAATTAATACTGTAATCAATTCCGTTCTATTAAGACCTACTATCTTAGAAGTCTTAGACTTCTAATCACCTAGAAAGTGTGCTGACACACTTGCCTCCTTTGACAGGCCACTGAATCCCTACTGTACAGATCGATTTGCGAATTAGAAAGTCGAGATCTGATTCTGGTAAGTCCACGGACTTACTTAGCTGGCTTTCTTGTATGAGTGTAATGTGTATGAGTGGTGTTTCCTAGTTATGATAAACAACGAAACCGGATTAGGCCGACTTTATTATTTACGTAATTGACCCAAGTGTATGATAACGGGTCGTGACATCATCTGCCTAGCTCTTGCGAGAGTCTAGGAGGTTCCCTGCGACCAGCCCAGTCCGGTAGACGGTCAAATGCATTAGTACCATTCCGCGTTGGTAAACGGGGACAGGGGCGAGGTTTGGGAATCCCTCGTGTCACAAAATAAGTATCATTAGTAATAACCTATCACCTAATTAAAGATAATAAAAGGATTGAGTGTTGCATGTTGATTGTGTATGTTGTGTGTTTGTGCTTTTACCTTTATACTTATGCATAGAATGTTAGCTAACGGTTTTATACCGCTTGTAGATGTCTTGCAGGTTAAGACAGTTGTAGAGAGATCCGGAGGGAATGGTCAGCCGGGTCCACGTACATATTTAGTTGGGGACGGGATGTCTTCTGTTCTTCTTATGTGTCATTTTAGTACCTTTGCTTTGTAAGGCTAATACATATTCTTCATGTATATATTGTTTAAAGTTTTCAAATGTTTTAAATACTTTTGTGCCTTGTTGTAAGATCCAAGTTAAATTGTTGTCAAACTAAGGTCGGGACCCATTGTGAGGTCCTAACCAGTAGCTCCCCGAGTTCTCAGAATTTGGGGTGTTACACGAGGCAAAGTGTTGTGCGATCGATTCTCTCAAAAATCCAGTTCTTTTCCCCCAATATCACTACCAAAGGTTCCTATGGGGTACTTAATCCTTTTTCAGCAAAATGTAGGGGCAACCAAAACCCAATCTGATAAAAAACAGTGAAGGAGAGAGTTTTAGGGTTTTCTCGAATTTACCCCAGATTCGGTCGATTTGGTGCGTTTTCTCTGAAGATTTGCGCTTGCAATTTGATCCTCTACCCTTTCCTTGCAGTTTGGAAGCGAGAATCGTCAAAAATGAGCAAAGAACGAATAAGCGAGGCGAGGAGTGCGCCGCGGTCGAGAAGGAGGTAGAGGGAGGAGAGAGAAATCTCAGCCCCCTTTTATACCCTTTTCTGGAACTGCTGTCACCTCGGTCGAGATGGTCTCGACTGGAACGAGGTGTACGGACCGAGGTGGGTCTTCAGTAACCCTAGTCGCCTCGGTTGCTCAAGAATCATCTCGGTCGAGGTGCTGTGACAGGAACCGAGATGTATTCCAATCAAACTCCGTCTTCTCAAATTCTCGAACTTTTGTCCTTCCAGCTTTGCTCCTGGGTCGTATTCCTTCCTTAGATGTCACCTGTTGTCTGTCTAGGACGCCAAAAACAAAACAAAACAAAGCAAAAGCAAACTATCTAAAGCTAGACTAGAAAAAAGGAAAAGAAAGAAATACCTTGGGCTGCCTCCCAAGAAGCGCTTGATTTAAGGTCGCTAGCTGGACCGTAAGGTATCCCTCAAACAAGGTATAGCGGTGCAACCTCCTGAACCGGAACTTCCGGTTTGTATTTCTTAAGTCTATGACCATTGAACTTGAAGCTTCCACTCGTTTCTCCCCAAATCTCAACTGCACCATAAGGGAAAACATGTTTCACAACATATGGTCCGGTCCATCTAGATTTCAACTTACCTGGAAAGAGGCGGAGGCGGGAGTTGAAGAGTAGAACTAAGTCTCCTTCTTTAAGCTCCTTAGGAATGATACGCTTGTCATGCCATTTCTTCGTCCTTTTTTTTATAGATCTTGGCATTCTCATAAGCGTTCAAACGCAGCTCCTCCAGCTCATTGATATCCAATAGCCGCTTCTCACCGGCTTCCTTGATGTCGAAGTTCAACCATTTGATCGCCCAATACGCCTTGTGTTCTAACTCAACGGGCAAATGACAAGACTTCCCATATACAAAATTATAAGGGGTGGTACCAATGGGAGTCTTGAATGTGGTCCTGTAAGCCCAAAGAGCGTCGTCCAACTTCATGGACCAATCTTTCCTCGTCCTAGAGACGGTCTTCTCCAAGATTGCTTTAATTTCTCTATTTGAGATCTCGACCTGTCCACTAGTTTGAGGGTGATAAGGGGTTGCTACCTTGTGGGTTACCCCATACTTTGATAAAAGTGCCTTAAACTTCCGGTTGATGAAATGCGTCCCTCCATCGCTGATGATGATGCGTGGAGTCCCAAAACATGGAAAGATAGTCTTGTTAAAGAACTTCACAACCACCATGGCGTCATTAGTGGGAGAGGCAATGGCTTCAACCCATCTAGAGACGTAGTCGACAACTAGGAGAATGTAGAGGTTTCCTCCGGATGATGGGAAAGGTCCCATGAAATGTACTCCCCATACATCAAAGATCTCAACCTCCTGTATGTTATTGAGTGGCATCTCATTCCTTCTAGATAAGTTCCCTGTTCTTTGGCATGCATCACAAGAGACAACAAACGTTTGCACATCCTTAAATAATGTAGGCCAAAAGAAACCGGAACGTAATACCTTAGCGCATGTCTTGTTGGCGCTAGTATGCCCTCCACAAGGAAGTGAGTGACAATGCCGTATGACACTATTAACTTCATCTTCCGGAATGCATCTTCGAAGCATCCCATCCGAACCTCTCTTGAATAGCAGCGGTTCATCCCAATAGTAATGGCGTACATCCTTGAAGAATTTCTTCCTTTGAGCGTACGTCAATCCGGGTGGTATTTCCTGGCAAAAAAGATAATTAACAATATCAGCATACCAAGGTCCTTTATTATCAGAAATTTGGTGGAGAGAATGTTCCACCAACTAAGGATGAATGTCAGAAAAGGGAGTAAGAAGTTTGTTATTCTCAAAAATCTCAATTGACATCATCTCGCTTTCGACCTCGGTCGAGGTCCAGAGAGGTTGACCGAGATGTTCTTCGGTCACCTCGCTTGGTCCAGAAAGTGCCTCGGTCGAGGTACTGCAACTGGAACCGAAGCTGGAGATCTTCTTCTCCTGGATTAGTCTTTCAGTTTTAGCTCCTGGATCTTCTTCCAGCGCCTTTAAGCTCCGTATATCTGCATCACAAGAAGCATTTATACCTTCCTCCATTAAGCTAAAGCTAATAACTTTTTCAAGTGGATCTTTAATAAGGATGGAGCTCACCAATTCTCTTGATTCTTCTTCATCATAGATGTTGAAGATATCATCTCCTAGCTGCTCTCCCTTCATTGCCGCAAGTAATGCAAACTCCACTTCATCTCCGCCAATGTTGAACTTTAGCTTGGCGTTCTTACAATCCACATTGCAACCCGAAGTTGCTAGAAATGGTCTCCCGAGAATGATAGGAACGGGATAATCTGCGGGAATGTCAAGCACAACAAAGTCTATAGGTAAATAGAAGTTACCTAACTTGACCGGAACGTCTTCCAAAATGCCCACGGGATGGGTAATGGAGCGGTCCGCCATGTATAACCG
Organism: Fagopyrum esculentum; assembly: GCA_033239045.1. Classification (NCBI taxonomy): domain Eukaryota; kingdom Viridiplantae; phylum Streptophyta; class Magnoliopsida; order Caryophyllales; family Polygonaceae; genus Fagopyrum; species Fagopyrum esculentum. Next base: position 50,048,063 of record BSUD01000002.1, on the reverse strand, counting down.
TATCTTCACCGGCTTGGGCTCTCCAAGCCCGATCTTAACACATAGCTCCAGCGGGATGATGCTCATGCTGGCTCCTAGATCACATAAGGCTTCACAAGTGACATCCCCAACTTGAATGGGAATACAAAACAACCCGGGATCTCTCAACTTGGGTAGCATCTTCTCCTTCATGATTTGAATGAGCGCCGAGGATTTAGATGTCATCCTCACTTCACCAAAGTCTTCCAACTTCCTCTTTCTTGATAGAATCTCTTTCAAGAACTTCCCATAGGCGGGCATCCCTAGAATAGCATCAAGGAAAGGGATATTAATGTGTAGTTTATTCATCAAGTCAAGGAACTTACCAAAATGCTTGTCTAGATGTGCTCTGGCCCTTGACTGGGGGAATGGAAGTGGTGGCTTATATGCAGGAGGTGGAATATAAACTTCAGTTTTCTCCTCCGTTTTCTGTGGCTCCACCTCGGTTGGCATCTCGGGCGAAGTGTTCTTCGACTGTATCTGGACCGAGGTGGTCTTCGTCTGTACTAGCATCGACTGAGGTACTGGATCTACAGTCTTCAGTCCGCTTCTCGTCGTTATTGCCATGATTTGTCCTTTAGGGTTGCTTTCCGTCCTTGTTGGAAGCTTCCCTGGATCCCTTGGCGCTTCATTCGCCTTGTTAAAGAATTGTTGTTCTAAGGCTTTTTGTGCCTTCGAAAATGAAGTCATGGATGTCTCCATAGAGTTGAGCTTGATCAAGATGGCCTCCAGCACCGCATCTTTCTTTTCCGGCTGGGACGAACTCGATCCTTGCTCCTGGCTCTTCAATGGAGTAGAAGAAGAAAAAGAAGAGAGGAAAGGATTAGAGGAGTCATTTGAATTGGAGTTAGAGTAAGGGTTACCCGAGTTTTGGTTGTTTGCCCTCCAATTATTGCTGTTGGATCCTCTATTGTTGTTGTAGTTGTTGTTCTGGGAACCGTTGTTGTTGTTCCGGTAACTATTGTTGTTCCTTGATCCATGATCTTCCTTCTTGGTTTGAGCAACTAAAAGTTCCTTCAATTGTTTCACATCATTCTTCAAAGAAGTGAGTTGATCATTGTTAGGTGGAGCATCTTGAAAGTTGACTCTTTTAACTCCACCTTCAGCTCCTTGGTGGGAGTACTTCTCCATGTGCAAAGCTTGCTTCTCTATGAACTCCCAAGCTTTGTCAATTGGCATGTCCATGAACGTGCCGGCGGATAGTAGTTGAAGGTTAAACTGGGTGTTTCCGTCCAGTCCCTTGAAGTATATCTCCAACAACTCTATCTTTGGAATCCCATGATGTGGGCAATCCAAAAGAATGTCTTTAAATCTCTCCCATGACTTGGACAAGCTCTTCTTGTCTTTCATGATGAATTCATTAATCTTCCCTCTCATTTCAGCAGTTTTAGAGGGGGGAAAGAATTTAGTTAAAAACTCCGTCGTCATCTCCTCCCAAGTATTGATTTTTCCTGGAGGAAGAGATTGATACCAAGTAAGTGCTCTATCTTTCAAAGAGAAGTAGAAAAGCCTTAGCTTGTAGTTGTTGTTTTCTATTCTTGAAGGTCTCCATCAAGATCTCATAGTTTTGTAGATGTTGATGCGGAGATTCCCTCTCTAGACCTCCAAACTGGCATTGGCGAATCATGGAAAGAACTTGTGATCAAAGCTCATAATCATGGTCCGTTGGACCACCTAAGTTGACTCCTGGATGCCTCAGTTGCTGATTGGGTTCCATCCTTTGCCCTAGGATCTGCGGAATAACGGCAAAAAGAGCATCTCGGACTGGCATCCGAGGTGGAAGTATCTCGGCCGGGGCAACAGGTATTGGTGATAGCATGAATTATAGTCTATATTTTGGGGTTTGTTTGGACGTTTTATCTTTCATAATCTGCATGTTTGTATGTACATTACGTGATTTTACTACCATTTCATCTACCTTTGCGAGAATCGAGGTCTACATCTAGTTTCGTTTTAATTGCAGGTAATATGGCACGTTTTGCATCAAAAAGGAGCAAAAGGAGTCATGAGTCATTTGGAGCTATATCCAGGGAGCATAGCCATGGATTAAAGATTTACTTTGGAGCAGATTCAAGAGATTTCACATTCTGTCGTGACTCACCTCGGTTGACCAGAAAGTCACCTCGACCGAGGCGATCCAGAGACGCCGACTCGACCGAGGCGAACACCTAGGATGCGGCGAGAATATTTTATTCTTGGATGAGATCTTTTAAAATTGGAAAGTGATCTTATATTTTTGGGCTTGGCTTCTGGAAGGAAGGAGATATGCAGAATCATATATTTTACCTATTTTTATGGGAAGATATCTTCTTAAGATTTATTATCTTTGGAGGTTTATTTTCCTATAAAAAGGGTTGGATTTCCACAATTCCATCATCACGCTATACCGTCGATTAGGGTTTATAGCACGCAGCAGCAGCAGCATACTCCAGTGGAGAGTTTTGAAGAACCTTTTTGAAGGTTGAAGGAAGATTGAAGTTCATAGCTTTTATAGCTTTTTGGAGGGTTTGTAAGATTGTCTTCAATTCCCTCATTGATTGTCTTGTCTTTTTGGATTGCTATCCAAGGAACGCTTTGTTGTGATATTTGATTCAGTTATTGAAGTCTTTTCATTAAATTCTTCTTTGTTCAAATATTCACTTTCTTCCCATATATTTTAATACTTTCATTATGATGATGAGTGGCTAATTTCCTTGTGTGATTCTAGGGTGATTAAGTTGAAGGTTGTGGGAAAAACAATGATAGAATAATCTTAGATTCCAGTAGGATCCTGAAAGTTCGAATCTTTAACCTTAACCCTAAGCATCTCGTTCGGTTGATGAACATCTCGGCCGAGGTGGAATTCTTCTGACCGAGGTGACTTATCCGATCCTAAACAGAAAGTTAAGTGTTAGAGTTTGCTAAATCCTATTCTTATTACACCTTCCTGGTTCAATGCAAGCTCAGGATGAGACTTACCCGGTAATTCCTTAGTTTGTGTATCAACGATCATAAGTGTAGGTAATAAAGGTTTATCCTTTATTAGGGTTTGAGTGTGCTTCCATCCCATCTTTGTGAGTTAGCCTGAGACTTACCCTGTAAAGGTTGATTCTATTCCCTTAGATGGTATGTTAGTTTGAGGTTATAGTTCTTTATCTTGATTCCTTGAGACTTACCCGGTAATAGGAGTTACGGTTTAGGATTAGTGTGTAGTGAGACTTACCCGGTGATCTACTCCACTTTAGTAACACCTTCCCCACGCAAAAATCTCAGCTTTGTCCGCTTATCTATAGATCTTGAGTTGGAACCACAACTAGATGCTTTAATCCCTAGAATTGCATGTTTGCTTTATTGACTTCTTATTCATCTTTGATTGTGTTAATCGCTCTTGTGGTTAGAATTGACATAGCACACCGTATTGACTTTGTTTCACCGAGTCCCTGTGATCGACCCCTGGAATTTTCTTGCTTTTACTACGATTGACCCGTACACTGCGGGTTCGCATCCTTGTTTTAAGCTTAAGTCTAGGGTTATAAATTTAAAGCTTGCACACACCGTTTGGAGCGAACAAGTTTTTGGCGGCGTTGCCGGGGACTTGGTCTAGACCGAGCCGGTACGGTTTGCTCTTGGGGCGCTTGCCCCGTTTCATCTAACCACTCTACTTGAGTGACGACTTTTGCAGGTTCTTTCTTAGGTATATGCGAAGAACCCGCGCTGGGAAGGAAATCGTTCCATACGATCCCGAACCAGAAAAGACATACAAGCGACACTTAAGAGAAGCGAAGATGGCCCAACAAGACGATCGCGATCTTGCGGCCGAATTAAAAGAGACGCAAGAGCTGCTACGTCTCAGTAAGGAAGAACTAAGGCAAGAGAAAGAAGAGAATCGTGCCAGGACTGCAGCTATCGAAGCAGAAATAGCAGTCATACGAGACCAGATTCTACTTCGACCGAGGGAAGATCCTCCTGTTGATCCTCGACCGATGCAGGATCCAGTAGTTGACCCGCGACCGAGGCAGATTCCAGTACCTGACGCCCCGGCCGATGTACTTCCACCTCGGATGCCAGTCCGAGATGTTCTTCTTGCAGGAATCCCACAAACCCTAGGTCAAAGGATGGACCCTAATCAACAGCTGAGGCGTCCAGGGGTGAACCTAGGAGATCCAACGGATCATGACTACGAACTTCGACCGCAAGTTATGTCCATGATTCGCCAATGCCAATTCGGAGGGCTAGAGAAGGAGTCGCCACATCAACATCTTCAAAACTACGAGATCTTGATGGAAACCTTGCGACCTTCCAGAATTGAAAATAACAACTAAAAGCTAAGACCTTTTTACTTTTCTTTAAAAGATAGAGCTCTTACTTGGTATCAATCTCTTCCTCCAGGAAAAATTAGTACATGGGAGGAGATGACTACGGAATTCTTAACCAAATTCTTTCCCCCCTCAAAGACCGCTGAAATGAGAGGGAAGATCAATGCTTTCATCATGAAGGACAAGGAGAGCTTGTCCAAATCTTGGGAGCGATTCAAGGATATCCTTTTGGATTGCCCACATCATGGGATTCCAAAGATCGAGTTGTTGGAGATCTACTTCAAAGGGCTGGACGGAAGCACCCAGTTCAATCTCCAACTACTCTCCGCCGGTACCTTCATGGACATGGCGATTGACGAGGCTTGGGACTTCATTGAGAAGCAAGCCTTGCACATGGAGAAATATACCCACCAAGGAGCTGAAGGTGGAGTTAAAAGAGTCAACTTTCAAGAGACTCAATCCAACAATAATCAACTCACGTCGTTGAAGAATGACGTGAAGCAATTGAAGGAGCTCTTGATGGCTCAAACTAAGAAGGAAGAGCAAGGGCAAAGGAACAACAACAATAACGGGTACCGTAACAACAACAACGGCCCCCGAAACAACAACTACAACAACAACAATAGAGGATCCAATAGCAACAACTGGAGGGCGAACAACCAAAACTATGGTAACAATCATTCAAACTCCAACTCTAATGATTCCTCTAACCCTTTCCTCTCTTCCCCTTCTTCTTCTTCTACTCCATTGAAAAGCCAAGGGCAAGGATCAAGTTCGTCTCAGCCAGAAAAGAAAGACACAGTTCTGGAGGCAATCTTGATCAAGCTTAGTGCTATGGAGAATTCTATGACTTCATTTTCGAGGGCCCAAAAGTCCTTCGAACAACAACTTGCTAGTAGGGCGAATGAAGCGCCAAGAGATCCAGGGAAGCTTCCAGCAAAGACGGAAACTAACCCTAAGGGCCTTTGCATGGCCATAACGACGAGGAGTGGACTTAAAACTGTAGATCCAGTACCTCGCTCGACGCAGACCACCTCGGTCCAGATCCAGTCGAAGAACACCTCGACCGAGATGCCAACCGAGGCGGAACAACAGAAAGCGGGAGGAACAACAGAAACTTATATTCCACCTCCTGCATATAAGCCACCACTTCCATTCCCTCAGTCCAGAGCCAGAGCACATCTAGACAAGCACTTTGGTAAGTTTCTTGACTTGATGAATAAGCTACATATTAATATTCTTTTCCTTAATGCTATTTTAGGTATGCCCGCCTATGGGAAGTTCTTAAAAGAAATCTTATCAAGGAAGAGGAAGCTGGAGGATGTTGGTGAAGTTAGGATGACATCTAAATCTTTGGAGCTTATCAAGATCATGAAGGAAAAGATGCCACCTAAGTTAAGAGATCCCGGCTCATTTTGCATTCCCATTCAAGTTGGGGATGTCACTTGTGAAGCCCTTTGTGATCTAGGAGCCAGCGTGAGCATCATCCCGCTGGAGCTATGCACGAAGATCGGTCTTGGAGAGCCCAAGCCGGTCAAGATTCGACTTTATATGGCGGATCGCTCCATTACCCATCCCGTGGGCATCTTGGAGGACGTTCCGGTCAAGTTAGGTAACTTCTATCTACCTATAGATTTTGTTGTACTTGACATTCCCGCAGATTATCCTGTTCCTATTATTCTCGGGAGGCCATTTCTAGCAACTTCGGGTTGCAACGTGGATTGCAAGAACGCCAAGTTGAAATTCAACGTTGGCGGCGATGAGGTGGAGTTCGCACTACTTGCAGCCATGAAAGGGGAGCAGCTGACTGATGATATCTTCAACATCTATGATGAAGAAGAATGAAGAGAATTGGTGAGCTCTATCCTTGTTAACGATCCACTCGAAAGAGTTATTAGCTTCAGTTTAATAGAGGAAGGTATAGATGCTTCTTGTGATGCAGATATACGGAGCTTGAAGGCACTGGAAGAGGATCCAGGAGCTAAAACTGAGAAGCTAATCCAGGAGACGAGGATCTCCAGTCTCGGATCCAGTAGCAGTACCTCGACCGAGGCACTTTCTGGACTGAGCGAGGCGACCGAAGAACATCTCGGTCAACGCCTATGCGCCTCGACCGAGGTCGATGGTGAGACGATTCTAACTGAGACTTCATCAAGTCCAGTTTCTGACACCACTCCACAGGAAAGAGGAAGCAGAGATCCCTCTCAGAAAGCACCCCCAGTTGTGGAGCTTAAACAACTCCCTAGTCACTTGAGGTATATCTTTCTTGGGCCGGATTCCACTTATCCCGTTATTGCTAGTGCTTCCCTCTCCGATTCTGAATTGTCTAAGTTAATGCATGTCCTGAGAAAGCATCGAAAAGCTATAGGTTACACCACAGATGATCTTATTGGCATTAAACCTTCTTTCTGCATGTATAGAATTCTAATGGAAGATAATCATAAGACTTCACGGGAACCTCAAAGACGGTTGAATCCGATCATGAAAGAGGTTGTGAAGAAGGAAGTTCTTAAGTTGTTGGATGCAGGTATTATTTATCCTATCTCGGACAGCAAGTGGGTTAGCCCGGTGCACGTCGTTCCGAAGAAAGGAGGGATGACCGTTGTGACGAATAAGAACAACGAGTTGATCCCCACAAGGACCGTTACGGGCTGGAGAGTTTGCATCGATTATAGGAAGCTGAACACAGCAACTCGGAAGGATCATTTTCCGCTTCCCTTCATCGATCAAATGCTCGAACGGTTGGCCCAGCATTCACACTTTTACTACTTGGACGGCTATAGTGGATTCTTCCAGATTCCTATCCATCCGGATGATCAGGAGAAGACCACTTTCACTTGTCCTTGGGGGACGTTTGCCTATCGGAGGATGCCATTTGGATTGTGCAATGCACCCGCCACCTTCCAACGATGCATGATGGCTATCTTTTCCGAGTACATTGAGGAGATCATGGAGGTATTCATGGATGATTTTTCTGTATATGGTTCCTCTTTTGATGATTGCCTATCTAACCTTTCTCTAGTGCTTAAAAGATGTGAAGACACTAACCTTGTTTTAAATTGGGAGAAGTGTCATTTTATGGTTAATGAAGGCATTGTGCTAGGACACCTCGTTTCTAATCGAGGTATTGAGGTCGATCGAGCTAAGATCGAAACTATTGAGAAACTCCCTCCTCCTTGTTCTGTTAAAGGTGTGAGGAGTTTTCTCGGGCATGCAGGTTTCTACAGGAGATTCATCAAGGACTTCTCTAAGATCTCTAAACCTCTAACTAACCTCTTGAATAAAGATGTTGTTTTTGAGTTTTCGCAGGAGTGTCTTGATGCTTTTTACAGGATTAAGGAAGCGTTGATCTCCGCTCCCATTATCCAGCCTCCTGATTGGACCTTGCCCTTTGAGGTCATGTGTGACGCTAGTGATGTAGCCGTAGGAGCGGTGCTTGGACAGAAAAAGGATGGACGGACCACCGTCATTTACTATGCTAGCAAGACGCTAGATGAAGCACAACGCAACTACGCTACCACCGAGAAGGAGTTATTGGCGGTTGTATATGCTTTCGAGAAGTTTCGTTCATATCTAGTGGGGGCGAAAGTCATTGTCTACACCGACCATGCAGCCATTCGTTATTTGTTGGCTAAGAAAGATGCCAAGCCGCGCCTTATTCGATGGATTCTCTTGCTTCAAGAGTTTGATCTAGAGATCCGCGATAAGAAGGGATCCGAGAACTCCGTTGCGGATCACCTCAGCCGGCTACCGGAATCTTCTCGGGAGACGGATAACCCACCCATAGACGATTCATTCCCCGATGAGCGCTTACACTTGTTGGGGCATTTAATGAATCTACTTACTTCACCCCACGATGGAGGTGAAGTATGGGGTGAGGGCACCTCCCATCACATATAGAGACGCATCATGGTCCAGCTAGCGACCTTAAATCAAGCGCTTCTTGGGAGGCAACCCAAGGTATTGCTTTCTTTTCCCGTTTTCTAGTCTAGCTTAGATAGTTTTTGTTTTTGCCTTGCTTTGCTTTGTTTTTGGCGTTCTGGACAGACAACAGGGAATATCTAAGGAAGGAGCACATCTGGAAGGACAGAAGTTCGAGATTCTGAGAAGACAGAAGCACCTCGGTTACTGTCAGAGCACCTCGACCGAGTTGATTCTTGAGCAAACCGAGGCGACTAGGGTTTCTGCAGAACCACCTCGGTCCATATCACCTCGGTCCAGTCGAGACCATCTCGACCGAGGTGATAGCAGATCCAGGAACAGTATAAATAGGGAAAAATTTTTATTTTTCACTTTTTACTTTCCCACCTCGACCGCGGCGACTTCCACTTCGCTCCCTCTCGAATCTCGCTCGTTTTCGAAGATTTCTGCTTCTAAACTGTGATTGAAGGGTAGAGAAACCGATTGCAACAACATATCTGCAAAGAAATCGAGCGAATCGACCGAAACGAGGTAACAACAAACCGAAACCCTATCTCGTTCGTTCGCTTTGATTTGGGCTTTGGTTGCCCCTGATTTTGCTGAGGAAAGGCATAAGTACCCCTTAAAAAGCAATTGTAGTGATTTTGGGGGGAAAAGAACTGAATTTTTGAGATTTGGAATCGTAAATGCTGCGCCTCGGTCCGGTCGAACTGCATCTCGACCGAGGTGATTCTTGGAGATTGTCAGTGACCGAGGTGGTCTGACAGAGTTGAGTGAAAATGAGTTCAGATCGTCGACTAGCCCTTAGAGACAGATCCTCACCCTCCCCTTCTTCCTCTTCTTCCCGTCCTTACCGCCCGGTTATCCACGAGAGATGCCGGGTCGACTATGAGCGGATAGCTAGCCGTCCAGTTATCGCACCACGATTTCTGGACGTGTCGGCCTTTGATTGCCTAGGGTTAGACGCTGACCTTAGGAGGATGATTGCTACTGTCGGGCTGGATCAGTTTATTGAGATCCGAGCCCCAGCTTACTTGGAGCCGACCTTAGAGTTCGTTAGCTCCTTCTCCTACCTTCCCACAGACCGATCTGTGAAGTACCGGTTGATGAACCGGAACTTCATAGTTCCTTTAGAGATATGGAGAGAGATTTTTGGCTTTTCTGAGCCCACCGCCACCGACTTCCCCTCCCGATCCGTAGCTAGGGAGTTCTGGGGGCAGATTGCCCATATTACTGAGCACGCAGACAGATGGCGCCTTGGAGATTCCAGGGAGAAGGTCATCTTTCATCCGGCCTTCAGACTAGCTCACAGGATTTTTAGCGAGACGCTTTTGGCGCGTACTGAGACGCCCCAGAAGATCAGACAGGGCGAGCTCTTCAGCCTCTACTGCATGGTGACAGGAGGTTTCCCAGACTTTGGCTTGCTCCTGGCAGAGGATCTGCACAAGATCAAGGCCAAAGCGAAGGGAGACATTTGCTGCGGAGGTCTAGTCACCCATATCGCCACCTACCACGGGATGGACCTCAGTGTTTGCACGATGGCGGCGGCTCCGAAGCCGCTGGGATTACAAGAGATGATCACACGGAGGATTCTAGTTCCCCGTGGTTTGACCACTCCATACGTCGCCATGCCTTGGGAGCGGACTGCACCTTAGGGGATCCGCTGGTCTGCACAGTTCACAGTCTTTGATCCGCATTACTGGCAGACAACTTGGGATACACTGATGGAGGATCACAGAGAGGCAGCAGCTGCCCCTGCTGAGGCTGAGGAGGATGACAACGACGATGAGGAGACAATGGATGAGAGAGACGGTGGAGTCCCGATGGATACAGGGACGGATACTGCAGGGATGAGCGCACCACCGATCATCGATTTGGATGATGAGGAGGATACTGATGCTGCACCAGCTGAGACTTCTCCATTCAGACCTGCTAGACATAGGAGGCGCGGAGTGAGAGATCGAGCTGCTCACCGACGGATCGACGACCTGACAGATCAGGTTATCGACTCATATGCTGCATTATCGCTGGATATCCGCGAGATGCAGGAGCGGCAGCACCATCAGCACATCATGGCCCAGCTTCAGTTTGAGCGTGTCATGGGCCATCCTTACGATCCGACTCAGTATCCATACGCACCACCACCGGATCGAGACTATTGAGGAGCTGCAGGATTTTCTTTATTTTCTTTTATGCAGTTCAGCTATTTATCCGGTGAGTTCTCTCATTTTTAGACTTATTATTTGACCCACTGGGACAGTGTGTCCCAAGTATGGGGTGTTTGTACTTATCTGACTACGTGATGTATTTTATTCAACTACTTTTGATGTACTATTTATCGGATATTCAATTTTATGCTTCACTTCTGCATTTATATGATTATATGATATTACATGCATACCTACAGGTTATTTGATTAAGAAAAACGTCGAAACCAAAAAAAAAAAAATGGTTTTAAAAAAAAAAAAAAATTTTACCTCGACCGCGGAGATTCTGGCCAAACAAGGCACTTCACCTCGGTTGAACCAAGAACACCTCGACCGAGGTGCGTAACAGAAAGTTTTCGAAAACGAATTTGCGTTACTTATCTGGATATGATCTCAGTGAAGATTATGTTTACCTACTGGTTTTAAATTCTTTATGTGTTTGAAAGGTTTTATAATATGTTTAAGTTGCTAAATGCTTTGATTAAAATTATTAGCATGTTTAATACTTTGTTTTTATCCAAATTATGTTGAATTTGAAGGTTGACACCGCAGGTTAAGTTCTCTCACTTTCTTCTTGGAAAGACCAAGGCAATTCATTCTCTTCTTCTTCTTCTTCTTGATCATGCTTAGCCCCTCATATACATTTTGCCTCCCTTTACCTATCCGGGAATTTGGAAGCAAGCGAAGTGGTGAAAGCAAGTTAAAGTTGAGAAGTGGGCTGGAAGTGAAGTGTTAGAAAGTAATTCTAGGTTTGGGGAAGTCAATCATGAAGATGAGTAACTCGGCACCATTCACATAGCCGGGTGTTTGTGTCTTGCCAAAGTCGGATTGAGCGATATTCCTAACGGGTCATGGTATGTGCATCAAGGGTTTGATGCATCTCGAGAAATTGATGATTGCAGATTTCCTAGGCTTCGGTTATTGTGCACCTCTGTCCATGCATCCCAAAAAGTAAAGTAAAAGAAAAGAAAAAGTGTGAGATAAGCAAAGCTTATTGGTGGAAGATGTTGCAAGTCAAAGTGAAGTGAAGTTCATCCTTTTCCCGGATTCTAGCACCACATTACCTTACATACATCCCTACCCTACACGTTTCTTGACCTTTTCTTTTGGGAAGCCCTTGAGACCTTGAGCTTGTTGATTGACTTAGTGGTTTAAACTGGATTATACATGATTGATTTTGATAATTATGATTTATTATGCATTCTATGATTTTATGCAAAGATGAACAACTTTCTTATATTTATAAAATGTTTTGATCATATTGAGTTTTTAATTCCAGGAAGTATTCTCTTAGAGTGATCTATGATAGTTGCACACCATAAAATGTTTTTGAAAGACTTTTTCATTGATTTTATTGACTTATGATCCATTCTATTTTGTCTTCTATATGAGGAACTTGCTTGGGGACAAGCAAGGGCTAAGTATGGGGTATTTTGATAGCATGAATTATAGTCTATATTTTGGGGTTTGTTTGGACGTTTTATCTTTCATAATCTGCATGTTTGTATGTACATTACGTGATTTTACTACCATTTCATCTACCTTTGCGAGAATCGAGGTCTACACCTAGTTTCGTTGTAATTGCAGGTAATATGGCACGTTTTGCATCAAAAAGGAGCAAAAGGAGTCATGAGTCATTTGGAGCTATATCCAGGGAGCATAGCCATGGATTAAAGATTTACTTTGGAGCAGATTCAAGAGATTTCACATTCTGTCGTGACTCACCTCGGTTGACTAGAAAGTCACCTCGACCGAGGCGATCCAGAGACGCCGACTCGACCGAGGCGAACACCTAGGACGCGGCGAGAATATTTTATTCTTGGATGAGATCTTTTAAAATTGGAAAGTGATCTTATATTTTTGGGCTTGGCTTCTGGAAGGAAGGAGATATGCAGAATCATATATTTTACCTATATTTATGGGAAAATATCTTTCTAAGATTTCTTATCTTTGGAGGGTTATTTTTCCTATAAAAAGGGTTGGATTTTCCACAAATCCGACATCCGCTATCAGCGCAAGTAATCCGCCTACACAGAAAAATACGCAGCAGCCGCATACTCCAACTTGGGAGAGAGTTGAAGAACCTTTTTGAAGGTTGAAGGAAGATTGAAGTCCATAGCTTTTATAGCTTTATTGAAGGGTTTTGTAAGATTGTCTTCAATTCCCTCAATTGTTGTCTTGTCTTTTTTGGATTATCATCCAAGGAACGCTTTTGTTTGTGATATTTGATTCAGTAATTGAAGTCTTTTCATTAAATTCTTCTTTGTTCAAATATTCACTTTCTTCCCATATATTTTAATACTTTCATTATGATGATGAGTGGCTAATTTCCTTGTGTGATTCTAGGGTGATTAGGCTGAAGGTTGTGGGAAAAACAATGATAGAATAATCTTAGATTCCAGTAGGATCCTGAAAGTTCGAGTCTTTAACCTTAACCCTAAGCATCTCGTTCGGTTGATGAACATCTCGGCCGAGGTGGAATTCTTCTGACCGAGGTGACTTACCCTATCCGAAACTGAGAGTTAAGTGTTAGAGTTTGCCAAATCCTATTCTTATTACACCTTCCTGGTTCAATGCAAGCTTAGGATGAGACTTACCCGGTAATTCCTTAGTTTGTGTATCAACGATCATAAGTGTAGGTAATAAAGGTTTATCCTTTATTAGGGTTTGAGTGTGCTTCCATCCCATCTTTGTGAGTTAGCCTGAGACTTACCCGGTAAAGGTTGATTCTATTCCCTTAGATGGTATGTTAGTTTGAGGTTATAGTTCTTTATCTTGATTCCTTGAGACTTACCCGGTAATAGGAGTTACGGTTTAGGATTAGTGTGTAGTGAGACTTACCCGGTGATCTACTCCACTTTAGTAACACCTTCCCCACGCAAAAATCTCAGCTTTGTCCGCTTATCTATAGATCTTGAGTTGGAACCACAACTAGATGCTTTAATCCCTAGAATTGCATGTTTGCTTTATTGACTTCTTATTCATCTTTGATTGTGTTAATTGCTCTTGTGGTTAGAATTGACATAGCATACCGTATTGACTTTGTTTCACCGAGTCCTTGTGATCGACCCCTGGAATTTTCTTGCTTTTACTACGATTGACCCGTACACTGCGGGTTCGCATCCTTGTTTTAAGCTTAAGTCTAGGGTTATAAATTTAAAGCTTGCACACACCATTTGGAGCGAACAAGTTTTTGGCGCCGTTGCCGGGGACTTGGTCTAGACCGAGCCGGTTGCGGTTTGCTTTCGGGGCGCTTGCCCCTGTTGCTACTAACTACTCTTTCTATGAGTTTTGTAGTTTTCAGGATTTCCGATGACTACATTTGATCCAGCCTGGATAGCAAGACAAAGTGCTAGGGCGGACCATTATGAGTACTTGGAGGAGAAGTACTCATTCTATTGGTTCAACAATGAATGGGAAAGAGAAGAAGCCATTCAGCGTGAACTTGCGGTGTGGGATGAACTGAATGTCCCTAAAAAGATTTATGAGCAACCCCTTGAAGATTCTCTTGAATCAAGATGGGAGATGTTGATGAAGAAGGTGGAGGAGCTCAATGAAAGCGCCCTATCCTATGCGGACCCGAAGGAGGAGCATAAGGAAGTGTTGCACGTTTCAAGCGCTCCCCGATCGAACCAGAAATTTCTCCTGAAACTTTTGAGGAAGGGGAGGATATGGAAGGTCTCGATCTAACTGTTGAGACCTCGGTCGAGGTGGAAGAGATTTCGGCCGAGATGGAAGAATCTGCAAAACCAAAAGTGGAAGATGTAGAGAACCTTGGCCACATTACTGAGATTGTGGTCGAGGTGGAAGAAAGACCAACTGAATTGAGAGAGATTTCGTGTGTGGATTATCAACCCAACATGAAACTTGTCTCAAGCTTTGGAGAACTTTGCAAGGTACATTCTCCTACTTCATTTGAATTCCCGATTGACATTTCTGAATTTTTTAGGAAGGCACCGGAGAGTTGGAGGTCTCTTCCGAAAGAACCTCCTAAGATCAAGATGAAACCTCCATTATTGGAAGAAGATGCTCCTTGGATTATAAGGAGTGGAGTTTGCAAGCACTTCACCGCTAAGGCGATGAAGTGTCTTTTGTTCAAGTATGGGGTCCCTCGCATGCTAAGGACCTTGTACCATCCCCATGCTAAAGATGGGGAAGTTACTAGGATTCTCGAGAAGTTGTTTTCTCGATCAAGGAAAGGATGGGACGCAAGGCTAGATTATGTCCCATTGAAGTGCAGGAAGGCTAGAAGGATTCCGGTGAGAATCAAACCGTACAAGCTTGTACGTGGGAGATCTTACCATTTGCCGGTGAAATTAGGAACCGGAACCATTTTGGAAGAATTTTCTGATGGATGTGATGAGCACTCCATGGTGTTCAAGGTACATTGAGTAATTCTATGGAGAAGGGTCCAGCTAGCGACCTTAAACCAAGCGCTTCTTGGGAGGCAACCCAAGGTATTGCTTTCTTCTCCCTTTTCTAGTTTAGTTTAGATAGTTGCTTTGTTTTTGTTTTCCTCTAGACAACAACCAGGTATTCCAAAAGGAAGGATCACAGTTCAGGAGCTACACTGGAAGAACAAAATTTCGAGAAGTTGAGGAAACGAGCTTTACTGAGATACATCTCGGGTACTGTCAGAACATCTCGACCGAGATGTGCTTCGCCAACCGAGATGGTCTTATCTGGGAGCTATTTCTTACTTCTTCATGCAGTTCAGCTATTTATCCGGTGAGTTCTCTCATTTTTAGACTTATTATTTGACCCACTGGGACAGTGTGTCCCAAGTATGGGGTGTTTGTACTTATCTGACTACGTGATGTATTTTATTCAACTACTTTTGATGTACTATTTATCGGATATTCAATTTTATGCTTCACTTCTGCATTTATATGATTATATGATATTACATGCATACCTACAGGTTATTTGATTAAGAAAAACGTCGAAACCAAAAAAAAAAAATGGTTTTAAAATTTTTTTTTCGACCTCGACCGAGTCAGTATTGGCCAAACAAGGCACTTCACCTCGGTTGAACCAAGAACACCTCGACCGAGGTGCGTAACAGAAAGTTTTCGAAAACGAATTTGCGTTACTTATCTGGATATGATCTCAGTGAAGATTATGTTTACCTACTGGTTTTAAATTCTTTATGTGTTTGAAAGGTTTTATAATATGTTTAAGTTGCTAAATGCTTTGATTAAAATTATTAGCATGTTTAATACTTTGTTTTTATCCAAATTATGTTGAATTTGAAGGTTGACACCGCAGGTTAAGTTCTCTCACTTTCTTCTTGGAAAGACCAAGGCAATTCATTCTCTTCTTCTTCTTCTTCTTGATCATGCTTAGCCCCTCATATACATTTTGCCTCCCTTTACCTATCCGGGAATTTGGAAGCAAGCGAAGTGGTGAAAGCAAGTTAAAGTTGAGAAGTGGGCTGGAAGTGAAGTGTTAGAAAGTAATTCTAGGTTTGGGGAAGTCAATCATGAAGATGAGTAACTCGGCACCATTCACATAGCCGGGTGTTTGTGTCTTGCCAAAGTCGGATTGAGCGATATTCCTAACGGGTCATGGTATGTGCATCAAGGGTTTGATGCATCTCGAGAAATTGATGATTGCAGATTTCCTAGGCTTCGGTTATTGTGCACCTCTGTCCATGCATCCCAAAAAGTAAAGTAAAAGAAAAGAAAAAGTGTGAGATAAGCAAAGCTTATTGGTGGAAGATGTTGCAAGTCAAAGTGAAGTGAAGTTCATCCTTTTCCCGGATTCTAGCACCACATTACCTTACATACATCCCTACCCTACACGTTTCTTGACCTTTTCTTTTGGGAAGCCCTTGAGACCTTGAGCTTGTTGATTGACTTAGTGGTTTAAACTGGATTATACATGATTGATTTTGATAATTATGATTTATTATGCATTCTATGATTTTATGCAAAGATGAACAACTTTCTTATATTTATAAAATGTTTTGATCATATTAAGTTTTTAATTCCAGGAAGTATTCTCTTAGAGTGATCTATGATAGTTGCACACCATAAAATGTTTTTGAAAGACTTTTTCATTGATTTTATTGACTTATGATCCATTCTATTTTGTCTTCTATATGAGGAACTTGCTTGGGGACAAGCAAGGGCTAAGTATGGGGTATTTTGATAGCATGAATTATAGTCTATATTTTGGGGTTTGTTTGGACGTTTTATCTTTCATAATCTGCATGTTTGTATGTACATTACGTGATTTTACTACCATTTCATCTACCTTTGCGAGAATCGAGGTCTACACCTAGTTTCGTTGTAATTGCAGGTAATATGGCACGTTTTGCATCAAAAAGGAGCAAAAGGAGTCATGAGTCATTTGGAGCTATATCCAGGGAGCATAGCCATGGATTAAAGATTTACTTTGGAGCAGATTCAAGAGATTTCACATTCTGTCGTGACTCACCTCGGTTGACTAGAAAGTCACCTCGACCGAGGCGATCCAGAGACGCCGACTCGACCGAGGCGAACACCTAGGACGCGGCGAGAATATTTTATTCTTGGATGAGATCTTTTAAAATTGGAAAGTGATCTTATATTTTTGGGCTTGGCTTCTGGAAGGAAGGAGATATGCAGAATCATATATTTTACCTATTTTTATGGGAAGATATCTTCTTAAGATTTATTATCTTTGGAGGTTTATTTTCCTATAAAAAGGGTTGGATTTCCACAATTCCATCATCACGCTATACCGTCGATTAGGGTTTATAGCACGCAGCAGCAGCAGCATACTCCAGTGGAGAGTTTTGAAGAACCTTTTTGAAGGTTGAAGGAAGATTGAAGTTCATAGCTTTTATAGCTTTTTGGAGGGTTTGTAAGATTGTCTTCAATTCCCTCATTGATTGTCTTGTCTTTTTGGATTGCTATCCAAGGAACGCTTTGTTGTGATATTTGATTCAGTTATTGAAGTCTTTTCATTAAATTCTTCTTTGTTCAAATATTCACTTTCTTCCCATATATTTTAATACTTTCATTATGATGATGAGTGGCTAATTTCCTTGTGTGATTCTACGGTGATTAAGCTGAAGGTTGTGGGAAAAACAATGATAGAATAATCTTAGATTCCAGTAGGATCCTGAAAGTTCGAATCTTTAACCTTAACCCTAAGCATCTCGTTCGGTTGATGAACATCTCGGCCGAGGTGGAATTCTTCTGACCGAGGTGACTTATCCGAACCTAAACAGAAAGTTAAGTGTTAGAGTTTGCTAAATCCTATTCTTATTACACCTTCCTGGTTCAATGCAAGCTCAGGATGAGACTTACCCGGTAATTCCTTAGTTTGTGTATCAACGATCATAAGTGTAGGTAATAAAGGTTTATCCTTTATTAGGGTTTGAGTGTGCTTCCATCCCATCTTTGTGAGTTAGCCTGAGACTTACCCGGTAAAGGTTGATTCTATTCCCTTAGATGGTATGTTAGTTTGAGGTTATAGTTCTTTATCTTGATTCCTTGAGACTTACCCGGTAATAGGAGTTACGGTTTAGGATTAGTGTGTAGTGAGACTTACCCGGTGATCTACTCCACTTTAGTAACACCTTCCCCACGCAAAAATCTCAGCTTTGTCCGCTTATCTATAGATCTTGAGTTGGAACCACAACTAGATGCTTTAATCCCTAGAATTGCATGTTTGCTTTATTGACTTCTTATTCATCTTTGATTGTGTTAATCGCTCTTGTGGTTAGAATTGACATAGCACACCGTATTGACTTTGTTTCCCCGAGTCCTTGTGATCGACCCCTGGAATTTTCTTGCTTTTACTACGATTGACCCGTATACTGCGGGTTCGCATCCTTGTTTTAAGCTTAAGTCTAGGGTTATAAATTTAAAGCTTGCACACACCATTTGGAGCGAACAACTGGATTCTGCCTCGGTCGAGGATCTAGAGCAGGGTCTTGCCTCGGTCGAGGATCTGGGTTCGGTCGAGGTAGATATTGGTCTCGTAAGGCCGCCATATCTGCATCGATCGCCTCAGTCCTTGTGCGAGTTTCTTCCCTTTCAAGTCTCAACTCTTCCTTACTGAGGCGTAGTTGTTCTAACGTCTCCTTCAATTCGGCCTCAAGATCGCGATTATCCTGATTGGCCATCTTCGCTTCTTTCAAGCGTCTTTTGTATGTCTTTTCTGGTTCGGGATCATAAGGAACGATTTCCTTCTCAGTGCGGGTTCTTCGCATAAACCTAAGAAAAAGAACCTGCGAAAGTCACTCAAGTTGAGTGGTTAGTAGAAACACGGGCAATCGCCCTGAAAGCCAACCGCAACAGGCTTGGTCTAGACCAAGTCCCCGGCAACGGCGCCAAAAACTTGTTCGCTCCAAACGGTGTGTGCAAGCTTTAAATTTATAACCCTAGATGTAAGCTTAAAACAAGGATGCGAACCCGCAGTGTACGGGTCAATCGTAGTAAAAAGCAAGAAATTCCAGGGGTCGATCACAGGGACTTAGTAAAACAAAGCAGGTGTAGGTAGTCTATGTAATTACTAACCACAAAAGCGATTAAAGCAATCAAAGATGATAAAAAGTCAATTAAGGAAATATGCAATTCTAGGGATTAAAGCATCTAGTTGTGGTTCCAACTCAAGATCTCAAGATAAAGCGGACAAAGATGAGATTTTGCATGGGAAGGTGTTACTAAAGTGGAATAGATCACCGGGTAAGTCTCACTACTCACTAATCCCAAACCGTAACTCCTATTACCGGGTAAGTCTCAAGGAATTAAGGAAAAGAACTATAACCTCAAACCAACACACCACCTAAGGGAATAGAATCAACCTTTACCGCGTAAGTCTCAGGCTAACTCACAAAGATGGGATGAAGCACACTCAATCCCCAATAAAGGATAAACCTTTATTACCTATACTTATGATCTTGGGTAAACAAACAAATGAATTACCGAGTAAGTCTCATCCTAGGCTTGCATTCAACCAGGAAAGGTGTAATAAGAATAGGATTTGGCAAACTCTAACACTTAACTCTCAGTTTCGGATCAGATAGGTCACCTCGGTCAGTCAAGTTCCACCCGGCCGAGATGTTCATCGACTGAACGAGATGTTCTAGGGTTAAGGATAAAGACTCGAACTTTCAGGGTCCTACTGGAATTTAAGATTATTCTATCATTGTTTTTCCCACAACCTTCAGCCAATCACCCTAGAATCAAACAAAGAAATTAGCCACTCATCATCATGAATGCAATAATCAAATATAAGGGAAGAAGGTGAATAATTGAACACAAAAACCTTAAGAGAAAGGCTTCAATAACTGAATCAATTATCAAACAAACAAGCGTTCCTTGGATCACAATCCAATAAGACAATCAACAAAGAAGGGAATCTAAGAGAATCTTACAAAACCCTTCACAAAAGCTATAAAAGCTATCAACTTTCTTCCTTCAATCTTCCTTCAACCTTCAAAAAGGTTCTTTAAATCTCCCAGTTGTTATGATAGTAGCGGGGTGTAGCGGCTGTCTAAGCACGGTTTAATTTGTGGAAAATCCAACCCTTTTTATAGGAAAATTACCTCCCAAAGATAAAAGATCTTAGAAAGATATTTTCCCATAAAATAGGTAAAATATATGAGCTGAATTATCTTCTTCCTTCCAGGAATCCAGCTTAAAAATATAAGATCCTCTTTCCAAAAATAAAAGATCTCAGCCAAGAATAAAATATATCTCGCCGCGTCCAAGGTGTTCGCCTCGGTCGAGCAGCTCCTCTAGATCACCTCGGTCGAGATGGTACTGTAGCTGACCGAGGTGACTCTAAACTGAATGTGAAATCTCTCAAATCTTGTCCAAATTGAATCTTCAATCCATTTCCATGATTCCTGGATTCTTCCTTAAGCTCCTGAATGTAGCTCCAATGACTCCTTAGCTCCTTTAGCTCCATTTTGATGCAAAACGTGCCATTTTACCTACGATTACAATGAAACTTGGTGTAGACCTCGATTCCCGCAAAGGTAGATGAAATGACAATATAATCATATAATATACATCCAAACATGCAGATTATTGAAGATAAAACGTCTAAACAGGTCCCAAAATATAGACAATAATTCATATCATGGTGGAGCACAGTGATAGGTGGAGACCTGGAGACTCCAGAGAGCGCATCATACTCCACTTGGCCTTCCGCCTTGCTCACAGGATATTCAACGAGACTCTTCTGGCGCGTACTGAGACGCCCCAGAAGATCAGACATGGGGAGCTTTTGAGTTTATTTTACCTAGTGACAGGTGGAGTTCCCGACTTTGCTGGCATGTTAGCTGAGGACTTGCATAGGATCAAGGGCAAGTCCAAGGGAGATATTTGTTGTGGAGGCTTTGATGACCCATATTGCTACTGCCATGGGTTTAGATCTGACTACTTGTACATTGGTTGCGGCTGCGAAGCCGCTTGGACTTCAGGAGATGATCATGAGGCGTATTCTCGTCCCTCGTGGTCTTAGCACGCCTTACGTCAACATGCCATGGGAGACGACAACTCCATAGGGGATTCTATGGTCATCTAAGTTCTCTGTATTCGACCGACAATATTGGTCTTCTGCCTGGTTTCCTTACATGCTGGATGCAAGAGATGTTGTTGCTGATGATGAGGAGGAGTTTGATGGAGGAGCTGCTATGGAGACCAATATTGATACCGGCGGTCCTAGTATACCAATTGACGACCTTGATGACGAGGCGACAAAGGAGAAGGCAACACCACCACCACCACCTCAGCACAGATTCCTGAGAAGTAGAGATCTAGAGGCTCACCAAAGGATTGACGAGCTGACTGAGCAGATGATTGACTCTTATGCAGCTATGACGGTAGACATGTCCCAACGCTTTGAGGATGAGCGTAGATACACCGATGGCTGGATGCATCAGATAGGGGAGAGCCAGCATTACCAGCGTCACATGATGGAGATTCAGTTTCAGCAGATGATGGGCTATCACTTTGATCCATCCCAGCACCCCTACATTCCACATCCACCACCGCCACCAACTGACGAGGATTAGAGCTGCATGAATTTTCTTTCTTTATTTATTATGCAGTTCAGCTAGGTCCGGTGAGTATTTTGTTCCTTAGACTTTTATTTGATCCATTGGGACAATGTGTCCCAAGTATGGGGTATTTGGATGTATTATTAGACTATGTGTGTATGTTTGTATGACTTCTTCGGATATTTATGATCTTATTCTTCTTTACTTGGCTTTATGTGTTTATCTGCCATTACATGCATACATACAGGTTTTTGTTTGAAAAAAACGTCGAAAATTGATTTGAAAATTTTTTTATGACCTCGACCGGGATTTTCTTGACTGGACGAGGTAGACACCTCGGATGACGTCAAAACACCTCAACCGAGGCAGGTTCTTAATTGAGATTTTTTCGAAACGTTTTATGCTTCATCTCTGGATATGACCTCAATGATGATTCTGTTTGCATATTGGTTTTGAAATCTTTATATGCTCGAAAGGTTTTATGATATGTTTAAGTTGCAAAATGCTTTGTTTAAAGTTTTAGCATGTTTAATACTTTGTTTTTATTAAAATTATGTTGGACTTGAAGGTTGACACCACATGATGAGTTCTATCACATTCTTCCTGGGATGATTAAGGCAATTCATTCTCTTCTCTTCTTCTTCTTGACCATGCTTTAGCCCCTCATATACATATTTGCCTCCCTTTACCTATCCGGGGATTTTGAAGCAAGCGAAGAAAAGCAAGTGAAAGTGAAGTTGAGATCTTGGCTGAAAGTGTTAGAAAGAAACAATTAGGTTTAGGGAAGTCAATCATGATGATGAGTAACTCGACACCATTCACATAGCCTGGTGTTTGTGTCTTGCCAAAGTCGGATTGAGCGATATTTCTAACGGGTCATGGTATGTGTATCAAGGGTTTGAGGCATCTCGAGAAATTGATGATTGTTGATTTTCTAGGCTTCGGTTATTGTACACCTCTGTCCATGCATCCCAAAAAGTAAAGTAAAATAAGCAAAGCTTATTGGTGGAAGATGTTGAGTTTCAAAGAAAGTGAAGTAAGATCCTTTTCCCGGATGCTAGCACCACATCTCCCTATATACATCCCACCCTGACACGTTTCTTGACCTCTTTTGGAAGCCCTTGAGACCTCGAGCTTGTTGATTGACTTAGTGGTTTAAACTGGATTATACATGATTGATTTCGATAAATATGATTTATTATGCATTCTATGATTTTATGCAAAGATGAACAACTTTCTTATATTCATAAAATATTTTGATCATGTCTTTATTTTATTTGCCATGAAGCATTCTCTTAGAGTGATCTATGAGTGGAGCACACCACCAAAAGTGTTTTGAAATGCTTTTCATTGATCTTTCTGACTTATAATCCATTCTATCTTGTATCTAAGATTTGGAACTTGCTTGGGGACAAGCAAGGGACAAGTATGGGATATTTTGATAGCATGTATTATAGTCTATATTTTGGGGTTAGTTTAGACGTTTTATCTTCATAAATCTGCATGTATGAATGTATATTATTTGATTATATTGTTGTTTTGTCTACTTTTGCGGGAATCGAGGTCTACACCTAGTTTCGTTGTAATCGTAGGTAAAATGGCACGTTTTGAACCGAAATGGAGCTAAGGAAGCTAAGAAGTCATTGGAGCTACATTCTGGAGCTTAAGGAAGATCTCAGGAAGCATGGAAATGATTAAGAAGATTGACTTTGGACCAGATTCGAGAGATTTCACATTCAGTTTAGTTTTCACCTCGGTCAACTACAGTACCACCTCGACCGAGGTGATCTTGAGGAGCGTCCCGACCGAGGCGAACACCCTGTTGCCGGCGAGATCTTTATTTTTGGCTGAGATTTTTTATTTTTGGAAGGAGAATATCTTATATTTTTTGGCTGGATTTCTGGAAGGAAGATATTATTTTTGGCTGATTTATTTTAAGTGATAGAGACATATTTTATAGGAAATTATCTTTTTAAGATATTATTATCTTTGAAGTAAATTCTCCTATATAAAGGGTTGGATTTTCCACAAGTTCAACCATGTATGGAGCATCCAGCAATTGAGGGATTTTCTAGAGTTTTGAAGGAAGAGTTGAAGGCAGTATTGAAGGATTGAAGTTCAAGGAAGGTAGGAATCATAGTTGGAGTTAGCTTTTGAAGGAGTTTGTAAGATCTTCTTAGATTTCTTTTGGTTTTTTTGTCTTTGCTGACTTGTGGCTGAGGAACTCTTGTTTGTTGATTATTTGATTCAGTTATTGAGACCTTTTTCTCAAGATTTTCTTGTTTGAATATTGATTCCTTTCCTATTAATTTGATTATTGTTATCATGATGATTGTTGGCTAAGTTTCTTATGCGATTTTAGGGTGATTGGCTGAAAGTTGGGGGAAAGACGATGATAGAATGATCTTAATCCCAGTATGACCCTGAAAGCTCGAGTCTCTACCTTAACCCTAGAACACCTCCCTCAATCATTGAACATCTCGGACGGGGTGGAATATAACTGAATGAGGAGGACCTTTCCTGAACCTTATCTGAGTTAAGAGTTTAAGTTTGCCAAATCCTGTCCTTAAAGTTTGCACACACCTTTTAGAGCGAACAGATAGAGATGGACATCCACTTTCCGGATTCCAACAGCCACCTATCCACCTTGGAATTATTACTTAATCTGTTGGTGGAGATCCGACGGAAGCAGGAGAGTTGTCCAGCTTTGACACACATCCGAGACAAGATGTCTCGAGGAGAGGCTCCACTGTTTGTAGTCGGTGCCGATGGGATCTTGCGACGCCAAGAGCGTGTATGTGTGCCCTTAGATAGAGAGTTGAGACATCGGATCCTTTAGGAGGCTTACTC
This sequence comes from Fagopyrum esculentum, assembly GCA_033239045.1. Classification (NCBI taxonomy): domain Eukaryota; kingdom Viridiplantae; phylum Streptophyta; class Magnoliopsida; order Caryophyllales; family Polygonaceae; genus Fagopyrum; species Fagopyrum esculentum. The sequence continues at coordinate 50,023,767 of BSUD01000002.1, read as the reverse complement.
TTCACCTTACTCAGTGCACCCCGGTGCGAGTAAGATGTATCAAGATATCCGACACTCTTTCGAGTTGGGAGGTCTGAAGCTAGATGTGACGAGATATGTAGCTCAGTGTGCGACCTGTCAGTAGGTCAAGATCGAGCATCATCGACCAAGTGGAGAGCTACACCCACTTCCCGTCCCTCAGTGGAAGTGGGAGGACATCTCGATGGATTTTGTTACCGGTTTGAGACCGAGTAGAGGTTTTGATGTTATATGGGTTATAGTAGATCGACTAACGCAGACCGCACGTTTCATTCCGATCAAGAAAAAGTGGCCGGTAAGTCGTTTCGCAGAGGAGTTCACGAGACACATAGTACGACTTCACGAAGTGCCTAGGACTATAGTTTCTGACGGAGACGGACGGTTCACCTCAAGGTTTTGGCAGCAAGTGCATGCCGCCTAGGTACGAGTATGTAGTTCACAGTTGCTTATCATCCTCAAACTGATGGTCAGTGCGAGCGGACCATCTAGACTTTGGAGGACATGTTACAAGCATGCATGTTAGACTAGGGACAAGTGTGGCCAGATCACCTCCCCAACAACAGTTGGTACGCATCGATCAAGATGACTTCTTACGAGGCTTTATACGGACAAAAATATCATACATCGTTATGTTGGGACGAGCCGAGTAGTGCTAGCGGTATAACACCTGAGCAGATACAAGACAACATGGCCAGAGTAGCGGTGATCCGAGAGCGGAGTTAGCAATACAGAGTCGTTAGAAGTCTTATGCGGATTAGAGGCACAAACCTCTGGAGTTCAGAGTTGGAGCTCACGTTTGGTTGAGAGTATCCCCAACACGAGGTGTTCGACGTTTCGATATCATGGGGAAGTTGAGTCCCACATACCTTGGACCTTTCGAGATCCTTGAGCGAGTCAGAGAGGTAGCATACAAACTTGCTTTGCCATCGTGACTTGATGGTGTTCACCCAATGTTCCATGTGTCTCAGTTACGGGAGTACGTACCAGACCGGAGACACATCGTCAGTCAGGAGGATCTAGTGGTCGAGCCCGACCATACGTTCGTAGAGCATTCGGTATTTGTCTTAGAGCGTAGTACGAGACACTTGCGATCGAAGGACATACCGATGATGAAGATTCAGTGGTCTAGACGAGGAGCAGATGAGGTGACTTGGGAGACAGAGGATAGTATCCAGAGGAACTATCTGGAGTTTTATGCTGAGTTCGATGTACCTTTAGCATAGTTGTTGTGTTTCGGTTTCCTTTGTTGAGTTTTACATAAGCTTTTGTGACATTTCGAGTTATGTGCCCCGAGTGGGAACATATGAGTTAAGATCAGCTTCTCTGTGTTGTTGTTGTGTGATCGTATGAGATGTTGCAAGTTTCGGGATGAAACTTCTTTTTAGGGGGATCTGATGTAACAGCCAATTCTGGCTGTCAGCACCCCCGCGGTGACAGCGGCCGCTCCAACGGCTAGTGAGCACGCCACCACGGCTGGCTGCCCCTGCGGCAAGAGAAAAACGCCCCTGCGGTGTTGCCTTAGATTGTGAAGATCTTCTTTCCTTTTTCGTTTCTATCTTTGGTCGGCTTTCGTTTCTATCTTGAGATCCACTTCAAAGCCTTGAGAAACAATTTTTGTCACAAAGTGCAAAAATATAGACTTCCAAGGCATTGAGATTAGTTTCAAAGCCTTGATATACGATATTGCAAAAGTTCCCATACTCTATTCAACCACCCTTCTAGAGTATTTATATCCTTTTTATTCACTTATTTGGTTCTTCATAGTTCATTATTTTGTAAAGAAGCATTAATCCATCCAAGGCAATTACATCAAATTAGCTTGAGATTCACAACAGAGTGTGAGTGGGAGAGAAAAAAAGTAAGGAACCTTCATTTTAACTAACTTCACGAGTTTGTTGTTACTTTATGTGATTGTGTAGGATTTGTAGATCTAAAGACCATAACGGGTCACAACGAAGTGGGTTAGGCAACCCCAAAGTCCGGGCCATGATGAAACAATTGTTTGCATCCCTTACAAACATAAACGAGAGGCTAGGAGCAATGACATCTCGTCTCAGTAAGGAACCTCGGCCGAGATCATCAGTACCTCGCCCGAGATTTGATAATCTAGCCCCGCCCCAATCGAGATTTGATAACTATAGCCCTCGCCCGAGTTGTAGTGTGTTGACTTTCTTGATTGTGATGTGCATAAATCTAAGTTGTTGCATTCATCTTTGGATTGTTCTCTAAGACAATTTCCTAGTAATCTATCTTCCGATTTGCCTTTAACTCCATACATAAAGCCTTTTCAACCCCCTAGGGATAAGTATGAAGAGCCTTGCGTGGTTTCTTGTCAAGTTGTTGCATTGGTAGATCACAATAGCAAGTATTATACGCATGAGAATGTTAATGAAAATTTGATGATGCACAGAGTGTTGTATACTTTGCACTACCATGACTTTGTTGATAAATTTATTTCAAACCTTAATCTTGCACCGTTATTCATGAGGAAGTGAGTGAGTTTTACTATAGGATTGTGATCGGTGATGAAATTAGTATCATATCTAGGTAGTTTTAGCATGCTTTTGGAGTCTATTGGTTGTTTTATTGTTGCTAATATGTAAATCTTGATGAAGGAGTCAATCACAAAGATATCCAAGGATTTAGCAACAAATGGAAGAGAAAGAAGATCAAAGAAGACAACCAAGACGACCGTCTGTCGGTCAGCCGCCCCCGCGGTGACTGACGCCCCAACGCTCCTCCTTGCGACTCGCTAGCGCCCGGAAGGCCCTTGTCACCACCCCCGTGCCGGCCGTTCCCCGCACCCGCGGTGACACCACCCGGAGACCCATGTCAGCGCCCCTTGCCTACGGAGTAGAGAAGCACAAACGACAATGTCACTGTCCCCGTGACACTGAGATGCACCTGCACATCGATGACAAAAACGTCAGAAGCTGAAGAATCAAGCATTTCCAGAGCATAAAATACGTCGCCCCCGTGACTAAGGTTAAGATGAAGCGTTTTGTACTAAACCGCCCTCGCAGCTCCCAGACCCACTATTCGCTCCAAAACGTGTGTGTATATAAAGGAAAATAGTCTTAAATTTATATTAAGAATAAAAGCAATAGCGAACCCGCAGTGTACGGATCAATCGCAATATATGCAAATATTCCAAGGTCGATCACAAGGACTATGGTGAAATCAAGCAGGTAGGTAAACTAGATAAGATACTTGCAAATAACAAAGAGCAAATCGAAGCAATCAACGAAGATATATCAATCAAAGGAGAATGCAGATTCAAGAGATCATAACGTCAAGTTTTGGTTTCCGATTCAAGTTTGCTATGGATCTATGGACAAGGCTGGGGTTGCAAATGTAATGAGTTTCTACGACGGGATAGATCACGGGGGAGATCTCACTATCCACTATCACTAACCAACAGTCCTTTTACTGGGTAAGTCTCAAGAATCTAGGGAAAGGACCTATATCTCAAACCAATAACTTAACCCAAGGGAATATAACTAACCATCACCGGGTAAGTCTCAAGTTAACTCACAAAGGTAAGGTGAAGGCACACTCAAACCTAACAAAGGATAAACCTTTGTTACCTAGAAAACGTCATTGTCGGTACTCAAGAAAGGAATCACCGCGTAGGTCTCTTCCTATCCTCAAGCGTAAGTCTTAAAGGGATCTAAGGGTATAAAACTCTCAACAAAGACTAGGATTTGGGCAAACTATAACCTAGGCTTAAGGATTAAACATGATCGGGTAAACAATAAGAAATCTCAGATGGATGATACTCAAATCTCGGTCGAGATTCCTGAATCGATCCGAGATCGGCAACTGCATAGGTAAAACTCAAAATTCAGGATCCAATCTAACTTAAAGGGTCATTCTATCATCATCTAAACCACAACCATCAACTAGTCATCCTAGAATCGCAAGAGTTCTAGCTAACAATAGTCAAATTTGAATCAAAGAAGGTATATGATATTAAATAAGACATAAACCAATAAAAGACAAATAAAAACTTAGCAAACAATCTTCAATTATCAAAACTAAATCCAATCAATAAAAGAGGTTCGACGTTTTGTTCAAATAAATAAAACAGCATAATAAGTCTATCCTTCCAAGAATAACTCACAAAACCTCAAAACTATCGATGCGAATCTTCAATCCTTCGATGTTGTTCCTTCCTTCTATATTAGTCTTTCTCCCCATAAGTCGGACTCGGAAAATGTCTCCGAAAAGATCTCCCAGAATTGGTGTAAAAAGATCTATCAAACCCTTGCCGCAACCTTTCTTATAATAATAAAATTAGGGTTTTGACTTTGTGCCACGGACTATTTTTCAGCATAATCTCGGACGGACCCGAAGAAAATCTCGGCCGAGATAATATCTCTCCATCCGAGATTTCTCTTATGTCACGTACTTTCTTCTGCTCCTTGTTTCTATTCCAACTGAATCTTCTTCCTTGTGATCCTTGATCCTCTTCTGCATCTCAGTGTATTCCATCATTCCCTCTCCTGGACTCCTTCTATCTGTATGCTCCCTTTTGCTCCAAAATGTTCCTTATTTCTTACAATTATAACAAAACTATGTGCAGACCTCTATTTCCACAAAGTAGGAAAATAATAGCATTATCAATATGAATATATTTCTATGCATGCAAAACAAAAGGTAAAATCTATCTAAATGCATCCCTAAACTAAGGTCATAATTCATATCATAACCCGAGCCCGCGGTTGTGCAACAGACGTAATAATTTTGGTTGTTTAAACCCTCCCTTTATGGCCATTAAGGTGATGGTCTAGACAACCCATTTATTGCAATTTAGTGTCCTTAGTAGTATAAATAGAGATGCTAGGCTGATGCTGGAATCATCTCTTTTCCCATCAAAAACCTCTCTTTTGTCTTGTTTAGTCTTTGTACGGAGTGTTAAGTCTTCTTGCTACATAGTCTAAATCTCATGCAAAATGCTAAGGTTAAGAGGTTCCGGGTTCGGGTCATTAATCTAGTAGCAAACACAATGGGTATTGAGGGGTTGTGAATATCTTTGTGAAAAGGAATATAACTACATAATCAAGATTAACGGGTTGTTTATCTTTTATGTATCTCTTTATTTTTGTTTGAATGCTAAATTGTTGTTTGATCTTGGAGGTTTACGGATTAGCAACTTGTTGAGTTATATTAATGCCGGTTGGCCTAATATATATATATATATATATATATATATATATATATATATATATATATATATATATATATATATATATATAAGATCAAGATGAGAACAAATGCTTGAAGTCTTATAAAAAGAACCAAGTTGTATGAAAGTGGATGTCTAACCTAGTGTAGTGATTGTCTCTCGATATTATCACCATCTTTGTTGCTTTTACGTGCTTTTGTTTTGTCATGTTTTACAACCCCCCCTTCCCCCGGTACTCATAATTGATAATCCAATCTAAATTGTACTTTAATCATATTCTCACTCCCTTGAGTTTGACACTTGCTTAATCACTATACTTGTGTTAGTTTTAAGTTTGAAATTCACTTTGATAAGATAAATAAACGACCATTGCAATTTACGCTTGTCAAATTTGGCGCCGTTGTTGGGGCAGTTAAGAGTTTTTTAAAGTCTTTTGTCTTTTTTATCATCAACTATTAGTTTGGACCATTTTTATGGTTCAAACCCGTGCTACTAATACAAACTTTGCTCCTTTTGATCCGGAAATCGAGAGAACATAAAATCGACAAAGGAGAAACGGTCGGAACGAAGAAACAATGGCGAACCAAACACTCCGACAACTCACCCAACCGGATTTGACTCAACACCTTCTTGTGGTAACCATACCGACAATTGGAGAAGGGGTCATTTTTTAGCTCAAGCCGTGGTTGATCCACTTGTTACCATCATTCCATGGTTTAAGTGGAGAAGACCTCATCAAGCACTTGAGAAACTTCCACACCGTTTGCATGAGCATGAATCCGGCAAACGTGACCTAAGAGAAAATAAATATGAGAGCCTTGGGTTTCACTCTCAACGATTCGGCGGATGATTGGTACTACCACCTCCCATCCAAAAGCATTAATACTTTGGAGAGCCTCCACAAGGCCTTCTCTGAGAAGTACTTTCTGGCAAAGAAGGCCAATGGCTTGAAGAAGGCCATAAGCAACATAAAGCAAGAAGCCAACGAGACTCTCTATGAGTACTTTGAAAGGTTTGCTAAGCTAAGGTCAAACTGCCCCTTCCATGGATATTCCACTTAAGACCTTGTGTTGTACTTTTATAACGGGCTTTTGGACAATGAACGAAGAATTGTGGAAGCCGCTTGTGGAGGTAATATTCTAAATTCAACTCCTGAAATTGATATGGAAAAAATTCAGGAAATGGCGGAAGGTACAAGAAACTTTGGTAGAACTTCTACCAAAAGAGGAGTCCTTGCCATAAATCCCAGCCATCCGGAGATATCAAAGGAGATTGCTGAATTAAAAGAAATGGTGAAGAGGCTAACACTAGTGGGAACTCCACAGCAGTAGAAGACTTGTGGAGTATGTGTGGATCCGTTTCATCCAACGGACCTATGCCCTCAAGTTCAAGATGATCATGTTGCCGAGGTAAATGTTAAGGGGTATGGACAACAAAAACAACGTCCAAGAAACGATTCATAGGCGCAAAACTACAATTTGTGATAACACGATCATCCTAACTTTAGATGGAGGGATCAACCAAACCCACAACAGCAACTTCGATAAGGTAAGTCTGACTCAACCGAAGAAATGCTGCATATTTTAACTAAACATTTTGTTTCTCATGGCCAAAGCACAGAATCGAGCATCAAGAAATTGGAAAAGCAAGTTGGGAAAATGATGGAAGCAATTGCAAGGATCGAAGCTCGAACCTCAGAAAATTTGTATTCCCAAATGGTGGTAAATCTAAGGGAGAGTGTTTGTGCATTAACACTCAGGAGTGGAAAACTAAATAGCGAAAGTCAAAAAATGGAGACGGCTAACCAACATTCTGCAAGCCAGCCGCCCCCGCGGCTAGAGGAAGCCACCTCGCGGCTGAACAGAGAAAACCGCCCCGCGGCTGCAAGAATCCGTCCCCACGGCTAAACCTACAAAAAGTGCATTAGAAGAGGATCCTTACGTCCGTCCAAATTTTCCACCTCTCTATGCAGAAAAACCACCTGCCCCCTTCCCTGAGGCACTCAAAGAAAGAAGAGTGATCGAGGGAAAGGAAATTTTTGAGACTTTCTCAAAATACAAGATAAGCATTCCCCTCCTTAAACTCGTGAAAAGTGTGTCTAAGTATGCTCGTTTCTTGAAGGAGATGTGTACCATCAAGAGGAAATAGAAGATAAAAGGGAAACAAAAGGTGAATGAGAGCGAGCACGTGTCCGTTGTTTTCCAAACTCAAAAATGTCGAAGAAGCGTAGTGATCCGTGTATGGTAAGCATTTCTTGTGTCATTAGCGATACTCGCTTTGACAAAGCAATGCTAGACTTAGGTTCCTCTATTAATGTCATATCATATTCCATTTGCAAATCTCTAGGCTTGGAACCTTTGCATAAAACACGTACAATTGTGCAACTAGCTGATGGTTCTAACATCCATCCTAAAGGTCTAATTGAATATGTTCTAAGAAAAATTGACAAATTGATATTTCCTACTAATTTCTTTGTCATGGATATGGAACATAGTATGCATACCATCATGTTAGGAAGACCATTTCTAATAACGGCTAAAACGAAAATTGATTATGTTAGTAGAAAACTTACTATGGAGTTTAACGATGAGGTAATTGAGTTTGACATGTTTAATTTCATGAAAAACCCCTTTAATGATCTTTCTTTGTGTTCCATTAACATTGTTAAGCCGATAGAACAAACTTTCTTTAATGCGTCCGATTCTGACAATTTGGATTGTGGTGTAGAAAATGCAAAACATGAAAATTTTGCCTTAAAGTGGAGTTGCAAGATGCTTTAACTAAATTGGATGAACATGATGAATTGACCATTGGGCCCAATTATCTAAGTCCAGGACAAGAGCTTGTTGTTTTCGTCTTGCAGGATGTTGAGGATGTGCTGAAAAGGTCTCAAGGAAAGGAGGTCGAGGAAGTAACAAACCAAAGTGAGAAAGTAAGTGGGTGGATAATGGATGACACCAAATGGATAGGACTTCTACATCAATAAATTGATCTTGGAGAAGTCATATAAGCATGATCAAAACCTTACATCGAACCAACGATGTAAAACAAAGGCACTGCTCGGGAGGCAACCCGAGGAATAAGAAGGAGGGAGCCTTTTCGTCAAAACCCACCTCTGTTAGCCGCCCTAAGGTTCTGCCTAGTACGACGCCGCCCCTACGGCATTGGAGAGCAATGTCACCGCCCCTGCAGCTATGGAGAACCGCCCCCGTGGAGACAATGACGGTAGGTGAAAAAAAGAGTTCCTAAACCTAAATCCCCTCCCGAATCCATCTCTCTCTCTCTCTTCATACTCCCTCACTCTCAAACAACCACCCTCACCACACCGCTCCTGCGTAGGAACCCACACACTCACCATCGCTCCCGCCGATGCTTTGTCACCGCCCCCGTTGTGACACCCCTTTGCAACCCCTACTCCGACCACCCTAACCTCCAACTCCTCACCACCTTCCATCTACATCTCCAACCTTTCCTCCGTTAAACACAAACTCACCTCCTCCTTAACCACCTTGCCCTACCTCCACAACCTAAGACTCACCCCAACAACACCAAGGAGGAGTTGCACCACCTTCGACCACATTCCACTATTGAAGGCTTTGACAAATCGCCAATTTCTCTTCGTCGCACCCGCACCTACAAGCATCCGCCCTCACGCATCGCCGCACCCGCGCCTCCTGCTAGCTGCCCCCGTGGTCCTTTGATAGAAAGGTCCTTTCTCCTTCTCTTTTCACCAAATTCCAATTCCAATTGGTTAAAGTGTTGTTAGAATGGAGAGAGGAAGGAAAACAAAGATGAACACTAGGGACCTAGAGAGATATGAGATAGTGAAAGCACGGGATGTGCTACCAACATGGTTTTTGCACGTTCCAACATTGGAAAGTCTTGGAATGTTAGATTGTATGCAGCAGTTCCTTGAGCATGATGTGCTCGGGGCATTCGGGGATAACCATGTTGTTGTGTACCTGAACTAGTGAGGCAATATGTGACCACCTTCCAGTGTGAGTTGGATGATCATGTTTTGGTAGGTGTGACTTTCAAATTTGAGAACAAGAAGTATGTGGTCGATTTAGATCAGTTGAGAAAAGCTTTCGGGGTCACTAAAGTTCCATCTGAGGATTGGTGGGATGGTTGCCCGGTAGGGGACCTATACGCCTTCTAGTCTGCTACCATAGGTTCAGATTTCCATGCTGGTGGTGAGTACAATAATAAACTTACTCACCCATGTTTGAGGTTGTTGTGCAAGGTTATCATGAACTTGTTTTGTAGACACAAGGAGGACAACAAAGTTTCCCTCAAGGACCTTGGACTTCTCTATGCCGACATTTCGGACTACGAGGTAGTGCCGGATTGGATTCAACTCTTCTTCCCCGCTTTGAAGCGGGTAAGGAAGAATGAGCCCCAAGACATAGTTGGAGGAGGGTTCATTATCCTCATTGCTGCACATGTGATGGATGTGACGGTTTTGAAGGACCTTTGGTCATTCCATTCTTCACCGTCAACCTTCTTTGGCGTTGCAAGATGCTGAAGACTTAATGCAAGCATCACTTTTGGACTTCCTTCCGTGATGGGATTCACGTGACATACTTACCCCGTCCCTTGACATTTGTGCCGGAGTTGACAGGTTTATACATTGCCGTCGACCATATTGTGTCGAGACGTTCACAAGTTGCCATCATAGAGAGGTATGCAGCGAGCTCTAGTAGATCCCCAACTTAGGAATATCAGCCCATTCCAGATGATGTCGAGATGCCTACCTATTGCTGATACGGATCCATTCCAAGACAACTACTTGCTCAAATGCGAGCCTTGACCACTCAGCAAAACGAGTGGCAAACAAGGTTCGAGCATAGAGTCTCATTTTCGCTCCATGACCATCAGACCGAGTGGCAAACCGGCTAGGAGTCTAGGATGCATGAGTAGCAGCATGCTTGGCAGTCCGGGTATGAGAAGTGTATGACACCTCATATTGATGAGCAACAGCAGGCATGGAAGATGGCCTATGAGAGAAGGATCTTCGAGCGGCTAGACGATTAGAGCCACCGCATCACCAAGCTCTACCAGCGTCAAGAGCACATCTTCTCCCACTTTCCGTACCCACCACAGGACCCCGATGGTCCAGCCGGACCATCTCACCAGTGAGTATCCTATTCCCTTCTTCATACATATTTTTGCCTTCATATTTCACACTTTGAGGGCAAAGTGGACTTCAAGCATGGGGGGGGGGGGGATTTATGTTGCATTTGCTTGTATAGTTCTGTTTTGAATTATAATGATTGTTGGTTTATATTGTTGAATATTCAGTCAAGAAAAAGTGAAAAAAGCCAAAGAAAATGGAGAAAAGGCAATGAAATCCTTGGATAAGTCGAAAACACGATGGGCGACTTAGGTAAAAGAAGGTAGTCCGACCAACACTAGGTTGGTGCAAAAAGGGAATTGGAGGGATGTGAGAATTAGTAAGACTAAAAAAAAGAAGAGTGCCAAGGTGAAAACCTAGAAGGACGTCTTGGCAAAATGAGAGAAATCCGAGTAATAGGTTTTCTTGTTTTGACGTTGGCAACATAAGAAGTGGAAGGATAAGGAGGATTCCAAGTAGGCCACTCGTGGAGCGATAAAGATGGTAGTTTTTCTCTTTTCTCACATCACTTTGATAGATTTATATTTTTGTTTTTTCCTTTTTAGCATGCCTTGTAACCTCTCTACTTCATCATGCTTCTTGAGACTTTTAATCACATTGATTAGATTTTTGGTTTACTCGGGACGAGCAAGAGTCTAAGCATGGGGGAGTTTGATAGGTGATGAAATCACTATCATATCTAGGTAGTTTTAACATGCTTTTGGAGTGTATTGGTTGTTTTGTTGTTGCTACAATATAAATTCAGATGAAGGAGTCAATCACGAAGATATCCAAGGATTTAGCAATAAATGGAAGAGAAAGAAGATCAAAGAAGACAACCAAGACGACCTTTTGTCGGTCATCCTCCCCGCGGTGACTGACGCACCAAACGCTCCTCCTTGCGCCTCTCCAACGCCCGGAAGGCCCTTTTCACCGCCCCCGTGCCGGCCGTGTCCCGCGCCCACGGTGACACCACCTGAAGGCCCATGTTAGCGCCCATGCGCCCCTTGCATCCCTTGCATGAGGAGCAAAGAAGCCCAAACGACAATGTCACCGCCCCCGTAGTGACACTGAGCCGTACATGCGCATCGATGACAAAAATGTTAGAAGTTGAACAGTCAAGCATTTCTAGAGCATTAAAGACGCCACCCCATGACACTCTCATGCCACCCCCGCGGCTAAGTTGAAGATGCAACATTTTGCACTAAACCACCCCGCGGCTCCTAGACTTGCGCCCACGGTTGTGCAATAAATGTAATAACTTTGGTTGTTTAAACCCTCCCTTTATGGTCATTAAGGTGACGGTTTAGACAAACTATTTACTGCAATTTAGAGTCCTTAGCAGTCTAAATATAGATGCTAGACTGATGTTAGAATCATCTCTTTTCCCATCAAAAACCTCTATTTTGTCATTTGTCTTGTTTAGTCTTTGTATGGAGTGTTAAGTCTCCTTGATACATTGGGTTGATTGAAGCTTTCGTACAAGCTCGTTGTACATCTTTTTGATTAGAAGTTTTATTCAAGTCATATTTGTGTTATATTCCTAGTTTCTATCTTTGTTTGCATGTTCTTTTCTACCTACTTTGATCACCTAAGTAGTCTAAATCTCATGAAAAATGCTAAGGTTGAGTGGTTCTGGGTTCGGTTCATTAATCCAGTAGCAAAGACAATCGGTATTAACGGGTTGTGAATATCTTTGTGAAAAGGAAGCAACTACATAATCAAGATGAACGGGTTGTTTATCTTTTATGTTTCTCTTTATATTTATTTGAATGTTAACTTGTTGTTTGATCTTGTAGGTTTACGGATTAGCAACTTGTTAAGTTATATTAATGCCGGTTGACCTAATATTTATATATATATAGGGTGTGGTTCCCATGAGAACACCCCTAACGTGTATACATGAGAACAATCGTACACCGTTGGATGGTGAGTATTAAGGGTTGAGATTTAGAGTAGATATCATAACTAATAATAACTATGAATAATAATAATTAGGAATCCAACAATAACTACGAATAATCCACTCAACCAACAATAACTACGAATAATACATTACACGATATGACACCTTCGTAACAAAACCCTTAATAATTACGAATTTGTTCTCATGATTACAAGATAAGTCTGTTCTCATAGTATATATATATATATATATATATATATATATATATATATATATATATATATATATATATATATATATATATATATATATACACACATATAAGGATCAAGATGAGAGCAAATGCTTGAATTCTTCTTAAAAAACAATCAACTTGTATGAAAGTGGATGTCTAACCTAGTGTAGTGTTTGTCTCTCGATATTATCACCATCTTTGTTACTTTCACATGCTTTTGTTTTGTCACGTTTTACAAACCAACCCCACCCCCTCTTTGTTACTGATAATTGATAATTCAATCTAAATTTCACTTTAATCACATTCTCACTCTCTTGGGTTCGACCCTTTCTCAATCACTATACTTGTGTTAGTATTAAGTTTGGAATTGACTTTGATAAAATAAATAAACGACTTACGCTTGTCAGATTGCAATTTGAGGATATCAAGAAGAAGAATACACAGGAAGTCTATGTGCTAGGAATGCCAAAGGAGCACGGTGAAAAGAGTTCTACCATGATCAGGACAAAACCTCGGTATAGGGAAGCAAGGTTTCACTCCAGGAGAAAAATCTCAGCCATAATACAAAAAGCTCGGCCGAGATTCCTACTTGAGATTGTCCACTGTCGAAGGTTATTTCGATTCCAATATGCAAAACCTCGCCACAACCCTTAAAGGTTTCTTTCTGACCTTAAGGACGAGTTATTTAAGGAGCCAACACCCAGTAACGCCGTTCCTAGAACTTTGGATCGAGAATTACTTATGTGGACGGAAGGTCCATGGAAATACCTTAGTACGAGCTTATTTGAGAACTTTGCTAAAGCTAAGAAGGGGAGAAACTACGCCTTTGAAATTATATTGTTCTCTCCTATTAATTGTGCTTACTCTAGAATTTGTGATCCATATCTAGCTTTAAACTATCATGACTTTGAAATTAAATTGTTTTTCATAACGTTCTTTGATCTTATACCGTTACCTTTAGTGGAGCGAGTAAAGTCGATTGTAGGAAAATAGGAGGACATTTTCAAGAAGTTACGTGAGGAATCATGCAAGAAGCTAGTGGGAAAACAGATAATAGTTACGGATAAGGATCCTCAATTTCACAAGGAAATGCCGTTTGAACCAGGTAATCCAGCTTAGTTGCAATTAGAGGAAGGAAAGATCCAAGAATACATCCAATTTTCATCATCCAAGACGAGATGTGGACTCACAATGAAAATTTCGGCCCCAACCAAGAAATCTCGCCCAAGATTTGAGGATCAATATCGAGATTCATCACTCTTGCATGTGATGGTGAAAATTGTCAAGCCCCGAGTATTACAAAGTTCAAGACATCTTCCAAGAGAGTCACGGAACTCGGAATTTCACATCCCGAACAATCTAATCCGTTTGCATCGAGTAATGTACATGCAAATGTACATATCGAGAGAGAACATATAAGGAAGGAGAAGTTGATAACTTCATCCCACAGAGTTGATCCAGTCCAGAAGCTACCATACTTGAGTCATTGTGTGATTATTGATGAGTAAGGCTATGACTCGAGGTCGAATCCTTTTCAATAAGGGGAGTATGATATGGGACCATCCTTGATAGCACCTACATTACATGGAACCATCACTAAGTTAAGAGCAGGAGACACTCAAGTAAAAGTTGCTAGCAAGCTTCAAACATGGGAGGGTCTGGTAGAATGGAGAATTGCATGGAAGAAGCAAACTCTCGGCCAATAGTCTAAAATCTCGCTTGAGATTTTACAAGTTGACACCGAGATTTCCTTATATTACATGTTATCGAATAGAGTCTTGATCTGAGGATTATAATCCTCTACTTATCTTTAATTATTATAATACCTTTAAGCTCTCAAACAATCTAAAGGTATTTGTTGGTTTTTATCCTATCTTTTAGGATTATTTTTGTGTTTATCTTTTCTAGGAATCTCTCCTATAAATAGCCTTAGAGGACGAGATTCATAGGAAGCTTAGATTTGAATTTCATTTCCACATTATTGTGAGACACTTGTGACTTCGCTCACGGAGTTTGCATTTTATCATTTCTATTCAATCAAAAGGAGAGTTTTTGGTTGAATCGTTGTGAATCCTTGTTAGGTTGTTCTTGTGTGTGTTAATCTTGTTAAAGATTGGTGTTACTAGCCAAACTAGTCCCTCCTTGTGCCTGCATCATTTAAGAAGACTTGTGTAAGGTTGAAGAGTTAAAGATAATTCTTTGTTAAGGGTTTTGACACATAATTGGTCAAGTTTCTTTTCAACTCTTATAATTAGTCCGATTTTCCTATACTTATCATATTTCATTATATTAATAATCTTCTTATCTTTCATTATCATTAATTCCCCATTCTGAGTTTACAGAATCTCGGCATGTTCATACAAAAATCTCGCCCGAGATTTCCTTATTTCACCCGAGATTTGCCTCTATTGTTCAATCCGAGGACTTTCAATCTAGATCGGGAACTACAACATCAACCCCGCATCAGATTGTAGCTGCAGAAAAGAAGAGGAAGGCAAGGAGTCGGGGGTAGCAGCAGGCGGTGGAGGTTATAATTGGGAGTAAAGGAGGTTGCAGGTGTTGTTGAAGAAAAGAAGAGAGTGAGGGGCTGCTTGGCCAGCTGTTGGGGATAGAGAAACGAGTAAAGAGAGGAAAAGAGAGAAGGAAGAAACGGGAAAAAGAAGGAGAAAAGGAAGAAAAATGAAAAGAAAAGATAGGATTCGGGCCATCTGGCCACTTGGCCTTTTTTTTTAACAAAACATACTCGATAAAATGCTTTTGTATACGGATGCACAAATCAAAAAAGTTTCAAAATTTTAACGAAAATAAGTTACGGAATATATATATATATATATATATATATATATATATATATATATATATATATATATATATATATATATATATATATATATATATATATATATATATATATATATATATATATATATATAAAACTTTCAACATAAAATAATATTAAATTACGGAAAAATATTTATAAAACGCACCTTGAATAAGGGGAGTTTCATTCCCCCTTAAGGGAGTTTTGACTTTGAAACTAAGACTCAAAAAGCGAGGGGTAACGCTCCCTCATTCCCGCTTCAGTCTCCCAAGTAGATGTATCGGTACCATGCCGAGACCATAAAACCCTCACTAACGCTATCACTTTGTTTCTCAACTTCTTTGTCTGATACTCAATAATCTGCACCAAATGCTCTTCATAGGTGCCATCTTCCTTAAATTCGATATCTTCATGCCTGAGCACATGCTTTGGATCCGGAACATATTTCCTCAGTTGGGATAAATGAAAGACATTATGAACCTGACTCATAGATGGTGACAATATCACTCTATATGCTAAGGGTCCAATCCTTTCCATGATCTCGAAGGGTCCTACATAACAAGGACTCAACTTCCCTCTCTTGCTAAATCTGAACACGCCTTTAATTGGAGAATGGTTGGCATGGGGACAACGTTCCTAAGACCTCGTGTCTTATAGATGGTGTTTATTCCAAAAGGTGTGTGCAAAAAAAGCTTTAAATTTATATCCTAAATTATAGACCTAATGATAAGCAAACCCACAATGTACGGATCTATCGTAGCAATCGCTAATATTTCGGAGTCGATCTAAGGGATTTGGTGAGAATAAACACAACAAAGTAATCCAACTTCAAAAGCATGCAATAATACTGATCAAGAACAAGACAATGATATAATATGATTCGGGAACACTGATTCTAGAGATCAAAGCATCCAATTGTGGTTTCGACTCAAGATTTCTCAAAGATAAACGTGGACAAAGTTGAGGTTTGCAAAGGGAAGGTATTTCTACAATGGGATAGTTCACCGGGTAAGTCTCACTATCCACTTTCCCAATCCAAAGCTCCTATCACCGGGTAAGTCTCAAGGAACTATGAAAGGTACAAGCACTCAAACCAACACACTCACCTTAGGTTACAGAACTAACCATCACCAGGTAAGTCTTAGGTTAACTCTCAAAGGTGGGATGAAGGCACACTCAAACCCTAACAAGGATAGACCTTTGTTACCTAACACTCATCATCATAGGTAAACAAGCAAAGGAATCACCGGGTAGGTCTCATCCTAGGCTTGCATGTAAACCAGGAAAAGTGCAACAAGGGTACGATTTGGCAAACTATAACCCAAACTAAAGATTTGCAAAGTAGTGGACGATCTCGTGCAGTTCTTATCGATCTCGGCCGAGATGACTCCAAGAACAGCCTGAGACGGGTTTCGGTTGAGGTTAAACTCAAGCTCTCAGGGTCCACTGGCGATAAAGGTTCATTCTTTCATCATCTATACCACAAACTTCAACTAATCACCCTAGAATCGCTAGGGTTTTAGCCAACAATCATAATTATCAAGCAATCAATAAAATATCAAGAATATCAAGAGAGATAATGAGAACAATCCACAAAGATATCTCGATAATCAAGCAAACAAACCAACAATCGTATGCAGCAACATGTTCCACAAACTATGATAACAACTTACTAACAACTTCCCAAGAAAACCTTACAACTTTTCTTCCTTTCTTCCTTGGATCCTAAGAAATCCTTCCTTATATCTTTCCAATAACCCTCGTTGGTCTCCGTCAAATCCAATCTCTTTACGCAGCCGTCTTTCCATCTCCAAAAGCCTCCTTTTTGAATAATCACCTCCTTCTCCTTATAGAAGAATTTTAGGTCAAATATTTTATTTTATTTGGGCTTGTGGGCCGTCAACCTCGATCCAGACCCAGTGAGCCGTCTCGGTCAAGATGCATGGTTGTGTTGATCCGAGATCAGTAGTAATGTACGTGCATGTCTTCGTATCTTCAATTGAATTATTCCTTCATCCTTCCAATATAGTTCCTGCCTTTCTTCTAGTCCTTCCTGATGCTCCATTATGTAGCTCCATGGCTTCTTTGGACTTCAATGCTCCATTTTGATCCAAAATATGCCTTATTCGCTACAAATACAATCAAACATGGTGTAGACCTTCATTCTTGCAAAGTAAACCAATAATGACAAAATCATCCGTAATATTCACTCATGCATGCTGAATAATGATGAGAAAGCGTCAAAACCATATCCGAAATATAGACAATAACTCATGCTATCGAAATACCCCATACTTGCCTCTTGCTTGTCCCCAAGCAAGGTTCAAATCTTAAATACAAGATAGAATGAATTATTGTTAGTTAAAGCTCAGTCAAAGCTTTCAACAACTTTTGGTTGTGTGCTATAACTCATAGCTCACCCTTAGAGAGTGCTTCATAGCTAGTAAGAATCAATATATAACCAAAAACAAGTCATAAACATAAGGAAGCTAATCATACTTTACTTGAGATCATAGAATGTGTAGCAAATCATAATTATCAAAATCAATCATGAATAATCTAGTTTAGACCACAAAGCCAAACAACATGCTCACGGTCTCAAGGGCATTCAATTAGAGGTCAAGAAATGTGTTAGGGATGGAATGTATAAAGGATAATGTGGTGCTAAATCCGGGAAAAGGGTAAGAACTTCACAACTTTTGCACTTCACTTCATCAACAAGATTTTCTTGCTTATTTTCAACATATTTCTTTATTTTTCACTTTTTTGAGAACATGGACAAATGTGCACAATAAACGAAGCCTTGGCAATCAGCTAATCTCAATTTCTCAAAATGCCTCAAACCTTGATGCACATACCATGACTCGTTAGGATTGTCAATCAATCGGACTTTGGCAATACACAAACACCCGACTATGTGAATGGTGCCGAGTTACTCATCCTCGTGACTAACGTCCCCAAACCTATGGTTTTCTAACACTTCTCCTTCCAACATCGTCTTTCACTTGCTTTTTCACTTTCTTGCTTCCAAATTCCCGGATAGGTAGAGGAAGCCAAACATATATCAAATGAGAGGCTAAAAGAATGATCAAGAAGCGGAAGAAAGAGTAACGAATTGCCTCAATCATTCCAATAAGGGTGTGAGAGAACTTATAACGCAGTTTCAACTTTCAAATTCAACATGATTTGGATAAAACAACTCACTAAGCATGCTTAAATTTCAAACAAAGCAATCATACCTTAATCACATCACAAATTGTTTTAACCATATAAAGATCATAAAAACCAATCAGCAAACAATTTTCATCATTGGGATCATATCCAACTCAGGGCACAAAATTTTTCAAAAATTTCCATTTTTTAAACCCATCTCGGTCGAGATGCTTAAGGACAAACGAGGTACTAGACCGAGGTAAGCTCTTATTATGGTCACTTCATTTGGCCATAAGTCATTTCGATCGAGACAACATTTTTCAAAGCCAGTTTTGTACATTTTATTTGATCAAAAATCCTGATGCAATGCATGTAATGTATAATATAGCCTCAGAGCATATAATTGAAGTAGTAGACATAGTCATAAGTACATAAGTTGGTTATTACAGGCCCAAATATCTCAAAAGCACCCCATACTTAGGACACATCGTCCCGATGGGTATAAGAAGTCTAGAGAAAAGCACTTACAATGTCGAATGCAAAGCCGCAAAATAAGAAGAAAATAAAGCAGCAACAGCTCCGTCGAAGGCTCGATCATGCATCCGGAGGAGGAGGTGGGTGGAACAGGTACAATGAGGGGTCGAATGGATGGCCCATCAGATGTTGAAAATGCAACTCCATCATCTGACGTTGGTAGTGGTGGCTCTCCTCCGTCGAGCGCCTCATAGCGCTGATCTCCCGTGTCTGAGCATCGATGCGCTCCCCCATATCCGTACGCATAGTACGGAATAACTGCTCCATATGACGTGTGAGATCGTCAATCCTCTAGTGGGCCTCGGGATCGCGGCGGCGGTAATGACGTTGTCGATGTTGTGGCATCTCCGGTGCTAGAGTCTCTAGGGCAGGATGGCCATCCTTTGTCTCATTGTCATCATCCACCAGCTCGATCACCGGAGCACTCGGACCAACAGTGTCCGTACCGGTTTCCATGGGTACTCCCGCATCCTCCTCGTCGCTGTCTATGCCGAACTCTCCATCGATCTCTACATCTCGCACAAAGGACCGCCAGATCCTCGACCAGTTGGTCGGGTTAGAGATAGTGAACTGTGGGGACCAAGGAATCCCTTTCGGGGCTTTCGTCTCCCAAGGCATGGCCACATAAGGTGGACCACGACCTCGAGGAACCAAGACCCGAAGGGTAATGAACTCCTGCAGTCCTAATGGCTTGGCCTCATCGGCCAATGTGCATGCGGAGAGGTCAATATCCATAACGCTGACAATGTACATCACTAGTCCTTCGAAGCAGATGTCACCCTTCTTCTTGTATTTGACCTTGTGCAGCTCCTCTACCAGCATGGTAACAAAGTCCGGGATCTCACCAGTAGTCATACAGAAAAGAGCAAGTAAATCACCTTGTCGAATCTTCTGAGGTGTCTCAGTCTGAGCAAGCAACATCTCACTCAGAATCTTGTGAGAGATCCGGAAAGCTACATGGTAGGCGTTCTTCTCTTTAGAGTCACCCGGCTGCCAATGATCTACACTTGAAGTAATATGAGCAATATTGCTCTAGAATGTGTGTGCCTCTCGTCTATAGGGAAAGTCGGTGATGGTGGGTGGTGAGAATCCGAAGAGCGTTACGAAGTTCTCCACTGTAAAGGCATACCCCTTGTTCATCAGCCTGAACTTTACTCCTTTATGTTCCGGCACATGGGTGACGG
Organism: Fagopyrum esculentum; assembly: GCA_033239045.1. Lineage (NCBI taxonomy): Eukaryota > Viridiplantae > Streptophyta > Magnoliopsida > Caryophyllales > Polygonaceae > Fagopyrum > Fagopyrum esculentum. The sequence goes on along the minus strand of BSUD01000002.1, from coordinate 50,003,615 downwards.
AACTGATGAACTCAAATGTCGGATCCAAATAAGTCGGTGCTCGGATGGCCATAAACTGCTCAAGACCAACCAAGGAGATGATACTCTGCAGATTATCGACAACGTGGAGGCAATTGAAGTCCTCCACATCGACGTAACGGGGGGTTATAACTGGTTGGGAGCATATCCGGTCATAGTCTTTTTGGAACCGACCAAGGATGATCGGTACCTATGGTGGTGTAGAAGGCGAGGAAGAGTGGTTTCCATCATCGGGGAGGTCACGGATTGCTAATTGGCTATTTGAACGACACATTTTCTAAGTTTAGGGTTGTGATCTCGGGCAGTTCTTGAAGGTATCTCGGCCGAGATGACTGGGTTCAACCGAAACGGACAGCACTTCGATCGAAATCACAAACCTATAAGCTTTTTCCCAAATCTCACTACAAAATCCTCCTAAGGGTTTTCTCGTTCACCTTCAATACACCAAACAGACAGCAATTCCCAATATCGAGCGGAATCGACCAAAATGTGAAAAGGGGGGTCTCGAACAAAATTTCCCGGTTTCAACATATTTCGATGGATTGAAGTGGAGTTTGATGCTGGAGAAGTTAATGTTGTGTATTTCCCATTGATTTAGATCCAAGAATCGTCAAAAATGAGCAAGAAGCGAGGCTTTTGAGGATTAGGGCGAAGCTTCGGTCGAGACGGCGTTGAGGAAGAAGAGAGGTGAAGAGAGAGAAAGTCCTTTCCCTTTCTATACCCTTCAGAAAATTTAACTACATCTCGGTCGTGATGGTTGTCAGAGTCCGAGGCGGTCAACTGAGGTGACTCCTTGTTGCTCTCATCTCGGTTGAATCAGATGTGTCTTGGTCGATATGATCTGATAGCTTCCAAGATGTCTTCCACTATTCATTCTCTTGAACTGTAACTCCGTCTATATGCTTCCCCTTAGATGGTTCCCTTGAGAGTTACCTAGTTCCTGTTATCATCGACACAAAACACCCAAGCTATACTAATCTAATCTAGAAAGCAAGAAACAAAGCAATACCTTGGGTTGCCTTCCAAGAAGCGCTTGAATTTAAGGTCGCTCGCTGGACCTAAATTCTTATGTTCATGTGAGATGCATGGATGCAACCTTCTCAACCGGGGGTTCCGGTATGTGCTTCTTCACCCTGCACTCATCGACCTTAAAGGTTCCGCAATGTTCTCCCCACACTTCAATTGCACCATGAGGAAAAATATTTTTTTATAATAAAAGGTCATGTCCATTTTGATTTCAGTTTATTTGTGGAGAGGTGAGAATGATAATCTAAGAGAAGAACAAATTCTCCTTCTTTAAGTCATTTCCGAGTGATATGCTTTTCTTGCCACTTCTTTGCATGTTCTTTGTAAATCTTCGTAACTCTCGTCATTATCCTGCGAAGTGGTGGTTTCGCATTCCTAGCATTGTCTTGTAAAACTTTGGAAGGGGCAGGGCTAGTGCTTGCATTGTTCACAATCATTGGATGAGGAATATTCGAGGATTCAAGCATCTCGTTCCCCTTAAAGGCATTTCGGTCGAGAACTAGTCCGAGGTCGGGATCGTCGTTCATCTCCTCTTCAATTTCTTCAAATATAGCTTTTGGGTCTTCCTCCAAAGTTTCCAAGCTTTGTAAATCTGAATTGCAAGAAACATCTACATCTTTCTCTGTAATACTAAAACTTAGAACTCTTTCAAGAGGATCTTTAATAAGGATAGAGCTAACAAATTCTTGTGATTCTCCTCATCATAGATGTTTTAGATGTCCTAATCAAAGCCTTGGTCTGATAGTACGAATTCAACATGTTCTTCCCCAATGTTGAAAGACAACTTGGCATTCTTGTAATCAACGTAGGAACCGGAGGTTGCAAGAAACGGCCTCCAATAATGATTGGGACTGGATATTCTCCAGGAATGTCCAATACCACAAAATCTATGGAAATATAAAACTTACCAAGCTTTACTGGAATGTCTTCTAACACGCCAATGGTTCGAGTGATTGATCGATCCTCCATGTACAACGTCATCTTTACTGGTTTAGGCTCTCCTAAACCGGCTCTCTCACAATGCAAGTGGAATGATGCTTACACTTGCCCCCATATCACATAGTGCATCATATGTGACCTCTCCTACTCCAATTGGAATGCAAATTGGTCCTGGATTTCTTAATTTGTGTGGCATTTTCTCCTTCATGATCTTAATGAGTTCCGATGACCTCGAGGACATCTTTAGTTCATTAAAATCTTCCAGTTTCCTCTTGTAAGCAGGAGGAGGTACGTAAACTTCTTCTTTTTCCTTCACTTCGGTTGACCCAGAAGTATTTCGGTCAAGATCCTTTCCGAGGTGACCTTCTGTTGTGTTCTCTTCGGTTGACCCAGATATCACCTCGGTCGAGACGGGTTGCTTCACAACTTCGTTTGATCGAGGTATTGGGTCACTTGTCTTCACACCACTTCTCGTGGTAATCGTCATGACATGGCCCTTCAGGTTATTCTCCGTTCTTCCGGGAAGCTTCCCTTGATCTCTAGGAAATTCTCCGGCCTTGCTAAATACTTGATTTTCTAAGGCTTTTGTGCCTTAAAAATTGAAGTAACGGTACTTTCCAATCCACTCATCTTTCCCACCAACTCTTCAATCATAGCTTCCAACTTATCCTTTGGTGGCTAACTCGAACTTGATGATGGTTCCTGACTTTTCAAAGGAACAAAAGAAGAAGGAGGAGGAGGGGTTAGATCATTATCAGCATGGGAATAAGGATTACCGGAATTGTTTTGATTTGATCTCCAATTGTTGTAGTTCCGGTTGTTGTTGTTGTAGTTGTTATTCCTATTCCCTTGGTAATTTCTTTTTCCAACATATCCAACATCTTGCTCTTTGGTTTGTTGAGCTTGTCTCTTCAAGAGCTCCTTCAAAGCTTTCATCTCATTGTTGAGAGCATTGATTTGATTGATGCTAGATGAGGTAAGGTTCAGCTCTTGAGGTCTTGAGCTTTGACCTCCATTGGTGGGTGTTCGTTGGGAATATTTCTCAACAATTTGGGCTTGTTTCTCAACAAACTCCCAAGCATCATCCACTCTCATATCCATGAAAGTTCCGGCTGAAAGGGATTGGGGTTTGAACTTAGTTTCTCCATCCAAACCCTTGAAATAAATATCCAGCAGCTCCAGCTTTGAAATTCCATGATGAGGGCAATCCAATAAAAGGTCATTGAACCTCTCCCATGACTTATACAAGCTTTTGTTGTCTTTCATAACAAAGACATTGATTTTGCCTCTCAACTCCGCTGTTTTTTATGGCGGAAAGAACTTCGTGAGGAATTCCGAAGACATATCCTCCCATGTACTCACTCTTCCAGATGGAAGAGATTGGTACCATGCTAGCGCCCTATCCTTCAAAGAAAAATAGAATGGTCACAATTTATAATTATTATTTTCCACCCCTGTAGGTTTCAAATTCTCCATGAGAATTTCATAGTCCTGTAAATGCTGATGCGGAGATTCCCTCTCAAATACTCCAAACTGGTTTTGGTGGATCATAGTAATTAATTTGGGGTCGAAACCCATAGTCACGCTCATCTGGATCAACTATCACGCCAAGACGACGCGTGTGCTGAACAAGATCCATCCTTTGACCCAATGTTTGTGGTACTATTGCAATTGGATCAACTCTCTCAACCCTTGGTAGAGGGTTAGGTGCAGGAGGTGGCACAATAAGAGGTGCCGGTGGGTTTGCTACAACTCTAGCATTTCTTTCTTCATTGATTAGTTGAACTGATTCTCTTAATTCGTCTATGCGGGTCATAAGTTTTTCTTCTCTAGCAATTGCTTCATATTTTTCTCTTACGAGAGCTTCATCTCACTCTCTAACTCGATCGAGAGCCTCATTCAACTCAGCTCGTAGATCTACTTCTCCTTCGTTGTTCGCAACAACCATTTTCTTAGCATCTTTCAACCTTCTCTTGTAAGTCTTTTCTAGTTCAGGGTCGTATGGAACGATTTCTTTACCAGCTCTTGTTCTTCGCATAAATCTAAGGAAAGATCCTACAAGAACACTCAAGTAGAATGATCATTAGCAAAGCGAGAAGCTTCCAAGTTCGGACAACCGTACACTGTATTTGGTCTTGACCAAATCCCTAGCAACGCGCCAAAAACTTGTTCGCTCCAAAAGGTGTGTGTAGAAAAAGCTTTGAATTTATATCCTGAATTATAGATCTAACGATAAGCGAACCCGCAGTGTACGGATCTATCGTAGCAAGGGCTAATATTCCGGAGTAGATCTCAAGTATTTGATGAGAATAAACACAGCAAAGTAATCCAACTTCAGAAGCATGCAATAATACTGATCAAGAACAAGACAAGGATATAATATGATTGGGGAACGCAGATTCTAGAGATCAAAACATCCAATTTTGGTTTCGACTCAAGATTTCTCAAACTAAACGTGGACAAAGCTGAGGTTTGCAAAGGGAAGGTATTTCTACAATGGGATAGATCATCGGGTAAGTCTTACTATCCACTTTCCCAAGACAAAGCTCCTATCACCGGGTAAGTCTCAAGGAACTATGGAAAGGTACAAGTACTCAAACCAACAAACTCACCTAAGGGTACAAAACTAACCATCACTGGGTAAGTCTCATGTTAACTCTCAAAGGTGGGATGAAGACACACTCAAATCCTAACAAGGATAGACCTTTGTTACCTAACACTCATCATCACAGGTACACAAGCAAAGGAATCACCGGGTAGGTCTCATCTTGGGTTTGCATGTAAACCAGGAAAAGTGAAACAAGGGTAGGATTTGGCAAACTATAACCTAAACTAAAGATCTGTAAAGCAATGGACGATCTCGTGCAGTTCTTGTCGATCTCAGTCGAGATGACTCCAAGAACAGCCCGAGACAAGTTTTGGTTGAGGTTAAACTCAAGCTCTCATGGTCCACTCGCGATAAAGGTTCGTTATTTCTTCGTATACACCACAACCTTCAACCAATCACCCTAGAATCGCTAGGGTTTTAGCCAACAATCATCATTATCAAGCAATCAATAATATATCAAGAATATCAAGAGAGACAATTACAATAATCCACAAATATATCTCAATAATCAAAGCAAGCAAACCAACAATCGTATCCAGCAACGTGTTCCACAAAGTATGATAACAACTTACTAACAACTTCCCAAGAAAACCTTACAACTTTTCTTCCTTTCTTCCTTGGATCCTAAGAAATCCTTCCTCAGATCTTTCCAATAATCCTCGTTGGTCTCCGTCAAATCCAATCTCTTTACAAAGTCGTCTTTCCGTCTCCAAAAAGCCTCCTTTTTGAATAATCACCTCCTTCTCCTTATAGAAGAAGTTTAGGTCAAATATTTTATTTCATTTGGTCTTGTGGGCCGTCAACCTCGATCCAGACCCAGTGGGCCGTCTTGATCAAGATGCATGGTTGTGTTGATCCGAGATCATTAGCAATCTATGTGCATGTCTTCGTATCTTCAACTGAATCATTCCTTCATCCTTCCAATATAGTTCGTGTCTTTCTTCTAGTCCTTTTTGATGCTCCATTATGTAGCTCCACAACTTCTTTGGACTTCAATGCTCCATTTTGATCCAAAATATGTCTTATTCCCTACAAATACAATCAAATGTGGTGTATACCTCGATTCTTGCAAAGTAAACGAATAATGACAATATCATCCATAATATACACTCATGCATGCTGAATAATGATGAGAAAGCGTCAAAAAAATATCCGAAATATAGACAATAATTCATGCTATCAGATGGTATTAGAGCCAACTTTTGGGTTGATTTGGGAATATATAGAGTTGGTTGTCGCTATAACCCAACATCTTCATTGCTCCTTCATGTGGTTGTTGTGATGAACTATTTGGGATTATTTTTTCTACGATATATCTATGGATGGCAAGAGTTAGAGCAGACCGAGGATTTTGAGGTAATGAAGTTGGCACAAGACGTGCAAGAAGTATAGATAAGGTTCTTGTTAAAACCTTCGTTTGTTGGATTGACGTTTATGAAGAACTTGGGGATGAAATTTAGACAATCTTACAATAAATGATTGATGAAGTCTTAAAGAATGCATTGGACCTAGTTGTACAAGTAATGTTGGAAAGAAAGTGAACCACCACCATTGGTATCCAACCAATACCTCTGTCACATGAGCCTCATCTTTCCTCGGTAGAAAGAAGATTTGCTAGTAGTACTACAAATGCACTTGGGAAATTGATTTCACCTACACATAATGGTTTTGTAGAACCAACTGAAGTATAGCGCTGACTTAAGAAAATGGAAAAGTATTTTGTAAGAGTAAGATTTCCAAAAGATCAAAGAGTGTCAAATGTCACATTCTATGTGACTAAGTGTGTTGACAATTGGTGGAGTACAATGACGCTTGTTAATGGCAATATGATTTGAGAGAGATAAAAGCTCAATTATACCAAGTTACATTACTGAAAGTAAATAACTACAAGTTTCTAGCCCTACTTGATGAGAGTATGTCAATGTGCATACTAGTCTAAATACAATGTACTCCTCCTTTATGTTGTAAATATATTGAGAAGTGAAGAAGATAAGATTGATTATTCTGACTGATGATTGAGTCCTTCAATTTGGACCCTTACAGTTAGACACATATGTGAAACTAATATAGAAGAATATTATGTACATGCACTCAATGAGGGAAAAGAAAAATACTTTTTAGTCTCAGACTTTTGTACATATGAAGATGCATGAATTGAATAAACAAGTAAATGACTTGGTAATAAGACATTTATTTTAGGCAAAGTGCATCACAATTGAGAGTGTCAATGTTGTTTATGAAAAAGAAGGTGGTTATTTGTGCGTAGATTGTAGAAATTTAAACATGGTGACCATGAATAATAAGTATTCGTTGTCTGTGATAAGTGTTTTTTTAGAGCAGTTGCAAGGGTCAATAATAGTTTCAAAGAATGATAAGAGGTGTGCTTACCATCATTCAAGGATTCGAGATGAAGACTTTGTGAAATAAAGTTCAAAATAAGGTATCATTAGTAGTTTTTGGTGATACCATTTGGGCTCACTAATGCTCTAGGTATTTTCATGGACTTGATGAACCGAGTTTTCTAAGAGTACTTAGACCGTTTATTGTGGTGTTTATGGATGATGTTCTGATATATTCTAGAAGTAGAGAAGAGCACATAAGTCATCTTCGAGTTGTTCTTGAAGCATTAAGAAAGAAGCTATATGTTAAACTTTTTCAAATGTGAGTTTTGGTGGTCAGAAGTAGGATTACTTGGGGCCTATTACCTTAATAGAAAATGTTAGTGTTGATCCCTAGAAAGTTGTAGTTGTCTCAGACTAGCATCCTGTTAGCATGAAATATGGCGATATTCTAGACACTTATTTTAGTTGTTTTTCCTTATTATTGTGTACATGGATAAAGTTTAGAAGCAAATGTTAGCTTGTTCATCTATTTTATCGATATGGAAGTCTACACTAGCTTTGTATTGATTATAGGTGAATAAGAGCTGAAATCGGAGAATTTGAGAGAGGAAAGGGAGTAATCGATCATGTTCGAGGATTAGGAGATACATCAAAGAAGCGAAGAAAGGAGCTATGATGAAGAATGTCACGAAACAAAGGCAACAACAAGCAATATACACTTCCACGCCCTGAATTACGGCCGTGGAGAAGATGATTTGAAGTCCACGCTCTAATCCACAGTCGTGGACTTAGCATCATGAACGTGGAAGAGAGTTTGGAGCATTCCAGTAAGTTACACGGCCTAAATTACGGTCGTGGAAGTCACAAGGCACCGTAATCTGTTTCCACGCTCTAAACCACGGTCGTGGAAAGCTATGAGACCGTGATTTAGGCGATCTTTTGACGTGTCATTATTTGCCACGTCATTTATATATTGGGCCTTGACGGCAATTCTTTCTCGTCTTATAAAAAGTCTGGAAAAGAGAGTTCCGAGGACGGCTCCTTACCCTTGTTTTCAGCACTCTTGCTTAGGATTGATTGGAAGTCGCCGAGAGTTGCGGAAACGCCGGATTGTTGGAGATTGGAGATTGCTTACAGCGGAGGTTTAGCCTTTTTCTTAGGTTTTGATATCAAAGACGGATTGACATCCCGTTCTTCATACTTGCCTTAGATCATTGTGAGGTTTTGTGTTATATATTCTGAATCGATTAACATTACTTCTTGTGTTTCGGATTTGAGAATTGGTTTTGAAGTTTTATTGAGTATTCGAGGGTTTTCATCTTTCATTCTTCTTAAATTGAATATTGATATCATGACAATGGTTATTGGCTAAAACCATTTAGCAATTCTAAGGTGAAGGGTTGATAGTTGTGGCTTAGATGATGATAGATCGATTGTAATTTGATTGGACCCTGAGAGTTAGAGAAATATCGTCGACACCCTAAATCACAACCTGTTCATAGGTTTCCACCGCCGTGGTTCTCAAGATCTACCCGTGATTTACCTCAGTTTACGAACTTTGCTTTTACTTTAATTCAAAGTTAAAGATTAGCTTTAACCTAGTCTTGGCTTGCCTTTCCTAGGTAGTAGTGGGACTCCATATCCTCTATTTCGGCTTCGAGTGTCACAACCTTAGCCGTTTGAGTTTATCTTGATCCTTGGGTTACAAGTTTGGGTATTTGAGATTAATTCTTGTCCTTAGATCTTTTCTATATTGCAGCCTCAACAACCTTTATAGAGAGTGTCTTTGGGTAAGTCAAATAAGGTTTTGGAACTTCACCGTACATTACTTTACATTAGCATACCTTTGCAATTCTTGACTCTATCCTTAATCCTTTAGTATATCTTGAATCGATTGCAACAATTTGATATCCGGATATTTAGGGTTGCTGTTTTCCCCTAATATTTGTAAAGCTTTACATCTTATTTGCTTGACAATCTGAAATTGGATTTTGTTTCACCAAATCCATGTGTTCGATACTATGGAATACTTGCTAATCTACGCCGATCCGTACATTGTGGGTTCACTTGCTTTTATTCTAGTTTTATAAATATAAAGCTTATTTGCACGCACGTTTTCGGACGAACAAGTTTTTGGCGCCGTTGCCGGGGATTTGGTCTAGACCAAACTTCGGTTCTCGGTTGTCGAGCTTGGGAGCTTTGCTCTTGTTATTTGATATCTCTTTTGAGTGCTATTTGCAAGTTCTTTTAGGTATATGCGCAAGTCTAGATCCAACAAGGACCTCATACCTCTTGATCTAGAACTTGAAAAGACTTTGAGGAAGAAACTTAAGGAAAGAAAGATGGAAGAAAATAGAGAGAGGGATCTCCATGCTGAGTTAGAGGAGTCTCAAGCTCAATTTAGGTTGAGTGAGAAAGCTCGTAAGAAAGAAGCGGAGCGTCATCAATTCCAAATTGATGAGCTCAAAGCTATGATGATGGACATGAAGTTGGAGATGAATGACTCCAAGAAAAAGAAGAAAGCCAAGTCAACTAAGTCCGTTAGAGTGAAATCATCCGATGAGGAGGATGGTGATGATATGCCACCGCTAGAGGAAATTGATCCAACGATCAATCCAGTCTAGAATGATCCAAGACCGGACGCCAATCCTCGTATCCCAGCTGGGGGTGTGAGAGCTGCTCGTGTAGATGAGGAGCCAAGAACTCTTGGACAAAGGATGGATCCGTCTCAGCAACCACGCCGTCTAGGTGTGAACTTCGAAGCTGAAGATATTCAAGGGTTCAACTTTAACCCGCATGTTATTACCATCGTTCGCCAAAGCCAATTTGGAGGAACGAGTGCTGAATATCCACACCAACATTTGCAGAACTTTGAGATTCTAATGGAGACAATGAAACCAAAGAATGCAACCACCAACAACTACAAGATCAAGCCATTCTTCTTCTCTTTGAAAGGGAAGGCTTTATCTTGGTATCAAGCTCTTCCAAATGGAAGACTCAACACATGGGAGGATCTATCTTTGGAGTTCCTAACCAAATTCTTTCCGCCATCCAAGACAGCGGAGTTGAGAGATAAAATCAATGCTTTTTCTATGAAATCTAATGAAAGTTTGTTTCAATCTTTGGAAAGGTTTTAGGATCTATTATTGGATTGCCCACACCATGGCATTTCCAAGTTAGAGTTGTTGAAGATATATTACTAGGGGCTGGATGTGGAAACACAATTCAAGCTCCAATCCCTTTCATGTGGTACATTCATGGACATGAGGGAAGATGACACTTGGGACTTCATTGAGAAGCAAGCCCGAGTCATTGAGAAGTACTCCCACCGGAAGGCGGAAGCTAACCGAGTAGAGCAAGGAGCGAAGCTAACAAAAGCTGCGCAGACTCAAATCTTTTCCCTCAACACCGAAATTAAAGAGTTGAAGGAAGTCATTAGAGTTGGCCTTCAAAAGCCTAAGGAGCAAGATGTTGGATATTTAGGAAACAAAAATAACCATCAAGGGAATTTGAACACCAACCGCAACAGCCGGAACAACAACTGGAACAATTGGAACAACAACAACCAGAACAATAATTGGAGCAACAATCGGAATTCAAACAACAATTGGCATTCCAACCAACAGAAAAATTCCGGCAATTCTTATCCCAATTCAGGAAATTCACTAACACCACCATCTTCTTCTTCCATTCCTTTGAAAAGACAGGGGCAAACATCCAATAGCGGAAGCAACTCGGGGAAAGAGAAGCCCGATCCCATGCTAGAAATGATCTTGGGAAAGCTTCAAGGACTGGAGAACCACATCACTAAGGTTATAAAGCTCAAAAAGTTTTAGAAAACCAAATGTTCAGCAATGCCGAGGAAGTTCCTAGAAACCAAGGAAAGCTTCCCGGAAAGACGGAGGACAACCCAAAGGGAAGGGTGATGGCTATTACAACTAGGAACGGAGCAACAACTACCGATCCGTAACCTAAGTTTGTTGAAGTTCCCATCGACCAGGAGAAGGAAAAGGGGAAGGAGAAGGAAAACATCTACATTCCTCCTGCAGCTTACAAACCTCCCCTACCATTCCCACAATCTAGAGTAAGAGCGCGTCTAGACAAGCAGTTCAGTAAGTTCATTGAACTCATGAGCAAACTGCAATTGTAGGTATGCCAGCTTACGGGAAGTTCTTGAAGGAGATCCTCTCTAACAAGAGGAAGCTGGAAGACTTTGGAGAAGTCGAGTTGAGTTTGGAATCATCGGACCTCATCAAAACGATGAAGGAAAAGATGCCCCCAAAGCTGAAGGATCCGGGGTTATTTTGTATTCCAATTGATGTGGGAGAAGTCACTTATGATGCATTATGTGACTTGGGAGCAAGCGTTAGCATCATCCCGCTTGCCTTATGCAAGAAGATCGGTTTAGGTGAAACTAAACCGGTGAAGATGACGTTATACATGGCGGATCGATCCATAACTCGTCCCGTCGGTATCATTGAGGACGTCCCAGTCAAGCTTGGTAAGTTCTATGTTCCAATATATTTTGTTGTGCTTGACATTCCTGCAGATAGTCCGGTCCTGATCATACTCGGAAGATCGTTTCTTGCAAAATCCGGTTGTATGGTGGATTGCAAGAATGCTAGACTCGTCTTCGACATAGGAGAGGAAAAGGTAGAGTTCATTCTTTCCACTTTGATGAAAGAACCGGCTCTTGAAGATGATATGTTTAACATCCATGACGAAGAGGCATCTAGAGAGGAAGTAAGCTCAATTCTAGACTCGCCTTTGGTGTTTGGATTTGAGAGTGACTTTGAGTTATATTTGAGTTTTCAAGGGTTTTCATCTTTCATTCTTCTTAAATTGATTATTGATATCATGACAATGGTTATTGGCTAAAACCCTTTATGCAATTCTAAGGTGAAGGGTTAATAGTTGTGGCTTAGATGATGATAGATCGATCGTAAATTGATTGGACCCTGAGAGTTAGAGAGATCTCGTCGACGAACCAAGATCACGGCCTGTTCTTGAAGTTCCACGGCCGTGGTTCTCAAGATCTGACCGTGATTTATCCTAGTTTACGAACTTTGCTTTTACTTTGATCCAAGGTTAAAGATTAGCTTTAATCTAGTCTTGGTTTATCCTTTTCTAGGTAGTAGTTGATGCGCCCTTGGATGCCCCTTTTACGTTGACCATAGACGAAGAGGACGAGGCTCTTAGAGTTCGCTCAGATGGACCGATCACCCGATCCCGAGCTAAGGCCATTGCTCGAGCCACCGGCTCCATCATCACCTGCATTACTTCTTCACTTGGTCCCATTACCGGCATGCCTTGTCTCTACACCACCATGGCATAGGCTACCGGTTCCGTTAGCGGCATGTCCCGTCTTTCCGACTCCATGGCATGAAGCTAGCTTATTTTCGGACTATATTTTCATGTTTTCCTTTTTATGTAATAAAGGGATATTCCATATAGGAATATTCCCTTTTTGACCTTATCCGTTTAGGGTTTGCTATTATCCTTTTAGGTTTTCCCCTTTTGGGCTTTTCTTCATGTATTTTTGCTTGGCCCGTTGGCCCATAGGTAGGCAAGTCTCTCTATATAAGAGATATCTTGCCTCACTTATTTTTCATGTTCAATATTACTAAGTTTTGAGAAGAATTTCCTCCACTTAGCTTGGGCATCAAAACCTCTCTTCTAACCCTCAAACTTCTTCCTTGGATCTCGTCTTTGATTCAAGAAATCCATATTCGAGGATTCTTTTTAAGAATCAACCTTCGATCCACACAAAAAGGTTCCTTCGATCTCTCTAGATCGAAGTAACCCTTGTTTCTTCATTGCTTCCGCCCCTTTGGATCCGAAACGATACAACGTTGCACAAAGAATCAAGGAGTAGTTGGATTTTTGCTTGATCTAGATCCGGAGTTATCCTTGGTTACCTCCAAGGACGCATCAAATTGGTATCAGAGCAAGGGATCAAAGCTAAGTTCTCTTTACTCTTGTTTTTGTGCGTTATTATCTTAAACCTATTTAGCCTTTGTTTGTTCATGATGTTCTTCGTTTGCTCATGATGTTCTTCATTTGTTCTTCATGATCTTAATGTTGTTCATCATGTTCTTCATCATGTTCATCCATTTTTCCTGAATTTTTTTTTTCCTTTTCCGTGTTTAACTCAAAACAAAAAGCACAAAAATAGGAGATATTTGGTTTGCCTTCAAACCATTTATCAAACCCGTCTTTTTCTTAAACCGACCTAATCCGACAATTTTGTTAATTAATTTCACCAAATCTCTTGGGATATTTTTGTTAACGAAAAGTTCGGATATCTCGCATTTGATATTCCAAGAAAAGCAAAAAAAAACTCTTCATCAATACGGATTTGTGTTCAAACAAAAAAAAAACAAAAGAAAGTGTTGCTCAAAACGTTTCAAAGAAACGAAACACACAAAGTGAAAAGACGTCCGGCAAACCGGTCCATCCGAAAAATCGGATTTTACAAAACGGTCAAAGACCGAAAGCAAGCAAAGCTTGCCGAGTGAACAATCCGTCCATCTTCTATCTCTCCATTTTCTTACATACGTTTGCAAAATATCACTTGTTTATTTATGTGTAATTGGTTCAATTTTGTTGGATTTGCCTTCCTTGCCTAACCGCCAAACGGCTTTCCCCAAAGTAGAACCCGATAACGCACTTGAACTTGGGTAAAGTTGACCTAACTTGTCACCTTGCTCACTTGATTGCTTGAAATTGTGTGCTGATTTGGAGCAATGACTAACGTTGAAATGGAAACTTCTCAGGATTCTGGTCCGCAAGAGTTCAGTGAACCCTTGGCTCAAGAAACTGCTTCGTTGTCCCTCGAAAATGACTCCATAAGGCGAGAATTGGAAGCCTTGAAGGCACAACAAAAGTTTGATGCCTTGACCCGAGAAAACATTGCCTTGAAAAAAGAGCTAGAAGCTCTTAAGTCCCTTCAGAATGCTCGCCGTCCCAACCCAACTTATCCGAATGAGAACGTGGTCAATGCTTCCACTTCCGATGCACAACGGAAAGGCAAGGGACTTTTGGGAGCCGGCCCATCAAACGTTACCCGGCTTGCGTCTGTCATTGAACGCACCCATCCTTTACCTCTTGACGGAAATGAGTCCCATGAAGAAGAGGAGGAATTCCCCGACCCGCGTCAAGATAACTTGCCCATAGTCGATACGGAACATCGGCACCAATATTATGAGCATCAACATCAACGGTATGTTCCTTCTCCACCTCCACCTAGTGTGCCCCGTACCGACCGACAAACCCGGGAAGAGCCCCGGTACCGTCCCAACTCAACCACCAATCATGGTCGTGAGCATGATCGTTCCGAACACCGTCACCAACGGTCAACCCGGCAACCGAGGACCCTTGACTTTGATGAATACGATGAGCAACACAACTTCAATGAGTTCTCCGGTGATGAATCCGATTTAGAACGGGTAGCACATAACCGTCCGTGGCACCCACCCGTCATAGACCCTTATGAGAACCAAGACCGGGGTGAAGAATGGTTGCCTCCCCCAAATCCACCTAGGCAGGCCCCACCCGTTCATGGGCGCCAACGGCCTCATGGCGGCCACCGGCGAGCCCGTGCCGATGATGCCTACATTCCACCGCCCCGCCCGGACCCCTACCGAGCTCGTAGGGAAGGTAAGGTTAAGTTCCCTACCTTTCATGGTGAATATGATCCGTGTGTTTTTCTTGATTGGGCGCAGGATATGAAACGAGCATTAAAACATTGTCATTATGAGGAGGAATCCGAGAAAATCGAGGCGGCAACTCTATACTTTGAAGGAGATGCGAAGTCTTGGTGGAACCGGTATGAGTTCACCCGAGAGAGGCGAGGATGGGCACCAATTGAGACGTTTGAACAATTGCTCTATTGCATGACCAAGAAGTACGTACCCGAGGACTTTAAGAATGATATGCGGTTGCAAATTGCCGAGTTCAAGCAAGGCAACCTCACTCCGGTGGCTTACTTGGCTAAACTTGAGGACATGCACATTAAGGCCGGCGTCTCGGCCTCCCCCTCCGCCCTCCGCACCAAGTTCATGAGTGGGCTTAATGCTTCCATCCGGCGGCCGCTCGAGATTGTCCCATTCAAGGATTTGGGAGCATTATGTCATGCCGCCATGAAGTTATATAAGCAACAACTCGAAACACCACGGTATTCTAGGTATCCCTCTTCCTCGAGTCCATATCTTTATCCATCTAACACACGTTCTCGAGATGCGCCTAGTCCTACAGATACCGACGCCTCCAAAGGGACCCAACGGACGGGTCCTTCCAATAGGCAAACGGGTACCGAGAAGGCACCAAACCGTGGCCCGGCACCGGCGCCTCCCTCTCGAGGTCAACAAGGACCCTCACCGGCGGCTCGCCCAAGGGAGCCCGTGTGTTACAAGTGTAGCGGTTTTGGCCATGTACAACGTGATTGCCCAAACACCAAACGGGTCTTGTTTGCCGACCCAACATATTTCGAGGACGACGATGGTCAATGCGAAGGTGATATCATTATTGAGGATGACCATGACACCGACCCACTTTTTGGCATGGAACCCTGTGATGACGAGCTTGCTTGCGGCCCAGCACAACCCGGTAAATTCGCTCTTGTTTCTCGTCGTATTTTGGCTGTTAAAGAGCATATTCCTATTGATCAACGCGAGAATCTCTTCCACTCTCGTTGCTTGGTTAATAATACGAGTCTTTCTCTCATCGTTGACGGGGGTTCTTGTTGCAATATTGTCAACGAACGGGTGGTAAAACACTTCAAGTTGCCTACGACCCCCCACCCAACGCCTTACGGACTCCAATGGATTTCCGATACGGCATGTGACACCGTCACACAACAAGCTTGGGTGCCGTTTTCTATTGGCGCCTATGTTGATAAGGTCCTTTGTGATGTTATCAAAATGGACGCCACACATGTCCTATTAGGACGACCATGGCAATTCGATCGTCGCACATATCATGATGGTTATCTTAATCGGTACATGTTCCAATATAATGGAAAACGGGTCACACTTTTGCCTATGACTCCGCACGAAATTTTGGTTGACTATGCGGAACGGAAGAGGCAACAAACTATTGATGAGTCCGCTAAAGCACCGGCAAAATCGGACCCCCGGAGTCCCGATGTTGTAGGTGCTAGTACTTCCAAATCCCGCAACACCGCCCCTCTTGTCCATGCTACCGAATCCAAAGGTAGTAAAGGTCGCATCGTTTCTTCGGGCGCACCTTTATCATCTTCGGATCCCGTAATTCAAGGACGGTGTGAGCCACGGATACTCTTAGCTCGCCGGCATGATTTGCAACCGGTCATGGAAGGCAAGTTCCCATGCTTTTTACTTGTTCCGTTTTGTTTGTCTACTTCTCATGACCCAAGTAATGTGCCACACGAGGTGTCTTTGTTGTTGTCCGAATTTCAGGATATTATGCCCAAAGACCTCCCACCCGGCTTGCCACCTATCCGAGGGATTGAACATCAAATTGACTTTGTGCCCGGTGCCTCTTTGCCAAACCGTGCCGCTTACCGAGCCAGTCCGGAAGAGACAAAGGAGCTACAACGTCAAGTGCAAGAGCTCCTAGACCGGGGACATGTGCGTGAATCCTTATCACCATGTGCCGTCCCGGTAATCTTAGTACCAAAGAAAGATGGATCATGGCGGATGTGTGTTGATTGTCGTGCCATCAACCAAATCACCGTCAAATATCGCCACCCGATCCCGCGCCTTGATGACATGTTGGATGAGCTTCATGGCGCCACTATCTTCTCCAAAATTGATCTCCGGAGCGGTTACCACCAAATCCGGATGGCCGAAGGTGACGAATGGAAGACGGCGTTCAAAATGAAGTATGGACTCTATGAATGGCTTGTCATGCCTTTTGTCCTCTCAAACGCCCCGTCCACCTTCATGCGCCTCATGAACCACGTCTTGCGCCGATTCTTGAGTACATTCGTTGTTGTTTATTTTGATGATATTTTGGTGTTTAGTACGTCTTTGGAGGATCACATCGGGCACCTTCGCCAAGTGCTCGAGTGCCTTAGACAAGAGCAATTGTATGTCAACTTTGACAAATGCGTCTTTTGCTCGGATACCACTATCTTTCTTGGCTATGTCGTGTCTAAGGACGGACTCCGAGTAGACGAATCTAAAGTTCATGCTATTTGGGAGTGGCCTACTCCTACTACGGTCACCATGGTCCGAGCCTTTCTCGGCTTAGCGGGTTTCTACCGACGCTTTGTCAAGGACTTTAGCACGGTAGCGGCACCGCTCCATGAGCTCACTACCAAGGGTGTCACGTTTGAGTGGCGTGATATCCATGCTCAAGCGTTTGATGCGCTCAAAGACCGTCTTTGTAATGCACCATTACTCCAACTCCCAAACTTTTCGAAAACCTTCGAGGTGGAGTGTGATGCATCAAATGTGGGCATTGGAGGAGTTCTCTTACAAGAGAATCGTCCAATTGCCTACTTCAGTGAAAAACTGTCCGGTCCTTCGCTCAACTACCCTACATATGACAAGGAACTATATGCTCTAGTTCGTTGTCTTAAGACATGGCAACATTACTTGTGGCCGAAGGAGTTCGTGATTCATTCGGATCATGCGGCTCTTTCGTATCTCAAGAGTCAAACAAATCTCAGTCGGCGCCATGCTAGTTGGGTAGAGTTTTTAGAGACCTTTCCTTATGTATTCGGCATAAGAAAGGCAAAGAGAATGTGGTAGCCGATGCCCTTTCTCGCCGCTATGCCCTCCTTGTGTATATGGATGCCAAGATACATGGCTTTGCTCTTATCAAAGAGTTATATGCCACGGATCTTGACATCAAGGACATATGGGCACAATGCCTCGACCTCCGAGAGCACGAGTCTTTCTTTATTAACGATGGCTATCTTTTTCGAGCGGGAAAACTTTGTATTCCGCGCTTATCTATACGCCATTTGTTGGTCAAGGAAGCTCATGAGGGCCGTGGTCATTTCGGTGCTACCAAGACCCTTTCCGCTCTCCAAGATCATTTCTTTTGGCCCCGGATGCGTATGCATGTGACACGGTTTTGCAAGGGTTGCATCACATGTCATCATGCCAAGTCGCGCCAAGGTCCGGATGGGATGTATTCTCCTTTGCCTATACCAATGGGACCTTGGGAGGATCTATCCATGGACTTTGTGGTCGGGTTGCCTATGTCAAAACGAGGCAAAGACTCCATTTTCGTTGTAGTCGATCGTTTCTCCAAAATGGCTCATTTCATCGCATGTAAAAGCACCCTAAATGCTAGTGAAGTTGCCACCTTGTTCTTTGACAATGTGGTGCGTTTACATGGGATACCACGTTCCATCGTTAGTGATCGGGACGTGAAATTCGTAAGTCATTTTTGGAGAACGTTGTGGGGAAAACTTGGAACCAACTTGTTGTTTTCAAGTAGTTATCACCCACAAACCGATGGTCAAACGGAGGTGACCAATCGGACTCTTGGTGCTCTACTTAGAGCCACCACTAGGACCAACCCACGTAGGTGGGAGGACTTACTTTCTGTTGTAGAGTTTTCGTATAACAGGTCTAGGCACACGGCAACTAAATTGTCCCCATTTGAAGTTGTCTACGGCCTCAATCCACACACACCATTGGATTTCACTCCCCGCCCGCTCAAGGATGGAGAACACATCATCGCCGGAAACCGAGCCGCCCAAATCATTGAGCTTCATGAGCGGACTAGGACACAACTCGAACGTCGTGCCGCCCAACTTGCCGGACAACGCAACAAGGGCCGCCGCGACGTCTCTTTTGAGCCCGGTGATCTTGTTTGGCTCCACCTACGGAAGGAGCGTTTTCCTACTCGCCGCAAGAGCAAGCTCTCGGACCGTGGTGATGGCCCATTCCGCATCTTAGCCCGTCATGGTCCAAATGCATACAAGTTAGAGCTTCCGGATTCCTACGGAGTACACCCAACGTTCAACGTCAAGGACCTTGCCCCTTATGTTGAGCCCCTCTTTGACGATGGTGAAACGGGGACGTTTCACAGCCAAGATAGGGGGACTGATGCGCCCTTGGATGCCCCTTTTACGTTGACCATAGACGAAGAGGACGAGGCTCTTAGAGTTCGCTCAGATGGACCGATCACCCGATCCCGAGCTAAGGCCATTGCTCGAGCCACCGGCTCCATCATCACCCGCATTACTTCTTCACTTGGTCCCATTACCGGCATGCCTTGTCTCTACACCACCATGGCATAGGCTACCGGTTCCGTTAGCGGCATGTCCCGTCTTTCCGACTCCATGGCATGAAGCTAGCTTATTTTCGGACTATATTTTCATGTTTTCCTTTTTATGTAATAAAGGGATATTCCGTATAGGAATATTCCCTTTTTGACCTTATCCGTTTAGGGTTTGCTATTATCCTTTTAGGTTTTCCCCTTTTGGGCTTTTCTTCATGTATTTTTGCTTGGCCCGTTGGCCCATAGGTAGGCAAGTCTCTCTATATAAGAGATATCTTGCCTCACTTATTTTTCATGTTCAATATTACTAAGTTTTGAGAAGAATTTCCTCCCCTTAGCTTGGGCATCAAAACCTCTCTTCTAACCCTCAAACTTCTTCCTTGGATCTCGTCTTTGATTCAAGAAATCCATATTCGAGGATTCTTTTTAAGAATCAACCTTCGATCCACACAGAAAGGTTCCTTCGTTCTCTCTAGATCGAAGTAACCCTTGTTTCTTCATCGTTTCCGCCCCTTTGGATCCGAAACGATACAACGTTGCACAAAGAATCAAGGAGTAGTTGGAGTTTTGCTTGATCTAGATCCGGAGTTATCCTTGGTTACCTCCAAGGACGCATCAGTAGTGAGATTCATCACCCTCTATTTCAATTTCGAGTGTCACAACCTTGATCGTTTTAGTTAGTTTTGATCCTTGGGTTACAAGTTTGGGTATTTGAGATTAATTCTTATCCATAGATCCTTTCTATATTGAAGCCTCAACAACCTTTATAGAGAGTGTCCTTAGGTAAGTCATATAAAGTTCTGGAACTTCACCGTACATTGCTTTACTTTAGCATACCCTTGCAACTCTTAACTATGTCCTTAGTTCTTTAGTATATCTTGAATCGATTGCCACAATTAGACACCTGGATCTTTAGGATTGTTGTTTTCCCAATATTTGCAAAGCTTATTACATTTACTTGCTTGACGAATTGCGAACTGAATTTGTTCCCCCCCAAATCCCTGAGTTCGATACTCTGGAATTCTTGTTTTACTACGCCGATCCGTACACTGTGGGTTCGCTTGCTTTGATTCTAGTTTTATAAATTTAAAGCTTATTTGCACGCACAGTTAGTGGCGAACAAGTTTTTGGCGCCGTTGCAGGGGATTTGGTTTAGGCCGAATTCGGTTATCGGTTGTCAAGCTTGGGAGCTTTGCTCTTGTCATTTGATATCTCTTTTAAGTGATATGTGCAAGTTATCTTAGGTATATGCGCAGGTCTAACAGCAACAAAGACCTCTTACCTCTTGATCAAGAACTTGAGAAGACTTTGAGAAAGAAGCTCAAAGAAAGAAAGATGGCTGAAAGTAAAGAGATGGATATCCAAGCGGAGTTGGATGATTCCGAAGCTCGACTTAGATGGAGCGAGAAGACTCGCAAGGAAGAATCGGAGCGTCATCAATTGCAAATTGATGAGCTCAAGGACATGATGCTTCAAATGAGGCTGGAGATGAGTGATTCCAAGAAGAAGAAGAGAAGGAAACCGACAAGATCGGTTAGAACCGACTCATCCGATGAAGAGAGAGACTCCTCCATGCCGTCGCTAGAGGACATTGATCCAACGATCAATGCGAACCAGAATAATCCAAGACCAGCCGCCAATCATCGTATCCCAGCTGGGGGTGCGAGAGCCGCTCGTGTAGATGAAGAGCCAAGAACTCTTGGCCAAAGAATGGATCCGGTTCAGCAACCACGCCGTCTAGGTGTGAACTTTGATGCTGACGATATTCAGAGGTTTAGCTTCAACCCACAAGTTATTACCATCGTTCGCCAAAGCCAGTTTGGAGGAACGAGTGTCGAATCTCCACATCAACATTTACAGAATTTTGAGATCTTGATGGAGACAATGAAGCCAAAGAATGCAACCACCAACAATTACAAGATCAAGCCATTCTTTTTCTCTTTGAAAGGGAAGGCTTTATCTTGGTATCAAGCTCTTCTAAATGGAAGACTCAACACATGGGATGATCTTTCTTCAGAGTTCCTAACCAAGTTCTTTCCGCCATCCAAGACGGCGGAGTTGAGAGGTAAAATTAATGCTTTTTCTATGAGATCTAATGAAACTTTGGTTCAGTCTTGGGAAAGATTTCAGGATTTATTATTGGATTGCCCACACCATGGCATTTCCAAATTGGAGTTATTGGAGATATACTATAAGGGGTTGGATGTGGAAACACAATTCAAGCTTCAATCCCTTTCATGTGGCACATTCATGGACATGAGGGAAGATGACGCTTGGGACTTCATTGAGAAGCAAGCCCGAGTCATTGAGAAATACTCTCATCGGAAAGTGGAAGCTAATGTAGTGGAGCAAGGAGCAAAGCTAACACAAGCTGCTCAAACTCAAATCTTTTCTCTCAACACCGAGATTAAAGAATTGAAGGAGGTCATCAAGGCTAGCTTTCCAAAGCCTAAGGAGCAAGATGTTGGTTATTTAGGAAACAACAATAACCACAATGGGAATGAGAACACCAATCGCAACAGTCGGAATAACAACCAGAACAATTGGAACAACAACAACCGGAATAACAATTGGAACAACAATAGGGGTTCAAACAACAACAATTGGCGTTCCAACCAACAACAAAACTCTGGTAATTCTTATCTCAATTCAGGAAATTCACTAACTCCACCATCTTCTTCTTCCATTCCTTTGAAAAGCCAGGGGCAAACATCTAATAGTGGAAGCACTTCGGGGAAAGAGAAGCCCGATCCCATGCTGGAAACGATCTTCGGAAAGCTTCAAGGATTGGAGAGTCACATCACTAAGTTTGATAAAGCCCAAAAGGTTTTAGAAAACCAAATGTTCAGCAATGTTGAGGAAGTTCCTAGAAATCAAGGAAAACTTCCAGGAAAGACGGAGGATAACCCGAAAGGAAGGGTGATGGCTATCACAACTAGGAGCGGAGCAACAACCACCGACCCGCAACCCAAATTTGTAGAATTTCCCGTCAAAAAAGAGAAGGAAAAGGGGAAGGAGAAGGAATAAATCTACATTCCGCCTCCAGCCTACAAACCTCCCCTACGATTCCCACAATCTAGAGCAAGAGCGCGTCTTGACAAGCAATTCGGTAAGTTCATTGAACTCATGAGCAAACTGCATATTAATATACCTTTCATTGATGCAATTGTAGGTATGCCAGCATATGTAATTTAGGAGCAAGCGTTAGCATCATTCCGCTTGCATTATGCAGGAAGATCGGTCTAGGCGAGCCTAAACCGGTGAAGATGACGTTATATATGGTGGATCGATCCACAACTCGTCCCGTCGGTATCATTGAAGACGTCCCGGTCAAGCTTGGTAAGTTCTATGTTCCAATAGATTTTATTGTGCTTGACATTCCTGCAGATAGTCCGGTCCCAATCATACTCGGAAGACCGTCTCTTGCAACATCCGGTTGTATGGTGGATTGCAAGAATGCTAGACTTGCCTTCGACATAGGAGAGGAAAAGGTAGAGTTCGTTCTTTCCACTTTGATGAAAGAACCGGCTCTTGGAGAGGATATGTTTAACATCCATGACGAAGAGGCATCTAGAGAGGAAGTAAGCTCAATTCTATTCAAAGATCCTTTGCAAAAGGTGAACACCATGAGCATTATGGACATAGGAGAGGAAGAGGAATGCAATGAGAAAATTGAAGCTTTAGAGGAGCAAAAGGAAGTGCATGAAGAAGAGTTTGAAAAACTCTACGATGGGTCAGAAAACGTGAGGAATCACGGCCAGTCGTGCTATTCCACGGCCGTGGTTCCCACCAACATGACAGTAATTAGCTATTCAGAGAACTCCAGCAAGTTACACGGCCAAAATCACGGCCGTGGAACTATCAGAGGTGCCGTAATTGACTTCCACACCCTAAACCACGGCCGTGGAGGAAACAGAGGTGCCGTGATTTTGGGAAAATCTGAGGACAATTACGTTCTTTCTACCACTTCTCTTGAGTCTTCTCCAACAACTTCTATACCCTTAGAGACTTCTAAGGAAGCATTGGACACTCCTCAAGAGCCATTAGAGAGTCCAATAGTGATGGAATTGAAGCCACTTCCCACACATCTAAGGTACGCATTTCTAGGATCTAATTCTACCTTTCCAGTAATTGTTAGTTCCGATCTAAGTGAAGATGAACATAGTAAGCTTATGGTTGTTCTAAAGAAACATAGGAAAGCCTTAGGTTACACTATAGAGGATCTAGTAGGAATTAAGCCTTCATTATGTATGCATAAGATCCTAATGGAAGAAGATTTTAGGACTTCACGACAACCTCAAAAGCGGTTAAATCCGACCATGAAGGAGGTTGTCAAGAAGGAGATTCTTAAGCTACTTGATGCAGGTATTATCTACCCTATCTCCGATAGCAAGTGGGTTAGTCCCGTACAGGTTGTTCCAAAGAAGGGAGGAATGATGGTCATCACCAATAAGAACAATGAGCTCATTCCTACAAGAACCGTGACATGATGGAGGATGTGCATAGACTACCGCAAGCTAAACAACGCAATGAGGAAGGACCACTTCCCATTACCATTCATCAATCAAATGCTTGAGAGGTTAGCACAACACTCACATTTCTGTTATCTTGACGGTTATAGTGGTTTCTTTCAGATCCTGATACATCCGGACGATCAAGAGAATATCACGTTCACGTGCCCATGGGGTACGTTTGCTTATAGGAGAATGTCGTTCGGGCTTTGCAACGCCCCAGCCACCTTCCAAAGGTGCATGATGGCTATCTTCTCGGAGTACATAGAGGAAATCATGGAGGTTTTCATGGATGACTTTTCTGTTTATGGTTCCTCTTTTGATAATTGTCTTTCTAACCTTTCTCTTGTGCTACAAAGGTGTGAAGACACTAACCTAGTTCTTAATTGGGAGAAGTGTCAATTCATGGTGAAGGAAGGCATTGTACTCGGACACTTGATCTCTAATAGAGGGATTGAGGTAGATAAGGCTAAGATAGAAACTATAGAAAAGCTCCCTCCTCCATCTTTGGTGAAGGGAATAAGAAGCTTTCTAGGACATGTTGGATTTTATAGACGTTTTATAAAAGATTTCTCAAAGATATCAAAACCGCTTACTAATCTATTGATGAAGGATGCAGTTTTTGATTTCTCACAGGATTGTTAAGATGCGTTTCATAAGATCCGGGAAGCTCTAATCTCAGCCCCGATCATCCAACCTCCGGACTGGAATCTCCCGTTCGAGGTAATGTGTGATGCAAGTGACATAGCTATAAGAGTTGTGCTTGGGCAAAAGAAGGAGGGCCGAACCCATGCTATCTATTACACTAGCAAGACGCTAGACGAAGCGCAGCTTAACTACGCCACTACTGAAAAGGAATTTTTAGCTATTGTATATGCCTTTGAAAAGTTTCGTTCTTATCTTGTAGGTGCAAAAGTGATAGTATACACGGATCATGCTACGATCCGGTATCTGCTTGCCAAGAAGGACGCAAAATTAAGGCTGATTAGATGGATTCTTCTCCTACAAGAACTCGATCTAGAGATCCTTAACAAGAAAGATTCGGAAAATTCTGTTGCGGATCATTTGACTCGTCTACCACACATTTAAGACGACAACCTACCTATTGATGACTCCTTTCCGGACGAGCATTTACATATCATAGAGGAGTGCATGGACAAGATAACTAAAGGTAACGAACCATGGTTTGCTGATTTTGTTAACTATTTGGTTTGTCAGGAAATACCTCCCGGACTATCCTATGCACAAAGGAAGAAGTTCTTTAAGGATGTCCGGCAATAATTTTGGAATGAACCTCTACTCTTCAAGAGAGGTCCCGACGGCATCATTCGAAGATGTGTTCCAGAAGACGAGATGCAAAGCGTCATCCGTCATTGTCATTCACTACCTTGTGGAGGACACGCTAGTTCAAACAAAACTAGCACTAAGGTATTGCAATCTAGTTTCTTTTGGCCTACTTTATTTAAAGATGTGCAAACCTTTGTTTCTTGTTGCGATGCTTGTCAAAGAACGTGATATATATCTAGGAGAAACGAGATGCCTCTTAACAACATTCGGGAGGTAGAGATCTTCGACGTTTGGGGAGTAGACTTCATGGGACCTTTCCCATCATCTTATGGAAACTAATACATACTTCTAGTTATAGATTATGTTTCGAGATGGGTTGAAGCTATAGCCTCTCCAACTAACGATGCCATGGTTGTAGTTAAGTTCTTTAATAGAACTATTTTCCCAAGGTTTGGGACACCACGGACCATCATTAGTAACGGAGGCTCTCACTTCATTGCCCGACGATTCAAAGCTCTACTAGCTAAGTATGGGGTGACTCACAAGATCGCCACCCCTTACCATCCACAAACGAGTGGACAAGTGGAGATTTCGAACCGGGAGATTAAAGGAATCCTAGAGAAAACAGTTTCGAAGACAAGGAAAGATTGGTCTTTGAAGCTAGATGACGCATTGTGGGCATACCGGACTACATACAAGACTCCCATAGGAACGACACCATACAACCTTGTGTATGGGAAGTCTTGTCACTTATCGGTAGAGCTGGAACATAAGGCGTATTGGGCATAAATTGGTTGAACTTCATCATGAAGGAAGCGGGCGAGAGGCGCCTTTTTGACCTTAACGAGCTTGAAGAACTTCGCTTAAACGCCTACGAGAACGCCAAGATCTACAAGGAGAGAGCAAAGCGTTGGCATGATAAGCATATCATTCCAAAAGATCTCAAAGAAGGAGATCTAGTTCTCCTCTTCAATTCAAGACTTTGGCTCTTTCCAGGTAAGCTTAAATCTCGTTGGACCGGACCTTATCTAATCAAACATGTTTTTCCCCATGGCGCAGTTGAAGTATGGGGTGAAAAGGGCGGAAGCTTTAAGGTGAACGGTCAACGACTCAAGAAGTATTCACCAGAACTCCAAGCTAAAGAGTTCGCGCCTACCACACTCGAATAGGTGCAAGTACGGTCTAGCTAAGGACCTTAAGCAAGCGCTTCTTGGGAGGCAACCCAAGGTATTGCACTTATGCTTTTGTTTGTCATTCTTAGATTAGATTAGTCTAGACGTTTTTGTTTTGTTTTGCCCTCGATACCTTCCGGTATGTTGTGTTTTTGGATGTAGGAGCAATGGAATAGGCAATGGGAAAGGAAAAAGTTGGAAGAAATTGATGAAACTCGGATTTTGGCACATTACAGAGAGTTTCACGCCCTAAACCACGGTCGTGGAGGCTACAATGACCGTAATTCTTCAAAATCTGAGAAAAATCACCAAAAACCACGGGTCCGTACAAAACCTCGGCCGTAGAAACCCCCGAGTGACCGTGGTTTTCAAAATATTTTACGGCCACTATATAAACCACCTTCCTTCAGAAAAAACACCCCCATTCCCAATTCCACGCCCCTCTTCCACGTCCTAAACTCCGAAAAATCTCCACATCTCGCAAATCCTCATTCGGTAATCGTTTCGAACGATTCTTGGTGCTAAAGTGGAGCATTTTCATTCCTCTACAAGATCCAATCGACAAAACAATTGAACAATCCCTCCAGAAGGCAGAATTTATTGTTGATTTTGTTGAGATTTGAGCAAATCAGAGACGAATCACGGTCTCTGGAACTTCCACGGCCGTGGAATAGGAAGAACAGACCGTGGTTTTTTCTAGAATTGAGAAAATGTTCACGAGAAGTGCAGGAAAGAAAAAGAAGAGAATGGGTGATAGTTCCTCTTCTTCCCAAGCCCCTCCTAGTGAACCACCATCACCTCCACGCCCTAGAATCCCAACCATTCACCCAAACTATCTCCAAGCTTTAGAAAAGATCGAGGAGAGACCGGTCATAGGACCTAAATACCTCTTGCTTGAGGAGTTGGAGCCACTTAATGTGGTGAATGACTTGACATGGCTCTTGGATAGGGCCGGACTGATTGTTTTCTCCGCTATTCGAGCGGATGTATATGAGGAGATTACGAGGAAGTTTGTTATTTCCTTCGAGCACAGCCACATCGAGAGGACGGTATCTTTTAGATTGATGGAGACGGATTATGAGTTCTCTATCTAGCAGTTTGGAGCCTTCTTTGGGTTCCATGAGACCTTTAACGGTCGTTTCCCTAGCGGTGTATACGCTAAGGACTTCTAGGAGGATACAACCATGATTTATGCCAGTAAGGACCGCTGGCAGCCAGTTGACACCAAGGCTAAGCTCATCTACCACTTAGCCTTGAAGATAGCTCATAGGTTCCTTTCCGAGTGCCTATTCCCTAGGACCGAGACCCCCCAAAAGATAAAGACCGATGAGCTGTTCCTTCTTTATGTTATGCTGCACGGTAGACCCGTTGATTGTGCCACCCTCCTAGCCTCCACCATGAGCAAGCTTAAGAGCAAGAGGGCTGGGAACATTGGGTATGGTGGGATGGTTACCCACATTGCTACGCAGCTTGGATTGATTGCTCCGCATGCACTAGGATAGCGGCAAGACCTTTGGGTCTCAAGAGCCTTATGACTTGGGGTATGATCTTTCCTAGACACCGAAGTCCACCTACTGCTGCTATGCCATGGGAGGATAGAGGAGGTAGAGGCATTCCGTGGCTTCTTGAGTATTCCATTATGGCTGGACGCCATAATTGGAAGGAGACATTCGCTGCTATGCATGCGAATAGATTAGCACCACCTCCTTACGTTCCGGACGAGCCTCCAGCTGAGGATATGGGAGGAGGTGATTACTATGAGGGAGGAGGTGATGAGCAGACATTTGGCACATTTCCGGATCAGGTGGACACCTTCCCGGACTTACCTAGACAGTCTCCCCGCCCTTCTAGACCTTCCGGTGCTTCTTCCTCTCGCCGTGCTAGTGTGAGCGAGAGACCGACATGGATAGATACTCCTCCCGCTTGGTATGGAGCACAGCCGGAGTGGATGGGAGCTCCGCCACCATGGTATGCACAGCCACCAGCAGCACCGGCCCCACAGGATGCACCAGCATGGTACGGCCAAGCACCGACATGGTATGAGCAGCTACCGGAGTGGGCTACTGACCTTTCCAGGAGAGTCGGCAATTTGAAGATCCGCCAGGACGCTCGAGATGTACGGGCTGATGAGCATGACCGGATGATGAGGGATATCTACCGCCAGCAGTTTGGGCGGAACTTCATCTCCGATTTCCACCCGTTTCCACCACCGCCTCCACCGCAGTGACGAGATTTCATGATAGACAGTTTCAGCCGCCCCACCGCCGTCTAGTGAGTTCATTTTTCTTTTCTTTCTTTTCCTTATTTCTTTTTGAACATTGAGGACAATGTTTGTCTTAAGTATGGGGTGGGGTGTGACTATGTGTTGTAATAACTCTACTACATTTGCTTGCCTTGATCGATGACACTTTGCATGTTTCGTTTCATAGTCACACGTTTCATTATTACATTGCATGAAAAAGTCTTTGAAAAACCCATAAAAATGTGAAAAATTTTGAAAATTCTAAAAAGGTTTTGTGCTTCTAAGAGTTGAGATGATTTCTATGATAATTTCTACTTTCGGATTGAGCTTTTGATGACAATTGTATGCCTAAACGAATAATGAATTGAAAAGGAATTGAATATGTTGATTATCCTTTCTTGCAAGTTTCATAATGTGAAGAGTTTTATCTAAATCATATTGAGAAATCGAGGTTGAAATCACATGATGAGTTCTTATACTTCTTTATGAAATGATTAACGCAATTCGATTTTCTTTCTTCTTTCTTTGATCACTTAGCCCCACAATAAAAGTAATTGCCTCCCTTACCTATCTGGGAATTTGGAGGAGTTGATATTTGGCATGTTTAGTGTGGGAGGGCCATGAAAGCAAATTCTTGCATTCAAAGAATAGATTTAATAGGTTTGAGGAAGTCAATCATGACGATGAGTAACTCGGCACCATTCACATAGCTGGGTGTTTGTGTCTTGCCAAAGTTGGATTGAGCGATATTCCTAGCGTATTAGGGTATGTGCATCAAAGGTTTGAGGCATCTCGAAATTGAGAAACGCCAATCTCTTAGGCTTCGGTTTTTTTGCACCACTGTCCATAACTCCAAAAGTAAAGTCGAAAAATAATGTGAAAAAGAAGAGAGAAAAGCTCAAAGTTGATGGTGTTGCAATTCAAAATAAAAAGAAAAAGAGTTGGGTTATCCATTTTCCCGGATTCATGCATCACATCCTTTATAAGTTTTCCTTCCTTCCGCGTTCTAGACCTTACTTGGAAGTCCTTAAGATCAAAAGAACATTATTTGACTTGTTGATCTAAATTGAAGTTTCTTATGCTTGATTTTGATAATGCTTGAAGGTTATGATGTTTGCCTTAAAGTTTAACCAATTCATGATGTTTCTTTGCTTTACATTCTTTAGTTTATGTATATAAGCGTTTCAAGGGTGAATGAAGCAAGGTTTGAGAATGATCTATTGACTAGAAGTACACTTACCTAAAAGATGCTTTGTTTTTGAGTTTGTATGCATATTTCATCCTAACTTGTGTTCTAAGCTTTCAAAGACCTTGCTTGGGGACAAGAAAGTGACAAGTATGGGGTATTTTGTTAGCATGAAATATTGCGATATTCTAGGCACTTATTCTAGTTGTTTTTCATTCATTATTGTGTTCATAGATAAGGCATTGAAGCATTTGTTAGCTTGTTTACCTATATTTCCGATATCGAGGTTTACATTAGTTTGTGATTGATTATAGGTGAATAAGAGCTGAAACCGGACCATTTGAGAGAGATAAGAGATGATTCGATCATATCCAAGGATTAGGAACACATCAAGGAAGCCAAAGAAGGAGCTAAGATGGAGAATGTCACGACACAAAGGAAACCACAAGCAATCTACACTTCCACGCCCTAAATTACGGCCGTAGAAGAGTCCACGCTATAAATCACGGCCATGGATCTTGGCATCATGAACGTGGAGCATTCCAGTAAGTTACACGGCCTAAAGTACGGTCGTGGAAGATGAGAGAAACCGTAATCCATTTCCACGCCCTAAACCACGGTCGTGGAACATCAAGAGACCGTGATTTAGGTGATCCTTTGACGAATCATTTATTGCCACATCATCTACGTATTTGGGCTGGAAGATATCTCTTACTCTACGTATAAAAAGGTGGGAGGAGGGAGTTTTCAGCAACCTCGCTTTGGGAAAGTTAGCCTTAGGGTTTTCGCGAGGAACTTTGCGGAAGCGCCGGCAGTTTGGATTCCCGAAGATTGTGTGTGGCGGAAGTTGCGCCCTTTTCTTAAATTTTGATATTGAAGGCGGATTGACATCCCGTT
This sequence comes from Fagopyrum esculentum, assembly GCA_033239045.1. Lineage (NCBI taxonomy): Eukaryota > Viridiplantae > Streptophyta > Magnoliopsida > Caryophyllales > Polygonaceae > Fagopyrum > Fagopyrum esculentum. The sequence goes on along the minus strand of BSUD01000002.1, from coordinate 49,973,165 downwards.
CTTCGTGTTTGCCTAAGATCATTGTGAAGTTTTGTGTTATAGAATCCATTGAGTATTGCATTTGGTGTTTGGATTTGAGAGTGACTTTGAGTTATATTTGAATTTTCAAGGGTTTTCATCTTTCATTCTTCTTAAATTGATTTTAGATATCAAGACAATGGTTATTGGCTAAAACCCTTTATGCAATTCTAAGGTGAACGGTTGATAGTTGTGGCTTAGATGATGATAGATCGATCGTAAATTGATTGGACCCTGAGAGTTAGAGAGATCTCGTCGACGAACCAAGATCACGGCCTGTTCTTGAAGTTCCACGGCCGTGGTTCTCAAGATCTGACTGTGATTTATCCTAGTTTACGAACTTTGCTTTTACTTTGATCCAAGGTTAAATATTAGCTTTAATCTAGTCTTGGTTTATCCTTTTCTAGGTAGTAGTGAGATTCATCACCCTCTATTTTGATTTCGAGTGTCACAACCCTAATCGTTTTAGTTAGTTTTGATCCTTGGGTTACAAGTTTGGGTATTTGAGATTAATTCTTATCCATAGATCCTTTCTATATTGAAGCCTCAACAACCTTTATAGAGAGTGTCCTTAAATAAGTCATATAAAGTTCTGGAACTTCACCGTACATTGCTTTACTTTAGCATACCTTTGCAACTCTTAACTCTATCCTTAGTTCTTTAGTATATCTTGAATCGATTGCCACAATTAGACAATTGGATCTTTAGGATTGTTGTTTTCCCAATATTTGCAAAGCTTATTACATTTACTTGCTTGACGAATTGCGAACTGAATTTGTTCCCCCCAAATCCCTGAGTTCGATACTTTGGAATTCTTGCTTTACTACGCCGATCCGTACACTGCGGGTTCGCTTGCTTTGATTCTAGTTTTATAAATTTAAAGCTTATTTGCACGCACGCTTGGTGGCGAACGGGTCTCAATAGCCTTATGACTAGAGGTATCATCTTCCCTAGACACCGCGGTCCACCTACCGCCGGTATGCCTTGGGAGGAGAGAGGAGGTAGAGGCATCCCTTGGCTCCCCGAGTACTCCATTATGGCCGGACGCCATAACTAGAAGCAGACTTTCGCTGTCATGCATGAAAATAGGTTGGCAGCACCGCCGTTTGTGTCGGATGATGTCCCAGCTGAGGATGTTGAGGAGGAGGTAGGAGGAGGTGATGAGCAGGACTTTGGCACTTTTCCGGATCAGCCGGCACACTTCCCTGACCCTCCCAAACGTTCCCCACGACCTACCGGACCTTCCGGAGCCTCTTCATCTCGCCGTGCTAGTGTGATTGAGAGGCCGACTTGGATGGACGCTCCTCCCGCTTGGTATGGGGAGCAGCCTTCATGGATGGGAGCTTCACCTCCCGCTTGTTATTGAAATGATTGACTTCCCCAAACCTACAATTTCTTTCTATTCACTTGATTGCAAATAATTGCTCTCATGGCCCTTCCACATCAAACATGCCTTTTTCATTCACTTCTCCAAAATTCCCGGATAGGTAAAGGAGGCTAATATTTCAATGAGGAGCTAGATGATCAAAGAAAGAAGAAAAAAAGTATCGAATTGCCTTAATCATTTCAGCAAGAAGTATAGGAACTTATAACGTGATTTCAACTTCAATTTCTCAACATGATTTAGGTAACATTTTCACATTATAAAACTTGCAAAAGAGGTAAAATTCATTCATTCAAATCCTTTTCGATTCACTATTCTTTTAAGCATGCAATTGTTATCAAACTCCATTCACAAGTAATGATTATCATGGAAATCATCTCAATTCATTAGAAGCACAAAATTTTCAAAATTTTTCAATTTTTATGGGTTTTAAAGTTCTTTTTCATGCTATGCGATAAGGAAACGTGCAACACATAATGAACATGAAACGATAGTCTCGAATGAAAGCAAACATAGAGAGTAGAGTTATTACAAACTTTTTAGTACATCCCACCCCATACTTAGGACGAACATTGTCCCTAATGTTCATAAGAAAGAAAGAAAAGAAAGAAAAGAAAAAGAAACTCACAAAGTGGTGGCGGGAATGTCTAAAACGAACGGTCATGCATCAAATCACTGTGGTGCCGGCGGAGGTGGGAATGGAGAGAAGCTGGAATCGTAGGGCCGCCCAAACTGCTGGCGGTAGACGTCCCTCATCATGTGGTCGAGGTCGTCGAGGCGTCCGTCTCTAGCATCAGCTCGGATCTCCAATGCTCCAACTCTCTCTGAAAGTCCGGTAGCCCAATCCGGCATCTGCTCGTACCATCCCGGGGCGTGACTGAACCATGCTGGGGCGTCGGATGGTGCTGGTACTGGTGGTGGTGGTGCTGCCTGCTGTGTTAGGCGACTCAAATGATCCGCAACAGAATTTTCCGAGCCTTTCTTGTCGCGGATCTCAAGATCGAATTCTTGTAGGAGAAGAATCCATCTAATCAGCCTTGGCTTCGCATCTTTCTTTGCAAGGAGGTACCGGATCGCAGCATGATCCGTGTAGACAATCACCTTTGCACCTACAAGATAAGAGCGAAACTTGTCAATAGCATAGACAATGGCTAAAAACTCTTTCTCGGTAGTGGCGTAGTTGAGCTGCTTCGTCTAGCGTCTTGCTAGCATAGTATATGGCATGGGTTCGCCCTTCCTTTCGGTGTCCAAGAACAGCTCCAATAGCTACGTCACTAGCATCGCACATAATCTCGAATGGGAGAGTCCAATCCGGAGGTTGGATAATAGGTGCTGAAATTAGAGCTTGCCGAATGGTGTTAAACGCATCCAAACATTCCTGCGAAAACTCAAAAACCGCATCCTTCATCAATAGATTAGTGAGAGGTTTTGATATCTTAGAAAATTCCTTAATGAAACGTCTATAAAATCCAGCATGTCCTAGGAAACTTCTTATCCCTTTCACCGAAATTGGGGGAGGAAGTTTCTCTATGGTCTCTATCTTAGCCTTGTCTACCTCTATCCCTCTATTAGAGACTAAGTGACCTAATACGATTCCTTCCTTAACCATGAATTGACACTTCTCCCAATTAAGAACTAGGTTGGTGTCTTCACACCTTTGTAAAACAAGAGAAAGGTTAGAAAGGCAATCGTTAAAAGAGGAACCGTATACGGAGAAGTCGTCCATGAAGACTTCCATGATTTCCTCTACATATTCGGAGAAGATGGCCATCATGCACCGTTGAAAGGTGGCTGGGGCGTTGCAAAGCCCGAACGGCATTCTCCTATAGGCGAACGTACCCCAAGGGCACGTGAACGTGGTCTTCTCTTGATCATCCGGATGTATCGGGATCTGAAAGAAACCACTATAACCGTCAAGGTAGCAAAAATGCGAATGTTGTGCTAACCTTTCAAGCATTTGATCGATGAATGGCAATGGAAAGTGATCCTTCCGCGTTGCGTTGTTGAGCTTGCGGTAGTCTATGCACATCTGCCATCCAGTCACGGTTCGGGTAGGAATGAGTTTGTTGTTCTTGTTCGTGATGACCGTCATTCCTCCCTTCTTCGGAACTACTTGAACTGGACTCACCCACTTACTATCGGAGATAGGATAGATGATACCTGCATCAAGAAGTTTAAGAATTTCCTTCTTGACAACCTCCTTCATGGTCGGATTCAACCGCCTTTGAGGTTGTCTCGAAGTTCTAAAGTCTTCCTCCATTAATATCTTATGCATGCATAGGGAGGGTTTAATTCCTACTAAGTCCTCAATAGTATAGCCTATAGCCTTCCTATGTTTCCTAAGGACAATCATGAGCTGTTCATGTTCATCTATGCTTAGTTCAGAACTAACGATAACCGGAAAGGTAGAATTAGATCCAAGAAAAGCGTACCTTAGATAAGTAGGAAGTGGTTTGAGTTCCATCACTTTCGGAGCTTCCAATGATCCTTGAGGAGCTTCCGACGTTTCCTTAGAAGTTTCTAAGGGTGTTGAGTGAGTTGGAGAAGAATCAAAAGAAGTTGAAGAAGTATGCCGATCACCCTCTTCCACGGTCAGAATTACGGGCTCTTCATATATTCCACGGCCGTGTAATCCCCTGGAATGGAGGTCGATTTTGGTTGTGAAATCCACGGTCGTGGAATACAGGGTATGACCGTGGATTCTAACATTCTCAGCTTCATCGTGGAGTTTCTCAAACTCCTCTTCATGCATCTCTTCTTGTGCTTCCAAGGCTTCAATTTCCTCTTTGCACTCTTCTTCTTCCCCTACATCTGTTAGACTCATGGTAATAACTTTTTGTAAAGGATCGTTAAAGAGAATTGCGCTTACCTCTTCCCTAGATAAACCTTCTTCATCTTGGATATCGTAAATATCCTCATCAAAGATTGGTTCCTTCACTAGAGTGGAAAGAACGAACTCTACTTTCTCTTCTCCAATATCAAAAGCGAGTCTACCATTCTTGCAATCGACCATGCAGCCGGAAGTTGCAAGAAACGGTCTTCCGAGTATGATCGGGACCGGACTATCTGCAGGAATGTCAAGCACGACAAAATCAATGGGAACAAAGAATTTACCTAGCTTGACCGGGACGTCTTCTACAATACCGACGGGGCGAGTGATGGATCGATCCGCCATGTATAACGTCATCTTCACCGGTTTAGGTTCGCCTAAACCGATCTTCCTGCACAACGCAAGTGGTATGATGCTCACACTTGCTCCTAAGTCACATAAAGCGTCATATGTGACATCTCCCACTCCAATGGGAATGCAAAATGACCCCGGATCTTTCAACTTTGGGGGCATTTTCTCCTTCATGGTCTTGATGAGATCCGAAGAATCCGAACTCATCTTGACCTCTCCGAAATCTTCTAGCTTTCTCTTGTTAGATAGAAGCTCCTTCAAGAACTTGCCGTAAGATGGCATACCTACAATAGCATCAATGAACGGTATATTAATATGCAGCTTACTCATGAGTTCTATGAACTTACCGAATTGTTTGTCTAGGCGCGCTCGCGCTCTAGATTGAGGGAATGGTAGGGGAGGTTTGTAAGCTGGAGGAGGAACATAGACGTCTTCCTTCTCCTTCCCCTTTTCCTTGTCCTTTTCTACGGAGACTTCAATGAACGTAGGTTGCGGATCGGTGGTAGTCACTCCGCTCCTAGTTGTTATTGCCATCACCCTTCCCTTAGGGTTGTCCTCCGTCTTTCCTGGGAGCTTCCCTTGATTTCTAGGGACTTCCTCCGCGTGGTTGAACATTTGGTTTTCTAAAACCTTTTGAGCTTTATCAACCTTAGAAACTTGATCATCAACCTTGATGAGGCGGTTCTCCAACCCTTGAAGCTTTCCCATAATCGTTTCCAATATGGGGTCGGGCTTCTCCTTCCCCGAAGTGTTTCCTCCATTAGATGATTGCCCCTGGCTTTTCAAAGGAATAGAGGAAGAGGAAGGTGGAGTTAGTGAATTAGAATTGGAAGGATAAGAGTTACCGGAATTTTGTTGATTGGGGCGCCAATTGTTGTTGTTTGAACCCCTATTGTTGTTCCAATCGTTGTTCCGGTTGTTGTTGTTTCCATTCCAGTTGTTATTCCGGTTGTTGCCCCGGTTATTGTTGTTGCCGCCATTATTGTTGCCCAAATAACCAACATCCTTCCCTTGTTGCTTTGGGAAGTTGGTCTTGATAGCCTCCTTCAACTCTTTGATCTCATTGTTGAGGGAGAAAATCTGATTTTGAGCTTCATGTGTGAGCTTTGCTCTATGCTCCACACGATTTCCCTCCACTTTCCGGTGGGAATACTTCTCTATGACTCTTGCTTGCTTCTCAATGAAGTCCCAAGCGTCATCATCTCTCATGTCCATGAACGTTCCACATGAGAGGGATTGGAGGTTGAATTGCGTTCCCGCATCCAGCCCTTTGTAGTAGATCTCCAGCGAGGCAAGCTTGGATATGCCATGATGAGGGCAATCCAAGAGCAAATCCTGAAACCTTTCCCAAGATTGAAACAAACTTTCGTTAGGTCTCATAGAAAAAGCATTAATCTTACCTCTAAGTTCCGCCGTTTTGGAAGGCGGGAAGAATTTGGTGAGAAACTCCGCGGAAAGGTCTTTCCACGTATCTAGTTTCCCACTAGGAAGAGCTTGATACCATGACAACGCTTTCCCCTTCAAGGAGAAGAAGAAGGGTTTAAGCTTGTAGTTGTTGGTAGTAGCGCTCTTCGGTCTCATCGTCTACATCATACACTCGAAGTTTTGCAAGTGTTGGTGTGGAGATTCAGCGCTTGTACCGCCAAATTGGTTTTGGCGAACAAGGGTAATGACTTGAGGGTTAAAGCTAAACCCTTGCACATCTTCAGCATCAAAATTCACGCCCAAGCGGCGTGGTTGTTGTGTTGGATCCATCCGCTGGCCAAGAGTTCTTGGCTCATTATCCACACGTTCGACCCTCACATTCCTAGGTGGAATGCGGCGTTTAGCAGCTCCTTGTGGATGGAAAGGATTCATATTGACCGTAGGATCAATCTCCTCTAACGGTGGCATGGAAGAGTCACTATCATCAGCGGATGAATGACTTCTCCTTCTTCTAGATCTTGATGCCCTTCTTGAGGATTTCTTAATTCCTTTATTCTTAAGGTCGCTTATTTCTAATCTCATTTGGAACATTTGATCCTGTAGATTGTTAACTTGGGATTGATGGAGATCCATCTCATCCCGGCGGAGGTTCTCATTCCATTGGAGTTGAGCTTCCTTCTCCGCCAACTCCGCTTGAAGATCACGTTCGTGTTCTTCAGCCATCTTCTTTTCCTTGCGCTTTTGCCTCAAGGTTTTCTCTAGCTCTTGATCAAGAGGTAAGAGATCTTCGGTGTTCCTAGACCTGCGCATGCACTCAAAGTAATATCAAATAACGAGAGCAAGCTCCCAAGCTTGACAACCGGTTACCGAATTCGGCCGAAACCAAATCCCCGGAAACGGCGCCAAAAACTTGTTCGCCCCTAAAGGTGTGTGCAAATAAGCTTTAAATTTATAAAACTAGAATCAAGCAGCGAACCCGCAGTGTACGGATCGACGAAGCTAAGCAAGAATTCCAGAGTATCGAACACAGGGATTTGGGTGGGAACAAATTCGATTCCAGATTATCAAGCGAGTAAGTATGAGAGTTTTGCAAATATTGGGAAAACAACAATCCTAAAGATCCAAGTATCCAGCTGTGGCAATCGATTCAAGATATACTTAATGATATAAAGAGAGAGTTGAGATATGCAAAGGTATACTAAAGTAAGGTAATCGTACGGTGAAGTTCTAAAAACCTTATATAACTCACCCACAAGGCACTCTCTATACAGGTTGTTGAGGCTCAGTATAGAAAGATTCTAAAAGTGAGAATTAGTGTCAAATACCCAAACTTGTAACCCAAGGATCAAGACTAACTTAACCGATTGAGGTTGTGACACTCACAATCGAGGTAGAGGTTGTTGAGGCTTCACTACCACCTAGAAAAGACAAGTCTAAACTAAATTAAAGCAAATCTTTAACTTTGGATTAAAGTAAAAGCAGGTTCGTAAACTTGAGGGAAATTACGGTTGGATCTTGAGATTCCACGGTCGTGGAACTCAAGAACAGCCCGTAATTTAGGGTTCGTCGACAATTCTCTCGAACTCTCAGGGTCTAATCTAATTGTGATCGATCTATCATTATCTAAGTCACAACTATCAACCATTCACCTTAGAATTGTTAAGGGTTTTTAGCCAATAACGGTCATATTGATATCAATTCAAGAATTAAAAGATAGAAAGATGGAAACTTTCAAGAACTTTCAATAATCTTCAAACCAATCTCAAAGTCACAAAAAACGAGTATTGTCAAAGGATTCAAACTAAAGTAAACAATCACAACCTTAGGAAAGAAGGGAAAACGGGATGTCAATCCGTTTCCCAAATCAAACCTAAACAAGAAGATAGATCTTCTTGCAAAATCTTCCAAAAGCTTCGATCTTCCGCCAATCCGGAAAGTATGGAAATCCCAACAATAATCTCCACCAAGTGCGAGATTAGGGCAATTCCAAGCACGAACTTTGATCTCCAACGAGATCTCCAATTGCTTCTCAACGAGGGTAAGCGAAGGTAGCGGGTGTAAACGATCCTAAGCGTCGATTCTCCTCCTAAGCGATGATCAGCGGGCGTAAGCGAAGATGACGGAATCTCCTTTCGTCCGTCTTTTTATAGGGCAAGATAGAATATCGGCCCGGCCCAATCTTCAAAAGATCATGGCTTCAAAGTGTGGCGAAAAAGATTCGCCAAGATCACGGTCGTGGAAGTTTCCACGACCGTAATTTAGAGCGTGGAAAGTGTCACGGTTTGCAGCATATATTCCACGACCGTAATAGTTACTGGAATGCATCACGCTTCTCTTTGCAAGATCCACGGCCGTGGAACTGAACGTGGTTTGTAATACGGCCGTATTTTAAAGCGTGGTTTAGGGCAAGAACGTGATTCTTTCCTAGCCTCGTGCATTCCTCAAGCTAAACTCCAATTTGCTTCCTAAGAATGTCCTCAATCTATGGACTCACTCAATCAACTCCTCTATTGCTCGATTCCGTTCGGAAATAGCTCCAAATCACCTATAATCAACATAGAACTAGTGTAGACATCCATATCGACAATATAGGTAATACTAGCTCACATATGCAGCAAAGTTCAATCAAAGACTATCAATATGAATCAAATACGTTTAGAAAACGTGCCTAAAATATCACAATATTTCATGCTAACATATGATCAGGCACCAGCAGCACCGACTCCCCAGGAAGCACCAGCATGGTACGGCCAGCTACCGGCTTGGTACGAGCAGCTACCGGCATTGGCCACCAACCTTTTTAGGAGAGTTGGAGACTTAGAGATCCACCGGGAGACCCAGGTGTAACAATCAGTTTTTTTTTTCGTTACGCTTTGATAGAGATAGAGAAGTTTAGGAAACAAATAAAATTTAGTGAGACTAGGACATACCAGTTTATTTATGGAAGTCGTTTAATTAAGTATCTTGTTCTAAGTTTCGGGACGAAACTTATTTTAAGGGGATACTGATGTAATATCCGGAGTTTTTATTCCGTTTATTTCCGAATCAATTCGGACTTCGAGCTGTTGACGGTTCCCATACTATCTAGTATTTCTTTCTTCACAAATTTTATCATTTTATGTAGAATATAATTCACATAAAATGATAGAATTATATCAAACCCTAATTCATATAATTATTTATCATTTTATGTAGAATTTAATTCACATAAAATGATATAATTATATCAAACCCTAATTCTTATAATTAATCCTTAACGACGACTTTAGACGAAACCATGACGAGTTATGACGAGGCCATGACAAATCCGTGACAAGGCCATGCATGGGCTTGACAAGCCATGACGAGTTTTTGACAAGTTTTGACAAACTTTCAGCCCACTTAATTTTTGCCTTGTTTCAGCCCATTGTTTCTTAATTGGATTTATTATTCCCAGCCTTGCCTTAACCCTTGCTGGCGGATCGAAACAGCCCAAGAGGCCCAGCCAGAAGCAGCCCGAACTCATGCCCATTCCTTGCTTCTACTCCAGCGCCAACCCATCCCTGCTTCAGCTCCAGCGCCAGCCCATCCCTGTCAGCTCCAGCGCCAGCCCATTCCTTCCTTCATCCGTTACGCCTCCTTCATCAGATCGTGAGTTACACCCTCAATCTTGTAACCGATGGATGACCTTCCTCTTCAGTTCCCAGCAAGCGCAGACGACACCTCCGTTCACCTGGCTGCTAGAAGACAGTGCACAGGTAGTCTCGAAAACCCTCTTCTCTCTTGCCACATCTGCACAAGTCTCCTGCCCTAACCTTGGCCTTCAGTGCAGCAATGAGGACTCTTCTGCACCGACCTGCTGCACACGACGATGAGGTCTTCTGCACACGAGGATAAGGTCTTCTTCACTGCGTCCCGATCTATTACACGCCTCCAACGTAACGAAGAAGGAAAGGACGGGCTTTCTTCAATCTAATGTAGACAACGAATCTGGTAAGAAGTTATTCCTATTGTCCACCCTTCTCTCTTCATGTGTAGAGAAGTAACCCTTCCCTTCTCTAATCTAGGTGCAACCATCTATAGCAACCTACATCTACCGAGATTCAGCGTCGGGTTCCTCGTGTGTTGATCGACCGCAAACTGTGCCTTCACTGCTGCGGGTGAGTAGATACAACCTCTAATCTTAGTACCATTATGTTGTATAGTGAGTGTGCTTTAGGTTGATGAGTAATAGATGAGAGCAGTTTAGATGATTGTGTAGGATGGACCTTACTCCCCTCATGTGTATTAACCTCTCTATATCAGTGCTAATGAGGACCCTCAGTTGTAGCTAAAACCATTCAACAGCCATGGAAGAGGACTGGTTATGTTTCCGGAATTTTAGGAAGTGATGAACAGCCAACTTTGAGTCCAATTTGGGTAAGCTAGACTACTTCTTTTTGGCTGGTTTTCGGATATGTCATAGACAGTAGTACATAGTATAACATACTAAAATTTGGGAAGAATCGAAGTTACGGTTTGAGAGTTATTGTGTTCCAAAGTTGACGCCTCATGCAGTTTTTATATATGTGCTGAGTGTTGGGGAAAACAGTAAGTGATGCTGTTTTGTGAGATGGTTTTGAATAAGCTCTTGATCTCCGTTGGGCTTGAGTTTTGGATATGATATGGTTGACATATTGTTATAGAACATATTAAAACTTTAGAGGAATCCAGAGAGTGGTTTGGGATTTATGATTTTTCAAAGATGGAGTCGTAGGCAGTTTTTCTATTGTGCTGAAATTCGGTTTTATGAGATAGTTTTAAATAGGATTTTGATCTCCTTTGCGGCTGAATTTTGGATATATTATAGATACGATTTTATAGTAGAACATATCAAAATTTGGGATAAATCCAGCGAGTAGTTTAGGAGTTATGATTTTTCAAAGTTAAGACAGTGTGTTGTTTGTTAAGTGTTGTAACCAACTTTAGAAATTTTTGTAGAAGTGATGCTTGAACAGTTTTAATAAATTCTTGCTCCTAAGAGTAGATGAGATATCATAGATGATCTAGGGAATTATTTCGGAATTTTTATAAGATTACTCGAATTTTTTATTTGAAGGCGAAGTTGGACCTTAACGATCTTTCCGAAAATAGGGAAATGGGTAAATTGCCAGTTTGTAACCAAACTCATCTTTAGGAGTTAGAATATGACTCTTTAGTCTCAAATAAGAGTTTAGACATAAATTATGGATTTTTTATAAGTTTCGGGACCAAGGGTAAAAGAGTCATTTTACCATAAATTAATATTGTAATCAATTCCGTTCTATTAAGACCTACTATCTTAGAAGTCTTAGACTTCTAATCACCTAGAAAGTGTGCTGACACACTTGCCTCCTTTGACAGGCCACTGAATCCCTACTGTACAGATTGATTTGCAAATTAAAAAGTCGGGATCTGATTCAGGTAAGTCCATGGACTTACTTAGCTGGCTTCTTGCATGTGTGTGATGTGTATAAGTGGTGCTTGTTAGTTAAGATAAATAATGAAACCGGAATAGGCCGACTTTAGTATATTGTGTAATTGACCCAAGTGTATGATAACGGGTCGTGACATCATCTGCCTAGCTCTTGCGAGAGTCTAGGAGGTTCCCTGCGACCAGCCCAATCAGGTAGACGGTCAAATGCATTAGTACCATTCCGTGTTGGTAAACGGGGACAGGGGCGAGTTTGGGAATCCCTTGTATCACAAAATAAGTATCATTAGTAATGACATATCACCTACTTAAAGATAATAAATGGCATGATTGTGCATGTTGATTGTGTATGTTGTGTGTTTGTGCTTTTACCTTTATACTTATGCATAGAATGTTAGCTAACGGTTTTATATCGCTTGTAGATGCCTTGCAGGTTAAGACAGTTGTAGAGAGATCCGGAGGAAATGGTCAGCCGGGTCCACGTACTCTTTTAGTTGGGGGCGAGGTTGTCTTATGTTCTTTATATGCGTCGTTTTAGCACCGTTGCTTTGTAAGGCTGATACATATCCTTCATGTATATATTGTTTAAAGTTTTCAAATGTTTTAATACGTTTGTGCCTTGTTGTAAGATCCTAGTAAAATTGTTTTCAAACTAAGGTCGGAACCCATTGTGAGGTCCTAACCAGTAGCTCCCCGAGTTCTGAGAATTTGGGGTGTTACAATATGGTATCAGAGCTCTAGGTTGGCAACAATGGCACTTGAAATCTTCTGAAAGACCGAATGTATAAAATAACTAGAACCCGAAAGGGGTCTAAAATTTTCAAAACGGATTTTTTTTTTACACACACGCATAGTCGGGTTGTTGGGTTAGTAGTACGTCGGACCACCATCGCTCTCCGTGGATCTCTACAACTTGGATCGATAGGAGTTAGTATATAGACTTTTTATGATGTTTCTTATATTATGTTATATACGTGTATATGCTTAGTTGTTAGTATCCTAAAGGATATTTTATATCCTTTAGTTGTGATATCACGAAGCGATTATCGCCTCATGATAAATCAACTGTGGACTTGACGAATGTCCAACACGAGCCAATGGAATCGGACTTTGAATTGAGTATTATACTCGGGTAGGATACTTGGTGATCCTTACAAATCATCCAAAGAACAAGTGCGCAAGGAAATAAAGTTGTGAAGATAATTTTTACCACAAGCACAATCAGATGAGGAAGAAACTCCTGAGTCAGTTCAGTTAGAAGGGATAGAAGATCGTGCAAGGAACTCGGGCATACGAGGCCAAGAGACGGAATTAGAAGAACCATGCAAGAGACTACAAGAGTGTGGAGTAGAGATAACATTATTGGAACGGGACAAGTAGAATTGAGTACAACCAAGATTGCGGAATCAAGGACATTATAATCGAAGCGGATGCCCCATAAACTATTATGGACATAAGAAACCAGAAGAGACAAAGTGTCAATCTGGGTGTGAGAATCTATGGTGCACGGAGTGAAGACCTACAATTGTGTGAAAAAAAAAAGCGAAAAGGCAGACCCCACAAGCGTGGGGAGGTTTTGACCTCCTCAAAGATATAAGAAGTTTGAAAGAAACCGCGACGCCAATATCCAAAGAATTGAAGCTTGTAGCAGAGGCAACGGGGTTTCAGGAAGGCGATATTACCACCAACACCAGTGAAGAAATTTGTATGGGAGAACAGCCTTGCTAGACTCGAGAGTCCAGGGTAATCCAATTATCACGGGACCTAAGCCATCAACACAGACGGTCCATGCAAGAGAAACTGCAAGTGGATAATCATTACGGCCATAAGAATTGCAAAAACGCTTGCACGTTATCGTGCAAAACTTGAAACGACTATTTATGTCAGGTGGATGACCCAATCGGACTAGAGGAATGGAGTTAGCCCAAAGGAAGTGGAAGAGTGAAAGATAAGACGAACTAAAGAAGGATAAAAGGATTAATCTAGTAGGTGAGGTGCACCGAAAGTTGAATACCAGTAGAGGTATGAAATTGAGATAAGTCAATTATAGACTGACCGATGCCAACCAACGACGTGCAAGTATTGTTTGGTATTGACGAGTTATGTGCCGTTAAGAAGAGATATTTGTGAATGTGGATCTATGGAGTAGCTTTACCCACGCCTTAGAGGATTTCCTCAAGTAGGCAACGGAAACCTTCTTTGATGAATTAAAGGTATAAAGAGAAACGTTTTAAGGGTTACTTCTTGGCTAGTTAAGATCAAACTCCAGTCAAGTCATGGAGTTTGGATCCGTGCTAAGAGAATTAAGAAAGTAAACGGAAGAAGTTGTTTTCCAATCGTTATTTTGTTTCATTAAGGCAATTAAGGAAGGTGCTTGGTACTTCATCCGGTTAGGACTTATGGTATAATTAGAAGAAAGAGTTTGAGGTTAATCACTTGGGACTCACAGAAAATGTCCTTATGATTACTGAGTGTTAACAGAATTATCAGAGTAGTGCAGCGGAAGCGTGGTGGGATCTAACCCACAAAGCTGGGGTACAGAAAAATGACATGTCGAGGTCAAGATGATGGTAGTTGGAGAAATGCGTTTTGATGAGAACAAACATGAGATGGGCTATGCGGAGCGACTATAACTTTTGTGGAAGAGTTTTATCACCATCAAGATAGACGGGAAAGTATGTGCATGTAAGAGGTTAGAGAAGGAAATTAGTACCCTATTATGGATTAAAGTGAATAATGACGGCGCGTCAGATATTGTCAGATAACTAGTTCGGGATCCAATACGAACGGAGTATTCTAGAGTGAGTTTTCTTGATGGATTGAGGAAAGAATTAACGATGTAATAAAAGTTTTGTGCATGGCCCGCACTAGAAAGCTCAAAGTGAGTAACTACCATCCTGAGTCGAAGATACATAAGAAACAGAAGCGGCAGGAGCATACTTGCAACCTAGTAACCGTGCTTAAGAGAAGCATAATCTCGGAGTAGATTTTTTGTGTAATGTTATGTCGGAACAAAGCCTAGTTGCGTTTTGAGTTAGAGGGCTATAATAGTCCGATAAAAGGGGAGGATATAAGAGTGCTATGTTGATAGTGTGCTAGCATTAATAGAGTAGTTATGATCAAATAACGGTGATATGAGATCACTTTGTGTCTAATACCGTCATTCCGGACATATTCTATGTCACTTAAGTTCTTGGAAAATGCGTGAGAAGCATAAGTTCGAGTTAATGATATATTACGGATCTATAAATAATATAATAATGCCCAGTGAACAGAGAGGATGACCACTAGATTTGATTTTTAGTTGTCTCGAGTGTTAGACCTGAAAAGGGTAACGGTGACGATTCCGTACCTGAGGAACATGATGACTGAGTAATATTAAAAGACAAGACACAAGTGGGTCGTGATACGAAGAGCATTGGGCACTTGGTAAGTGTTGGTGGATGTCCAAGACCTTTGGCCTGAGTGTGTAGTCAGAACCTTTTCAGAAGGTCGGAAGCAAGTGCTCATAACGAAGGGAAGAAAGTTGAATAGATCATTTTCCGTAGGGTCATCAAAGGAGCGGGAATTGATTTGTGTAAGGCAACCATTGGAAGTTTTTAAGCGGTTTAAAATTGACTGATGGACTAGTATTCCTCACCCTATGGGAGAGTGTAGCTTCAGTTTTCCACGGAGACTAAGTTTGGGAATTGAGTTTGAGAATTTCGGTTGGAGAGATACCTTCCACACCCGAGTTAAGTCATCAGATTAGAGGATTAGACAGTTGAGGTGGATGATACCGGTGAGATATCCGGTAACCACTTTAAAACATGGTAGCAGGCGCCTGTGGTCTAAGCACCTGAAAAGATTTAACATTTAGTGGTTTTATGAAAAGCCGGTCGTTACATAAGATTGGGGATAGTAAGAGACGTAACTATTCAAATACCTATGTAGTGATAGTTGTAACCTCGAGAGTGACGAGTTAGGGCTTGAGCTTGGATGTGTGATATTGTTTGACTGCTTGTTTATTTCATGATTGAGTGTTTAGTCAGTGATGTGTGTTTTTGGTAATCTTGATGTGCGGGAAACTTAGATGTGGAAACGACGAGACTTTTGTGTAGTGATCAAACACACCCATTTGGTGCCTTAAAGGCCGATCAGGATTGTCTTACCCTAAGTTTCGGGACGAAACTTATTTTGAGGGGGATCTGATGTAACAATCAGTTTTTTTTTTCGTTACGCTTTGATAGGGATAGAGAAGTTCAGGAAACGAATAAAATTTAGTGAGACTAGGACATACCAGTTTATCTATGGAAGTCGTTTAATTAAGTATATTGTTCTAAGTTTCGGGACGAAACTTATTTTAAGGGGGTACTGATGTAATATCCGGAATTTTTATTCCGTTTATTTCCGAATCAATTCGGACTTCGAGCTGTTGACGGTTCCCATTCTATCTAGTATTTCTTTCTTCACAAATTTTATCATTTTATGTAGAATATAATTCACATAAAATGATAGAATTATATCAAACCCTAATTCTTATAATTATTTATCATTTTATGTACAATTTAATTCACATAAAATGATATAATTATATCAAACCCTAATTCTTATAATTAATCCTTAACGACTTTAGACGAGATCATGGATGGGAGCTTCACCTCCGTGGTATGATCAGGCACCAGCAGCACCGACTCCCCAGGACGCACCAGCATGGTACGGCCATCTACCGGCTTGGTATGAGCAGCTACCGGCATTGGCCACCGACCTTTCTAGGAGAGTTGGAGACTTAGAGATCCACCGGGAGACCCAGGAGACACGGAGCCGAGAGCATGATGAGATGATGAGCGACATTTACCGCCAGCAGTTCGGGCGGTACTATAGCCATGACTTCCGTCCATTTCCACCACCGCCTCCTCCGTAGTGACGAGCTTGATGATCGACAATTTCAGCCGCCCCACCACCGTCTAGTGAGTTCATTTTGCTTTTCTTTCTTTTCTTTATTTTCTTTTTGAACATTGAGGACAATGTATGTTTTAAGTATGGGATGGGGTGTGACTATGTGTGTAATAACTCTACTACATTTGCTTGCTTCTATCCATGACACTTTGCATGTTCCATTTCCATAGTCACACGTTTCGTTATTGCATTGCATGAAAAAGTTTGAAAAAAAACCCATAAAAATTTGAAAATTTTGAAAAATTTTGAAAAAGTTCATGTGCTTCTAAGATTAGAGATGACTTCTATGATAGCTCTCACTTGTGGAATGAGTTTTTGATGACAATTGTATGCTTAAACGGAATTATGAATTGAAAAGAAGTTGAATGTGTTGTTCATCCTTTCTTGCAAGTTTCATAATGTGAAAGTTTTATCTAAATCATATTGAGATATTAAGGTTAAAATCACATGATGAGTTCTTATACTTCTTAATGAAATGATTAAGGCAATTCGATTTTCTTACTTCTTTCTTTGATCATTTAGCCCCTCAATAAAAGTAATTTCCTCCCTTACCTATCCGGGAATTTGGAGGAGTTGGAATTTGGCATGTTTGATGTGGGAGGGCCATGAAAGCAAAATTTTGCATTCAAAGAATAGAACTAATAGGTTTAGGAAAGTCAATCATGACGATGAGTAACTCGGCACTATTCACATAGCCGGGTGTTTGTGTCTTGCCAAATTCGGATTGAGCGATATTCCTAACGAATTATGGTATGTGCATCAAGGGTTTGAGGCATCTCGAAATTGAGAAACGCCGATCTCCTAGGCTTCGGTTTTTGTGCACCTCTGTCCATATTTCAAAAAGTAAAGTCGGAAAATAATGTGAAAAAGAAAAGAGCAAAGCTCTAAGTTGATGGTGTTGCAATTCAAAATAAAAAGAAAAAGAGTTGGGTTATCCCTTTTCCCGGATTCATGCACCACATCCCTTATAAGTTTCCCTCCTTTTCGCATTCTAGACCTTACTTGAAAGTCCTTAAGATCAAAAGAGTGTTATTTGACTTGTTGATCTAAATTGAAATTTCACATGCTTGATTTTGACAATACTTGAAGGTTATGATGTTTGTCTTGAAGTTTAAGCAATTTATGATGTTTATTTACTTTACATTCTTTGGTTTATGTGTATGAGCGTTTTCAAGGATGAATGAAGCAAGGTTTGAGGATGATCTATTGACTAGAAGCACATTTACCTAAAGGATGGCTTTGTTTTGAATTTGCATGCATATTTCATTCTAACTTGTGTTCTAAGCTTTTGAAAACCTTGCTTGGGGACAAGCAAGTGACAAGTATGGGGTATTTTGTTAGCATGAAATATGGCGATATTCTAGGCACTTATTTTAGTTGTTTTTCCCTTATTATTGTGTACATGGATAAAGTTTAGAAGCAAATGTTAGCTTGTTCATCTATTTTGTCGATATGGAAGTCTACACTAGCTTTGTGTTGATTATAGGTGAATAAGAGCTGAAATCGGAGCATTTGAGAGAGGAAAGGGAGTAATCGATCATGTTCAAGGATTAGGAGATACATCAAAGAAGCTAAGGAAGGAGCTAGGACGAAGAATGTCATGAAACAAAGGCAACAACAAGCAATATACACTTCCACGCCCTGAATTACGGCCGTGGAGAAGATGATTTGAAGTCCACGCTCTAAATCACGGCCGTGGACTTAGCATCATGAACGTGGAAGAGATTTTGGAGCACTCCAGTAAGTTACACGGCCTAAATTACGGTCGTGGAAGTCACAAGGCACCGTAATCTGTTTCCACGCTCTAAATTACGGTCGTGGAAAGCTATGAGACCGTGATTTAGGCGATCTTTTGACGTGTCATTATTTTCCACGTCATTTACATATTGGGCCTTGACGGCAATTCTTTCTCGTCTTATAAAAAGGCTGGAAAAGAGAGTTTCGAGGACGGTTGCTTACCCTTGTTTTCAGCACTCTTGCTTAGGGTTGATTGGAAGTTGCCGAGAGTTGCAGAAACGCCGGATTGTTGGAGATTGGAGATTGCTTACAGCGGAGGTTTAGCCTTTTTCTTAGGAATTGATATCGAAGACGGATTGACATCCCGTTCTTCATACTTGCCTTAGATCATTGTGAGGTTTTGTGTTATATATTCTGAATCCATTAAAATTACTTCTTGTGTTTCGGATTTGAGAAATGGTTTTGAAGTTTTATTGAGTATTCGAGGGTTTTTATCTTTCATTCTTCTTAAATTGAATATTGATATCATGACAATGGTTATTGGCTAAAACCCTTTAGCAATTCTAAGGTGAAGGGTTGATAGTTGTGGCTTAGATGATGATAGATCGATCGTAATTTGATTGGACCTTGAGAGTTAGAGAAATATCGTCGACACCCTAAATCACGGCCTGTTCTTAGGTTTCCACGGCCGTGGTTCTCAAGATCTACCCGTGATTTACCTCAGTTTACAAACTTTGTTTTTACTTTAATCCAAAATTAAAGATTAGCTTTAACCTAGTCTTGGCTTGCCTTTCCTAGGTAGTAGTGAGACTCAACATCCTCTATTTCGGTTTTGAGTGTCACAACCTTAACCGTTTGAGTTTATCTTGATCCTTGGGTTACAAGTTTGGGTATTTGAGATTAATTCTTGTCCTTAGATATTTTCTATATTGCAGCCTCAACATCCTTTATAGAGAGTGTCTCTGGGTAAGTCATATAAGGTTTTGGAACTTCACCGTACATTACTTTACCTTAGCATACCTTTGCAATTCTTGACTTTGTCCTTAATCCTTTAGTATATCTTGAATCGATTGCCACAATTTGATATCCAGATCTTTAGGGTTGCTGTTTTCCCTTAATATTTGCAAAGCTTTACATCTTATTTGCTTGACAATCTGAAATTGGATTTTGTTTCACCAAATCCCTGTGTTCGATACTTTGGAATACTTGCTAATCTACGCCGATCTGTACACTACGGGTTCGCTTGCTTTTATTCTAGTTTTATAAATATAAAGCTTATTTGCACGCACGTTTTCGGGCGAACACATCCGCTCAATAATGTGAAAGAAGTTGAAAGTTTTCTTGGTTTTGCAAGTTACTATCGGTGGGTTTGTGGAGAGAATCTCAAAAACAGCATAACCAATGACTAACCTAATTCGAAAGACAAATAAGTTTTCTGTGGGACGAAAAGTGACAATAGAGTTGTTAAGAGATTAAGAAAACACTTAACTAAGTGTTGAAATTGCCTTATGTACAAATCAATTTGTAGGTCACAATGATTCCCCAAGACAAGGTCTTGATTGAGTATTGATGCAAAATAGAAAAGTAATAGCATATGTGTCTCGCTAGTTGAAGCAATATGAGATAAATTACTTCACTCGTTACTTAGAACTTATAGAAGTTATTATCAGAGGATAGGTTTTGGATTGAGTCGGGAATACATAGAGTTGGTTGTCGTTATATCCCAAGATCTCCATTGCTCCTTCATGTGCTTGTTTTAATGAATTGTTTAGCATAACTTTTTTTCCAAGGTATATCTATGGATGACAAGAGTTAGAGCAAACCTATGATTTTGAGGTAATGAATTTGGCACGAGACGTGCAAGAAGTATACAAAACGTTGATAATAAAACCTTTGTTTGTTAGATTGGCGTTTCTGAAGAACTTAGGGATGAAATTTAGACAATCTTATAACAAATGATTGATCAAGTCTTAAAGAATGCATTGGACCTAGTTGTACAAGTAGCACTAGAAATAAAGTGAACCATCACCATTGATATCCAACCAATAACTTTGTCACATGAGCCTCACTTTTCTTTGGTAGAAAGAAGATATGCTAGTACTATTGCAGTTGCACTTGAGAAACTGATTTCACCTATATATAATGGTTTTGAGAATCAACTGAAGTATATCGCTAACTTAAGAAAATGGAAAATTTGTTTTAAGGGTAAGATTTCCTAATGATCAAATAGTGTCAAGTGTCACATTCTATCTAACTAAGTGTGTTAAAAACTGGTGGAATATAGAGTTGTGAATGGCGATATGAGTTGAGAGCAAGATAAAAGCTCACTTTTACCTAAATACAAGCTTCTACACCTTTTTGAAGCGAGTATGCCAGTGTGCATTCTAGTCTAAATACAATGTACACTTCCTTTATGTTGTAAATATATTGAGAAGTGAAGAAGATAAGATTCATTATTTTGAGTCATGATAGCTAGGACCCTTTCAGTCAGACACATGTGCAAGACTATAAAAAATGTTATGTATATGCACTCAATGAGGTAAAATGAAATACTTTCCAGATCTCAGATTTTTGTACCTATGCAGATGCATGAATTGAATAAACAAGTGGTAATAATACATTTATTTTAGGCGAAGTGCCTCACATTGGAGAGTTTCAATGTTTTAAAGAAAAAGAAGGTGATTATATATGCAGATATTGTAGAAAGTTGAACAAGGTGATCGTGAATAAAAAGTATTCATTGTCTATAATAAGTGTTTTTCGAGACCAATTGCAAGTGTCAGTAATAGTTTCAAAGAATAATAAGAAGTGTGGTTACCATCAGTCGAGGATTCAAGATGAAGACTTTGTGAAATAAAGTTTCAAATAAGGTTTGGGTATTATCAGTTTTTGGTAATACCTTTTGGGCTCTCTATGGCTCTAGTTATTTTCATGGACTTGATAAACCGAGCCTTATAAGAGTACTTAGACCGTTTGTTATGGGGTCTCACCCTATTTTGGTCCTCTTTATTAATAGTCGTTTGTTGCTCCCTTGTTTCTTGACGGTATATTTGTATGTTGGGTTATATACTTGGCCTCTCGATCTATCAAATTTGTCCCGTACATCAAAAAACTTTCCTCATTTCAATAATAAAACCCGCTAATTGTAACAACCATGTTTAGCTGAAGGGCCCGCGATCGCGCCTCGCCATGGCCGCACTCGTGTTGCCGCGGTCGCAGCGAGGATGATCCGCGTTCGCGGGTTAGCATTGTACGCGGCCGAATTTTAGCCGACCACCTTTACGATTTCTTCCCTCTTAAGTATCTTCTCTTCCCTTCTTGAGGAGGGTTTTGCTTCCTTTCTATACTTTCTTCTCTCCTCTTCCATGTTCTTCTCTTTCTCTTTTCTTGGTTTCTCTTCTTGGATTCTCCTTAGTTTTTCTTCAAGATTAAAGATGGTTATGATGATGATGATGTTGCTGATGTTTGTTATGGAGTATTAAGAGGTTGTAGCTTGGATTCCTGTTCTTTGTACTTTAGAGAGTGGTGGCGAGACTCTTCTTTCCCTTTCTTCCTTTACTTGTTTAAATCCAACAAGTTGAACTTGTTGTGATTGGTATATGAATGGTTGGATGTGTGTATATGTTAATGGATGAAGGTTGATGTGCCTGAATTACTCCTTGAGGTGGAGAGTTGTGTTGGACGAGAGTTTGGCTGAAGAGCACATTGGAGTTGTGTTATATTAAGGAAACCGCGCCTTGCTGGAGCCGCCCCCGCTCCTTTGGGTGTGTCGCCATCGCGGTATCGGACCTTTTCACCGCGCCTGCGCCTTCCTTTACCCGCGCCCGCGCCTTCTTCAGAACTTACCAAGTTCTTTGGTAAGTACATACCTTCCTCTCGATCCTTGTTTATAAGCATGCTAGGTTAGTAACGTGATGAGAATGATAAATATATTATGGATATATGCATTGATGAGACTTTGAGGTTTGATTTGATATTCGAGGTTGATTATGATATTATGATCCTTATGACCTTTGGGATTAGGATGATTCTCCTAGTATGATGATACAATGATTGATATATTTTATGCCTTGTTTATCTCGCAGTGTCCATTACTACTGGAATTTGAGAGGTTAATCAATTGTTGGGAGTATTGGATTCAAGTAAGTTTGTAGGACTTACTTAGTTGCATTCCTATATTGATTGTATGCATGAGTGGTGTGTGATATGTGCTTTATAACATGCGATATATATTGATTATTATTATCGACATACGATTAGTTAAATTTGGTATATTGTGAGGATACTAATCCACTCCACATGGTATACGGAGAGGAGTTCATAACCACTCCATACGATTTAAGAAAAGAGATTCTTATAATCTTGACCAGACCTAGTATACGGTGAGATTATTAATCCACTCCACATGGTATACGGAGAGGTACTCCTAGCAACTCTAGATGGTCTATGAAATTTGAATGTATGACAATATAAAGATAATTAAATAGGAAATGTGTGATACCATGCTTGGTGTTTATTGTTATTCTGATGTGTGTATGTGCTTATGCATGATCTTATATATGAATTGAGCTAACGGTTTCATACCGTGTTGAAGATGCTTTGCAGGATAGGAGGACTGCAGAGTGATCTGGAGGAGTGATTAGCCGAGAGTTTGCGTACATCTAGGATGTGTATGGGTTTTTTGGATGTATATGTATACGATGATACTACTTCGTTACTCGGCTATGGGGTTTTGTATGTATCATGATACTTGATATTTCCGTTTTATAAAGGTTTGTTTTATATTTGTTTGTGTCTTGTTGTAAGATATAGTGAACTTGTTGTCAGGCTAGGGTCAGGACCCATTGTGAGGTCCTAGCCCGTAGCACTCCGAGTCCTATGAATTTGGGGTGTTACAAACATGGTATCAAAGCCTTAGGTTGACAACAAAGGCACTTGCAATTTTCTTGAAAGGTCAATTAGGTAAATAAACAAAACCTGAAAAGGGGTATGAGTTTTCAAAAGGAATTTGGTTTTAAACGTGGTACACAGTCGGTTTGGGATAGAATAGACGGGAATTTAGTTTGTAGGGGTCGGGGTCGAATCCCCATTGTTGATCCGCTAGAGGAGGAAGTTAGTGAGGAGGAGGTCGGTGAGAGCGTAGTTCCCGAGGTTGGGGACGGGATGACGACGAGACCGAGAGCTCAAGCGGTACGGTCAGATGGGACGGATCATGTCTCGATGGGAGGATCTGAATTTCGAGAGTACAGTTGTTAGGTAGAGGAGGCAGTCAGGGCAGGTAGACGTGCCCTAGATCCTCCAACACCTAAGGGATCAATTGAGGTCTTGTAGAGAGCTGCATAGGTGTTAGATGCACCGGCACGAGCAACTGAGGTTGCCAAGGCTCAGGAGGAGCCGAGAGCACCGCGACTAGAGTCTTGGATGAAGACTTTTCACCAGATGGGAGTACCCCTTTTTGTTGGAAAGGTGGGCCTTAAGGTTGAGCTTTTGATTGGGCATGTGGACTCAACACTAAAGTCAATTAGATGCTTAGAGGATAGACGAGTGGAGTTGGTGCTTTGTAGGAAAGGTGGGCCTTGAGGTCGAGCTTTGGATGGGAGTACCCCCTCTACCCCGGGACTTAGCACAGCATTGGTGGAGGACCATACGGAGTCGGGTCACTGGATACGCTCAAATGAGGAATCTTATTAGAGAGCATTTATGCCCTGTCTCACTAAGGAGGGAGAAACTGCAGGATTTCATGGAGGCCGGTTTTGAGGACGTTCTTGTATCCGAGGCAATCATGAAGTTCTAGGAGGAGCTGGCATTGCTAGGTCCAGCTGCACCTCCAATGAATCAGCATGTGTACTTGTTCTCCCGCAGACTGAGGGAGAGTACCCGCGCCTATATAGCAGGTTTTCATTGTGATTCCCTAATATATTATCAAGATCGAACCTCGGCATACGAGAGAGAGAGCGAGTTGGACATAGGAAGGCTTCTCAGACCGGAGAGTCTGAGAAGAGACAGAGGACGGGTCAGACCAGCGCTACTATTGGAGCATTAGGGCTGAGTCAGATGTAGGGATGCTTGAGTGGTCCATCGACTACATGGACTTCTAATAGGGGGACCATAGTGTTTCAACTACAAAGGGTATGGGCATATACGGCCTGAGTGCTGTTCGCCCCTAGAGGTGTGTGCAAATAAGCTTTAAATTTATAAAACTAGAATCAAGCAAGCGAACCCGCAGTGTACGGATCGACGTAGTTAAGCAAGAATTCCAGAGTATCGAACACAGGGATTTGGGTGGAACGAACTCAGTTGCAGGTTATCAAGCAAGTAATTATGTGGAGTTTTGCAAATTATTGGGAAAACAACAATCCTAAAGATCCAGGAATCCAGTTGTGGCAATCGACTCAAGATATACTAAATGATATAAAGACAGAGTTGAGATATGCAAAGGTATACTAATGTAAGGTAATCGTACGGTTGAGGTTCCAAAAACCTTATGTAACTCACCTAAAAGACACTCCCTATACAGGTTGTTGAGGCTCAATATAGAAAGGTTCTAAAGACAAGGATTAGCATCAAATACCCAAACCTATAATCTAAAGATCAAGACTAACTTATCCGATTGAGGTTGTTGAGGCTCACAATCGAGGTAGAGGTTGTTGAGGCTTCACTACCACCTAGAAAAGACAAGTCT
Organism: Fagopyrum esculentum; assembly: GCA_033239045.1. Lineage (NCBI taxonomy): Eukaryota > Viridiplantae > Streptophyta > Magnoliopsida > Caryophyllales > Polygonaceae > Fagopyrum > Fagopyrum esculentum. The sequence continues at coordinate 49,948,369 of BSUD01000002.1, read as the reverse complement.
AAGCTAAGCTAAAGCAAATCTTTAACTTTGGATTAAGGTAAAAGCAAGCTCGTAAACTTAAGGAAATTACGGTTGGATCTTGAGATTCCACGGCCGTGGAATTCAAGAACAACCCGTAATTTAGGGTTATCGGCGATAATTCTCTAACTCTCAGGGTCTAATCTGTTTGCGATCGATCTATCATCATCTAAGCCACAACTATCAACCCTTCACCTTAGAATTGTTAAGGGTTGTTAGCCAATAACAGTCATATTGATATTAATTCAAGAATTAAAAGGCAAAAGATGGGAACTTTCAAGAACTATCGATAATCTTCAAATGAATCTCAGAATCACAGTCAAGAACAAATGTTTATCAAAAGATTCAAAACGGAATAAGCAATCACAATCTTAGGGAAGAAAAGAAACGGGATGTCAATCCGATCCTAAATCAAACCTAAGCAAGAAGAGGAATCTTCTTGCAAAATCCTCCAAGAACTTCAATCTTCCACAAACGCGAAGATTACTAACAGCAACTCTCCAATTGCGAACCTTGATCTTCAATGAGATCTCCGAAATTACCTCCAAGAAGAGGGTTTGTGCGTCACTAAGCGTTGATTGTAAGGAGCTTGTGTAAAGGTGTAAGCGAGCATGATGAAATCTCTTTTCGGCCGTCTTTTTATAGGGCAAGACGAAGCGTCGGCCCGGCCCAATCTTCAAAAGATCATGGCTTCGAAATATGGCGAAAAGATTCGCCAAGATCACGGTCGTGGAAGATTCCACGACCGTAATTTTGAGGCGTGGAAACTACTACGGTTAGTTCCACGGCCGTAATATCTCCTGGAATGAACATCGAATTCTGACTCACAATCCACGGTCGTAATTTAGGGTAAGACCGTGATTCTTGCTTTCATTCGTGCATTCCTCAATCCAATACTCAAATTTGCTTCCAAAAAGTGTCCTCGATCTATGGACATATCGACTCAACTCTCCTTTGCTCGATTTCGTTCGGAAATACCTCCAAATCACCTATAATCAACATAGAACTAGTGTAGACATCCATATTGACAATATAGGTAATACTAGCTCACATATGCACAAAGATCAATCAAAGACTATCGATATGAATCAATTACGATTAGAAAACGTGCCTAAAATATCACAATATTTCATGCTAACAAATAACCCCATACTTAACACTTGCTTGTCCCTAAGCAAGGTCTTTCAAAAAGCTTTAAACAAGAGTTAGGATGAAATATGTGTACCTTCTTTTGGATGAAAGTGACTTCTAAAGAATAGATCATTCTCAAACCTTGCTTCAATCGTTTTTCAACTTTCACACACTTAATTAGAGAGTAAAAGGCAAAGAAAACTCATGAATCAATTCAACTTCCAAACAAGCAATATAACCTTCAAATATTATCAAAATCAATCATAAGGACTTCAATTTAGATCACCAAGCCATATAATATTCTTTTGATCTTAAGGACTTTCAAAGAAAAGGTCTAGAGTATGGAAGGGAAGGGAAACTTTAAGGGAGAGTGGTGCATAAATCCGGGAAAGTGGACAACTACCTTCTTCTTCTTTTGCGGTTTCCGCAACACAACACTTCACTTGGAGCTTCGCTCTTTCCTTTTCATTTTTCGACTTTACTTTTGGAGTTATGGATAGAGGTGCACAAAAACCGAAGCCTAGGAGATCGGCGTTTCTCAAAATTGCAAGAGATGCCTCAAACCCTTAGCGCACATACCATAATCCGCTAGGAATATCGCTCAATCCGACTTTGGCAAGACACAAACACCCGGCTATGTGAATGGTGCCGAGTTACTCATCGTCATGATTGACTTCCCCAAACCTATAATTTCTTTCTATTCAATTGATTGCAAATATATGCTCTCATGGCCCTCCCACATCAAACATGCCTTTTTCTCATTCACTTTCCAAGTTCCCGGATGGGTAAGGGAGGCTAATATTTCAATGAGGAGTTAGATGATCAAAGAAAGAAGAAAGAAAGTATCGAATTGCCTTAATCATTTCAACAAGAAGTATAGGAACTTATAATGTGATTTCAACTTCAATTTCTTACATGATTTAGGTAACATTTTCACATTATACAACTTGCAAAAGAGGTAAAATTTATTCATTCAAATCCTTTTCAATTCACAATCCTTTTAAGCATGTAATTGTCATCAAACTCAATTCACAAGTAGTGATTATCACGGAAATCATCTCAATTCATTAGAAGCACAAAATTTTCAAAAATTTTCAATTTTTATGGGTTTTTTTTTAAAGTTCTTTTTCATGCAATGCAAAAATAAAACGTGTAACACATAATGAACATGCAAAGATAGTCTCGGAATGAAAGCAACATATAGAGTAGAGTTATTACAAACATTTAGTACATCCCACCCCATACTTAGGACGAACATTGTCCCTAATGTTCACAAGAAAGAACAAAAGAAAGAAAAGAAAAAGAAACTCACAAATGGTGGCGGGAATGTCCAAAACGAGCGGTCCGGTCATGAATCACTGCGGCGCCGGTGGAGGTGGGAATGGAGAGAAACTCGGATCATAGGACCGCCCAAACTGCTGGCGGTAGACGTCCCTCATCATGTGGTCAAGGTCGTCTAAGCGTCCGTCTCTAGCATCCGCCCGGATCTCTAGTGCTCCGACTCGCTCAGAAAGTCCGGTAGCCCACTCCGGCATCCTCTCATACCATCCCGGGGCGTGATCATACCATGTGGGGGCATCGGCTGGTGCTGGTGGCGGTGGTGCTGCTGGCTGCGTCGTGGACCAAGGAGGAGGTGTGTCGTACCAGGTGGGAGGTGTAGTCATCCACGTGGGTCTCTCGCTCACACTGGCGCGGCGAGATGACGAGCCTGAAGCTCTAGCTGGGCGTGGAGAGCGCCTAGGTACATCCGGGGCTGCATCCGGCTGATCCGGAAACGTGCCGAACTCCTGCTCTGCTCCTCCACCACTCTCGTACTGCTCTCCCATGTCCTCCTCATCCTCAGCTGGTGGTGGAACGTAGGGGGGAGCTACAAGCCTGTTCGCATGCATCGCAGCGAACGTCTCCTTCCAATTGTGGCGTCCCGCCACAATGGAATACTCTGGCAGCCACTCAATACCCCTGCCTGTCCTACTCTCCCATGGCATGCCCGCATAAGGCGGACCTCTATGTGTGGGGAAGATGAGTCCCCTAACCATGAATGCATGTAGTCCTAGAGGTACGGCGGGTATGCGGGTGCAAGCTGAAAAGTCTACACCAAGGCTCCTAGCTATGTGGGTCACTATCCCACCATATCCAATGTTCCCTCTCGATTTGTTCTTGAGCTTACTCATTGTCGCCGCCAAAAGAGTAGCACAATCTGCGCGGCATCCATGAAGCATAGCGTAAAGAAGGAATAGCTCAGCCGTCTTGATCTTTTGGGGCGTCTCCGTCCTAGGAAAGAGACACTCCGAAAGAACACGGTGAGCTATCTTCAAGGCCAAATGGTACATCAATTTGGCCTTGGTATCAGCCGGATGCCAACGGTCCTCGTCGGCGTAGATCATAGCCACTTCCTCCCAAAAATCCTTGGCGGAAACGTTCCTAGGGAGTCGACCGTTGTAGGTCTCATGGAACCCAAAAATGGTCCCGAACTCAACAATGCTCAGATGGTAGTCTCTATTCATGAGACGGAAGGAGACGGTCCTATCAACATGGCTGTGCTCGAAAGATGTCACAACCTCTCGGGTGATCTCCTCATAAGCGTCTTCACGAATGTTCGTGAAGACTAGCAATCCAGCTCTATCCAAGAGCCATGTAAGGTCATCTACTATGTTGAGAGGATGTAGATCCTCCAACAACAAATATCTAGGACCTATCACTGTCCTCTTCTCTATTTTCTCAAGTGCAGCTATGTAGTTTTCGTGTATGATCGGGATGCTAGGAGGAGGGGGTGAAGATGGAGGTGAAGGTGAGGATGGTGGTGAGGGGGATGAGGGTGGTGGTGCCCTAGATGTGGAGGGGTTGCCCTTTCTCTTCTTATTCTGCTCCCCTTTCTTTTCCTTAATCCTTCCCGAAACTCTCCTCACAAAGTCCATTCTGTTGAGAATTACGGTCTGTTCTATAGAAACCACGGCCGTGGAAACTTCAGCGACCGTGATTCGTCTCGAAAATTTGCAATTCTCAGCAAATCAGCAATCAAACTCCACAACAAGCAGTCCTAATCTAATTTCTTCCAATCTCAATCAGTTCTTCCTAAAAATCTCTAACAAAAACGAACCAAAACGACTAGAATCAAGAAGAGAGCAAAAACCTATTTTTCGGATTGAAAAATCCGAAATGTGCTTCCGTTGATGAATTTCCGCTCGATTCTTCGCTTGGATCTTGTTTGTGGTTGGATTTGCTTCAGTTTAGGAAGAAGAATCGTTAAAAACGATTAAAGAACGAAGATTTGGGAGAAGCTGCGGGTTTTCGGTATTTAGGGCGTGGAATTGGGGAGGATTTGTGGTGTTTTTGTGATGAAGTGTGGCTTTTATACTCGCAGGCAAATTTTCAAAAATCACGGTCTATCGGGGCATTCCACGGCCGTGGAAATGTACGGACCCGTAATTTTGGTGATTTTTCACAGGCCTTTGAGAATTACGGCCACTGTAGCTATGACGACCGTAATTTAGACCGTGGAACCTTCTGTAAAGCTTCAAAGTCCAAATTTCGTCACTTTTCTTTGACATTATCCTCCCTTTCTCCTTTTTCATCGATCCTACAACCAAAAACACGAACATACCGGGAGAAATCGAGGCAAAATAAAGCAAAAATTTCTATTCTAAGCTAAACTATGAATCGAAAACAAAAACGAAAATGCAATACCTTGGGTTGCCTCCCAAGAAGCGCTTTGTTTAAGGTCCGTAGCTAGACCATACTTGCACTTATTCGAGTGCGGTAGGTGCAAACTCCTCAGCTTGGAGTTCCGGTGAGTACTTCTTGAGTCGTTGGCCGTTCACCTTAAAACTTCCGCTAGCTTCACCCCATACTTCAACTGCACCATGGGGGAAAATACGCTTAATTAGAAAAGGTCCAGTCCAACGAGATTTTAACTTACCTGGAAAGAGGCGAAGTCTCGAGTTGAAGAGGAGAACTTGATCTCCTTCTTGGAAGTCCTTCGGAATGATATGCTTATCATGCCAACGCTTTGCTCTTTCCTTGTAGATCTTAGCGTTTTCATAGGCGTTCAAACGGAGTTCATCCAGCTCGTTGATGTCTAGGAGACGCTTCTCTCCCGCTTCCTTCATGCCGAAATTCAGCCATTTGATAGCCCAAAACGCTTTGTGCTCTAGCTCTACCGGCAAATGACAAGACTTCCCATACACAAGGTTGTATGGTGTGGTTCCTATGGGAGTCTTGTATGCGGTCCGGTATGCCCATAATGCATCATCTAGTTTCAAGGACCAATCCTTCCTAGTCCTTGAAACTGTCTTCTCTAGAATTCCTTTGATCTCCCTATTTGAGATCTCAACTTGTCCACTCGTTTGTGGATGGTAAGGGGTGGCGATCTTGTGAGTAACCCCATACTTGGTTAGAAGAGCTTCAAAGCGACGGGCTATGAAGTGAGAACCTCCATCACTAATGATCGTCCTTGGCGTTCCGAATCGCGGAAAAATGGTCTTGTTGAAGAACTTAACCACCACCATGGCATCATTCGTGGGAGAGGCAATTGCTTCGACCCATCTAGAGACGTAGTCTACCGCCAATAGTATGTATTGGTTTCCACAAGAAGAAGGGAATGGTCCCATGAAATCGACTCCCCAAACGTCGAAAATCTCCACCTCTTGGATGTTGTTGAGGGGCATCTCGTTCCTTCTAGAGATATTGCCTGTTCTTTGACAAGCATCGCAACAAGAAACAAAGGATTGCACATCTTTAAATAAAGTAGGCCAATAGAATCCAGATTGCAATACCTTTGCGCTAGTTTTGTTCGAACTAGCGTGTCCTCCACAAGGTAGTGAATGACAATGACGGATGACACTTTGCATCTCATCTTCCGGCACACATCGCCGGATGATGCCATCCGGACCTCTCTTAAAGAGGAGAGGCTCGTTCCAATGGTATTCCCGGACGTCCTTGAAGAACTTCTTCCTTTGTGCGTATGACAGTCCGGGTGGTATCTCCTGGCAAACTAAATAGTTAACGAAATCAGCAAACCATGGTTCGTTACCTTTGGAGACTACCTTGATGCACTCCTCTATGATATGTAGGTGTTCGTCCGGAAAGGAGTCATCAATGGGCAAATGGTCGTCCTCTAGATGTGTTAGACGACTCAAATGATCCGCAACAGAATTTTCCGAGCCTTTCTTGTCGCGGATCTCTAGATCGAATTCTTGTAGGAGAAGAATCCATCTAATCAGCCTTGGTTTCGCATCTTTCTTCGCAAGGAGGTACCGGATCGCAGCATGATCCGTGTAAACAATCACCTTTGCACCTACAAGATAAGAGCGAAACTTGTCAATAGCGTAGATAATGGCTAAAAATTCCTTTTCTGTAGTGGCGTAGTTGAGCTGAGCTTCGTCTAGCGTCTTGCTAGCGTAGTATATGGCGTGGGTTCGTCCTTCCTTTCGTTGCCCAAGAACAGCTCCAATGGCTACGTCACTAGCATCGCACATAATCTCGAAAGGGAGAGTCCAATCCGGGGGTTGGATAATGGGTGCTGAAATTAGAGCTTGCCGGATGGTGTTGAACGCATCTAGACATTCCTGTGAAAACTCAAAAACCGCATCCTTCATCAATAGATTAGTGAGAGGTTTTGATATCTTAGAAAAGTCTTGAATGAAACGTCTATAAAATCCAGCATGTCCTAGGAAACTTCTTATTCCCTTCACCGAAATTGGGGGAGGAAGTTTCTCTATGGTCTCTATTTTAGCTTTGTCTACTTCTATCCCTCTACTAGAGACTAAGTGACCTAATACGATTCCTTCCTTAACCATGAATTGACACTTCTCCCAATTAAGAACTAGGTTAGTGTCTTCACATCTTTGCAAAACAAGAGAAAGGTTAGAAAGACAATCGTTAAAAGAAGAACTGTAAACGGAGAAGTCGTCCATGAAGACTTCCATGATTTCCTCTACGTATTCGGAGAAGATGGCCATCATGCACCGTTGAAAGGTGGCTGGGGCGTTGCAAAGCCCGAACGGCATTCTCCTATAAGCGAACGTACCCCAAGGGCACGTGAATGTGGTCTTCTCTTGATCATCCGGGTGTATCGGAATCTGAAAGAAGCCACTATAACCGTCAAGGTAGCAAAAGTATGAATGTTGTGCTAACCTTTCAAGCATTTGATCGATGAATGGCAATGGGAAGTGATCCTTCCGCGTTGCATTGTTGAGCTTGCGGTAGTCTATACACATTCGCCATCCAGTCACGGTTCGGGTAGGAATGAGTTCGTTGTTCTTGTTGGTGATGACCGTCATTCCTCCCTTCTTTGGAACTACTTGAACTGGGCTCACCCACTTGCTATCGGAGATAGGATAGATGATACCTGCATCAAGAAGTTTAAGAATTTCCTTCTTGACAACCTCCTTCATGGTCGGATTCAACCGCCTTTGAGGTTGTCTTGAAGTTCTAAAGTCCTCCTCCATTAGTATCTTATGCATGCATAGGGAGGGTTTAATTCCTACTAAGTCCTCAATAGTATAGCCTATGGCTTTTCTATGTTTCCTAAGGACAATCATGAGCTGTTCATGTTCATCTATGCTTAATTCGGAACTAACGATGACCGGAAAGGTAGAATTAGATCCAAGAAAAGCGTACCTTAGATGAGTAGGAAGTGGTTTGAGTTCCATTGCTTTCGGAGCTTCCAACGATCCTTGAGGAGCTTCCGATGTTTCCTTAGAAGTTTCTAAGGATGTTGAATGGGTTGGAGAAGAATTAGAAGAAGTTGAAGAAGTATGCCGATCGCCTTTTTCCACGGTCAAAATTACGGTTTCCTCTGGTTTTCCACGGCCGTAATATCCTCTGGAATGGAGGTTGATTTTGGTCGTGGAATCCACGGTCGTGGAATACAGAGTATGATCGTGGATTCGAGTATTCTCAGCCTCATCGTGGAGTTTCTCAAACTCCACCTCATGCATCTCTTCTTGTGCTTCTAAGGCTTCAATTTCCTCTTTGCACTCTTCTTCTTCTCCTACATCGGTTAGACTCATGGTAATAACCTTTTGTAAGGGATCGTTAAAGAGAATCGCACTTACCTCCTCCCTAGATAAACCTTCTTCGTCTTGGACATTGTAAATATCCTCATCAAAGATTGGCTCCTTCACTAGAGTGGAAAGAACGAACTCTACTTTCTCTTCCCCAATATCAAAAGCGAGTCTCCCATTCTTGCAATCGACCATGCAGCCGGAAGTTGCAAGAAACGGCCTTCCGAGTATGATCGGGACCGGACTATCTGCAGGAATGTCAAGCACGACAAAGTCAATGGGGACAAAGAACTTGCCTAGCTTGACTGGGATGTCTTCTACAATGCCGACGGGGCGAGTAATGGATCAATCCGCCATGTATAACATCATCTTCACTGGTTTAGGGTCGCCTAAACCGATCTTCCTGCATAATGCAAGTGGTATGATGCTCACACTTGCTCCCAAGTCACATAAAGCGTCATATGTGACCTCTCCCACTCCAATGGGAATGCAAAATGACCCCGGATCTTTCAGCTTTGGGGGCATTTTCTCCTTCATAGTCTTGATGAGATCCGAAGAATCCGAACTCATCTTGACCTCTCCAAAATCTTCTAGCTTCCTCTTGTTAGAGAGGAGCTCCTTCAAGAACTTGCCATAAGCCGGCATACCTACAATAGCATCAATGAAAGGTATATTAATATGCAGTTTGCTCATGAGTTCTATGAACTTACCGAATTGCTTGTCTAGGCGCGCTCGCGCTCTAGATTGAGGGAACGGTAGGGGAGGTTTGAAAGCTGGAGGGGGGACATAGACGTCCTCCTTCTCCTTCCCCTTTTCTTTGCCTTTCTCTACGGGGACTTCAACGAACGTAGGCTGCGGATCGGTGGTAGTCACTCCGCTCCTAGTTGTAATCGCCATTACCCTTCCCTTAGGGTTGTCCTCCGTCTTTCCCGGAAGTTACCCTGGATTTCTGGGAACTTCTTCCGCATGATTGAACATTTGGTTTTCTAAAACCTTTTGAGCTTTGTCGATCTTAGAAACTCAATCATCGAACTTAGTGAAGCGGTCCTCCATCCCTTGAAGCTTTCCCAAGATAGTTTCCAACATGGGATCTGGCTTCTCCTTCCCCGAAGTGCTTCCTCCATTAGATGATTGCCCCTGGCTTTTCAAAGGAGTAGAGGAAGAGGAAGGTGGAGTTAGCGAATTAGAATTGGAAGGATAGGAGTTACCGGAATTCTGCTGATTGGAGCGCCAATTGTTGTTGTTTGAACCACGATTGTTGTTCCAATCGTTGTTGTTCCGGTTGTTGTTGTTCCCATTCCAATTGCCATTCCGGTTATTGTTCCGGCTATTGTTGTTGTTGCGGTTGGTGTTATCACCGCCATTGTTGTTGTTGCCCAAATAACCAACATCCTTCTCTTGTTGCTTTGGGAAGTTGGTCTTGATAGTCTCCTTCAACTCTTTAATCTCATTGTTGAGGGAGAAAATCTGATTTTGAGCTTCATGTGTGAGCTTTGCTCCTTGCTCCACACAATTTCCCTCCACTTTCCGGTGGGAATATTTCTCTATGACCCTTGCTTGCTTCTCGATGAAGTCCCAAGCGTCATCTTCTCTCATGTCCATGAACGTTCCGCATGAGAGGGATTGGAGGTTGAATTGCGTTCCCGCATCCAGCCCCTTGTAGTAAATTTCCAGCAAGGCAAGCTTGGATATGCCATGATGAGGGCAATCCAAGAGCAAATCTTGAAACCTTTCCCAAGATTGAAACAAACTTTCGTTAGGTCTCATAGAAAAAGCATTAATCTTACCTCTAAGTTCCGCCGTTTTGGAGGGCGGAAAGAACTTGGTGAGAAACTCTGCGGAGAGGTCTTCCCACGTTTCTAGTTTCCCACTAGGAAGAGCTTGGTACCAAGATAGCGCTTTCCCTTTCAAAGAGAAAAAGAAAGGTTTGAGCTTATAGCTGTTGGTAGTAGCGCTCTTTGGTCTCATCGTCTCCATCATACACTCAAAGTTTTGCAAGTGTTGGTGTGGAGATTCAGCGCTTGTACCGCCAAACTGGCTTTGGCGAACAAGAGTGATAACTTGAGGGTTGAAGCTAAACCCTTGTACATCTTCAGCATCAAAGTTCACACCTAAGCGGCGTGGTTGTTGTGTTGGATCCATCCGCTGGCCAAGAGTTCTCGGCTCATTATCCACACGTTCGACCCTCGCATTCCTAGGTGGAATGCGGCGGTTAGCAACTCCTTGTGGATTGAAAGGATTTATGTTGATCGTGGGATCAATCTCTTCTAACGGAGGCATGGAAGAATCACTATCATCGGTGGATGAGTGGTTTCTTCTTCTAGACCTTGTTCTCCTTCTCGAGGACTTCTTGCCCACCTTATTTTCAAGATCGCTCATCTTTATCTTCATTTGGGCGATCATGTCTTGTAGACCGTTAACTTGAGATTGATGACGATCCATCTCATCCTGGAGGAGAGTCTCATTCCATCGGAGTTGAGCTTCCTTCTCTGCCAACTCAGTTTGAAGATCGCGTTCGTTCTCTTGAGCCATCCTCTTTTCCTTGCGTCTTTGTCTCAAGGTTTTCTCTAGCTCTTGATCAAGAGGTAAGAGATCTTCGGTGTTCCTAGACCTGCGCATGCACTCAAAGAAAAATCAAATAACGAGAGCAAGCTCCCAAGCTTGACAACCGGCTACCGGATTCGGACGAAGCCAAATCCCCGGCAACGGCGCCAAAAACTTGTTCGCCCCTAGAGGTGTGTGCAAATAAGCTTTAAATTTATAAAACTAGAATCAAGCAAGCGAACCCGCAGTGTACGGATCGACGTAGTTAAGCAAGAATTCCAGAGTATCGAACACAGGGATTTGGGTGGGAACAAATTCGATTTCAGGTTATCAAGCAATAAATATGAGAGTTTTGCAAATATTGGGAAAACAACAATCCTAAAGATCCGGGTATTCAGTTGTGGCAACAGATTCAAGATGTACTAATAATATAAAGACAGAGTAGAGATATGCAAAGGTACACTAATGTAAGGTAATCGTACGGTTGAGGTTCCAAAAACCTTATGTAACTCACCTAAAAGATACTCCTTATACAGGTTGTTGAGGCTCAATATAAAGAGGTTCTAAAAGCAAGGATTAGTATCAAATACCCAAACCTATAATCTAAAGATCAAGACTAACTTATCCGATTGAGGTTGTTGAGGCTCACAATCGAGGTAGAGGTTGTTGAGGCTTCACTACCACCTAGAAAAGACAAGTCTAAGCTAAGCTAAAGCAAATCTTTAACTTTGGATTAAGGTAAAAGCAGGCTCGTAAACTCATGGAAATTACGGTTGGATCTTGAGGTTCCACGGCCGTGGAATTCAAGAACAACCCGTAATTTAGGGTTGTCGGCGACACTTCTCTAACTCTCAGGGTCTAATCTGTTTGCGATCGATCTATCATCATCTATGCCACAACTATCAACCCTTCACCTTAGAATTGTTAAGGGTTTTTAGCCAATAACAGCCATTTGATATCAATTCAAGATTTATAGGATAAAAGATGGAAACTTTCAAGAACCTTCAATAATCTTTCAAACGAATCTCAAAATCACAATCGAAAACAAGTGTTTGTCAAGAGATTCAAATCAAACAATCAATCACAATCTTAGGAAAGAAAGGAAACGGGATGTCAATCCGATCCTAAGTCAAACCTAAGCAAGAAGAGGAGGTTTCTTGCAAAATCCTCCAAGAACTTCAATCTTCCTCAACGCGAAGATCGCTCACAGCAATTCTCCAATCACGAACTTTGATCTTCGATGAGATCTCCCAAAAATCACCTCCAAGAATGAAGGTTTGTGTCTTGCTAAGCTTGCGTTCTTGCCGCTCCCCTTAGGGTTTTAAATGTCGTAAGCTAGGTAGCAAGGTAAAGCGAGATGACGGAATCTTGCCTCATCCGTCCTTTTTATAATGCAGGGCAAAACGTCGGCCCGGCCCGATCTTCAAAAGATCGTGGCTTCGAAACGTGGCGAAAGGATTCGCCAAGATCACGGTCGTGGAAGATTCCACGACCGTAATTTAGGGCGTGAAGAGGAATACGGTTGTGTTCCACGGCCGTAATATCCCCTGGAATGAACATCGAATTCTGCATCATAATCCACGGCCGTAATCTAGGGTCAAACCGTGATTTTTGCCTTCATTCGTGCATTCCTCAATCTAATACTCCAAATTGCTTCCAAAAGGTGTTCTAAATCTGGAAGTACTTCAACTCAACTCTCCCTTGCTCGATTTCGTTCGGAAATAGCTCCAAATCACCTATAATCAACATAGAACTCGTGTAGACATCCATATCGACAATATAGGTAATACTAGCTCATATATGCATAAAGCTCCATCGAAGACTATCAATATGAATCAAATACGATTATAAACGTGCCTAAAATATCACAATATTTCATGCTAACAATATCCTCATCAAAGATTGGCTCCTTCACTAGAGTGGAAAGAACGAACTCTACTTTCTCTTCCCCAATATCAAAAGCGAGTCTCCCATTCTTGCAATCGACCATGCAGCCGGAAGTTGCAAGAAACGGCCTTCCGAGTATGATCGGGACCGGACTATCTGCAGGAATGTCAAGCACGACAAAGTCAATGGGGACAAAGAACTTGCCTAGCTTGACTGGGATGTCTTCTACAATGCCGACGGGGCGAGTAATGGATCAATCCGCCATGTATAACATCATCTTCACTGGTTTAGGGTCGCCTAAACCGATCTTCCTGCATAATGCAAGTGGTATGATGCTCACACTTGCTCCCAAGTCACATAAAGCGTCATATGTGACCTCTCCCACTCCAATGGGAATGCAAAATGACCCCGGATCTTTCAGCTTTGGGGGCATTTTCTCCTTCATAGTCTTGATGAGATCCGAAGAATCCGAACTCATCTTGACCTCTCCAAAATCTTCTAGCTTCCTCTTGTTAGAGAGGAGCTCCTTCAAGAACTTGCCATAAGCCGGCATACCTACAATAGCATCAATGAAAGGTATATTAATATGCAGTTTGCTCATGAGTTCTATGAACTTACCGAATTGCTTGTCTAGGCGCGCTCGCGCTCTAGATTGAGGGAACGGTAGGGGAGGTTTGAAAGCTGGAGGGGGGACATAGACGTCCTCCTTCTCCTTCCCCTTTTCTTTGCCTTTCTCTACGGGGACTTCAACGAACGTAGGCTGCGGATCGGTGGTAGTCACTCCGCTCCTAGTTGTAATCGCCATTACCCTTCCCTTAGGGTTGTCCTCCGTCTTTCCCGGAAGTTACCCTGGATTTCTGGGAACTTCTTCCGCATGATTGAACATTTGGTTTTCTAAAACCTTTTGAGCTTTGTCGATCTTAGAAACTCAATCATCGAACTTGGTGAAGCGGTCCTCCATCCCTTGAAGCTTTCCCAAGATAGTTTCCAACATGGGATCTGGCTTCTCCTTCCCCGAAGTGCTTCCTCCATTAGATGATTGCCCCTGGCTTTTCAAAGGAGTAGAGGAAGAGGAAGGTGGAGTTAGCGAATTAGAATTGGAAGGATAGGAGTTACCGGAATTCTGCTGATTGGAGCGCCAATTGTTGTTGTTTGAACCACGATTGTTGTTCCAATCGTTGTTGTTCCGGTTGTTGTTGTTCCCATTCCAATTGCCATTCCGGTTATTGTTCCGGCTATTGTTGTTGTTGCGGTTGGTGTTATCACCGCCATTGTTGTTGTTGCCCAAATAACCAACATCCTTCTCTTGTTGCTTTGGGAAGTTGGTCTTGATAGTCTCCTTCAACTCTTTAATCTCATTGTTGAGGGAGAAAATCTGATTTTGAGCTTCATGTGTGAGCTTTGCTCCTTGCTCCACACAATTTCCCTCCACTTTCCGGTGGGAATATTTCTCTATGACCCTTGCTTGCTTCTCGATGAAGTCCCAAGCGTCATCTTCTCTCATGTCCATGAACGTTCCGCATGAGAGGGATTGGAGGTTGAATTGCGTTCCCGCATCCAGCCCCTTGTAGTAAATTTCCAGCAAGGCAAGCTTGGATATGCCATGATGAGGGCAATCCAAGAGCAAATCTTGAAACCTTTCCCAAGATTGAAACAAACTTTCGTTAGGTCTCATAGAAAAAGCATTAATCTTACCTCTAAGTTCCGCCGTTTTGGAGGGCGGAAAGAACTTGGTGAGAAACTCTGCGGAGAGGTCTTCCCACGTTTCTAGTTTCCCACTAGGAAGAGCTTGGTACCAAGATAGCGCTTTCCCTTTCAAAGAGAAAAAGAAAGGTTTGAGCTTATAGCTGTTGGTAGTAGCGCTCTTTGGTCTCATCGTCTCCATCATACACTCAAAGTTTTGCAAGTGTTGGTGTGGAGATTCAGCGCTTGTACCGCCAAACTGGCTTTGGCGAACAAGAGTGATAACTTGAGGGTTGAAGCTAAACCCTTGTACATCTTCAGCATCAAAGTTCACACCTAAGCGGCGTGGTTGTTGTGTTGGATCCATCCGCTGGCCAAGAGTTCTCGGCTCATTATCCACACGTTCGACCCTCGCATTCCTAGGTGGGATGCGGCGGTTAGCAGCTCCTTGTGGATTGAAAGGATTTATGTTGACCGTGGGATCAATCTCTTCTAACGGAGGCATGGAAGAATCACTATCATCGGTGGATGAGTGGTTTCTTCTTCTAGACCTTGTTCTCCTTTTCGAGGACTTCTTGTCCACCTTATTTTCAAGATCGCTCATCTTTATCTTCATTTGGGCGATCACGTCTTGTAAACCGTTAACTTGAGATTGATGACGATCCATCTCATCCTGGAGGAGAGTCTCATTCCATCGGAGTTGAGCTTCCTTCTCTGCCAACTCAGTTTGAAGATCGCGTTCGTTCTCTTGAGCCATCCTCTTTTCCTTGCGTCTTTGTCTCAAGGTTTTCTCTAGCTCTTGATCAAGAGGTAAGAGATCTTCGGTGTTCCTAGACCTGCGCATGCACTCAAAGAAAAATCAAATAACGAGAGCAAGCTCCCAAGCTTGACAACCGGCTACCGGATTCGGACGAAGCCAAATCCCCGGCAACGGCGCCAAAAACTTG
Source organism: Fagopyrum esculentum (assembly GCA_033239045.1). Lineage (NCBI taxonomy): Eukaryota > Viridiplantae > Streptophyta > Magnoliopsida > Caryophyllales > Polygonaceae > Fagopyrum > Fagopyrum esculentum. The sequence continues at coordinate 49,933,155 of BSUD01000002.1, read as the reverse complement.
TTCGCCCCTAGAGGTGTGTGCAAATAAGCTTTAACTTTATAAAACTAGAATCAAGCAAGCGAACCCGCAGTGTACGGATCGACGTAGTTAAGCAAGAATTCCAGAGTATCGAACACAGGGATTTGGGTGGAACGAACTCAGTTGCAGGTTATCAAGCAAGTAATTATGTGGAGTTTTGCAAATTATTGGGAAAACAACAATCCTAAAGATCCAGGAATCCAGCTGTGGCAATCGACTCAAGATATACTAAATGATATAAAGACAGAGTTGAGATATGCAAAGGTATACTAATGTAAGGTAATCGTACGGTTGAGGTTCCAAAAACCTTATGTAACTCACCTAAAAGACACTCCCTATACAGGTTGTTGAGGCTCAATATAGAAAGGTTCTAAAGACAAGGATTAGCATCAAATACCCAAACCTATAATCTAAAGATCAAGACTAACTTATCCGATTGAGGTTGTTGAGGCTCACAATCGAGGTAGAGGTTGTTGAGGCTTCACTACCACCTAGAAAAGACAAGTCTAAGCTAAGCTAAAGCAAATCTTTAACTTTGGATTAAGGTAAAAGCAAGCTCGTAAACTTAAGGAAATTACGGTTGGATCTTGAGATTCCACGGCCGTGGAATTCAAGAACAACCCGTAATTTAGGGTTATCGGCGATAATTCTCTAACTCTCAGGGTCTAATCTGTTTGCGATCGATCTATCATCATCTAAGCCACAACTATCAACCCTTCACCTTAGAATTGTTAAGGGTTGTTAGCCAATAACAGTCATATTGATATTAATTCAAGAATTAAAAGGCAAAAGATGGGAACTTTCAAGAACTATCGATAATCTTCAAATGAATCTCAGAATCACAGTCAAGAACAAATGTTTATCAAAAGATTCAAAACGGAATAAGCAATCACAATCTTAGGGAAGAAAAGAAACGGGATGTCAATCCGATCCTAAATCAAACCTAAGCAAGAAGAGGAATCTTCTTGCAAAATCCTCCAAGAACTTCAATCTTCCACAAACGCGAAGATTACTAACAGCAACTCTCCAATTGCGAACCTTGATCTTCAATGAGATCTCCGAAATTACCTCCAAGAAGAGGGTTTGTGCGTCACTAAGCGTTGATTGTAAGGAGCTTGTGTAAAGGTGTAAGCGAGCATGATGAAATCTCTTTTCGGCCGTCTTTTTATAGGGCAAGACGAAGCGTCGGCCCGGCCCAATCTTCAAAAGATCATGGCTTCGAAATATGGCGAAACGATTCGCCAAGATCACGGTCGTGGAAGATTCCACGACCGTAATTTTGAGGCGTGGAAACTACTACGGTTAGTTCCACGGCCGTAATATCTCCTGGAATGAACATCGAATTCTGACTCACAATCCACGGTCGTAATTTAGGGTAAGACCGTGATTCTTGCTTTCATTTGTGCATTCCTCAATCCAATACTCAAATTTGCTTCCAAAAAGTGTCCTCGATCTATGGACATATCGACTCAACTCTCCTTTGCTCGATTTCGTTCGGAAATACCTCCAAATCACCTATAATCAACATAGAACTAGTGTAGACATCCATATTGACAATATAGGTAATACTAGCTCACATATGCACAAAGATCAATCAAAGACTATCGATATGAATCAATTACGATTAGAAAACGTGTCTAAAATATCACAATATTTCATGCTAACAAGTGCAGAAAGCCATCAGTGACTTGCTACACTTGTGGCAAGCTAGGCCACTGAGCTACCTTTTGTTATCAGGGCAAGACCCCTTCACAACAGCGACTTCTTGGATCAGACTCAAGGTTCTGCACTAGGACTGAGTAGAGGCAGATGTCGTGGTGGAGGTACCACTAATACTAGAGGAGCTCAAGGCCGAGTTTTTGAGTTGAGGAGCGTTGAGGAGCCGGCAGCGCCAACTACTACTGGTACCATTCTGATTAATGGTTTACCTATTAGAGTACTTTTGATACGGTTGCTACACACTCATTTATCTCCGTTGCATGTGTAGAGCGTTTGGCCCTAGATACGGTAGAGGAGATACCCTTTATTATAAAGTTACCCGATGGAGGTAGGGTTAGAGGTACCCGCGAGATACACAATTGTCCCATTTGCCTGGGAAATCATGATTGACACGTAGACTTATTTGTCATGTACTTAGTACATGAAGAAGTCATTTTAGGGATTGATTGGATGAACTGTTATGATGCGGATTTAGATATCGGTAGGCAGACTATGTTAGTCACTACCGCGGCAGGTCCGATTGAGATTTTCTGAGGTTGAGACCTTGGAAAGTCAGGTACCGTCATCAGCGCAATCCGATCATCAAGGCTGATTGGACAGGGTTGTGAGGTCTTCTAGTGTTACGTCATGAAGGAGGGTGGGAGTCCGACACTATAGGATATTCCCATCGTATGTGAGTTCATCGACGTTTTTGACGAGCCATCCAACTTACCGCCACATAGGAGCGTGGAATTCGGCATCGAGTTAGAGCCGGGGACGAGACCTATCTCGAAGACACTATATCTTATGGCGTCTATCGAGTTGTTGGAGATGAAGAAGCAACTCGAGGAGTTAGCAGAGTAGGGCTTCATACCCCCTAGCATTTCCCAATAGGGTGCGGCAGTACTCTTCGTACAGAAGAAGGATGGATCGATGAGATTGTGCATCGATTACCGAGTTGAACAAGGTGATCATCAAGAACAAGTACCCGCTAACCCGTATTGACGATTTGCTGGATCAGTTGTAGGGAGCTTCTATGTTCTTCCATATAGATTTGAGGCCCAGATATCACCAACTGAGGGTGAGAGAGCAGGATCTGCCCAAGACGGCATTTCGGACTCGATATGGCCACTCTGATTTTTAGTGATGCCATTCGGGCTTACAAATGCGCCCGCCGTCTTTATGGAGTTGATGAATGGCATCTTCATCGACTTCTTGGATCAGTTTGTGGTGGTCTTCATTGATGACATCCTGGTATACTCTCAAAGTAGAGAGTAGAGAGGAACACGCAGAACACCTGAGGATAGTGTTATGAGTTGTATAGTGACGCATCCAAGCTAGCCTTGGGATGTGTGTTGATGCAGTGAGGTAGGGTAATCGCTTATGCATCTCGACAGTTGAAGACGTATGAGGAGAATTACCTGACTCATGACCTCGAGTTAGGTGTAGTGGTACATGCCTTGAAGATCTGGCGGCATTATCTTTATGGAGTTTCATGTCAAATCTTCACAGACCATAAGAGTTTGAAGTATAATTTCACATAGCAGAAATTGAATAACCGCCAAAGGAGATGACTTGAGTTAATCAAGGACTTTGACATTGAGATTATGTATCATCCGGGAAAGGCTAATGGAGTCGCCGATGCCCTTAATAGGAAGACACCTTGAGAGAAGGCGATAACGAGATTGACAACTCAGCCTCAGTTGCAGAGGGATCTAGTGTGGCTAGATTTTGACATTCAGTTTCTTGATACAGACAATCATCTGTCTACTGTAGAGGTTCTACCTGATTTGTTGGGAGATATCCAACAGAAACAAGAGACTTGTTCGTCGTTGAGACGGATCCGAGATAGGATGTCTCGAGGTGAGGCCCCACAATTCACCTTAGGTGATGATGGAGTGATGAGACGTTGAGAGCGCATTTGTGTAGCTTCTGATACAGAGTTGAGGCATATGATCTTACAAGAGGCTCACACCACACCTTACTCAGTGCACCCTGGTGCGAGTAAGATGTATCAGGATATGAGATGTTCTTTCTGGTGGGGTAGGCTGAAGCCCGATGTGACTAGATTTGTAGCCCAATGTGCGACCTGTCAACAGGTCAAGATATAGCATTGCAGACCCGGAGGAGAACTCCATCCACTGCTAGTGCCGCAGTGTAAGTGGGAGGACATCTCCATGGATTTTGATACCGGCTTGAGGCCGAGTAGGAGCTTTGATGCTATCTAAGTTATAGTTGATGGGATGACGAAGACGGCATGTTTTATCCATATTTGGGAGATGTGGACGGTGAGTCGGTTAGCTGAGGAGTTCACTAGGAAGATAGTGAGACTCCATGGAGTGCCGAACCGTTGTGTCTGATAGAGATGGAAGTTTTACCTTGCAGCTTTGGCAACAAGTACATACTGCCTTGGGTACGAGCCTTCACTTTAAGATGGCTTAGTTTGATGGTCAGTTAGAGAGGACTATACAGACTTCATAGGATATGTTAAGGGCTTGCGTGCTAGACTAGCGACATGTGTGGTCTGATCACCTCCTGTTGGTCGAGTTTTCGTACAACAACAACTGGCAAGCGTCAATCAGGATGGCCCCTTATGAGGCATTGTATGGACGGAGGTGACATACACCGTTATGTTGGGATGAGCCGAGTATTATCAGTGGCATAGTTACTAAGCAGATACAAGATGATATAGCCCGAGTGGCATTGATTAGAGAGCGGATGTTGGCTGCACAGAGCTGCCAAAAGTCGTATGCAAACAAGAGGCGTCGACCTCTAGAGTTCAGAGTTGGAGCTCGTGTCTGATTGAGAGTGTCACCAACACAAGGCGTCAAACGTTTTATCATCAAGGGGAAGATGAGTCCCCGATATGTCGGACCTTTTGAGAACTTAGAGCAAGTTGGAGAGGTGGCATATCGTCTTGTGTTGCCACCCGGACTGGAGGGCGTTCACCTAGTCTTTCATGTGTCTCAGCTAAGGGAGTATATACCAGATCTGAGACACATTATCAGTTATGAGGATTTGATAGTGGAGCCGGACTACACGTTTGTTGAGAATCCAGTAGCAATCCTAGAGCGAGGTATGAGACGCTTGCGCTCGAAGGACATTCCGATGATGACAATACAGTGGTCCAAACGGGGAGCCGATGAGGCCACATGGGAGACGGAGGATAGTATCCAGAGAAATTATCCCGAGTTTTATACAAAGATAACTGCATCTAGAGGCTTGCCGAGCGAGTCTTAGATATATATTGGTGAGTTATTTGATTATGTGATTATATGATATTCTTTTTCGTACTAGATTGTGACGTGTGATCTTATAGATCTTGATATGCTAGCACGAGTAATGATTATTGTGGTTGCAAATGTTCTACCTCCATGATCTCCATACTATCGAGTTATGATTATGGTTTTCCGGAGATGTTTTACCTCCATGCCTTTGTGATGAGATTATGGTTATTGGAAATGTTATGCCTCTACGATGTTAAGTGCTTATACCTTATCATCTTAGGCCGAGAGGTGAAGAACCGATAGGTGATATAAACAATATATATAATACTCTACAAGGGGGGGTTGAATCGAGTATGGGAACTTTTCGCAAATCAAATCTCAAGGCCTTGAAACTCCTTTAAAGGGTCTTGATGTCAAATTGTGTTACTAGTGAAACTTTGATTTCAAGGGCTTTGAAACTCAATTTCAAGGGCCTTGACTTCTTGCTCCTGCAAAACAAAGTTAGTCATAGTAAAGTTTATATGGTGCGGAATTTAAAAGATTGACACGAGGATATGTTTACAAAGTTCGGCCCTAAATAGCCTACTCTCCGTCCCAGGGTATATCCGTAGGATCTACCTATCTACTATCAGCTTCAAAGAGTCCTAGATACAAACTAGAAGAAATCCCCTTAATCTCTCACTTGTAGCCAATGCTACGATCTAGCTTCAACTCTTAACCTAGCTATAATAGCCTAGTTACTTCGTAGAGTAACACACTCTAGTATAACACTTTTTAGATCTACCAATGGAGCTCTTGAGTTTTCTCTCTCTAAGGGGATAAAACTTTTACGTGAATGTGAGAAAGAAAAACAATGAATGAAGATGATTAGGTTGCTTGAGGATGCAAAGATGTTTTCCTATGTAAGCTTGTGTATCTACTTCTTCGACCATCATCTTCATTTATATCTTCTATGGAAAGATCTTTTAGCCGTTGTAGAGATGACCGTTTGAAGATCAACCTTCTTTTCCATGAAGATCGTAAGGTAGACGTTGTACGTCTTCGATCCCTACGAACACGTTGAGTCTTTTACTCCTTGATCTTCTCGTCTTCTGTTGGATAAGAGAGAGAAGATATTTTTACCGTTTTTGTTGTTTAGAAAATCTTCTCGGATGATTCTCTATCCTTTGGTTGAGATCTTCCTTCGGTTGACAAAGTCTTTGGTTGATAAGATCTTCTTGTTACGAAGATCTTCAATTTATTTGAATCCTTGTTCCGTGTACTTTAGATTTCAAGGCCCTTGATCTTCGTCCTTTTGAACTTGTTCTTAAATCCAACTTCAAGGCCCTTGACATGTAGATATATAACCTGCACTGAAATCAAACCAACCAAACATCTAGAAATATAATCAAGTACATTGTTAGAAATCCAACTGCTATATTTGTGTGAAGTCTTTCATCATCAACACTTGTAAACCATTTCAATCAAGGTGGAGTTTTCAATCTCCCCCTTGATGGAAGACAACACAAATTTCCGTACCTGCATTTGTTAGTTTAGCAATGCATATAACAATCTCAAAACTAAAAATGCAGAATGCAATATATCAGAAATGTCGGATCATATTTCTCCCCCTTTGTCTTTCAACAAGGGAGAAAAAGCAGTCAAACCAGGAAGTCTTAAAAACGGTTACAAACCCAGAACAAATGTATTTCAAAACCATAAAAAATTTCAAAAATTCATGATATGCCAAGATCTATAATCCTCCTTGTACCACTTAGAGGAACTTCCTTTTCCATAGTAGTCACGAAGGCACATATCTCTCCACCGATCTTTTGCATCAGCAAGATCACGTTCCTTGAGAGACAAGTCCGTTCCTCGTTGAGTAGAATCCTTGGCATACTTCTTTACGACCGCAAACTCTTCAATTGTCAAAATATCTGGATCCTCTGGCATTGGTTGTCGAATGGGCTTATCCTTGACAACCTTATGACACTGATCCATAACTTTCTCAACATCCGTATGGGTTTTCTATCCCTCCTCCTCTGATATTGGTTTGATACTACTGGCAGCAGTTAAAGACAAGGCACTTACATGAAATAACTAGTTAATCTTCTGATTCAGAATTCCCAACAGATTTTGAGCTTTATCCATCTGATCAGTCATTGACACTCTAAACTCTATAAAGTCAGAAGTTAAAGATTTCACCAAGCCTTCAACAAAATTCAGTCGCTGCTGTGTAGTAAAATTCCATTCAGGCTGCTTCATTAACACCCACACATTACTAAAGCCCACTTTAGTCTTTTTGATTCCTATTGTCTCAAAGAAGGTTTCATCTAATCCATCATTGTAAAGATTCAACACCTCACCAGAATAATCTACTGAAAAATTTGTGAATATTATAGGAAGCAAATTCCCATAAGGTAGGTGACTGGTGCTTGGAGAATTAATTACATTCACCATATGAGATAAAAGAATTTCAGGTAGATTCACCTTCAACCCGTTCAAGGCATTGTAAGTCAATATCAGCACAGAATTGGTTAAAATCTCTTTGTTGCCAACTCTAGGGACAATGCATCTATCTATAATAGAATAGACTATCCTAGCCTCCAGGGTTAAATAGGTAATGGTTGGAGGTGATAAGGCAATGGGAAGGAGAAGTGTTTCTTTTGCTAGCCTTAAGGTTCTAGCAGGGTTTGAGTCTTCTGAAGCATCATACAAAGGAATTCCAAAAATATCTGCTATGATTTCAGGAGTGAGAGTGATTTTCTTACCTTTGATAGCCGTGTTTAGAATCCATTCCCCTCTCTCATTCCTTGCCGTCAAGTTGGCATAGAACAACCTTGTCAGTCGAGGATAAGATGATTCCTCTGGATTCAACATGATCCATAGTGAGCATGCTTGGAGCGCTTCAAGCCCTGGCAGAGATGAGCAAGTGAACAGTTTGGTGTGTACTCTCTCACACATGCACTGAAGACGGTCATCATATTCCTTGACCCACTTTTTGGCAGTTGTTGGATTGATGAACCAACTTGATGGTAGTTATGTTCTAGGAAAAATCTCGGCGTCATTTGAGAACCCTGACGAACTCGAGCTTGAACTTGACCTAGATTCAGAACTGGAGTCAGAGTCGAAAGATACTTGTACAACCCTTAGTCTTTTTGGAACTGATGAAGATGCATCGTTGGCTGAAGATCTTTTGGGAGCCATTGAGAAATTTTGAGAAAACGATGAAGAGGGTTTTGGAAATTTGGAAGAGTAAAGCACCGTTCTTTCGAAAGAAAAAAGAAGCGGAAGTAAGAAAGAGGGAAGAGAAGAGGTATTTAAGGAAAGAAGTCTAATCAACGTAAAATCAAAAGATTTTAAAGATATTGAGTGATAAAAATTCCTTCCATAAATTAGGTAACCACTTTTCAAAATATTTGAATCTTAAAACAAAACATTTGAAATCCCTTTTAAAGAATAAAAATTAGATAATTCAATATCTAAAAGATATGAATTTCTAATTGGTCCGTTTTATTCATGTACCCTTTGAAATATGTTTCAAGGGCCCCTTGAATTTTATTTCAAGGCTCTTGAAAACATCAATTGGGCTACATGCGTAGGATGATTAAAACTCGTTTACTCCCCCTACGTTAATGCTTCCTTGGTCAACATACCAAGCTCCAATCTAATAAAACTAAATTGTTCTTCAGGAAGAGGCTTGGTAAAGATATCTGCAAGCTGCAAGTTAGTTGAGATAAAAGAAATCGAAACATCACCTTTCTCAACATGATCACGTATGAAGTGATGTCTTACATCAATATGCTTAGTCCTTGAATGCTGCACAGGATTTTTGGTTATAGAAATAGCACTAGTATTATCACACTTTATAGGAATACCTCTCAAATCAAAGCCAAGGTCACGAAGTTGTTGAGCAATCCAAAGAATTTGAGCACAACAGGCTCCAGCAGCTATATATTCGGCCTCGGTTATGGATAGCGCAATAGAATTTTGCTTCTTGGAATGCCAACTGATTAGGGATGATCCTAAGAATTGACAACATCCAGAAGTACTTTTTCTATCGACCTTATAACTTGCAAAGTCTGCATCTGAATAGCCAACAAGATGACACGAGCTTTGACGTGGGTACCATAACCCTAGATCCTTAGTGCCATTGAGATATCAAAAAATTCTTTTCACAGCTATCAAGTGTGACTCTTTAGGATCAGCTTGAAATCTTGCACACATGCACACGCTAAACATAATGTCAGGACGACTAGCAGTTAGATACAACAATGATCCGATCATACCTCGATACTCCTTTTGTACTACACTTTTGCCGTCCTTGTCATGATCTAGCGAAAGTGTTGAACTCATAGGAGTCTTTGCAACCTTAGATTGATCCATTTTGTACTTTTTAAGCAAGTCTTTAGTAGACTTGCTTTGATTGAGGAAAATTCCTTTATTTGCTTGTGTAACTTGAAGTCCAAGAAAGAAATTTAACTCTCCCATTAATCTCATCTCAAATTCCCTGCACATAAAATCTTCTTCTTGGTTATAGCCTTGTGCTACAAGTCGTGCTTTGTTTTGTATGACTTTGCCACATTCATCCAATTTGTTTCGAAAGACCCACTTCGTGCCAATAACTGATTGATGTTTTGGTCTTGAAGTAAGAGTCCATACCTTGTTCCTCTCAAATTCATTTAATTCATTTTGCATGGCAATGATCTAGTCTGGTTCTTGAAGAGCTTGAATGTAGTTTTTTGGCTCGACAAGTGATATAAAAGCGGAGAAGGCACAAAGATTATTCACTTTAGATCTAGTTTGAACTCCAGCATTCAAATCTGAGATCACATTTTCTTGTGGATGATATGAGGAGTGTTGAACTTTTCTTCTTTTGACAGATGATGTAGATCCAGAAGGTTGATCTGAATATCTCTGACTTGATTCAGGTACCGTTTGTGCATTACATGTTGTTCCAATCTCAAGGCCTTGAAGTTGGGTATCAAGCCCTTGAAGTGGAGTTTTGTTGTCATAGTTTCCATTTTCAAGGTCTTGAAAGTGTGTTTCAAGGTCTTGAGGATTTTCTTTGGTATCTTGAATCTTTTCTTGCATATTTTTGTCTTGGCCTTTAGGATCTTCCTCTTCATCCGAAATGTGATCTTCTCTTTGATTCAAATTTAAATCTGCAAAACTCTCACTCGAAGTACCATCATTGCTTTCATCAAAAATAATGTGAATGCTTTCTTCAACAACTTTGGTACGTTTGTTATATACTCGATAAGCTTTTCTATTTGAAGCATATCCAATGAATATAGCTTCATCACTACGTGCATCAAATTTCCCGAGATTGTCTTTTCCATTGTTGTGAACAAAACAAGTACATCCAAAAGGTTTGAAGTATGAAATGTTTGGTTTTCTTAGGACAAATTAAGCATCGGTTAAAAATATAATTTGTGGTGTTTACTGCTTCAGCCCAAAAACTTTTTGGCAAATGATTTTCTAAAAGCATTGTCCTAGACATATCCTCAAGAGTGCGGTTCTTGCGTTCCACAACTCCATTTTGTTGAGGAGTTCTAGGAGCTGAAAAGTTATGAGAAATATCATATTTTGAACAAAATAAATCGAACTTTAGTTGATCAAATTCTCTACCATGATCGCTTCTTATAGAAGCGATTGGTAGGTTTTTCAAACTTTGTAACTCCTTACACAATTTTGAAAACTCAAATAAAGCTTCAGATTTTTCTCGTAGAAAAGATATCCATGTAAACCGAGAGAAATCGTCTACTATAACAAGGATGTATTGTTTTCCTCCGGGAGATTTGACACGCATAGGTCCACAAAGATCCATATGTAAAAGTTCAATAGGTCGAGAAGAACTTACAGCTTTCTTAGGTTTGAATGAACCTCTTGTTTTTTTACCTTATGTACATGTTTTACATAGGTCATCAACCTTGAAGTTTAGGTTTGGAAAACCACATACCAAATCTTTTGTAAGTAGCTTTTGCATGGTGTGCATGCTTACGTGACCAAGTCTCCTATGCCAAAGTCTTGGATCATTAGTCAAGGCCTATAGACATTTTAGCTTTGTTCCTGTAACTTGGTTAGTACTCAAAGAATAAATATTATTACACCTAGGAGCAATAAGCAATACTTCTTCCGTCTTTTTGTCTTGAACTTCACATTTTTCTGAATCAAACATGACTTTATTGCCTTTATCACAAATCTGAGAAATACTTAGCAGATTATATTTCAAGCCATCAACTATATAAACATCATCAATAAAGTTGGATGAATCATAGCAAATTTTACCAATGCCAATTATGTCACACTTTCCTTTATCACCAAGAGTAATAGTTCTAGATGATTGCTTCTTTAAATCTGAGAATAAAGAACTCTTTCCACTCATGTGTCTTGAGCAACCACTATCTAATATCCATTTGTGCTCATTTACCTTGGTGATATCCTGCAAAACAGCAAACATCAACCTTTCCGGGTCGACCAAATGGCATATTTTGGTTCATACTCAGATTCGATCATGTTTGGTGGTCTAGTACCTTTAGGAACCCAGATTTGTTTGACATGTTTCCTTAAACATAAAGGATAGGTGTTTTTGATGATATAAGGATCATTTCTTGTATAAGGACATGTAGATTTAACATGACCCTTTTTACAACAATAGAAGCAGGTAGGCATATGAATGCTTCCCTTTGCCGTAACAAAAGTGGTGGTAGGTTTTCTAGGAAAGCTTCTATGATACCCTATACCATTTTTGTTAAGTGAAGATTTTTGTTCACCCATCATTCTTTCCGGATTAGCTTTTGAACGAGTAAACTTAATGAGTGATGCCTTCTGGTCTTGACACATTAAAGTCAGATCAACTTTCTCTTTCTCTAGATCGATATAGCTTCGATGTAGAGAAGAGAGGTTGTTCTTGAGAATCAGGTTTCCTGATTCCAAGGCCTTGATATTGTCATCAAGTTCTTCCTTTTCTGTGTTAAGATTTTCAATCTCCAGAGACATTTCACTCAATTGTTTATCTTGTTCATGAAGTTTTTCTTTAAAAGAATTTATCCTTATTCTATGTTCCTTATCACTTAAGATAATATCCTTAAGAAATTGTTTAAGGTCAATCTCAGGTTGAGAAAAAATTGTACTTACCATATTATTGATGTAAAGATTTGAGTTATCTTCATGATCGGCCATAAGACACAAGTTTGCTTGTTCTTGCTCATCTTCTGATTCATTTGTTGATTCTGAATCACTCCATGAAACAACCATGGTTTTCTTCTTTCGATCATTCTTCTTGAAGTTGGTCCTCTTCTTTTGTGGGCAATCCTTCACCAAATGATCTGATTCACCACATTCAAAACAAGTCAGTACTTTCATTTTCTTATTAGAGTTAGAAAACTTACCTCGGGGTTTTGATGCTCGTGGAAATTCTCGGTTTGCAGTTTGTTTCTTTATCTTGAGAATTCTTGCTAAACCTTTAGAGATCATGGCGAGAGCATCTTCTTCATTATCATCATCACTATTTTCTTCATCAAAAGGTAACTCATCTCTTCTGGATTTTAATGCCAAATTCATGGAGTTGGATGGGAGTTCTCCATATTCTTCGCCAAGAATCATTTCATGTGTGATGAGTTTTCCAAGTAAATCATCAAGAGGAAGAGTAGTGAGATTCTGAGCTTCTTCGATAGTAGTCATCTTTGGTCCCCACTTGGCTTTAGGTAAGCTTCTTAGAACCTTTCTCACTTTTTCTTCATTTGTGAAGGTCATTCCAAGTGAGTCTAGATTGTTCACTATCCCAGTGAATCTGGTGAACATTTCTTTGACTGGTTTATTTGGATTCATCTTGAATAGCTCGTATTGTCTGAGAAAGATGCTAATCTTTGTTTCCTTGACTTGACTTGTTCCTTCGTAAGTGACAACAAGTTTGTCCCATATTTCTTTTGCACTTTTGCATGATGAGATACGGTTGAATTCATTAGCATCTAATCCACAGTAAAGTAGATTCATTGCCTTGTAATTCTTTGACACACTGTCCAGGTTAGCCTGAGTGAAGTCTGATTTCTTCTTCGGGACTTGGACGCCTTCAACCGTTGTCATTGGAACTTTTGGTCCATCTTGAATAATGCTCCAAAGCTCCATATCCTGGTCAATCAGGAACATACGCATTAGTGATCTCCAATGAGCAAAGTTGTTGCCACAGAAGAGTGGTGGTCGAGATGAGGATCTTCCTTGAGCAAATCCACCATCACCTACAGGATTCATGATTAGTCTCACTGATGGTTAAATCAATAAATGTGAGTGTAGCTCTGATACCAATTGAAGAACCGATAGGTGATATAAACAATATAGATAATACTCTAGAAGGGGGGTTGAATAGAGTATGGGAACTTTTCGCAAATCAAATCTCAAGGCCTTGAAACTCCTTTCAAGGGCCTTGATGTCAATCTGTGTTACTAGTGAAACTTCGATTTCAAGGGCCTTGACTTCTTTCTCCTACAAAAAAAAGTTAGTCACAGTAAAGTTTATATGGTGCGGAATTTAAAAGATTGACACGAGGATATGTTTACGAAGTTCGGCTCTAAATAGCCTACTCTTCGTCCCAGGGTATATCCATAGGATCTAACTATTTATTATCAGCTTCAAATAGTCCTAGATACAAACTATAAGAAATCCCCTTCTTCTCTCACTTGTAGCCAATGCTACGATCTAGCTCCAACTCTTAACCTAGCTATAATAGCCTAGTTACTTCGCAAAGTAACACACTCTAGTATAACACTTTTTAGATCTACCAATGGAGCTCTTGTGTTTTCTCTCTCTAAGGGGATAAAAGTTTTACGTGAATGTGAGAAAGAAAAACAACGAATGAAGATGATTAGGTTGCTTGAGGATGCAAAGATGTTTTCCGATGTAAGCTTGTGTATCTACTTCTTCGACCATCATCTTCATTTATATCTTCTATGGAAAGATCTTCTAGCCGTTGTAGAGATGACCGTTTGAAGATCAACCTTCTTTTGCATGAAGATTGTAAGGTAGACGTTGCACGTCTTTGATCCCTACGAACACGTTGAGTCTTTTACTCCTTGATCTTCTCGTCTTCTGTTGGATAAGAGAGAGAAGATATTTTTGCCGTTTTTGTTGTTTAGAAAATCTTCTCGAATGATTCTCTATCCTTTGGTTGAGATTTTCCTTCGGTTGACAAAGTCTTTGGTTGATAAGATATTCTTGTTACGAAGATCTTCAATTTATTTGAATCCTTGTTCCGTGCACTTTAGATTCCCAGGCCCTTGATCTTCGTCCTTTTGAACTTGTTCTTAAATCCAACTTCAAGGCCCTTGACATGTAGATATATAACCTACACTGAATTCAAACAAACCAAACATCTAGAAATATAATCAAGTACATTGTTAGAAATTCAACTGCTATATTTGTGTGAAGTCTTTCATCATCAACACCTGTAAACCATTTCAATCAAGGTAGAGTTTTCAAGAGGATTTGAGATTATTCAAGTTTCGGGACAAAACTTGTTTTTAGGGGGATCTTATGTAACAACCATGCTAAGCTGAAGGCCCCGCGATCGCGCCTCGCCATGGTCACACTCGCGTTACTGCGGTCGCGGCGAGGATAACCCGCGGTCGCGGGTTAGCATTTTTAGCCGACCACCTTTCCGTTTTCTTCCCTCTTAAGTATCTTCTCTTCCCTTCTTGAGGAGGGTTTTTCTTCCTTTCCAGACTTTCTTCTCTCCTCTTCCACGTTCTTCTCTTTCTCTTTTCTTGGCTTCTCTTCTTGGATTCTCCTTGGTTTTTCTTCAAGATTGAAGATTGTTATGATGATGATGATGATGATGATGTTACTGATGTTTTTTGTGGAGAATTGAGAGGTTGCAGCTTGGATTCTTGTTCTTTGTACTAGTGTGGTGGTGAGACTCTTCTTCCCCTTTCTTCCTTTCCTTGTTTGAATTCAACAAGTTGAACTTGTTGTGATTGGTTTATGAATGTTTGGATGTGTATATATGTTTATGGATAAAGGTTGATGTGCATGAATTACTCCTTGAGGTGGAGTGTTGTGTTGGACGAGATTTTGGCTGAAGAGCACATTGGAGTTTTGCTATGTTGAGGAAACCGCACCCGCACCTTGCTGGAGCCGCCCCGCGGCTTTGGGTCTGTCGCCGCCCCCGCACCTATGCTCAGCCGTAGTCGCGGCGTCGGACCTTGTCACCGCGCCCGCGCCTTCCTTTACCCACGTCCGCGCCTTCTTCAGAACTTACCATTTCTTTGGTAAGTTTATCCCTTCCTCTTGGTCCTTGTTTAGAAGCATGCTAGGTTAGTAGTGTGATAAGAATGGTAATAATATTATGGATATATGCATAATGCATTGATGAGGCTTTGAGGTTTGATTTGATATTCGAGGTTGATTATGATATTATGATCCTTATGGATCCTTTGGGATCAGGAGTGAGTCTCCTAGTATGATGATACGATGATTGATATATTTTATGCCTTGTTTATCAGGTAGTATCCATTCCTGCGGGAATTTGAGAGGTCGACTGTTGGGAGTATTGGATTCAGGTAAGTCCGTAGGACTTACTTAGTTGCATTCCTATATTGAATGTATGCATGAGAGGTGTGTGTTATGTGCTTTATAGCATGCGATATATATTGATTATTATTATCGACATATGTTTAGTTAAATTTGGTGTACGGTGAGGATACTAAACCACTCCACATGGTATACGGAGAGGTGTTCCTAGCCACTTCATACGATTTAAGAAAGAGGTTCTTATAATCTTGACTAGACCTAGTATACGGTGAGGATATTAATCCACTCCACATGGTAGACGGAGAGGTACTCCTGACCACTCTAGATGGTCTATGAAATGTGAATGTATGACATTATGAAGATTATCAAACGGAAAATGTGTGATAGCATGTTTGATATTTATTGTTATTCTTATGTGTGTATGTGTTTATGCATGATCTTATATATGAATTGTTAGCTAAAGGTTTCATACTGTGTTGAAGATACTTTGCAGGATAGGAGGACTGCAGAGTGATCTGGAGGAGTGATCAGTTGAGGGTTTCCGTACATCTAGGATGTGTATGGGTTTTTGGGATGTATATGTATACGATGATACTGTTTTGTTACTCGGCTGTGAGATTTCGTATGTGTCATGATACTTGATATTTCCGTTTTATAAAGGTTTGTTTTATATTTTTTTGTGCCTTGTTGTAAGATCCAGTGAACTTGTTGTCAGGCTAGGGTAAGGACCCATTGTGAGGTCCTAGCCCGTAGCACTCCGAGTCCTATGAATTTGGAGTGTTACACTAATACTGAGGGCATACAAGGAAAAAAAATGAATGGAAGGATGCCCTAAAAACCCTCAAACAAGATCCACATCTAGAACTCTAATATGCGCATCTCATTTTTGCACTTTGATCCTTATTCCCTAAAACCCTCTCAATCTTCTTCTCTCCTCTAGTTTTTAGTTTTTTTTTTTGAAAAACTACGTCGGGCGTGGTTGTGGTTAGGGTTGTTATTGTGTTTATAAACCGGTGTTTTTGAGATTTGTGGTTTATAAAAAAAACTTTGTATATGTGTTTAGTTAAATGGTTTTAACTAGATTTGATTTGCACTAAAGACTAAAATGCCCACTTCAAATTGATGAATCTACTCTATGTACCAGTCTTACCTTTCCCAGTTTCAAATTTTCTTTGGAACTCTATTGTTGCTGCAACATTACAGCAAGAGGGAAAGCATGAGAAAAAAAACAAGATAGCAAATTAATTTTTGCTACTAGTAGATTTTCCGATTTTAAGTTTTTTTGTTGCTACTAGTCCCATTTTCAATGTTAATTTTCTAAATCGGTATTGTTGACATCTAGCCCTAAAATTTAATAAATTATAGCAGTGTGATTCTCGTTAGATTAGGGCTCAATAATCGTAGGTATGATGTCGGAATTAGCAAGAACGAATAGAGAGAAAGAGGAAAAGGCAAATGGGAGATGCACAAGAGTTCAGGTTGTAGAGAATAGACGAATTCCATGAAAAAAGACAACATAGATGAAAGGAAGAAACTTGTGAATGAGAATTGAGAGATGGAAGGGAAGGATGCTGGAGAAGAAGCTTTTATACTGAAGAATAAGGTCATGATAAGAATCATTTCTCAACTAGAACCCCAAAACTCCAAAAACCTTCACCTGCCAAAATTTTAAGAATAAACCCCATAACTACGAATCTGACTTTCAACCTCAGTCCTAAAACTCTAACTAAACAGCTTTATTTTTTCAAAACCCTAATCATAAATCTAAAAGAAACTCACCAACCCTCTAACTAAACACACTGTTTATATTTAAAGAGGGGTATTATTCGCACGGTTCAAGATTTCGTTAACGCACCACTCATACGCAATGTGTGACCGTCACAGTCATGCACTGCGTAACCGTAAAAAAAAAAAAAAATCCCTGACATCACGGTTACAGGTTCCGTAACCGTGATGGTGTCAGATGTTTTTTGGGGGGTTAGAATTCATGTAGAAAATTATCACGGATTCGGAACTCGTAACCGTGACCTTATGAGGGTTACGGGATCTGTATGCGTGGTGCAATAACGAAATCTTGAATCGTGCAAATAGGACTTCCTTATTTAAATTAACTTAAGGATTGATCGATGACCTTTTGTTGATGAGCTCTTCGGATCGAAACAACTACTACAAAAAGAATTTTAAATAGCGAACCTCAATCTAAAATAAAATATAAAGCACCGGAACATGATTTTACAAGCTCATATAGACGATAAAAGAAGACCCGATAATAGGCGAAGGTTTTACCTTGTATTTCTTCTCCCAAATTCAAGCTTCTACCCACCCTTGCAAATTGACGATCCTTGTCAAATAACGGTTGAGTTCTTGTTTAAGAGATTGAGCTAGATAAGAGAAGAGCATAACTATAAGTAGTGTATACTCGCCAAATTGACGATCCTCTAATTTATCAATTGATCGATAATATGGAAACATTAGTTGATGACAGTCCATGTCAAGTTTCTGGTAAATGAGAATCAAAATATCACATTTTTTTGAGCCCTGATTTATGTATTTGGAACTCCAAAGATCCCCTGGACGCTCACTTGGATTATGCTTCTTGTTTGTTGCAAATACCTTATAAATATTGATATCAAGACTGAGTTTTGAGTTTTCCATCAAATCCCATGATAACTCCTACACAAGCTCAATAGTAATGATACAGCTACCAATCCCTCTTTCCGCATAAGATACTAGACACAGCATAACTGATAGGTTAACTTATCAGCTTCATTGTCCATTCATCTTCTGCAGATTAGCCTTAGCCGAATCAAGTTGTCCTGTTCAAAAGGTCACTTAATGAGTGTTAGTTCTAAAAAGCATCAGAGTAACTCTAAACTGAAAGACTACAAAGTCAAGCTTCATCATTACTTTGTTCAACTGATGTTGCTTTCTGAATTGGTGTACGGAAGAACAAATTCCCGTTTCTCTGGTAAACAGTCTGCAACATGAAAGGATGGTAACCGTTCAGCTACATGGGATGGGGGACATCATTCCAAATAAATAACATTATTTCAGCTACATGTGAAAATGGTTTTCTAATAGAACCAATTTGGACTCGTTTAGCTTATCTAGGCACAGTCTGCTTATCTCAGTAATCATCTGTCAGTGTATGTAACAGCTACCATCCAACTCAACTATATGACAAACATCAGATTAGGTATGTGATTGTAGCTTCCTAGACAAATCTATGATTCTCACTGCTGCAGATTTAATACAAGCAATGCATAAGAAGCTTTAGAAACCATTTTGTAGGATAATACTATATCATTCAAGCTATTTGGTTTGACGTGGGATTTAACAATCGCACATTATACTATAACGGGCTACATGTTAAGATCGTCACAAAGCCCACCACACACCTCAAACTTCAGTCATCTAGGACAAAAACACGTAGCTTTTTTTCATGATTTTCAAACTCATTGTACCTTTGCCTTGAAAATACACGAGGAGAAAGATTACAGTCATTAGAAGTGATTACATTTTATAAAGGTGAGAGTTACAAAACTTTCACTTGTTTTCAACCAAGAATCACAAGAGTTTTCTCCTTATGAGGCATATAGGCACATCAAAAAGGGTTAAGGAAACTCTGTTACTCAAATATCGTTCATAAAATACTGATTTTCCTCTGTAGTCCATGTTACAATTGCTCAAAGACATAAGCTTGAGTAGAAATACTGCGAAAATTCACCGGAGCAAGCTTAAATGAGACATGAATGCAACTGTTCTCTAGTTTGACAAAATGCTTTGCAGTTCAAACTATAATCCAATTTTTTTCACTTGTTTCACGAAAAATGTTGTGAATATCATCTCCCTTCAAACTAGCACATCAAGTCCAATATATGATTGGCATCCAACAGTTAAAATAACTACTGATGAGGCTCTAGCCTAGGGAGGAAACTGGAAACGTATCCACTGTCACAAACACAACAAAATGAAAGTAAAGGATCAAAACAAAGAATGAACTACCTTTGAGGCTGAAAGACTATTCAATTCTCCAATGGCAACCTCGTGGGCTTGAATCTGCAACATGAAATATCACATTTTTTTTGTTCTTATGATGGTTCCAAAAACATCATTATCAAAGTACACAGATTTTAGAATTGAAAAGAAATTAGCCATGGAAAATCTGCACTACCTCCTTAACAATAGCATCTCGTGGGTCGAGAATACCTGTTTTGGGGAGCAGTCGAGGGGAAAACGCTGAATCTTCCATACCATGCACTGGATGGATGACAGGGAAGTTAAAAACGTTGAAGAATATCATTATAAGCACAAATACGAAGACACTAAACTCCCGCTGCTAATTTGATGAATAATCAGCATATCTCACTGAAGAATTTCAATTGTCAACTTATAAGCAAATTTCAACAACACATCATATAAAAATGCAGAAATCGAGTGCAGGGCTGTTGAACCGGTATTCAAGTATTCAACTCATTCATATCAGTAGTGAAATCGGAATACTAAGGTAAGTGGAATAGAGAACGGAGAAATCTGGATATCAATATTTGTGGCGAAAGAAATCTGGGAGACAGGGAGAGAAATGGGGACGAAATGAAGAAGTAAGAGAAATATGGGACATGGCAACCTGAAGCCGACGCCGATATAGTCGCCTGACAAAGGATTGAAGGAGAGAGACACCGGAGGGAAGAGGGAGACCGCCGGAGAAGATATGCACTGTCTCGGACCAAACCCTTAATCCCGAACGAGGAAAAACAGAAAAGGGCGTGCAGCCAAATCGGGATCCTCTGATTTTTTTACTGTAACAATTAGCGAACAATCAATCAACTAATGCCACGTCTACACTAACTAAGATCATGGAAAGTATTATTGGATTATCCAAGTCCATAACATTTACCGTAAAGGTAATTTCGCTGCCGATTATTTAGTTAGTTTAGATTTTTTTTTTTCTTATGGACTCGGTTTTTATGGATTGTGTGATCCGTCTGAAGGTGTTTTATATTTTCTTCCTGACGTTGTCAGGGATAAGGTTATCCGTATGATGACTATTTAACCATTTTTATTTATATGAAGCGCGACCAGATTGGTGGAGACACTGACTCTCCTTCCAAAATAAAAAAAGGAAGTCAAAGACATTCCTTGATTTTGCCTCTTAGATTTGTTTCTTTAAGTGGTTTTGTACCCTCTTTTAGATCAACTTGTAGTATTGCACTGATTGTGAATTATCATATCTTAATACAAATATTTGTGGTGGTGCTAAATGCTTACTTTAGGTCAACGAAACGAACTCCAACTTCTCATTTACCTAGCATTGAAGAAATTGATTAAGATTTTGACTTTGTATGTGTTTTTTTAGTGGTACTCTATGACAACATGATTAAATCATGTAGGGTTTTGTTGAATGTCAAGGAAAGAGGTATAAGCTAATCCTACGTGGTAGTCTTAGGGCATATCTTTTGAGACCGCTTTAAGCAAAGGCAAAGTTGACTCTAAGTCAGCAGTTGTGGCTGATATTGTCACAGTTGGTGATTCCTAGCTGAACAATTTATACATTACAAACAGGTACAGGGGAAGGCCATCAACAAGGCTACGATTGAATTCATACAAGTGACAGAAAAAAAAGATTGGTTTAAGAGCTTACCTGTAAAATGAAAGGTTGGAACCTTCAGTATATGCTATCAAGCCCGGACGTACTTCAATATATGCTCTCTATATTTTTTTAGCATACTGAACCTTCTTTCAAGTGTAGCATCCAACCAGAGTTATGAGCTTGTGTAGATGAATCATCTGAAGCAAAACCATGAAATAAGGTGACAATAATGGGTGAATATGCATATGTTCTCCCTATAGCGCATCAAGTATATTTGTTCTTACATTTGAATACGGAAACACCTTTTAGATATGAGTGACTAATTAATACACTTTGAGCATACATGAGGCAACTTAAAGGTTATAGTGCGCACGCACATATATATGGGTTGATTTCTTGTTCTTTACTTTATTATTCTACTAGTTTAACTTATGTTGGTCATAAAAATAATGTGATATTTGTGCAAGATAGACATATCTTTGGTGCCTTTAGCTTGATGTGTTAATTTCAATGATTGCCTCTCCCAAAAAGGATCGGTGGTTGCAGGCGAAGAAGTCCGGCAGTGGAGGGTTTCGGCAAAGAAGGATCCTCGTCAAAGGGTGGTGGTGGCGTCGGGTTGGGTTGTTGGTGGCAAAAGGGTAGCCGACAATGGTGGTGGCGTGGACTGTGGCGGCGATGTCGTGTTGTGGTGGCGGCGGTGAGATGGCGGCAATGGTGGCGGAATGTAGGCTACTCCAAGGTTTCTTCGGTGGTGGTTGGTCCAGTTGATTCTTTTTTGTGGTTCATTTCTTAAGGATCCAAGATATTTTTTAGAATATAAAAATAAAGATGCGATGTCGATTAACCAAAAGTTTTGATACCACTTTGATACATGGATTAACCATAATTGGATGGTCCGATCTTTCAACACCTAAAAAGACTCGATAAAAACAAATGAGATATGGAAAGATGATGATCCGATGATGGGATGAATCGATAGATGGATAGATCAAGGTCAAACCCTAAGCAAAGAATCGGAGGCACGTTAGGACGCAATGTACCCCAACACACGACCGACGGTCGTCCTATAGAACCCTTTCGTACAACCAAACACAAGAGGAAGTGATGGTCTATAGAGCACCTGAAGGTATGATTGTGACAGGTTGAAACACCCTACTATGACACGCACAAGTAGAACACACTCAAATAATTCCAAGCTAAAACGCGAACAAGATATCTCTTGCTCTCAACTTCCCGCGCGGAAGGCCACAAACAACGGATTGCAACTCACAAATACTGCAGAAGTAATCTATGTGTTTATTCAAATTTAGTTTGAGCAAACAAGAGACTCAAGATTCCTATGTATAGGGTGTATCTCGAGTTTGGGTTTCCTATAGTAAAGAATCATATCTTATCGATAATAAGATATGAGCTTATGCTAGAAAAATAATAAAATATGTCCAATCTTCAAATAAGATATTCTAAGGCTTGGGCTTCAAGTATCTCTAGAAGTATGATTCAAGTTTATCCTTAAGTTTCTCTATTAGAAGACTTAATTATTTCCAAGAAATAAATAAAATAGCATGACATCAAAAGTAACATTTAAAAGCCCGTAAATTGACCCGTGATTAAAGATGTCTGTATGGGCTAAATAAATACAAAACACTCGACCCAATAGCCACAACCGTGACCCATACGTGGATAGATATCACATGGTGCATGGATGGCCTCTTCTCCATGCATGCGTACATATGTTGCCTTTAATCATGCATGGTTGTCCTTCTGTACGTGCATGCGTGTCCTTGTTCGAGTGTTGTGGTGATCTTGCATGTGGATCCTGGTCTCCTCTTGCATGGCTGGTTGGCTCCATGATGGTCATGGGACCGGGGTCTTTTATTATTAAAGAGCGTGGTTTCCTCATGTATGTGCTTCTCCTTCTTTCTACTTCTAATTGTATATTTATGTATATTATGCATACGAGATCTCCTTGTTGGATAAGTTTTATAGTGCGTCATTGATAAGTGATGGAATCACTATCATTTATGATAGTTTTTAGAGTCTTTTTTATTACATTAGTGTCGGTTTATGCTACTAACTCCTTGGTCCAGAAGAAGAAGACTAAAAGAAGATAAAGAAGGAGTTATAAGCACTTAGGAGTGAAGACCGTTCACGAAGCAAAGCTTCTGTTGCTTTACCGCCCTCGCGGAGCAGTGTCACCGCCCCTACGGGTGACACCACACTCCGGAGCGCAGCCTGCGCCTTCGCCAGCGCCAGGAACGGATGTAACACCCCAATTTATGGCGCGTTTGCATTTTGTATTTTCTCGGATTTTATCGATACTTTAAATAGCTTAAATATTTGTACGAGTATTTTTACGTCGTATAAAACTCTACGAGTATATATTTATGCAGCGATATATTTTATTACCCATGTTTAAATTATTATATAATCTCGTAAAATAAATTGCGATAATGATTTTGTATTTCAAAGTATGTTTTTGCGGGTTTATTTATATAATTGTTATAGATATATACATCTTTCGGAAATATTTTTTTTCCGATCCAAAAACCTTGTTGTAGTTGTTTCGATAGAATCTATTTTTATTTCCCACTACCCCATTCTATTTATTATTTTATAATTTCCACAGCCCTTACCCATTTGAATTTGACTCCCCTCCTCTCCTTATTGTGATGACCTTCCCTGCCCAAGCTACTTTGCCTAGCTGGCTAGCTTGCAGCCGTGCTGAAATGTGTATCATGTCCGACCCCTCGCTCAACACCACTGACCCCTCGCCTTCCCTCTATCTCTTCCTGTCGCCACAGGCTCCTGCCCCTTCTCTCACTCTCTTCCCTCTGTAACCTCCCTCACCTTTTTGTTAACTCACACTTCTCCGCTCTTCTTCACAATTGCTGAAGAAGAACAAAACTGCCGGAAACCACCACCACTGCAAGTCACCATGTCCGGCATGCACGGATCCTTGTTGGAGCCAGTAGCCCGCCTCCACTGTCGTCTCTCTTCCGCCACCCCTTCTTCCTCTCTTCTCCCTCTCAGTCCCCTGCACAACCCCCCTGCTGCAGCGAATCCCACTGGACAGAGAAGAGCCGCCTCCACTCTGTGCCGCCAAGAAAGACGCCGAAGAAGGGAGCCATTGCCACCGCCTGTCCTGTCCGCCTCATCTGGTTGTTTGCTGTTACGCTAAGATCGTGATGCGCAAATGGGTTTTAAATTTATAACTCGAACTAAATCCTAACTACCTAGCGAAACCCGCAGTGTACAGGACGTTTGTAGAAGGGTTAGTATTCCGAGGTCGAACACAAAGACTAAGGTGAAATTGATTCAAATTGTGATTGAGTTTAGTAAAGATCTAGGTCGAGGGAAAAGAAAGAAATAAAGAAATGAAAATCTCAATTGTTTTTAGTTGGTTTTTGGTGATCAATCAAAGATCACAATTCACGTAAAGTAAACAATCGAACTAAACTAAGAATCAACACAAATGAACAAGCCAAACAAGATAATGATCAAGGAAAGAAAAGACGGATTCTAGGGGTTGGAAGTTCCGGTTATGGCATAGGACTCAAGTTATCTATTCATTCTTTGCATTAACTATGATATGTTGGGATTAAATGTATCTAATTTGGGATCAATTACCGGGTAGGTCTCATGGTCCAACTAGTCCACTCCTAAGGTCTCATTACCGGGTAAGTCTCTAAGAACCTAAGGATAGGAATTCTACACAAACCGGATTGTTATTTAGGGGTCTAACCTATCCTTACCGGGTAAGTCTTGGAAAGGGAAGTCCTAAACAACTATCCTAGCACATCTAATCCAATGGCGGCTTATTAGGCTGACCACTACCTAAGGTTTGTTATCTTTAGATTCTAAGAGCAAGGATTACCGGGTAAGTCTCTCCTAGCACTTAGTCACTACACTAGGTTACCCTAGGGTAGGTTCAACTCAACAAACACTTAGGGTTTCAACATTCTATGGGTCTAAGGCAAGATCCTTCGAACCAGGGAAAATCACGATTTGTTCTACCTAAACCACGGCCGTGGTTCTACAAGAACTACCCGTGATTTCTATCAACAGCTATGTTCATAAACAAAAGTCATCCCAAGGTAAATCTAAGTCCGTCCTATCATAACCCTAGCCATAACCATCCTTTCCTTACCCTAGAACCACATCAATTTAGCCTACAACATTCATAATAGAAATCGAAACAAACAAACATAAAATCATAACATCCATTGCAAGATAATGAAGGAAAAGAGATGAACAAGTGAACTTAAAACAAAACCAAGCTTAAAATAGGATTAGAATGACTCACAATCCTTCCAAAGGAAGGTTCAAATGGTTCATACAATTCTAGAAATAGAATCCGAAATACAAGAAAACTATGGTGTGTGTTCTTCTCCTCCTCTTCAATGGATCTCTTCTTCTTCTCTTTGACACTTTCCTTCCTAGAAAAACTTCTTCTTGAGAGAATATATTTGTTAGAGAGAAATGGATAATGGATGAGCTCCTCCAAACTACTCCCAGCTGCCTCTCACAGCCCATGAAGGACCACTTTTATAACAAACTTGCATGAGCTGGCCTTGAGAGTCGTGGCACAGCTGTCACAAGAATCTGGCAAAATCCACGGTTGATTCCACGGCTGTGATTTTGCCAGAGAACCGTGATTCTGTACAGAAACTTCGCCTTTGATCATTAAGCTGTGATTTGGTGCATGGTTAGTGTTGGAAAGGTTCCATGAGTCCTCCTTAGCCCTTAATTTGTGTCCCAATGAGTCCGAGGGTGTGTCATCTAGATGAACGATCCTCAACGCATCGTTTTAGCTCTAAATCTCCCGAAATACCTATAAAACACGCACAAGTCCGTGTAGACGTCTATCTCGACAAAATACATGACTTGAGTGCAAAATGTCTTGAACTAATGCTAAACCATGTATGAATGAGTGAGAAATCTACCTAAATGATTACCTAAATCTAGATCATAAATCGTGTTATCAAAATACCCCATACTTAAGGTTTGCTCATCCCCGAGCAAATGCTCAACTATAGAATACGAGATAGCATGATTTATGTATGCAGAAAAACGGCAAAATCTTTTTGGGTTTGTGCTTCTACTATTGGATCACCTTCATAGTCATGTTTCATGGCGATTGGACAAGCAATTATGTATCAAACAAATGAAGGCATGGAAAGACAATTGTACTTAACTCAAAGACATGCATGAGATGTAAAGATGAAGAGGTCAAGAAGATCAAGAGTATATCCAATCTAGACTACTAAGTCTTACAAACATGCAAGTAGGTCATAAGGTCTTGTGACATAAAAGGCCAAGAAACGTTGTGATTGGGTGAGGAATTTTCTAGGTTATGTGATGCTAATCCGGGAATGGAACTAACTTCACTTCCTTGTCCTCGATCAACTTCCCCCAAGTGTATATTTTTTTTTTCTTATCTTGCTTTCTTTTCTTTTTCTTGACTTGTTTTTGAGACAATGGCATTGGTGTACAATAGCCGAAACCTCGGTGATTAGCCATCCTCGGGATTTTTCTATTTTTTCGAGGTGCATCCACACCGGGCACACATACCAAAGCTCGTTAGGTCTATTGATTCATTTGACTTTGGCAAGGCACCAACACCCGATTATGTGAAGTGTACCGAGTTACTTGTCATTTGAACCAACGCCCCCAAACCTATATTGTTGGCTACACTTCCACAATAATTTCAGCATTTTCATTCATGACATTCCTTTCATCAATAACTTTATCCCACACTTGCTTTACACACACTTCAACACACTAGCATGCTCCTATTCCCGGATGGGTTAAAAGAGGTCAATTTTATATTAATTGAGGTGCTTAAGCAATCATGATCAAGATGAGAAGTAGAGAAAGATGAAATGCCTCATTCATTCCTAGATGGTATGCAAGAACTATCATGTAATTTCGACTTTCAATACTCCATCCATTCTAGGTAAACATCATAATCACAAATCATTCATAGAATTTAAGAGAAGTAGTTCAAGTCCACATATGCATTTATCAATTCAACACATAAGGCCATCCATAGCCAATCCACAAGACAAGATTTCATCATTAGGATCATATCCAAGCCTAGAAAGCACAAATTTTTTTTTTTTAAATTTTCTGATTTTTATGGGATTTTCGATTTAAGTATGTATAATGCAAGACATGTGCAAATATTAAACTATCCTAGATGCTCATCATGGAAAGGATCATGCGAACCCCACCCCATACTTAGAAACACATTGTCCCCAATGTGGTATACAAGTAAAGAGAGTGAAAGAAGGTTCTCACAATGTAAAAGTGTTTGCTATGGTATTTGGGATTTCTCAAGTGAATTGATGTTGGATGATCCTATCAACCATGGTAGAGAGCTCTAAGCATCATCAAAGCTTCGAAGCCCGCGCTAGGCACCGCTAGCCGTCCAAGTTCCGTGTCCGCTCCACCCATAATCGGTGAGGGATTCATCATCATCATGCATATGTCAAGAAAGGCTTCCAAAACTACTAATGCTCTAGCACACACGAAACACAAAACACACAAAGCGCACAAAAACAGAAAAATCTAAGCAAAAATGAAAAATGAAAAGGGAAAAATGTTACCAATGGGTTGCCTCCCACCAAGCGCTTCTTTAAGGTCATTAGCTTGACCAAACTCGGGAGCGTCTATTCAAGGTGAAGCGGGGCGATCATGTCTACCGGGGCTCCCGGAATATACTTCTTCAAGCGATGCCCATTCACTTTGAAATTTCCACAATGCTCCCCTCCTATCTCAATAGCTCCATGGGGATAGATCTTCTTTACCACATATGGCCCGGTCCATCTTGATTT
Organism: Fagopyrum esculentum; assembly: GCA_033239045.1. NCBI lineage: Eukaryota > Viridiplantae > Streptophyta > Magnoliopsida > Caryophyllales > Polygonaceae > Fagopyrum > Fagopyrum esculentum. The sequence continues at coordinate 49,905,280 of BSUD01000002.1, read as the reverse complement.
GAGCTTTCCGGGAAAAAGTCTTAGCCTTGAGTTGAAGAGAAGGACAAGATCTCCTTCACTCAACTCCTTGGGGATGATCCTCTTGTCATGCCACCTTTTGGTTCTCTCCTTGTAGATCCGGGCATTCTCATAAGCTTCCAACCGGAGCTCCTCAAGGGCGTTTATATCGAGCAACCTCTTCTCTCCCGCCTCCTTGAGGTCAAAATTTAGCCACTTAATGGCCCAATAAGCTCTATGCTCCATTTCCACCGGAAGATGGCAAGACTTGTCATAAACTAACTTGTAAGGAGTGATTCCAATTGGTGTCTTGAAGGCGGTTCTATATGCCCACAATGCGTCATTGAGCTTCATAGCCCAATCCTTTCTAGTTCTAGACACCGTCTTCTCAAGGATGGCCTTTATCTCTCGGTTGGAGATCTCCACTTGGCCACTAGTTTGGGGATGGTAAGGTGTTGCCACCTTATGAGTCACCCCATACTTAGCCAAAAGTGCCCCAAAGTTCCTATTTGTGAAGTGCTTCCCTCCATCACTAATGATCACCCTTGGTGTTCCAAACCTAGGGAAAATCACTCGGTTGAAGAACCGCACCACCACCTTGGCATCATTTGTAGGAGAGGCGATTGCCTCCACCCATCTTGACACATAGTCCACCGCCAATAGGATGTAGAGATTGCCACATGAAGAAGGGAATGGTCCCATGAAGTCCACACCCCACACATCAAATATTTCGACTTCTTGGATGTTGTTCAAAGGCATTTCATTCCTCCTTGAGATGTTGCCCGTCCTTTGGCAAGCATCACATGCCGCTACAAAACCTTGCACATCTCTAAACAAGTTAGGCCAATAAAAACCGGATTGCAATACCTTTGCACACGTTTTGTGTGAGCTAGCATGGCCTCCACATGGTAAGGAGTAACAATGCCGGATCACACTCTCCACTTCATCTTCCGGTATGCATCTTCTAAACATCCCATCCGGGCCTCTCTTGAATAGAAGTGGCTCACTCCAATAGTAATGCCTCACATCATTGAAGAACTTTTTCCTTTGTGCATATGTTAATCCGGGAGGCACTTCCTCACACACCAAGTAGTTCACGATGTCGGCGTACCATGGCTCACTTCCTCTAGCCACTTGGAACAAGCATTCCTCCATCATTTGCAATTGCTCATCCCGGAATGAGTCATCTATCGGGATGTTGTCCTTTTCAAGCTCCCATGGTGGAAGTCTACTAAGGTGATCCGCCACGGAGTTTTCGGATCCCTTCTTGTCCCGTATTTCCAAATCAAACTCTTGAAGAAGGAGGATCCACCGAATCAACCTTGGTTTGGCATCCTTCTTGGTAAGTAGATAACGGATCGCAGCATGATCAGTATAAACTATGACCTTCGCTCCAACAAGATATGAGCGGAACTTCTCAAATGCATACACAACCGCTAGCAACTCCTTCTCGGTGGTAGCATAATTGAGTTGGGCATCATCTAGCGTCTTGCTAGCATAATAAATAGCATGAGTGCGCCCATCTTTCCTTTGCCCCAAAACAGCCCCAACGGCTACATCGCTCGCATCACACATGATCTCAAATGGTAGACTTTAATCCGGAGGTTGCATGATAGGTGCGGAGATCAAGGCGTCCTTCAACCTACAAAAGGCTTCAAGACAATCTTTGGAAAAGACAAAATCGACATCCTTCATTAGTAGGTTAGTGAGAGGCTTAGAAATTTTAGAGAAATCTTGAATGAACCTCCGGTAGAAACCGGCATGCCCTAAGAAACTCCTTACCTCCTTTACCGAGGTAGGTGGTGGCAACTTCTCTATCGTTTCAATCTTGGCCCTATCAACCTCAATGCCACGGTTAGACACCAAGTGTCCTAACACAATCCCTTCACTTACCATGAAGTGGCATTTTTCCCAATTTAAGACAAGATTTGTCTCCTCACATCTTTGCAACACTAATGACAAGTTAGCCAAGCAATCATCGAAAGAAGAACCATAAACAGAAAAATCATCCATGAACACTTCCATGATATTTTCTATGTATTCCGAAAAGATAGCCATCATACACCTTTGGAAGGTGGCGGGTGCATTACACAGCCCAAATGACATTCTCCTATATGCAAAAGTACCCCATGGACATGTAAAAGTCGTTTTCTCTTGGTCATCGGGGTGGATAGGGATTTGGAAGAATCCACTATAGCCATCTAGATAGCAAAAATGAGAGTGTTGAGCTAACCTTTCTAGCATTTGGTCAATGAAGGGAAGAGGGAAGTGATCTTTCCTAGAGGCCATGTTCAATTTCCTATAATCAATGCACATCCTCCACCCCGTAACCGTCCTAGTCGGGATTAGTTCATTGTTCTCATTAGTTACTACCGTCATCCCACCCTTTTTAGGAACTACATGAACGGGACTAACCCACTTACTATCCGAGATAGGGTAGATAATTCCTGCATCTAGCAACTTAATGATTTCCTTTTTGACCACCTCTTTCATTATGGGATTTAATCTTCTTTGATGTTCGATAGAGGGTTTGTGGTTATCTTCCATCATTATCTTATGCATGCACAAAGAAGGCTTAATGCCAACCAAATCATCAATAGTATAACCAATGGCTTTCCTATGCAATCTTAGTTCATGCAACAACTTAGCAAGTTCATCATCACTCAAGCATGCATTAACAATCACAGGATATGTAGAATTTTCACCAAGAAATGCATACTTTAAATGAGAGGGAAGGGGTTTAAGTTCAAGTGAAGGAGGACCTTTATCGGTTGAAGACGATCCAAATAAGATTGGATGAGATGATTCCAAAGCAAATGAAGACTCCTCGTGGCTTTTAGAAGCTTGATCATCATCAAGAGCTGATCCAGGGAAAACCACGGTTGGAAACACGATTTGCTCATTTTCCACAGCCGTGGTTGTTGCTAAACTTGCTTCTCGGAGTTGTCCAGAAAGTTTGACGGCCGTGGTTTGTAAATCTCGACCGTGGAACTTGCAACTGTTCAACACTTCTTCGTGGCTTTCAAATCCAACTCTTGGCTCCTCTTCCAATGCATCCAAGGCTTTGATCTCTTCATTGCAAGCCTCCTCAACACCTTCCTCCATCATACTTAAGGTAAGAACCTTCTCCAAGGGATCCTTGATCAAGATCGAGCTCACAACTTCTCTAGATTCTTCATGCTCGGTTATGTTGAAGATATCCTCATCAAGGGTTGGCCCTTTCATCATGGTGGACAACTTGAACTTGATGTTCTCTTCTCCAATGTTGAAGGAGAGAGTCCCGTTCTTGCAATCCACTAAGCATCCGGAAGTGGCTAGGAAAGGTCTTCCTAAGATGATGGCAACCGGATAATCCGCCGGAATATCCAAGACGACAAAGTCAATTGGCACATAGAATCCTCCTAGTTGCACCGGAATGTCCTCTAGAATCCCAACCGGATGAGTGATAGAACGGTCCGCCATATAGAGGGTCATCTTGACCGGTTTTGGCTCTCCTAGCCCGACCTTGTTGCAAAGTGCAAGCGGTATGATGCTTACACTTGCCCCAAGATCACAAAGGGCCTCGTACTTCACATCTCCCACTCCTATTGGGACGCAAAAAGAACCCGGATCTCTTAGCTTGGGAGGCATCTCCTCCTTCATTGTTTGGATCAATTCCGAGGATCTCTTGGTCATCCTTATCTCCCCATACTCCTCCAACTTCCTTTTGTTGGAGAGTATTTCTTTCAAAAACTTGTCATATGCCGACATTCCTAAAATGGCATCCATGAACGGAATGTTAATATGCAATTTAGACATTAGTTCAAGGAACTTACCAAAATGATTGTCCAAACGAGCTCTTGCTCTTGATTGTGGGAACGGTAGTGGTGGCTTGTATGGAGGCGGTGCCACATAGGTTGGCTCTACATTCTTGCTCTTGCCTCCATCTTCTTGCATTCTTCCCTCTTCTACCACTACTTGCTTTCCCTTGGCATGGTCCTTGGGCAAAGGATCCTTCATGCTCAACCCACTTCTCGTTGTGATAGCCAACACTTGGCCTCTTGGGTTGTCTTCGGTTCTTCCGGGAAGCTTTCCCGGATCTCTATGGGCTTCACCCGCCTTTTGGAACACTTGTGCTTCTAAGACCTTTTGAGCCTTAGAGATTGAAGTTACGGTGCTCTCAAGACCACTCAACCTCCCAAGCAATTGCTCAAACATTATTTCGGTTCTATCCTTTGGAGGTTGAGTAAATCCGGGTGGAGGTTCTTGTGAAGCTCTTGGTGGTGGAGTTGTGCTTGTGGAAGCGGGAGGGTTCAAGGCTCCATCCGGATTAGAGTAAGAAAATCCGGGGTGGTTGTGGTTGGGCCGGTAATTGTTGAATTGCCGGTTGTTGTTGAAACTCCTTGGGCCTTGGTAATTGTTGAAGTTGCCCCTTCCCATATAATTCACATCCTCCTCCTTGGAAGACAAGTTGGCTTGTGGAAGCACTTGAGGGGTTGCTTGGTTCTTCAAAGTTGTAGCACACAACTCCCTCAAGGACTTCAACTCATTGTTGATGGCGTCAAGCTTGAAATTATTCATGGTGACTTCACTCACCTCATATGCTCCCGCCTTTCTTCCTTCACTCTTCCTATGGGAGTACTTTTCAATTACTAGAGCTTGCTTCTCCACAAACTCCCAAGCTTCATCTACATGTTTCTCCATAAATGTCCCACCGGAAAGAGATTGGAGCTTGAATTGGCTATCTTCATCAAGTCCCTTGAAGTAGATCTCCAATAGCTCAATTTTCGGTATGCCATGGTGTGGACAATCAAGGAGAAGATCTTTGAACCTCTCCCAAGACTTGAATAAACTTTCTCTATCCTTCATTACAAAGACATTTATCTTCCCTCTTAATTCGGTAGTCTTGGAAGGTGGGAAGAATTTGGTCAAAAACTCGGTTGTCATCTCCTCCCAAGTACCAACTCGCCCTTGTGGAATGGATTGATACCAAGCCAAGGCTTTATCCTTAAGAGAGAAGGAAAAAGCCCTTAGCTTATGGTTGTTGCTCTCCAATCTTGGCGGTCTAAGAGTCTCCATCAAGATCTCATAGTTCATCAAGTGTTGATGAGGAGACTCTCCTTCCATCCCTCCAAATTGATTATGCCGGATCATTTGTAGAACTTGAGGGCGGAGCTCATAGTTGTGGGTTGCGGGGTCTCCTAGATTCACACCCGGACGGTGTGCTCTTTGTGCCGGATCCATACGTCTCCCTAGGGTTTGTGGCTCCTCAATAGCAATGGGAACAACCCTAACATTAGCCGCCGGCTGCGGTTGTGGTGGAGGAGGTGGAGGTTGTCGGCGATTAAGCTCTCCTTGAACAAGGGCTTGCCTAATCTCCTCAATCTCCCTCCTAGTTTCCTCTTGCCTCTCATTGGCAAGTCTCATTTCTTCCTCCAAGAGCTCATCTCTTAGCCTTATTTGCTCTAAGGCTTCATCCAACTCAGCTTGGAGGTTTCTTCCGGTCATCTCTCTCTCTTTTCGGATGTTCTTGGATCTAGATCGAAGGGTTTTCTCCGGTTCGGGATCGAATGGAGCTAAATCCTTTCCACGAGATCTTCGCATACACCTAAAGAGTAGTAGATGTCCTGAAAAGCAAAGACACAAACCAAAAAGAGATCAAAAGCAACAAGAAAGATCTACACTAGAAACAATCACAAAATGGACTCAATCTAGACCTAGTCCCCGGCAACGGCGCCAAAAACTTGTTACGCTAAGATCGTGATGCGCAAATGGGTTTTAAATTTATAACTCGAACTAAATCCTAACTACCTAGCGAAACCCGCAGTGTACGGGACGTTTGTAGAAGGGTTAGTATTCCGAGGTCGAACACAAAGACTAAGGTGAAATTGATTCAAATTGTGATTGAGTTTAGTAAAGATCTAGGTCGAGGGAAAAGAAAGAAATAAATAAATGAAAATCTCAAATGTTTTTAGTTGGTTTTTGGTGATCAATCAAAGATCACAATTCACGCAAAGTAAACAATCGAACTAAACTAAGAATCAACACAAATGAACAAGCCAAACAAGATAATGATCAAGGAAAGAAAAGACGGATTCTAGGGGTTGGAAGTTCCGGTTATGGCATAGGACTCAAGTTATCTATTCATTCTTTGGATTAACTATGATATGTTGGGATTAAATGTATCTAATTTGGGATCAATTACCGGGTAGGTCTCATGGTCCAACTAGTCCACTCCTAAGGTCTTATTACCGGGTAAGTCTCTAAGAACCTAAGGATAGGAATTCTACACAAACCGGATTGTTAATTAGGGGTCTAACCTATCCTTACCGGGTAAGTCTTGGAAAGGGAAGTCCTAAACAACTATCCTAGCACATCTAATCCAATGGCGGCTTATTAGACTCACCACTACCTAAGGTTTGCTATCTTTAGATTTTAAGAGCAAGGATTACCGGGTAAGTCTCTCCTAGCACTTAGTCACTACACTAGGTTACCCTAGGGTAGGTTCAACTCAACAAACACTTAGGGTTTCAACATTCTATGGGTCTAAGGCAAGATCCTTCGAACCAGGGAAAATCATGGTTTGTTCTACCTAAACCACGGCCGTGGTTCTACAAGAACTACCCGTGATTTCTATCAACAGCTACGTTCATAAACAAAAGTCATCCCAAGGTAAATCTAAGTCCGTCCTATCATAACCCTAGCCATAACCATCTTTTCCTTACCCTAGAACCACATCAATTTAGCCTACAACATTCATAATAGAAATCGAAACAAACAAACATAAAATCATAACATCCATTGCAAGATAATGAAGGAAAAGAGATGAACAAGTGAACTTAAAACAAAACCAAGCTTAAAATAGGATTAGAATGACTCACAATCCTTCCAAAGGAAGGATCAAATGGTTCATACAATTCTAGAAATAGAATCCGAAATACAAGAAAACTATGGTGTGTGTTCTTCTCCTCCTCTTCAATGGATCTCTTCTTCTTCTCTTTGACACTTTCCTTCCTAGAAAAACTTCTTCTTGAGAGAATATATTTGTTAGAGAGAAATGGATAATGAATGAGCTCCTCCAAACTACTCCCAGCTGCCTCTCACAGCCCATGAAGGACCACTTTTATAACAAACTTGCATGAGCTGGCCTTAAGAGTCGTGGCACAGCTGTCACAAGAATCTGGCAAAATCCACGGTTGATTCCACGGCCGTGATTTTGCCAGAGAACCGTGATTCTGTACAGAAACTTCGCCTTTGATCATTAAGCTGTGATTTGGTGCATGGTTAGTGTTGGCAAGGTTCCATGAGTCCTCCTTAGCCCTTAATTTGTGTCCCAATGAGTCCGAGGGTGTGTCATCTAGATGAACGATCCTCAACGCATCGTTTTAGCTCTAAATCTCCCGAAATACCTATAAAACACGCACAAGTCCGTGTAGACGTCTATCTCGATAAAATACATGACTTGAGTGCAAAACGTCTTGAACTAATGCTAAACCATGCATGAATGAGTGAGAAATCTACCTAAATGATTACCTAAATCTAGATCATAAATCGTGTTATCATTTGCTGCGCCACTGTCCCTTCGTCCTTCTTCTTTGCTCACTTGCGCAGCAGCTGTTCTGGTGTGCGCCGCCAGCCGGAGAAGGACCACCCTCGCCGCCACCATGAAGAAGGCTCCAGTGCTCTCTCCACCGGAGCCGGCACTGCCCTGGGCGCCGCCTCCCTCCTCTGCCATTGTTTGCTGTCATCCGTGCCATTGCATCTGCAGGGTTAAAGAAAACCCTTTACATTTAATTAAATCGGGCCCCCTCCCTTTTGGTATAACTGCAAATGTTACCCACTACTTTGTATTTACAGTTTTTAACCCAGATTTTGAAATGTAACAATTATACCATCCTGCAAAACTTAATTACGGTTTTGTCCCAAAGTTTTATATTCTGAAAATGCCCGCTTTTATATAAGTGTATAAATTTCCCCGAAAAATGTGTTAGCGGGTTTTAACATTGGATTTTAATTGCCGGGATATTCTTATATTTATATACCATATATATTATGCCCTTGATGGACTAATTGCGGGTTATGGCTCAAACATTTAATTACGGGATTTTAATGTTGACTTTGAAAACGAGCTTTACCTTGAGTTTATGATGTTATACAGTTTGCCCGGAGTATATATTTACGGTTTTTAACTCGGTTTTTAAAGTGGGGTTTTCCTTAGATTTATATATGTTTTTCATTCCGTTCAAATTTAGCTTATAAGCTAAATTTGTTTAGTTTGGTGCTAGGTTCGGAAGCGCCCCGATAAAGGCCATCGAATCGCATTCGACATTCGTCGATCCACTTCCACCTTTGACCTCGTGTGAGTATCTCTTCCCTCGATCTAGTTATGTTAAGTTTTAGTACCATGCTAGGTTGGATCTAGCATAACCTAGTGAGAATGCCAAGTAGTGGCTTTGAACCATAGGAAAGTTTCGAGGATTTGATCTTGTTTGATGGATTGATGTTGATTCTAAGCTTGAGGTGTTGTTTATCTTGTGAGGTTGTTTATGGCTTTAAATTGTATGTTGAGCTTGTGAGAAATTCGGAGTTGAGGTTGTATGATTGTTGATGTTGTGGACTAGAACGAGAGTATCCTAGTGGTGTTGTGAGTTATGATCTTGCGAGATCCGAGGTTTTAGAAGTCTTAGAACTTCTAGCTTCTGTTGAGTGTGATGTGAGCATGAGGGATTCTAGGATGCGGTCCTAAAATTGAGAGTCAAATGGTCTTGCGTAGATCATTTGTATAGAAGTCTAAGACTTCTATTGTGAGTGGGTTGTTGTTGATATAGTTATCTTCTTGTGAGCAGGTTATGGGCTTCCTCCCCTTAGGAAGCGAGAGTGTTGTGAGTTGAGTGTGGTGACGAGGTAAGTCTCCGGACTTACTTAGCTCGTATTCTACGTATTAGATTTGATGTGTGTTTGGTGGTGTGTGTTTTATTGCTTTCATTATAACTTATAAAACCGGAATAGGATTACCGACCTATATATATTATTTGGCCCAAGTGTATGATAACGGGCGGTGACAACTTGTCTAGCTCTTGCGTAGAGTTAGGAGGTTCTTGGCGACTAGCCCGTGTGGTTAGACGGTCGGATGCATCTGTACCGTTCCATGCGGTAAGTGGGGACCGAGGCGAGTTTCGGGAGATTCTCGTGTCACAAAAGAAGTTGAATTAGAACGGGATATGACCTAATAATAAAAAGATAATAACCGGACTTGTGTGTTTTGAGCATGTTATGTGTTATGTTGATGTATGTGTGTATGTGCCTTCACCTTGCTTTTAATGCTGCGAATATTAGCTAACGGTTTTATACCGATTGTTGTAGATTGCCTTGCAGATTAGGAATGCGGCCGAGAGATCCGGAAGAGTGGGCAGCCGGGGTTCCGTACATTTTAAGAATGGGTTTTGGTTGGAGTCGTGTTTGAGTTTTGTATTCTTTATATATTGTATGCCGCGTGTATGGCATTTGGTCTTTCGGTGGTATCTCGGCTGAAGTCTTTTGTTTGTAAGGTTTTGGTTTCATTGCATTGCACAAAATGTATTTCGTTTTGGCCTTTATTTGTGTCTTGTTGAAAGATCCGGTGAAATTGTTGTCAAGCTAAGGGTCGGGACCCATTGTGAGGTCCCAACCCGTAGCACCCCGAGTCCCGCGGATTCGGGGTGTTACAGAAGTGGTATCAGAGCCCTAGGTTGACAACAATGGCACTCGCAATCTTCTAAAGGCCGAATAAGGAATAAACAGAACCCCGCAGGTTCTAAGTTTTCGTTTTCAAAATCACATGCATGAGTCGGGGTAGAATGTACGGACCACCACTCCTTCTACGGATCTGGGCAGCATAGTTTATTGGATTTCCAATATATATATGTATATATATAGATATGCATCGTGGACTTAACATGTTTTTGGACTATTATTGTATGTGGATTGTAGTTGCATGATGGACATGATTTATGTGTATAGTTGTATATGTGATCGATTATATGTTTTGGACCTTGTATTGTTGTAATGGAATGCCGAATGCTTTATATTAGTAGTAATATGGACATAGGACTTATATAGTTATGTATACGTATTCCTATTATATATAGTAGCATATGGAGATATAGGACCTTTTTGTTGAGATGCTATTATGATATCATCGCCCTTGGACGATGTCATTTTACATAGGATAGTGTACATACGAGGACGAATATGCTCAAGTATCGAGTTGAGAGCTACGTTCGGGCGAACACCTTGGAGTTCTTGTACTCCTTTAAGAGGATGTCGAAGAGGAAGAGTAGAGATGACATAACGAAGGACGAACAAGTAGAAAGAAGAACTCGAGACGAATAAAGAGAGGTGGAGATGGAGCAATACAAGTAAAGAGAGCAACATTAAAGTGTAGAAGCGGTTCTAAAGAGGTCATGATCGAACGACGACGGGACCAAGGGAGAGAACGAACTTAAGTTCTTCGAGAAGAAGTGTGGACAACTAAAGAGGTAAATCGAGGAGGAGATGAGTACGTTCTAGCAAGGTTAAGGTGGTGTTCTATTAAGATGCAAAGATTTCCTTAGACGTTTCTAAGCATTGGAGTTAAGATGAAAGAAGTGAACGAAACATGTGAGAAGGATTTAAAATACCGTAAGTTAAGCTTACGAGGTACCAAAAAGTAAAGTTAAAACATTACTAGAGTTATGAGAAGAAGGGCATGGTGGGGATTCACGTCGAGTTGACCGGTTACCATTATGATGATAAGACTAAGAAACGCCAAGAGGGAGGAAGTGGGAATAAATGATGACCCCAAGAAGATGAAAGACGAAACAAAGAGCTTTGATCAAGAGACTTAAGATACCAACCAAGAGGAACGCGAGTGGATGCTAGCTAGGGCTATAATCTTTGGGAAGGTGCTCTTGAAAGACATCAAGGAAGAATGGTTAAGTCTATGAAAGGGAGTTATGTGAAACAACAAGGCAAAGAAGATATAGTTACCTTATAAAGAAGAGGAAGCATGGAATAAAGAAAGAACTAATGAAGTTTAAGACGGAGTACCCTGAGAGGGTAGCCTTTAGGAGTATGGTAACATGGAGGGTAAGAAGAATGGTAAGTCATTGACATCGGAGAAGGTCAGTTATAAGTTAATTGGTGGCAGCCAAGAACGCACGTGTGCGGGTTGTCTATTGGTGAGTGTAGAGGGGATGAGTAAACAAGATTATGGGCATATAGAGGGATTTGGATAACCTTATGCGACCTTTGTAGGTCATGGAATTGACATATGGGAGAATGACACGAAATAGAGGTTTTAAAGTTTGACCGCGGTAAATTGGAAGTAGTGAATCAAGAAGAAGGTATGGTGTCATGGAGGTGGTACGTAAACGGGAGTATATAGAGGATGCAGGGTATGAAATTGATGATATGTTACCGCGGGAAAGAGATAAGTCAATTTTCTAGACTCACACGGAAGAGACATGGTGGCTATGGCGTGAAAGAGAGGACCTAGATTAGGGCAACGGTGCAAGCCTAGAGTTATGATGTTAGTACTTGGAGATGTAATGAGTTTGATATTTTAGTGGCTTTGGATGGGGGAGTTTCTTCTAGCATTTTCCACGGGGCATACCAGTACAGCTGTGAAGTTGTTCATGGAATACCGAGAGATGCATAAGGTGACCAACAAGAGTAAGAGAAGATCGAAGTTTTGAAGTTTGATGTCGACAAGAGATGTACAAAAAGTATATGGAAGATTGAGGTTAGAACCGGCCTCTACCGTCAGGTTGACTTTACATAAGGAAAGTGAAGTATAATTTCTACTAGAAGAAAGGATGTCTATGATGAAAGCTTATGTAGAATACGAAGAGCTCCTCCCATATGTTGGGATGTCGCAGAAAGTGAAGAAGATAAGGTCAATTGTTTTGAAACACGGTTAAGTCCTACCGATTGGACCCTTATGGTTGCACATAAATGAGAAATCTTAGAAGATTTTTACTATCATGCTATTTAAGAAGGAAAATGGGATTAAGTTAAAAGAATACTTATATAAAAACACAAGGGTCAGAAGATGCAAGCAAATCTTTCCAATTCAAGAAAAGACGAATATTTGAAAGAGAACGATCAACATTATAGCTAAAGACGGAGCAATTCACGTGTTTGAAAGACGTCAACCCAACAGATCGGGGGAGATCATTAATACCATGACTACCTATCAAGTGTTAAGACAAGGTTGTGTCGGTCTTATGTTATGAGAAGAAATAAGGAAAGACAAAAACCGAGATATCACAGATTCCAATACATTGGAACATGGATTTTTCCACTAAGGTCAAGCTTGACTCAATTCCGATATCTAAGGCGCCGCATGGAATGACACTTATGAAGAGACATGAGTTGTGGAAGCAAGTGAAGGAGCAATTGCAAGAACTTATTGAAAGGAGTTCATTAGAATTAGTGAAATGCCACGAAGAACTTCAACTGTTATCTTGAACTCTTGATTTGAAGTTCATATTGGAATATATCTTAAACTCTTGATTTGAAGTTGTTATGGAGAACACCAATTTGTGAAAAGAGAGACGGTTATCTCCATTTGTACATCGATTACCATGAGCTGAACAATATAACAATGAAGAACGAGTATCCCTCACTACAGATAGATGATCTACGCGACCGGTTGCAAGGGTCGGCAGTCTCTTCTAAAATTTATTTAAGGTCTGATTGTCACCAATTGAGAATTCAAGACGGAGATATTGCAAATACGGCATTCCGGACAAACTATGGTAACTACGAGTTGTAGTGATTCCATATGGGCTTACTAATGCCTAGATAAGATATTTTGGTCTACTCTCAAAGAAGAGAAAAGTTGTAAGACAAGTTATTTCGGGATGGCAACCCCCCGAAGGATGTGAAAGAAGTTACAAGTTTTCTTGGATGTGCCGGTCTTTCCGGGATTTGTGGAGAGATTCTCCAAAGTAACACCATTTATGGATAACCTACTCCGGATGACAATGAAGTATTAAGGGGGACGGAGAATTGACAATAGAGTTGTTGAGAGTTGAGAGGAGATTCATTGGTGCATCTATTTTTACGTTGCCTCGAGGTATGATGGGTTTGACATGTATAAGTTATTCTTCAAGACAAGGTCTTGATTGAGTATTGAGGAACGATGTAAAAGTTATAGCATACGTGTCTCATTAGTAAAAGCAGTGTAAACCAAAGTATTTCCTTCATTACTTAGAACTTACAACTATGTTGAGAAGATGTAACAACAAAGTTGGGTTTAGCACGACCAATTAAGAAGTTTGACCTTCTGTGTTAGAGGCGATCAAAGAGAATCATCATGGAAATGCTGCATTAAGAAAGACCCAAGAAGGAAGTTCAGTTTCCGATATAGCGGACCTCTTTGAGATCTCAACATGAGATGGGAAAGTGGTTTACAGTTGGTATGGCCGCCGAGAGTAGAGGGTGATCACTTGGTGTTTCATGTGTATCAGTCAATAGAGTACATACATGACTCGAGACATGTGGTCGTCATGACGATCTAGTAGTAGACGAGGGACCAATGAGGCTAACTTGAAGACGTAGGATAGTATCTTTAGTTGAGTTTTACGCGGAGCTAGTAGCATCGATAGAATCGAAGGGTTAGACCTAGTTCTTCCCTTGGTCGAGTTATGTGCATGTGTTATGTTATGTGTAGTTGTGGGGAAAGTGCTATGTGACCCGATATATCTTGCAGTGGTAGTTCGAGTAGCTTGTGTGCATAGACTAGAAGGTTTAAGCCTTCTTAATTTGAGAGTTCATACATCGGCCTTAGGAACCGAGAAGTTCGACGCATAGCAAGTTTCGGGACGAAACTTGTTTTTTAGGGGATCTGATGTAACGCCCCAATTTTTGGCGCGTTTGTATTTTGTATTTTCTCAGATTTTATCGATACTTTAAATAGCTTAAATATTTGCACGAGTATTTTTACGTCGTATAAAACTCTACGAGTATATATTTATGCAACGATATGTTTTATTACCCATGTTTAAATTATTATATAATCTCGTAAAATAAATTGCGATAATGATTTTGTATTTCAAAGTATGTTTTTGCGGGTTTATTTATATAATTGTTATAGATATATACATCCTTCCATATTTTATCTTTCGGAAATATTTTTTTTCCGATCCAAAAACCCCGTTGCAGTTGTTTCGATCGAATCTATTTTTATTTCCCACTACCCCATTCTATTTTTATTTTATTATTTCCTCAGCCCTTACCCGTTTTAATTTGACTCCCCTCCTCTCCTTGTTGTGATGACCTTCCCTGCCCAAGCTACTTTGCCTAGCTGGCTAGCTTGCAGCCCTGCTGAACTGTGTACCCTGTCCGACCCCTTGCTCAACACCACTGACCCCTCGTCTTCCCTCTATCTCTTCCTCTCGCCACAGGCTCCTGCCCCTTCTCTCATTCTCTTCCCTTTATAACCTCCCTCACCTTTTTGTTAACCCACAGTTCTCCGCTCTTCTTCACAATTGCTGAAGAAGAACAAAACTGCCGGAAACCACCACCACTGCAAGTCACCATGTCCGGTCTGCACGGACCCTTTCTGGAGCCAGTAGCCCGCCTCCATTGACGTCTCTCTTCTGCTACCCCTTCTTCCTCTCTTCTCCCTCTTAGTCCCCTGCACAACCCCCCTGCTGCAGCGAATCCCACTGGACAGAGAAGAGCCGCCTCCACCCTGTGCCGCCAGGAAAGACGCCGGAGAAGGGAGCCACTGCCACCGCCTGCCCTGTCCGCCTCATTTGGTTGTTTGCTGCACCACTGTACCTTCGCCCTTCTTCTTTGCTCGCCTGCGCAGCAACTGTTCTGGTGTGCGCCGCCAGCCGGAGAAGGACCACCCTCGCCGCCGCCATGAAGAAGGCTCCAGTGCTCTCTCGCCGCCCGTGCTACTAACTTCGGCTTTGCTTCTTTTGATCCAGAAATTGAGAGGACGCACATCCGGAAACGTAGGCAACAAGAACTCCAACAAGAAATGGCTTATCGCACTCTTCGTCAACTCACTCAGCCCACTTTGGCTCAAAACCCTCTTGCGGTTACCATATCGGCATTAGGGAAAGGTATCAACTTTGAGCTCAAACCGAGTCTCATTCACTTGCTCCCATCTTTCCATGGGCTAAGTGGTGAAGACCCCATCAAACACCTTGGGAAGTTCCATATCGTGTGTATGAGCATGAAGCCAGCCAACATTACCGAAGAACAAATCAAGATGAGGCCATTCGGTTTCACACTCAAAGATTCAGCGGATGATTGGTATTACCACCTTCCATCCGGGAGTATCGACACTTGGGAGAACCTCCACAAGGCGTTTTTGGAGAAATACTTCCCAGCCAAGAAGGCGAATAGCTTGAAGAAAGCTATAAGCAACATCGAGCAAGAGGCGGACGAAACTCTCTATGAGTACTTCGAAAGATTCGCACGCCTCCGATCCAGCTGTCCTTTCCACGGATATTCGACTCAAGATCTAGTCTTGTACTTGTACAATGGCTTGCTAGACAATGAAAGGAGGATCGTCGATGCGGCTTGTGGAGGTAACATTCTTAACTCTACCCCTGACCTTGCTTTTGAAAAGATACAAGAACTAGCGGAAGGGACCCGGAACTTTGGAAGGACTCCTTCTAAGAGAGGTGTTCATGTTGTGAATTCCGGGAAGAGTGAGATCTCCACTGAGCTCGCGGAGCTGAAGGAAATGGTGAAGAGGTTAACACTTATGGGAACCCCACGGCAGCTGGAGGCATGTGGAGTGTGTGCTGACCCATACCATCCAACAGACATGTGTCCCCAAGTCCAGGATGATGATGTTGAGGTGAATGCAATGGGCTATGGACATCCACAGCAGCAAAGGCCTAGGAACGATCCCTATGCACAGAATTTCATGCCAAACTGGCGTGACCAACTGAACTTTCGTTGGAGGGATCAACAAAACCAGCAACAACAGCCCCGACAAGGTAAGTATCAAACAATTGAGGATATGTTGCAGGTTTTGACTAAACATTTTTCTACTCATGTCCAAACAACAGAAACCAGCATCAAGAACCTTGAAAAACAGGTTGGGCAAATGGCGGAAGCCATTTCAAGGACCGAAGCTAGATTTTCCGGAGGATTGCCTTCCCAGACGATTATAAGCCCGAAGGAGAATGTTAGTGCCCTAACATTAAGGAGTGGGAAGCAAATCCAACAAAAACCAGCAAAAGAATCACAAAGCAAACCGTCTTACGAGTTTACCGCACCCACGGCCGCCCCGGCGGCTGCAACTGCGCCCAGCACCGAGTAGGCGCCACCTCTGCGGCTGTATGTCCCCGCCCCTGCGGTGACAACCCCTGAGCCGCCCCTGCGCCTGCATACTGACACCCCTGCGGAAAACATGACAGAAGGTTCTGCTGAGAAGGATTCTTACATCCGGCCTAACTTTCCGCCACTGTACTCTGAGAAACCACCAGCTCCTTTTCCTGAGGCTCTAAAGAAGAGAAGAATCTTTGAGGACAAAGATCTCTTTGAGGACAAAGATCTCTTTGAGACCTTCTCCAAATGCGAGGTAAACATTCCCCTCCTTAAGTTAGTAAAGAGTATTCCTAAATATGCTCATTTCTTGAAGGAACTATGCACTATCAAGAGGAACCAGAAGCTGAAGGGGAAACAAAAAGTGCAAGTAGTGAGCATGTGTCGGCCGTTTTCCAACGGAGAATGCCCAAGAAGTGCAGCGATCCGGGCATGGTAAGCATTCCTTGTGTTATAGGGGAAACCCGTTTTGACAAAGAAATGCTTGATCTTGGTGCTTCTATAAATGTTTGTCATATTCTATTTACAAATCACTGGGCCTTGGGCCATTAATGGAAACTAGGATTGTAGTACAACTTGCTGATAGATCTAATGCATACCCGAAAGGGATAACTGAAGATGTATTAGTAATGGTAGACAACCTAATATTTCCTGCTGATTTCTTTGTAATGGATATGAAAAATGATTCGCATGCTGCACCGATATTGTTAGGTAGACCATTTTTGAAAACGGCTAGGACTAAAATTGATTATGTTAGTGGCAAACTAACCATGGAGTTTGATGGTGAAGTAGTGGAATTTGACATCTACGATGCAATGAAATTTCCTAATGATGATCATTCTTTATGTTCTATTGACATTGTTGAACCTTTGGTGCAAGATGTGTTTAATAATTCTGATGTTGATGAATTGAAAAATGTAATTGAGCATGACATTGATGGTTTCAAACGAGAATATGTATTAACATCCAGCATGAAAGAGGTCCTAGCCCAATTAGATGGGCATAAAAGGCTACCTATCTCCAATTTGGCCATTGGGCCCACTTTACTAACCCCAAGCGAGAAGCTTGTTCCGTCTATAGTGCAGGCACCGGAAATAGAATTGAAGGACCTCCCATCCCACCTCAAGTACGCTTTCCTTGGAGATAACAATACCTTTCCGGTGATCATCTCCAACAAGTTGACTACCGGCCAAGAAGACAAGTTGGTGAAAGTGTTGACAAAACACAAGACGGCCCTTGGATGGACCATTGCGGACATCAAAGGCATAAGTCCATCAACTTGCATGCATAGGATCTTACTTGAGGATGAAGTCAAACCCTCTAGGCAACCTCAACGGAGGTTGAATCCGCCAATGATGGATGTGGTCAAGAACGAGGTGTTGAAACTCCTCCAAGCGGATATGATCTTCCCTATTTCGGATAGCACTTGGGTTAGTCCAACCCAAGTGGTTCCAAAAAAAGGAGGCATCACAATGGTGGAAAATCAACATGGAGAGATGGTCCCGAGCAAAACGCAAACCGGATGGAGAGTTTGCATTGACTACCGCAAGCTCAACAAGGTAACACGTAAAGACCATTTCCCATTGCCTTTTATTGACCAAATGTGGAACGTCTTACAGGTCATCCGTACTACTGCTTCCTTGATGGATATTCGGGCTATTTCCAAAAAGCCATTGCACCGGAAGATCAAGAAAAGACGACGTTCACTTGCCCATTTGGCACTTTTGCGTAACGCAGAATGCCATTTGGACTTTGCAACGCACCCGGCACCTTCCAACGGTGCATGATAAGTATTTTCTCCGAATACATAGAAAATTTCATTGAAGTCTTCATGGACGATTTTACCGTCCATGGAGACAGTTTTTATGCATGTTTAGGACATTTAAAACTTGTTCTTGAAAAATGTGTTGAAACCAATTTAGTTCTTAATTCGGAAAAATGCCATTTCATGGTCGAACAAGGAATTGTGCTAGGACATGTAATATCCTCCAAAGGGATAGAGTTAGATAGGGCAAAGGTTGATGTAATTCAAAATTTACCTACTAATGTTCGGGAAATCCGATCTTTTCTTGGTCATGCAGGTTTCTACCGACGTTTCATCAAAGAATTTTCGAAGATCTCGGCACCCCTATGTGAATTGCTCAAGAAAGATGTCACCTTCATAGTGGATGAGAGTTGCAAGAAAGCTTTCGACACTTTGAAGGCATGTCTCACCAGCGCACCAATCATCCGTTCTCCGAATTGGGAGAAACCTTTTGAAATCATGTGTGACGCCAGCGATTATGCTGTTGGAGCTGTCTTAGGGCAGAAAGACGGACGGGCTTCCCATGTGATCCATGATGCGTCTATGACACTCAATGGAGCGCAAAGGAATTACTCTACCACCGAGAAGGAAATGTTAGCGGTGGTTTTTTCCCTTGAGAAATTCAGGCAGTACCTACTTGGGGTAAAGGTAATTATCTTCACTGACCATGCAGCTCTTAGGTACCTCATGGCGAAGAAGGAAGCAAAGCCACAACTGATTCGATGGGTGCTTCTTCTAAGTGAGTTTAACCTAGAGATACGGGACAAGAAGGGGGTTGAGAACCTGGTGGCCGATCATTTGAGCAGGCTAGTAAAAGAAGAGGAGGATCCAGGAAAAGGAAGAGAGATAGCTGGAAGTTTTCCAGACGATACATTTTACACAACTCTCTATTGTGTAACCGCCCCCGTGCCTCACACCTCCCGCCCCTACGGTTCAATCTAGGCGCCCCTGCGGAATTGTCGACAGAGGTTTGTCTTAAGCTCCAGTCTTTTAAGCCTTGGTTTGCTGACATTGTGAACTTCATTGTCAAGAAGGAGTATCCTCCAGACTTAACCAAGGCACAACAAGAGAAGGTAAAGGCTGAAGCTCGACACTACGTTTGGGACGATCCTTACCTTTGGAAGCACTATAGTGACCAAGTGATCCGACGTTGCATTCCGGATAATAAGGTACAATCCGTCCTAACTTTCTGTCATTCTGAAGCATGTGGGGGCACTTTGGGGTAAAAAAAACTACAAGAAAAGTTTTGGATGCCGGTTTCTTTTTGCCACACATTTTTAGAGACGCTTTTGCGTTTTGCAGAGTGTGTGATAGATGCCAAAGGGTAGGAAATCTTTCAAGGAGACATGAAATGCCCCAATCCTCTCTTATATTTTGCAAAATATTTGACGTTTGGGGATTGATTTCATGGGGCCGTTTCCTACTTCATTCGGGCACACATATATTTTGCTTGCGGTGGACTATGTTTCCAAGTGGGTGGAAGCAAAGGCCACCAAAACTGATGATTCAAAAGTGGTTGCAGCTTTTCTTAAGGAAAACATTTTTGCACGATTTGGAATTCCGAAAGCATTAATCAGCAATAGGGGTACCCATTTCTGCAACAAGACGATCACGACTCTCCTTAAGATGTGTCAACATCTTATCATCCACAAACAAATGGCCAAGCTGAGGTATCTAACCGGGAAATAAAGACCATCCTTGAAAAGACGGTCTCTCCCATACGGAAGGATTGGAGTGCAAGGCTAAACGACGCTCTATGGGCATATCAGACAGCCTACAAAACTCCTATCGGGATGTCTCCTTTCAGGCTCGTGTTTGGGAAAGCTTTCCACCTTCCGGTGGAGCTAGAGCACAAAGCTTGGTGGGCGGTAAAGAAGTGCAATATGAACGTAGAGGAAGTAGGAGAATTCCAAAAGCTCCAGTTGCAAGAGTTGGAGGAATTGAGGTTAGATGCGTATGACCATGCCACTGCATACAAAGAAAAGACTAAAGCATGGCATGACCGAAACATTCTCCAGAAAGACTTCAAGGTAGGTAATAAGGTACTTCTCTTTCAATCACGTTTAAAACTCTTTGCACGTAAGATGCGTTCAAGATGGACGGGGCCGTTCGTGGTAGCCGAAGTATACCCTCACGGAGTTGTGGATCTTTATGATCCCCAAAGGTACAAGGTATTCAAGGTAAACGGACAAAGGCTAAAGTCTTACCTTGAAGGAGTAAAGAACGATCCAATTGTTGAGATGGTGCTAGAGGAAGCACAGTCAGAGAAGTAAAGCCCTCACGTCGAGCCAACGACGTAAAACAAAGGCGCTGCTCGGGAGTCAACCCGAAGGAATAAGAAGAGGAGCCTCTGTCAAGAAAACCGCCTCTGCGGCT
Organism: Fagopyrum esculentum; assembly: GCA_033239045.1. Classification (NCBI taxonomy): domain Eukaryota; kingdom Viridiplantae; phylum Streptophyta; class Magnoliopsida; order Caryophyllales; family Polygonaceae; genus Fagopyrum; species Fagopyrum esculentum. Next base: position 49,884,807 of record BSUD01000002.1, on the reverse strand, counting down.
CAATGTCCCCGCCCCCACGATGACACTCATGGCCAGCGCCGCCCCCGGCGCTTGGCCAGCGTTTGCAACATACTGGCACCACCCCGCGGTGACTCCCCTACGCCCCTGCGGCGGCCATCCTTGACACACATCCTCAGCGCCGTACCGGTGCTGAGCCTGCGTGGCCCCTCTCCCTTGTCACCGCCCTCACGGCGACAAGCCCCCGCCCCTGCGGGTTTACCCAAAAAAGAAAATAAATAGAAATCACAAAACATTTCCCTTCACCTACCCCACCCACCCACTCTCTCTCTCCTCACCAACCACAACCACATCTCACTCGCACCTTCCCTCTCTCAAGCTGCAACGCCCCTGCGCCTTCAACAAACCCTCACAAGCCACCATCTGCCACCGCCCCTGCGCCACCTCCGCCGACCAGCAACCACCCCTACGATGCCCCTGCGCCACCCTCTCTAGCCCCTACCACCACCTTGCTCACTCTGCAACTCTCTCACCCTACTACACCCTTCACCACTACCCCCAACAAAACTCCACTACGCAACATCTCCGACGACGCCTCCACCAACAAAGCATTACCGGAACGGCCCTAGCACCACCACCTTCGTATCCACCCAGAATCGCCCTTTGCACTTCTCCCTCCTCTGCGCCTGCAAGCTGCCGCAACTGCGTCTCACCGCCCTTGAGCATCTTCAGCCGCCCCTGCAGAAAACACAACAGAGGGTTCGTCTTTCTTCCCTGTTTTTGAAAGTTGCTAATTATTTTGCCTAATCAACTGCAAGAATGGAACCACAAAGAAAGTACAAGATGTCGGAAGCTGAGAAGGAGAGGTATAGGATCGTACAAGATCGGGTTGTGTACGCAAATCGGTTTTTGCACGTTCCTACCTTGGAGAAGCTAGGCATGTTGGAGCGCATGCAGTTATTTCTAGCCAATGTTGGGCTCGGAGACTTCCTACAGAAGACTGCTCCAACGTATCCCGAGCTCAGTAGACAGTTCATAGCCACCTTCACCATGGAGAAGGAGGATCACATGTGTATTGGACTCACTTTCAAGTTTAACAAGGCAAAATACACACTAGATTACTACCAACTATAGGAGGCTTTTGGGGTGACTCTCAACCCCTCCACGAACTGGTGGGATCCAGTCCCGACTCCGGACCGGCCTGTGTGAGTTCTGGCAGGCTGCTACCGGGTTAGAGTTTCATGTAGGGGGTGAGTACTCCAACAAACTCACTCACCCCAGCTTGAGGCTCCTCTCCAAGATCCTCATGAGTGTCTTCTGTGGACACAAATAGAAGAACAAGGTCGCCCTCAAGGACCTTCCACTGCTATACTCTTGCCTTCCGATGAGCGAGAAGGTGATGGATTGGCCGTCCCCCTTCCTTGCCGCTTTGAAGCGGATTAGGAAGAACGAGTCAAGGGACATTGTTGGCGGTGGGGTGATCTCCTTGATCGCCTCACAGGTTATGGATCTTTCCAGCCTAGAGGATGGATTGGAGGCGCCTCTCTATACAGAGGGGATGTTGAGGAGGTGCAAGCTCCTCCGACGGGATGGGGAGAACCTATTTTGGATCTCCCTTGCAGATGGGAGCCACCTCACTTACCTCCCTCGGCCTTTACCATTCGGGGATGAGCTCTCCGAGCTCTACATCCCGGCAGATCCCTTCGTACCGAGGAGGCCGCTAGTGGCCATTGTGGAGAGGCAAGCTGCGAGCTCCAGCCGGGCCTACCATGAGGAGCACATGCCCATCCCCGACGACGATGAGATGCCTACTGCACCACCGGAGGAGGATCCGACTCTTGCAAGCCTGCAGGCTCAAATGGAGGCCTTGACCACCCAGCATCAGGCATGGCAGACCGAGTACCAACGAACCATGTTTGAGCAGCAGCAGAGCTGACAGACAAGTTTTTCCACCTCCATGACCTCCCACTTCGACCAGAGGCAGGAGGCTTGGCAGACGGCCCAACAGCAGCAGTTGGAGGCACAACAGTTGGCTTGGTAAGCCAGCTTTGAGACCTCTTTTGGCCATCGGATGGAGGCTCAGCAGACCCGCATTGAGGACATCTACCGCCGGTAGGAGCACTTCTTCAGCCACTTCCCGTACCCACCGAAGGAGGGTCCGGATGGTCCAGCCGGAGCATCCCACTAGTGGTATCATTCTCTTTCCCTTTCCCACATTTATCTTTGCTTCATTTTCCACTTTGAGGACAAAGTGTGCTTCAAGTATGGGGGAGGGACATATCATTGCATGTATAGTTGTTTTGAGTTATTTTGCATTGAGTCTTTCGAGTTGTAATTCAGTTTGAAATTCATAAAAAAAAAAAGAAGAAAAAGCCAAAGAAAAAGAAAAAAGGCATGAAAAATCCTTGGATAAACCGAAAACCCAAAAGGGCGGTTTAGGCAAAAAGAAGGTAGTCCGACCAAACCTTAGGTTGGTGCAAAATTGGACTTGAGGGATGTGAGTTCAAAGTGAGATCATCAAAAGAAGAAGAGTGGCAAGGTGAAAACCCGAAAGGGCACCTTGGCAAAATGAGTGACACCGAGTGTAGGTTTCCCTTTCGGTGTTTGGCGACATAAGAAGGGGAGTCATAAGGAGGTTGTCCGGGTAGGTCACTCTTGGAGCAATAAGGATGGTAGTTTCTCACCTTTTTCTCAATTTTTCCTTCTTTCTTTCTTGGTTTTTCTTTTGTTTTCATTGTCTTTTCTACTTGCCCATGCTTCCTGAGACCTGTGAGTCTAGTTTGCTGTCATTTGTTTTACTCGGGACGAGTAAAAGGTCTAAGTATGGGGGAGCTTGATAGGTGATGAAATCACTATCATTTAGGATAGTTTTTAGAGTCTTTTTATTGCATTAGTGTCGGTTTATGCTACTAACTCCTTGGTCCTAATGAAGAAGACTAAAAGAAGATAAAGAAGGAGTTATAAGCACTTAGGAGTGAAGACCATTCACGAAGCAAAGCTTTTGTTGCTTTACTGCCCTCGCGGAGTAGTATCACCGCCCCTGCGGGTGACACCACACTCCGGAGCGCAGCCTGCGCCTTCGCCAGCGCCAGGAATGAAGACTGTCACCGCACATGCGTCAACCCTTGGCGCCCCTACGGTGACTTTCCCTGAAGAAGCGAAGACCAGCGCTCCTGCGCCTCCCCCTGCGCCTCTGCCTGCGCCTTAACCTGGGAGCTGGAAGATGAAGAGACAGTGTCACGGCCCCTGCGTTGACACTGGGATGCCCCGGCGGCTCGGCATCAGAAATAACAGGAAGTTGAAGAGTCAGACGTTTGAAGAGCATTAAAGATCCGCCCCAGCGGAATTGCCTGGCCGCCCGTGCGGCCATGAAGAAGATCAAGCGTTTTCGCCTACACCGCCCCTACGGATCTGAAGGCCGCCCCTGCGGTTCAACGACAGAAGCTTAACTCCGGTTGTTTACACCACCTTTATGGCATTAAAGGTGGCTGTTTTGGGCCGGCCATTTACTCCTATTTAGTGTCCTTTGTAGTATAAATAGTCCTTGGTTGATTGCTAGAATCATCCACTTATTATCCAATTTTATCCACTTTTTCCATTAAGACTATCTTGCTACCTTTGTAAGGAGTTGCTAACTCCCTTGCTACATTGGGTTGGTTTGAAGCTGCATTGTTACTTTGGTTGTAAGTTCTTTCTAATATAAGTTTTCATTCAGTAATACTTTGTGTTTCCTTGATCTTCATTGTCTAATTGCATGTTTTACTATCACTTAAGATTGATCACCTTAGGTTCTAAAGTGCATGCAAAGAACTAGGATTAATAGATTTTGGATTCGGGTCTTTAATCTAGTAGTAAACTTTAAGTAATAACGGGTTGTAATTGCTTAAAGAAAAGGAACACAAATATAAAGATAAGATTAACGGTTTTAATCTTTTCTTTATATCCCTTAGTCTTTGTTTGAAAGCTAACTTGTTAATTGTTCTTGTAGGTTTACGGAACACTAACTTGTTAAGTTGTGTTGATGCCGGTTGGCTCAACACATATATATGATCGAGACGGGAGATTACTTGAAAACTTGTAAAAGGAACTCACCAAAGTAGCAATCGCATGCTTAGAATCAACCTAATGTAGATTCACCCATCATTGTCTTACTTGTTACGTTATTTGTTTTCATAAGTTTTGTGTGCATCAATTCAACCAAACCCCCCCTGTTACTTGTTTCTATAATCAATAATCTGAATTTAATAAAAATACTAAACTCTCTTGGGTTCGACCCTTACTTAACCACTATACTCATTTTAGTGCTAAGTCGGGATTATATTTTGATAAGATTAAAACGACCATAGAAAAGTCTTGTCAGTCATCTTCCTCTTCGTTCGGATGATACGTAGACCCTTTTGCCTACTACTTGATTCTCATGTGATCATACCATCCTTTGCACAAGAAGTCCTCCTCTTGCTCATAAGGTGTATGATTCATTGTTCCGGAGTTGCTCCTGTGTTGAGTTCTAGTCTTGAAGATGCTCTTGCATCAAATAGTACTTGCAAACTAGGTACGAGGATAAGGATGAGAAATAGACAAGTGATTCTTTATACATGAAAAATAAAAAATAAAGAGGGAGATGTGTCAAAAAAAATTGAGAGTAATATTCCTCATATTAGAAGAAAACCATTTTCTATGTTGCATAGGTCTTAGAACATCCACGTAACTAGTTTATATGTTGTGGAGGTCTTTACGGAAAATAGATTCATTCACAAACAACATTTTGATTGTCCACAAAACCGTTAATGACTTTAACTCTAAAAAAGGAAAGGATGGGTTTATGACAATCAAACTTGACATGAAAAATACATATGATAGAGTGAAATGTCCATGTATTCTATCAATTCTCCAAAATTTTGGATTTGTTGATAAATTTATCAATTGGATCCAAGAATGTATAACAAAAATATCATACTCTATAATCATCAATGATAAACCCATAAATCAAATTTCTCCTAAAAGAAGATTACAACATGAAGACTTAATCTCACCAATGCTATTTAATCTAGGTGCAGAAATTCTTGCAAGAAACAAACAAAAAGAAGGTAAGTAAAAGAGGAAAACTATCGGTTTCCCGATAACTCAAGGGAGGCCAATTATCCCTTCCTAGCCTTTTGTGGATGACATGATTATGTTTGCAAAAACATCTACAATGGTTAGTAATAAAATTATGTATATATTCATCTTATGGCTCTTCCCAAGCCTCTTCCCCACGGGCCAGTGTTATATCACTTTTATCTCTCATTGACCTTGTGATTCCTAAAGAGGGTTCTACAATTGTTTAGGGCGCTAGTGGGAGTTCGAATAGAGCTCCTACTCATGAGGATCATGACATGGGTGACGATGATCAACTACACCACCAACCGATTGATCGGTTTCATGAGCATATGTTAGGTTAGATAAGAGCCATGTCCATGTAGTAGGAGGACTGGCAGGCCAGCTTTCAAGCGACTATTTTTGTCCATATGGATGAGTAGAGTAGTCATATAGTAGAGTTACACTGATGACATGAGCACTTCTTCGGGCATTTCCCTCACCCACCCGGTTCACCTCGTGCTCATTGAGTCTTTTCTTTTTTTTTCCCCATTTTTCGATATTGTCTTGAGTACAATGCATACTTCAAGAATGGGGGAAGGATTTATGTTTGTGCATTCTAGTTTGTACAATTATTGAAATTAAAAAAAACAAAAATAGTGAAAAAGGCAATTAAATCCTAGGATAAGTCAAAAACCCGAAAAGGCGACTTAGGCAAAAAGCAGGTAGTCCAATCAACATTAGGTTGGTGCAAAAATGGACGTGAGTGATGTGAGTTGTGAGACCATCAAAGATTGACAACCCGAAAGGGCACCTTGGCAGAATGAGTGAAATAAAATATGAGAGATCATTAGGTTTCATCATTTTGGCGTTTGCGACATAAGAAGTGGAGTTATATGGTGGATTCGAGTATGCCACTTTTGGAGCAATAAGGTGTTAGATGGTTCTTAAAATGGTTAGTTCATATCACTAATTAGGAGTTTATCTTTCATATGTTGCAACTGCTATTTGTCTTTATATTTCCATCCTTGTTAAGGCCTTGGTGTTTGATTGTGGAGTAAGTAAAACCTTAGCTTACTCGGGACAAGTAACGGTCTAAGCTTTGATAGGTGATAGATTATCTATCACATAGCTAGTTATTTGCATGTTTTTGGTTGTATTTTGCTTGTATCTTGGTAAAAATGCTATGATTTAGATGAAGAGACAAATATTGAAGATATCAAAGGAATAAAGCAAAGTATTCAAATCATTGAAGTGAAGAGCCGAAGAAAAACACCAAAGGAGAAATCTTATGACAATATGCGGCATTCATTGGCTGCAACCGCGGTTCTCTGCTACTGGGCCGCACCCGCGGCTCCCTATGGCCGCACCCATTACAACACCTTGGCCGTGCTCGCGGATCCTTATATCCGCACCTGTAGAGGATTCCAACTAATGAAGTAACAACCAGACTTTTCATCATCTCGCGTCTGCGGTTTAACGACAAAAGGAATTCTAATGGTTCCTCTCCTGAACGTTTTACGACCTTTACTTCATCAGCTTTAGACCTTTTGTTTTCCTGCTTTTAATTCCTAGACTAGTATAAATATATATGCTAGGTTGCGTTAGGATCATCTCATATCATATCATCACACCACACATCCTACATCTCTTCTTCCTTAGTTTTTATCTTTTGCAATTCTCACTTAAGAACTAAGTTCTAAAGTTGTTCTTAATAGTTGAAGCTCTCAACACAGATTGATTGTAAGTTTTCTATTTTGAAGTTTAATCCCGTAAACATTTGTGGTAATTCCCTTGAGCTTAACTTCTTGTTTGTATTTCATCTTTTGTCTAGTTTGATCATCTAGGTATTTTGGTCTTATCCAAACCGCTAGGAATTTTCAATTCCGGGTTCAGGTTTATCTTCTACAACAAACACGTCTTACATAAGTGGGTTGCGAGTGTTCTTCGTGATTGAGAATTAAATGTATGTTTGTAGTAACGGGTTGTTTCTATTGCATATGTCTTACTAATCCTTGTTTGAATGATATTGTTTTAATTGATCTTGTAGGTTTACGGATTAAGTCTAACAATAAGTAATATCAGGGCTGGTAGAACTGGTATTTATATACGATCGAGATGAGGAAAAAAGTGGGAGAAACTTCAATGAAACATTGATCAACCATCTCTTTTGAAAAGTGGATACTTGTTAAGTGCAACATTTTAAAAAAAATTCAAAACCAACTTTTATTTGTGAAAACATTTCTACATTTTCTTAATTCTTGTCATTTTCAAACATCACCCAACGGTTACATTTTGCTTGGTGTTTTTAACCGCAGAATAATTTGATGATTTGTCTCCCATGGGTTCGACCATGCTAGGTTGTGTTACTGTACTTAGTTTAGTAGGTATATCTAGGATAATACGTTTGATATTTCACCTTTTAATTCCTTTGCGCTTAACTTCGATGTACCTTACGAGAGTTTGTGCGCTTGTTTTGAGTTGGTTTGTCTTTTTTGAATTGAGGTAAGTCGCATGACTTACTAAGCTAACTTTTTCGTGCACTTGCTTGTGTTATGATAGTGGTGTGTTTATTAATTTATTAAAAATATAAAGTTGAGTAGAATGACCACACGATTTTATTAAGACATGAGTGTATGTAGAAGATGGATCGTAACACCTGAATCACTCTGCTCATGGTATACGGGGAGGGTATATGGAACCCATCCATCATAGGTATACGAGATATGCATAGAAACCACTCATGCATGTGTATACGGGGACAAACAATATAAGTTGAACATAGAAAATCACCTAAAAACAAAAAAAATAAAACGTTATGGTGAGAATATTGATGTGTTTCTATTTCCTTATGTGTGATTGTGCTATTCTTAGTACTTAGCAATGTGACTAGGATTGTTAGCTTACAGTTGTACCGCTTTTGTTGATAGATTTCATTGCACGACTTTGGTTCCCGCATGATAAGTATTTTTAGTTTTATAAATTGTGTCATGTTGTAAGATCTATTTTTTTTCATTGTCAAGTTGGAGTTAGGACCCGTTGTGAGGCCCTTACTCATAATATTTCGGGTTTTAAAATCCAGAGTGTTACACTATATTGGACCCCTTTAGATAAATGATGATTGTCTAATGAACTAACGATATATCTATGATCCGTTCTACATTTTGGATGGAAATGTTCATTCCTCATTTCAACCCATTGCATCCCCTTAATTCCCTTAAGCTAGCACTATGAGATTGAAGTTTTGGAGCAAATTTCTTCCCTTTTCATTCCCTTTCATTATCTTCAATCCAATAAACCTCATTTCAACCTTTCCACCGAACGGACCCTAATCTATACAGAACCGGGTCTAACATAGAACAATAATACTTGGATATGGAAATTGAATATTATAAAAAAAATAAAAATCTTCCTTTGGAAGCTATACATTAATGGACGTCTAAAGAAGCATAACTTGGAGAAACAAAAAGTAGTCCCTATGCATTGTATACTTTGTAAATACCGGTACGAACGTGCTGATCACCAATTCTTCAAATGTTAATTGCTATTAACTAATATAACATACGATATAGTAAAAAATGAAGTTCAAATAATAGATAACATGTGATTTAGTTTCTATTATATGATAACTATACTTAGAGAAAGACCGAACGATATTCCCCTAATATATCTTATAGTCACTTGGTGGAATATATAGTTTATGCATAACCCATGTACATTTTTCAACAAAAAAAATAACAAAATATAGAATAATTAGTTTTCTTCCAAATCAAAGATTGGGAGAATCAACAAATAAACTATGTCAATGACTAAACATGGTACCAAAAGCAAAAGAAAAACAAGGAATATCTACTAGCAAAAACCGGGGAGAACTTTTACAAAGTTAATTGTGATGGTTCAAGAAAAGAAAATGGTTAATGCTGATTTGACTTCATTACCAAATACGATGGTACCTCAGTCATTACCCTTGGCTATGAACAATGTGGAAATATAGCGGTTCTTCATGCTGAAAAACGTGTGCTAAGAGAAGGGTTGATTAAGGCACAATAAATGGGAATTTAAAATGTTGAAATCGAGGGATGCAATCTCTCATTTGTCAATACAATTAAACAAATTTGAAAACCTCCAACGGAGAACGATGTTATCATATCAGATTTATCTCGCATGCCCTTAGTTTCTCACAAGTTAGAATTCGACATATTATCAGGAAAGTCAACATGATCCCAATAAACTTGCATAACTAAATCACAACTATCCTCATCTTATGTGCTCGAGAACGAACTACCAGATAAATCGATCCAACCTGGTTACTTACCTTATAGTATATTAAAAAGGCCGATAAAAGTCGCAACCCATCAAAAACGAAAGTCGCAACCTATTATAATGAATAGTTACATTACGATCTCACTTAAATTACAAAAACAAAATCTACAACGGTTGTCAATGTAAGAAATGGAATCCCACATTGAGAACCGTTAAATTATAAATCTCAGGTTGGGAGCCCACATGAGTTTTTTTATTTTTCCCTTTTTTATAATCTTTTACCCCATATCCACTAAAAACTAGTTATAAAGTATAGGTATTAACTACGATTTATTGCAGACCCGGGATAAAATGTAAAAAACTAGACAGAAAATCTCACGTTAGGACCCAACGTAGAAAAAAAATTCACGCTAACACCCAACATGAATAATACTATTTTTCACTTTGGGTCCTAGAGTGGAAATACAAGTCCCACGTTGGGTCTTGACGGAATAACTGTAATTGCATGGGTCTACCAATGTGAAATTTGCATTTTCTCGTTGTATCCCAACGCACGCACAAAGCGTATGAACATGCAATTTCGAATTTCCAAATGCCTTTCAATTCATTTTTTGATCGTTTTTACCAAACTATTTTGTCAAATAACACTGATTTATGCATTTCTAACATGTTTCAACCATTCATTTATAAAAATACACTAAAATGCTCTAAAATGCGAATTTAAAATATAAACTCTAACCCCTAAAAAGGAAAATATAATCAATAAAAATAGATGAATTTTAATGATATTGTACCTTAAAATACGTAGATGGTTCGGTGAAGATGCATTTTGAGTCTTCGAACGTTGAAATATACTAAGATTTAAACCCTAAATCTCATTTTGAAAAATGAAAGAAGGTTGGAGAAAAGAGGAGGTTGGAAAGAAAAGTAGAAATCCTACATACAATATAAGAGAGTGGCGGGCTTTAAAAGCAAGTTATCAGCCATTGGGCTTTTGCAGCACTTCAATCAACATTTTTCATTCATATATGGAGGCCCATATTTCAGCTTCATGGTTGCGGTATTAGTGATGAGGCAAAGAGTGTCTTGTTTGGGCTGACATGCAATGTTAGTAGGTATCATGAGCCCTATATTCTGCTTTAGCTCCACGCAGATCTGTTGGATTAGTGGGATGGTTTTTGGGTTGCCACACATTTGTCTTTCCTCTCTGCTTCATACAACACGTGTCGCTTAGGTTTTTCACATTTTTGTAGGCAGCCACAATATTATTAGACGTGTCATCTCCTCCTTCCCAAGGATTTTCTTTAAATGCAGCGAAATACGGGTTCCAAATCTTTCTATATGCTTTCTTTGGTAACTATTGCACGCCATTAACTTCGGTAGGTGAGAGATTAGGTTCGGTCATTTAGTAAAAAAATTTCTCTATTTTAAATTTTAATTTAATCTTATTAATTGCACGTTACCTTTTTTATTCTCTTATATTCAAATTCAAATTCCACAACCTATTGTTTTTGTTTTCTTCAACAGACGTTCAAGGGTTTCCTCTTTCTACTGTTTTAGGGTTTGATCCTTCTCTTTGTGACTTTCTCAAATTCATTGCTTCTTCTCTTTCTTTTTTTTTCCTCCCTATTTTTGAAAACTGCCATAGAAGAACTTTGTTGACACCAGATTGTCTTTGAAGTTTATCAGAGATGGTATGAACAACGTCGCTTGTTTATTGGTATATTATGTACACTTGTTTTCTATTCTTCAGTGTTAAGTCATTGGTTTCTTTTGGCTTTCATCTTCATACTACAGAGAGATTTTTTCTTAAGGAAAATCTCGATGAAATGTAGTGAAGATATGCCGTCCTGTATGGTTCATTTCCGATTCATTTTTTCCGGTTGCCTAATACTCTTTCCTCATATCGTCGTTGGGCGTTTTTCCAATCTACTTCGTTATTACGCTTAAGCCTAATTTGCCTGACTTACTCTCGCACTACAAAGAGATACCGTTTTACCGTCTGCTTTTGTTGCTTCCGTTTTCTACTGAACTTTCTCCCATACCTACAGAGACTCGGGTTTGTCATCAATCGGTCGATGAAATGTAGGGGAGAATGTTTGCAGATTACCGTTTCCTACTGACGGTTTTATTTGGGTGTCCTTTGATTGGTTTTTCTGTTGACACGATGCATGATATTATATTTGATACAGTTGCTGACGGCTTATTGTCTTTTACATTGCAGTTTGTTACTTTCTGAAGTTCCACCTATTTCCATGTCTCCTTTTCAAGCTCCTTTTCCGGATTATATGTGGCGCAGGTAAATCTTCTTGTGTCCTTGTGTCGTTTGTGACAACAATATTCTCCTTTCATTAATATTGTAACCCTCCTTCTGCATGCCGTTTTTGTTTGCATTTATTTTTCTGTCATCAGCTTTTTTATGCCTTATGCATGCTTCTTCTTCTTCTCATATATCCAACACACCATGAAATGCACTGATCATATTTGTCTTAGCATATATGCACCGAAATCATGAATTACTACTGATAAAAATAAGCCTGAGTATATATTGTGTCTCATATTTGACTACATGCTATTCGTGCATGTACTCAATGCTAACACATATCCATCTTTGATAAAGAATGTCTAAACCAATGACGACTCTTGCTCAACTCAGCAACAAGAGCCGAAACCAAACTGTCAAAATCAAGGTTGTTGACAAGCAACCTAAGCAACAAAGTTCTTCCAAGTAAGCTACCAACGCATGATCTTTTCGGATTCAGAGGTTTGTTCCATCTTCTTATCTTGTTCACTTTTCCCCCTTCTTCTTTGCATGCATCGTCAACTTATTTCCGCGTTTTTAAGTGTAAGTTTTTACCATTTCTTTACAAGGTACTAGGTTAACCGCAACCTTGTTTGGACTCGACATCAACGTTTACAACGAGGTTTTGATCAGAGGACACTTATACGATATAACGAATATGACTGTCAAGGAAGTCCCGCCGAGGTTTGCAACATACCCTGGGGAGAAGCAATTATACTTTACGAAATCAGCAAAAGTTATAGTTGTTAGAAACCTTGGAAAAACAAGCACCCTAGTGTCCCCCTCACTCTGATTAAGGACATTCCCACCGACTCATCTACTGACGACAATTATGGTTAGTTTTAGCTTAATTTTGATTTTCAATTGAATTTTTTCCATCGGTCCTACGTAACAATGATGATTTAATTAATCTACTTCTTATGTGTTATTTCATGCGTGTAATAGACATGGTTGTTCTGGTTCTTCAAATGTATCGTGAGAAAATGGTGCTGAAAGGCTCATCTCTTCTCCTAGTTCGCGAAATGTCAGTTACCGATTAAAGGTTGACTTCATTCGACTTTGTCATGCACCACCTTTTTATGCTTTTACATTTCGATATTACTTATCTTTTTTTTCCTTTTTTAATGGCGGCAACGGTGATGATTGTCTATTGTTTTTTGCTTGGAATAGACGGATGATTGAAGTGTTCAAACAGATTGAATTGGTTCTCCCGGAAGATCCTGTTATGGCGATAATTGGGTTGAAGATAATCTGTTTTGCAGGTTTCTCCCTAGCAACATCATTTTTGCCTAAAGTTAAATTTCGTCCTGCTTGTAGTGAGGCCGTTTCTCTAAGGGCATGGTAATAAAACTTCCCTTATGAAATCGTAAATTTAGATCATTTTTTCTTTCTTGTTCTCTTCCAAAAGTAGCTTTAGAATTTAGTTTATTACATTTTATTAAATTATTCAATATATTTTCCCATTTCTTTTCTAGGGTTAAGAGCAACCCAACTATTGTTCAGTCACAAATTGAACAAAGCATCCAAAGCCAAGGTCCTGGTTATCCTTTGCATATTACTCATATTGCAGTTGCTCTTTCCATGCAGGTTTGATTAATTTTTAACCTTTGAATAACTGTTTGAAATATGACTGTCAACGAGGGATTCCCTTTTCTTTGCTACTTACTTTCTGTATAACATCTTCTACATGCCGCAGATGTAACCGACGCTTATCTCTGCCGTATTCGCGTTCACATTCCAGAGATAAAATATGATGGTGTTCCTCTCTCTGTTGGTTGCCATGACTATGATAAAGCATGTGTTGAAGACAATATAAACCTCCAAGACGATTACCACTGCGACACTTATTCGGTAGTAAGAAAGCAGAGGCCAAGTAATTCAATTAATCTTTAAATTATAAATTTTTTTAGTCTTTAGGATATGTAGCATGTTGTAATCTTTTTTTTTATATAGGATCTACTTTAGGTTCAAGTGTACAGACGGTACCGCTACTTTAACTCTGGATGCTTACACGAAGAGTGATGAGCGGCTATTACAAATCAAGAGTGAAGCTTTCCATTCAAAATCGGAGGAGGTATTTATCTTGTTCGTGTATTTACACTTTCACATTTTCTATTTCTTCAAGTCAATTTGACTAACTCATTTGAGCTTGTTAACAGGAACGCTGTGGTTTGTTAACTGCAGCAGAGGCCCGTTATCGTGTCGACTCTGTTGATCTTGTTATTTGCCCGGCAAGGCCACTGTTGATCCATAACAAGCGTGTTAAGTGGATTCTCAAAGACGTAGTAATTTTCAGCTGCTCATGTGTCCCTCAAGTTGACATATGACGTAACTAGTTTTTTGCGTAGATGAATGTCGGTAATCCATAATTACACTTCTCGTGAAGGAAAGCGCCATTTTCAAGCTATGCACAATATGCGGGTGTTTCCACATGTTAAGATGTGAAATCTTTTGACTTGCATAATATCATGTGTACAATATAGACTCCGGAACTGTTGTAATATTATGGTTGATACTAAGTTGGAACCGACAATGTGCAAAGACAAATTTGTTAATGTATAAACGTTTTTGCACACATGCAAGATTCCCGCACACATCCTCATCTTATTTAATTCTCTTCAAATCACTGTTTCTCTATTGAATATATGTTTATTATTCAAATGTGATGTGGGAAGATATATATGATAATGAAGGATTCCAAAGAAAATAAGATCAGTTATCCATTTTTAATGAAGCATATCTGAATGAATATATGTAATAATGAAGGATTCCAATGAAAAGAGTGAGTTACAATTTTTTTTGAAGCAAATCTGAGTGAACTTTAGGCATTAAAAAATAATTTAACCATTAATTTCACCCTAAAAAAGTCAAACACTATTTGATTTATGTGTTTTTGTTAATTACGACATACAATAGGAGGGCAAACGAAGTTACTTAAATTTGAGATCATTTAGATTATTCATTATTTTATTTAATTACGGCATGTAGTAGGAGGGAGAACAAATTTACTTAAAATTGAAATCATTTAGATTATTCTTGATTACAAATATTTTTGTTTTCTTAGCAGGAAGTTGTCGCATACCCTTAAAACATGAGTACATTTAATGAACTCGATCCCGGAATAATATGCATGTTGACTGAGCCGATGGCTGCTAATCATTACACACATTTTTTTTTATCATTGTCTCAACAAAGCATTGATGCAGAAACAACAATAACAATCTCAAAGAACCCTTGTCTAGATCAATGTGTATACAATGCTCCTTCCACAGATGACGTCGCTGGAATATTGGTTGAAAATGAAGATTTTAGTCGCATCAATAGTCGTGATGTTATTGTAGTTGGAAATAAAGACAAGATATACAAAATTATGCATTACTACGGTTGTTATGATCCATTACAATATCCGTTACTATTCATCTGCGGTAAATCTGGATGACATCGGGGTATTAAAAAGACAAAGACACGTGGACAACGCCAAACCAAAAACCCGTTTTCCCTATAAACCATATGCCCTATCAAACTGCAATGAGCATTATAACCCAGGAAGAAACATGTACTTGTAGATAAACGTTCATTATACGTCATATGTTATTGTTACCTACAACTCAAGTTATACGTTATTTCCTTACAGTTGCACAACGGTTCGTATGAAAGTGTCGAGTTCATGCAGGGAGTACTACAATTACAAATTCCAAATACGTCCGAACAACAACATTATAAGAGCATGGCGAATATTCCAACAATATATTGTTGACATGTATGTTAAAATTGAGAATACAAGGTTAGAATTTTTACGCCGAAATCAAAGCACAATAAGAAACGAATTATATCGAGGCGTCATTGATAGTGTAAATGACAGTTATAGAAACACTTCAGATATAGGAAAACGTGTCATCTTACCTGCTTCTTTCATTGGGGGACCTCGAGATATGAAACGACGATAGCTACATGCAATGACTCTTGTTAAAAAATACGGAAAACTAGACCTATTCATTACAATAACTTGCAATCCAAATTGGCATGAAATAAAGAAACAACTAGTACGTGGAGAAAAAACGCAAGACCACCTAAATTTGATTAGTCGTATCATCAGATCAAAATTAACAGTTTTAAAAACATTATTAGTAGAAAAAGAAGTTTTTGGAAAAGTAGCTGCAAGAGTAGACGTTATTGAATTTCAAAAGTGCGGACTACCACACGCTCACTTACTACTAATACTTACACGTGAGCACAAAATAGTAAATTCAGAACATTTTGATAAATACGTTTATGTTGAGATACCTACAGTAGAAAGTGTAGATTTACGCAAACTTGTAACACAACATATGGTACAAGGCCCAAAAGGAAAACTGAAACCTAATTCTCCGTGCATGAAAATGGTAGGAAACAAAAAAGTTTGCAAATTTAACTATCCAAAGAAATATATCGAACATACAACAAGTTCTGAGGACTCATACCCCATATACAGAAGAAGACATAATGGTGACACGATTCTAATAAGAGGTGCAATACTAGATAAAAGATGGATTATACCACATAATCCATACTTATTAGCTACATTTAACTGTCACATAAACGTCGAAGTTTGTTCGACAATAGGAGCAGTAAAATACATTTACAAATATGTATACAAGGGCAACGACAAAGTTAACTTCGCCTTGGCACAAAAAAAGATTACACCACGAGATGAAATAACCGAATATCAAAATGGCAGATGGATATCACCACCAGAAGCAGCTTGACAAATATTAGCTTTTGACTTATATGATATCCAACCCGCTGTTATTCTTGTACAAGTACATTTACCTCAAATGCATTCCATTACATTTTTGAACAACGAACCACTAAGCAACATATTAAGGGATGACGTAAGGCAAGCAACAATGCTTACTTCATTTTTTGAAACAAATCAGAAAGCAAGTACAAGAACTAAGCACTTATATGCCGATTTCCCTGAATTCTATGTATGGAATCAAAAAAATAAATCATGGAAAAAGACATCAACGCCCATCGGTTGGACGACTAACATACGTTAATCCGTGTAAAGGAGAACACTACTATTTACGTTAAATGTTAACTCATGTGAAAGGACCCACATCTTTTCAGGACTTAAGAACAATAAATGGCGAAATCTGTAATACATGTGAAGAAGCTGCTCTAAGACTAGAGCTCATAGAATCAAGCGGATACACTGATGCATGTATGGCAGAAGCAGCAATAATAGATATGCCACGCACGTTACGAAGACTGTTTGCTACCTTACTTTTGTTTTGTACCCCAACAAATAAGCAACAACTATGGGATAATGACTCCACATCACTTGCACAGGATTATATCCAACAATATCCAACCAATCAAGGAAAAGTTTTTAAATTAACATAGAACGAGATTGAATCTTACCTGAACAGAACGGGAAAATCATTAACATATTTTAGAATAATCAATGACAAACTAGAAGAACAAAGAACTGTTCAATCAAACCACGAAATTGAAGACGCGCTAAACGCACCAGTACCACAACAACACATAAGGGCATCAAAGTTATTAAATGAAAATTAGAAATCCGCATACAAAGACATTATAAAACATGTAAAGGAAAAAAATCAGCGGCATTTTTTCATAGAAGGACCTGGAGGAACTGGAAAAACATTCTTATATTGTGCTCTTTATGAAAAGATAAGAAAATTGAATAAAATAGTTCTACCAACAACACCATCTGGCATAGCAGCATCAAATCTTCCAAACGGTAGAACTACACATTCAAGATTTAAGATACCCATAGATGACAACAATACGCAACTTTGTAACATTTCAAAACAAAGTAATTTGGCCAATTTATTAAGACAAACATCTCTAATTATATGGGATGAGGCGTCAATGAAAAAAAAACAAAGTATCGAATCATTAAACAATTGCTCCAAGATATATGTAACTCAAAAGAACTATTTTGGGGGAAAGGGGGGGATTATAGTTTTTGGTGAAGATTTTAGACAAGTATTATCAATGGTACCTAACCAGGGACAAAAGGAAGCAATTAAAGCAAGTTTAGTAAGCTCCTACCTATGGCCAGCTTTAAACAAAATATATATTAACAGAAAACATTAGATCGTCAGAAGATCACTGATTCTCAAAAATTTTTATTAAATTTAGGCGACGGAAAATTTCAAAACGAAGAATAGGCGTTCGTCCAAATTCCAACATATATAATCAAATGTACCAACATTACAACTTTCCCGCGGACACTTTAATAAACTCAATATTTCCAGAAATGAAAACACAACATATAAACAACGACATATTTACTACAAGAGCTATTTTAACACCAAAAAATACAAATGTCGATTTTATTAATGATTCATTAATAAGTAACTTCTCATGTGATAGTCAAACATACATTAGCTATGATTCCGTTGTAGATGAAACATGCAACATATATCCGACTGGATTTCTGAATAGTCTGCAACCTGCAGGAATGAGCCCTCATATGTTGGTCCTTAAAATAATTGCCCTGCAATATTATTACGAAACATAGATCCACCAAACGGTTTATGCAACGGTACAAGATTAATATGTAATAATTTCCATAAAAATATAATACATTGTGAAATAACTACTGACTACTATAAAGGTGAACAAGCTTTTATACCGAGAATTACTCTAAAACCTTCGAGCACCATATACGCATTCTCCTTTAAGGGAAAACAATTTCCAATAAAACTTTGTTTTGCAATGACAATAAACAAATCACAAGGGCAAACGCTAGATAAAGTAATACTTTATTTACGTGAACCATGTTTTGAGCACGGACAAGTTTATGTATCATTATCTCGAGCTAAAAAAAGAAGCGATATAAACATATTTACACAAAATAGTGAAAATGATGTAGAACATGAAAATTAAAATCAAAACTCATTAGAAATATACAATATCATTTGAAATATTAGAAAGGGAAAAAACTTGAAGGTACAACAAAACTCAAAAAAATGGCCACATAATTAATTTGCATACAACCTTTCCTAATCAGGTAAAGTGTATATAAGTCAAAAATAAAACTTTTCATTGGCCTTTATACCACCTAATATCCGTACATTCCAGCCTTCCAGGTACCATCAAATGGAAGGCGCTGCATCAAATATGACATTTACAGCGTGTCAGTGCTGCTGAAGAAAAGTAGTAGCACTTCCACACATGCACATATCTACGTTGTTGTATCAATAGCTATTTCGTTTGTTCAACTTACAAATTATTATATTAATACGTTTTCCTTCTCGTTTCATCACTTTATGTGTACGGCATACAGTAAATTTTTATAAAATAACAATACCTTAAAAGGAGGGTTGTAAGTTTTCTAGTAAAATTGAAAAAATCTATCATGTAATTACAATAAAAGTAGGGTTGTAAGTTTTTATTTGTTGCGACTTTTAAGTAATTAAAAATATAAAACAAAAAGGGTAAGATTTTTCATTTTATAGGAAAGAGATTCTATTCTCTCCGAAATTAGAAACCTTTTTTTATTATTATTATTATTTTCCGACATCATTTATTTTTTTATTCTTCAAATAAAACTACTTGTCACTTTGGCAGGTTACAGACTTAGAGTCGAGAGAGTTCGAGAAATACCGATGCCAGAAAGAGAGGTTTTGGTTCTCTTCCTCTTCGTCTCACTGCTGTTCTCGTCAGCTATTGGAGCTTCAAAGTGCTCCATTACAGGTTCGAATTTCTGAAATTCTCCTTCAAATTCCATCTGCTGCAATTTGCACCCTCAGTTTCGGTGTTAATCAGACAACTGGACGGAATTTACGCTACCATCTTCCGATTTTGTGTTCTTGTTTTCTTGAAAAGAAAATACATTCTGCTTTTCTATCATCATTTTCTCTTAGTCTCAACTGAAAGATTTTTCATCAAAAATGTGTCCGGCGAGAAATTTCTATCAACCTCATAAACGTTATGTTACTAGTAGCAACTGAAAATTTTGATCTCTGAGGTTTTTGGTTCGAAATCCAGGATTTCCGCTCGTGAGGAATATAAGTGAACTTTTACAAGGTAGCTATGGGAGGCCTGGTTTTTCGCACATCACGGTTGCTGGATCAGTCTTGCAGGGGATGAGAGAGGTTTGTAATCATCGTTTTCTCTTATATTTGCTTAGATGATACTCATAATTATAGATCTCCCAGGCTACTATTACATTACTGTGCTTCTTTCCTAATTAATATCATAAAACATTGGGGATGATCGCAAGTACGGTCTATAACGCAATTGATTCTTGTGTCTACATGGTTACTGGTTAGGTGCAAACACGAAACCGTTTGATAGCTAGAAGCCTGAGAGTATATAAAATCGTATTTTACATATCAGCTTCTAGATGATTGTACTTTTTGAAGCTATGATTTATACGCTCTTCGTAAGCAAAATGTGATTAATTAACTTTACATTGCTCGTGCCTGTACTTTTTGGTCAAATAGCCTTTCTAAAAATTTAGTTTGTTTTGTGCACATGTAGATCAGACTGCTGCTTGCTGTGTGTTCCATGTTCTGCAAAGAAGTCTTTTAATACTCTGAAGACAGATTTTTGTGTTCTCTTTCATTACAATGGAAGAATTGTTTCCATGTGTTTTCATTCCTGTCATGTATTACAGGTTGAAGTATGGCTTCAAACGTTTGCTAGTGGGTATTGTTCGCCAATACACAGGCATTCCTGTGAAGAAGTTTCTATTATCCTGAAGGGTACTGGCACTATGTATCTAGCCTCAAATTCGCATTCCAAGTATCCTGGAACCCCTCAAAGCTTCCCTATATTTGCAAACAGTACCTTCACTATCCCTGTCAATGATGTTCATCAGGTGACGTACTTCACATTGCTCTGATTCTTTAGGGTGTATTTGGTATTCAGATATGGGCATTGAATATCTTATATCTAATGTTTGATTAATCTAGATATGGATATCAAACTGATATCTTCTCTTCCTTTGTATGCACCATGAATTGACATTAGGCCTTTTTCATATGAGGACTAGTGAAGTGAAAAACTTACAAACTTTTCTCTGGTTTGTCTTTACCACAGATCTTTGAGTTTTTTAGAGCCTATTTCTTTTTGAACTTCAGCTCAAGATTCCTCTTCTTTTTTTTTTCTTCGAAATTCACTATGAAGCTGAGCATTACTAGGCTTGTTATCATTATCTCTCTGTTACTATGCTCTTCCTACTGCATCGAGAAAAGACAGGTATGGTTTTCACACGATCAAATTGGAGACTAGAGGCTAAGATGAGATTTAAAATGAAAATCAGGAAGTCCATAAAGTGTTGTATAAAATATTAGGATAAAAATGTATTTGAGTACATCTGTGTCCCACATCAAAAACTTGGGAATTCCAAGTCTAGCATATACACAGGTTACTCCTATTGCCGCACAACAAAATGAATGTTGCTTTTTAGCATTATGTGTTTGTTTTATCTGTTTCTCTTTCATTTTTTATACCATGAAGGGTGTGTAGAAATTTCATTACCTTATGATTCCTAATCTATTTACAGGTCTGCAATATAAATGCTAATGAAGATATGCAGTTTCTGTCTATTGTATCACGTCCACCAGTCAAAATGTGAGTGATCCTGTTATGAGACTCTGTCTCGTTATCTTTCAATCTTTAGCGAGTAAGGTGAATAACTTCTGTTTATGTCATTCATAAACATGAAAGTGGATTGTTAATGTTACCATTTAGTGTGAACATGTATTCTCTTGCTCCTCTGGATTCAGTGAAGAAATTGTTTAGCTTTGAACTTTGACCCTTTACTTCCACAAAACTTAATTTCGGACCTCTTTCTCCAGGTTCATCTATGAAGACTGGCTTATGCCACATACAGCAGCCAGATTGAAGTTTCCATTGGGCTGGGATGAAGAGTGCTTTCAAACGAATAAAAAAGATGAGCTGTAGTAACTAGTAAGTGTATCGATTCAAGTCTGCTAGCCATGAACTGTTACTATGTGGCTTCTGTACTTACCAATCTTACCACTAAAAGTTGAGGGAAATAAGTTGTGCATGAGGCAAACTGGTTCCCTTCAGTACTGGGAAAAACAAGGAAATCCAATTAGATGGATTTGCGTTGATGGAAAAAAATATAAATCATTCAATCCAAATACAGATAAAAGAAACGAAACAAGCATTGTCGTACAAAAATCACACCTCCTTCTCATTCAGGCCCATCATCTACACAAGCTCAACAACAACAAACCATTTAAAACAGAAAATTCTCTAGCATAACTTAATTTAACACTCGCTTAAAAGGAGTAAAGAAAAACAAAAAAAATGCAAAATACCAAGACTAGTAACTAAAAATTTTGTATTCCAGCTTCCTTGAAACAAAGACTGAACTCTGCAGAAGAC
Source organism: Fagopyrum esculentum (assembly GCA_033239045.1). Classification (NCBI taxonomy): domain Eukaryota; kingdom Viridiplantae; phylum Streptophyta; class Magnoliopsida; order Caryophyllales; family Polygonaceae; genus Fagopyrum; species Fagopyrum esculentum. The sequence goes on along the minus strand of BSUD01000002.1, from coordinate 49,862,828 downwards.
GGACCACATTTGTACAACTTCATTACGCACCTAGCGTTTAGCCTCTTAGATATTCCAGACTCCTCACATCACCTTCGTCTCAGAGCCTGGATCGGACATGGTCTCCAACACGTGTGTATCAACCGAAGGCAAAGCAAGGAGTCGGCCTTTGAGAGCACGTGGTGGGAGGTGCTTTGTTGGCTTTCTTGACCTTACCCCCCAGGGTAAGAACACTCCTGTCCCGCCTTGTGGCATTTTCCTCGGGTTCATCACCATAGGACGCATGGGTGCCGCTACTGTTAGTATCGGGGCTTGGATGAGTCCCCATTTAGGGACCATGTTCATGGTTGCTTCGTATCCATTTGGGATCATGGCACATGGGTTTGGGTACCCTGGTTGCCATACAGTCATGGCTTGGGTTAGGGGAGCTAGTGCCTTGGATTGGCTACGAATATGGCTGTGATGATCTATGTCGGGACGGACCCTGTAGAAGGTGATGCTTGTCCTTTTCGATGGAGATGGGCACATTGCATGCCTGGCCATATCAGCACTGTTGTTCCTCATGACAAGAACAGACCTGCAAAATACCAGCTTGTGATTTATGTGCACTACGTCTCGGCTATATTCATGAATGTAAGTGAAGATAACTCATACCCTTCTCTTATAGTGAGCATGAGATGCCCTTTGTAGTTCCCTTCACCGTCATTTACAAGAGTACGTCCAAATGCTAAAGTCGATTCTGATAGCAAAAGAGTACATATTGGTTGATCCAAGTGAGGTGGTTTAAGGTAGGGTTGTGAGCATTCTCCCTACACAAAACATAAAGATGATAGATGTCCTTATAATTTCTGTCATTGGTAAAGAGAATCAATTAGCAATTGCAGACAATTCCATACCTCTTCAAAATAGTTAATGATGCATCCGTTTGGCTTCCTGGATTCCGGGAGTATCTGCCACTGAACCAGATGATCAATCACACTTTGGAGAAGAGTTGGAATTGGCTCAATATTAGCTGCAACAAAACGCCGCGAATTAGCACAATGCATCGATTTGTAACGAAAATAAAAACTCAAAAAGGAATGTATGTAATTTACTCTTCTGCTGTTCGCTCTCTGTTTCCTCTTTGATATGCCCAAAGATTGGAACTCCAAGCTGTACTTGCTCCCTTTTGCTCCCCTTCACTTGCTTGTTAAACAAAACATATGTTTCGCCTGCATGATTGAAAATAGATGAGCATGAAGCACAAGCAAATGCCGAGTGCGCGATCTTAACAGGTATGCTACCTAGTAGTTCTCCGTTTTGGCCTGCAGCTCGGAGTTCATCAACATAGTCATTTAACTTGGACATTTCCCCATCTGTAAACATGCCCTCGTACATCTTTAGACCTTTGACAACATTCACCTGCAAGTTATATATACACCTATTAGTTATTAATTAACCAACAAGTAAATTTTACTGGCCATCATCTGAATTTAGTAGAGAATGTATTTTGGAAAATGTGAAAGAAACTCGCCATGTGCCCTTTCACTGGCTCCTTAGCTACGAAACCTTTTGTCATCTTCATCTGTTCACGACGAGAACTGCAATCTTCATGGTTATCACATATTTCACGGTGTTCAAGAGTGGTTTGAGCTTCTTGAGACCCTACAGACAAGAAACTCGTCAATTCAGGGTTCAGATCATGGTTCAGTAAGATCCAAATACAATAATATAATGTGTTTAGCAATTAGATGCAACAATGACCTTACCTAAGTCTGAACATCAGCTATGAACAATAATTAAAAACTAAAAATCCCTTAAAAAAATACTGCAACTAGTACACTCATTTTTGTCAGCATCCTTGACGTCACAACTTTTTTTAGTTATAAATATACGTAGGTGTCCCAAGAACTGGTAGGTAGTTTGTTAGATCACACACTACTGAACCTTAAATAAATAAAAAAGCAAAGGCAAACAGACGGTGTCCCTGTAGCCCTGCTGAGACTGCCTGTATTAGCAGGCACTCACCATCACCGAATCACAAATACAACCAAGCAAGCACCGCTAATGCGCAAGAGCATAGAATTTGTCTGTTGCAGCCCCCCAGATCCAATGGTCAAGATCAAACGCCCGCTCTCCAATAATAAATGATAAGAAAAAAAGGCACACCACTAAATTTTATATTCCCAAAACCAATTGGGGGTATGGTACCACCTAACCATTTGCTTACCCAAACCTTCCTTTCCAGTTGCCGATGCAAATTGGAAAGTCTACCTTTTTTTTTGTATTTGGTGACGGATGATGCCCTTTAATTGTACTTGCAAAAGTAATTAACAAAAATTGTCAAACATACGTAAAAGCCAACTCATCTGACCGGAAAGTTGTTTCATCTTTTTTTATTTATTTTGTAAAAGTATATAAGGTAATGTTTTAAAATCATAAAGGCCAAATATTACCAAGTAAAAAGAATCTGGACGTAAAAAAAAACATTTTTAACATTTTAAGTAGTCTCTTCAAAGCAATATTAAATTCTTGGCTGACCAGTCTCCTGTCAACCACAGAAAAAATGGAACGAGAGAAATGCAGAACACCTTGAACGAATTCGTGCCATTGCGCAATTAATATCGGATCTCAAAATCAAATCTCTCTTAAATTGTTTCTGTTATTTTAACTCATTGAATCTTGCAAAACTGGCAAGTAAAATTAATTAGTACTCTGTCTTTGGATCGTATGATGATATGTGAGAATTAATACATAGCAATTCATCTAACAAAGATTCATCAACTAATTAAAAAAATCAACAACCAATTAGAATTAATACATAGCAATTCATCTAGCAAATTATGTTCAGGAATTGGCATGATTAAAGGTATACCTGTATCAGTGATTTCGCTATCAGGCGAATCTTCATCTACAGAGTCGCTGAAACCGCCATTTCCGTTGCATTTAAGGTCTTGTTGTTCAACCTCCTTCAGCGTCTCGATCTTCTCCGCTTCCTTCACCTCCGGTTTCTTCTCGATCAACGTCTCTTTCTCCATTCCGGAGTCCTTCTTAGACGCCGCAGCCTTTCGCAGCTCGAGAGCGACATCAGAGATCGAGAAATACTTCTGCATCTGGAGAACAGGGATCCAATTCAACCTCCGGCGATGGATCGCCGTGAACACCGACTCGTAATCCGACGATCCTCCTCCTTCACAATCTGCTATCTGCGTGATGTGGTTGCAGAGCGCATCAATGATTGCGTTGGCAGCCGCGAACTCTCCTCGATACCAATTGATAATAGCATCTTTGGCCGCCATATCTGACGCAGGAGGAGAGACGACTGGAGGGATCATCGCTGGCATGATAACGGCGGAGCGATCTGAAGGTAAAGCAGGGCCCGCTGCCGGGGACATTGATTCCGATGGACGTTGATCGATCTCCGACTCACAAGGACAGGGATGAGTGATGAATCTATAAGTAGCGCACAACGCTAACGGAGAAACGCGGCGATCGGTGGTGGGAGGCTAGTGAAGTGAAGATGGAGTTTTGAGGAGAGTTTTTTACTTTCTCAACCTCAATTGTAGGAGAGCTTGTGGCTGTGGAGGTGAGGTGGATGAGGAAATGGAGGAGTTTTGAGAGTTTGGTTTGGTGGTGGTTTGCTTTTTTCTTCCCTCTTAGCAGGGGTTTTCAGAGGGTTTATATATTTGCTAGCCTTTTGTGACTACCAAAAATATTCGATTCCTCTTTGCCCCCTTTTTTTATTTATTCATTTTAATACATTACAAAACTAATTTTGATACTAATTCAAATTAGGCAAATGCAATAAAATATAGTTATTGTTTTAAATAAAAGGTATTAAAGTGACTCCCGATATTTAGACGCATGCATGACGCTTAGCGTTTGTGAATTGACTTTTTATTTCTATTTTTTTATGTTATTTTAGTCGGTACAGTAAGTCCGTAACTTTCATCAAATCACTTTTTAATTTTAGTATAAAAATTAACTGTAGAACGCAGCTTTACGTTGTATTTGAAGGCGTTCAGCATGAGGCCATTGGCGCCGGCAACGTCATACACGCGTTCGATTTGTCAAAAGTTCGGATTAAGATCATTTATTAATATGCACATATTTTAATGATCTTAAAAATTTTAGACTAGATTAATTTATACACGAGCTTAACTTGATCATATAAATGTTCGACTTATTTGAACAAAATTCGACGTCAGAATCGACTCGTCAAAATTTTAACTCAGGCTCGTTCAAGTAGTTCAAAAGTTTGAGGTTTGTTCTAGAAGTTGAGAGACGAAGAAAAAAGTGGTTGGTTGGGCCGGTGGGTCACCCCAGGCGGGCACTAAAGTGGGCCCAGCTAGAGGTTTTTGGGAACGTGAATTGACCATTTTGCCCTCTTGTGACCGCTTGGTTAGGTGAGTGTTGATGGTGTCTGTCCTCCCTTTGAGCCCAACTCAAATAATGCCACGTGACTCAGGTTTGCCCATAAATTAATACAAACAACCCTACAAAGCACTGATGGAGTAAGAACATTTTTCTCAGATGCCGAAATTCCTTTAATTATTCCCCGTCTATTATAAGTGTCCATTCAATTACTCGTTTCAGATAAACAAAATAATTAAATACAAATACAAAATTGGTCATAAATATAATTATTCTAAAATAATTAAACATACTAAATTTGAAAAATACTATTTTAATTGATATATTTTGTTTTTATACTGAATTTTTAACTAAACGACCCTTAATTTATATGAAATTAAAACTAGTATTATATATATATATATATATATATATATATATATATATATATATATATATATATATTATAAAATCATGGCAAGTGTCATCACAACAAAAAATACTAGTAGTATGTCTTGTGTCTTTTACGGATATACGATCTTAAATTTCATTTAACATATTAATTATTATGTGTATTTAATAACTATGTATCAATGTATAAGAGATAAAAATTAAAGTTTATAATTAATATGTATTTAATAACTATGTAGTGATATATAGGTTAATGTTCAGGTACGGTTTATTTTTTCCGGTACGGTTGTGCGGCTGACACGTGTCAATTTTTATTTTTTTTCCTTTCAGAAACGATTGATTTTTTTTTTCAGAAAACGAATAAATTTTTTTTTGAACTACCATGTTATAAATTCTGCACTATTCTCTTATAAACTTTGAACTATTCTCATATAATTAATGAACTATCATTTTATAAGTTATGCACTATTCTTTATAAGTTTTGCAGTATGAACTATTCTATTATAATTCATGAACTATACTTTTATTAGTTATGAACTATCCCTTTATAAGTTTTGAACTATCATTTTTATTTGTCTCTGAAAAAAAAAAATTTTGGACATGTATCAGCCGCACAACCATACCGGAATAGTGAACCGTACTTAAATACTACCCATGATATATAAGAGATAAATTATAATTTACTTTTTTATAAATGCAAACAACTTTAATTTTTAATATAAAAAATACGGCTTGATGTTTAATCCACATATAACCAATTGTTATGGATATAGTCTGAACTATTATTTGATCATAACTCTTCATCCTAAAAAACTGTGTATAACAAAGTTTCTTATTGTAAGTGTTTTTTTTTTAAAAAAAAAAAGAAAAGAAAAGCGGTTAGGACGGCCTATTTTCTAGAGGCAGTTCATCCTAAAGCATCCTTGTGGATGAGAACTCGAAGTTTTGGATCGTCGGAAAAGGGTGTGTTGGGGTTCGAAATTTCCAAATGGGTCAATCGGTCAACAACACAATTGACTTCTCTGAACACATGCCTGACCTGAACTTCCTCAAAGAAGCGAAAATCCAGTTGGGAGTCGGATAAGATCATCTCGACCTCCCAGGGACAACTTCAAAGTCCTTGGAGTGACTTGATAATACATAAGTTATCACCCTCAGTTTCGATCTTTTTTTATATTGAGCCTTATTGCTTCACTAAGGCTTGCTTTCAGCGCGTAGGCTTCTGCTTTTATAACCGAATTAAAATTGTTTTTTCTAGCGTCCAAGCCTATTACTTTGCCGTTGTGATTTCGTATAACAATTTCAATAGATGTTATTCCCGAATCGAGTACTGATCCATCAAGTTGAGTTTATGGAAACTAGGTTTTGGTTTATCCCATTTGTTATTATTTTTCTTTCTTGTGGTAGATGTATTGTTCTTTTGGATATATTTAAATTCGTTAATGTCATTATCAATGGAGTGATTTTTTCAGTTTTGGATTTGTGTAATTATGAAGTTGACGATGTTATGATCCGAACTGACAACATCATTATTGAAAATGATTTTGTTTCTGAAAAACCAGATGCTCCACCATATATAGTGGCCAACCGTGAAAAGTTTGTTGTGGCGATCTTATTCTTAGTTTCTAGCAATAGTTTGTGCGATTTTTTATTATCTGCGTTGATTGTATTGAGGTTCGTTGTTCGCTCTCAAACGTGTGTGTATGGTGACGATACATCTTTAATTTTATAACCTAAAATATAAGCCTGAAATAATATGCGAACCCGCAGTGTACGGATCAATTGTAATAACAGCAAATACTCCAGGGTCGAACACATGGACTATGGTGAAACAAAGATCGTTAATTTAGGTTGTCAATTAAAAACAAGCAAAAGAGCAAATATATCAAAGGTGATGTAATAATCAGATAAAGAGAATGTATATTCTAGAGATTAAAGCATCCAGTTGTGGTTCCGACTCAAGATCAAAAGATAACGTGAACAAAGCTGAGGTTTGCAAAGGGAAGGTATTTCTAAGGTGGGAATAGATCACCGAGTAAGTCTCACTACTCACTATCCCAAACCAAAGATCCTCTCACCGGGTAAGTCTAAAGGTACTAAGGAAATGAACTATAATCTCAAACCAACATACCACCCAAGGGGATAGAATCAACCTTTACCGGGTAGGTCTCAAGCTAACTCTCAAAGATGGGATGAAGGCACACTCAAACCCTAATAAAGGATAAACCTTTATTACCTAACACTCATGATCTTGGGTATACAAGCAAAGGAATCACCGGGTAGTCTCATCCTAGGCTTGCGTTGGACCAGGAAAGCAATAACAAGGATAGGATTTGACAAACTGGAACCTCAACTCAGATAAGGATCAGGAAAGGTCTCGCCTCGCTCAGTTCATGTTCCATCTCGGTCGAGATGTTCTATGACTGACCGAGGTGTTCGTCGGTTAAGGAAAAAGGCTCGAGCTTTCAGGGTCCACTGGGGTAAAGGCTCATTCTTTCATCGTCTTTCCCACAACTTTCAGCCAATCACCCTAGAATCGCACAAAGAACTTAGCCAATAATCATCATGATAACAATAATCAAATATATGAAAAGGGAATCAATATTCAAACAAGAAAACCTTAACACAAAGGTCTCAATAACTCAATCAAACAATCAAATCAAACAATCAAACTGCATTCCTCAATCACAATTCAAAAGACAACAATCAAACAATCTAAGAAAACCTTACAACTTCCTTCAAAGCCTTCAACTTGATCTTTAAAGCCAACTTCCTTCCTTCATTGGAATATCTTCCAATCTTCCAACTTTCTTCAACTTCCAACCCTAAGACCTTCTTCCATCCAGAAAATCCATCCCAATATATAGGAGAATCACTTGCCAAAAATAAAAGATCTTCAACAAAGAATAAAAAATCTCGTGGGCTGTGGGCCGCTCGCCTCGGTCCAGCCCATCCCAAAGATCACCTCGGTCGAGGTGACACTGTAGCCACCCGAGGTGTGTCTCAACTGCGTGTAAACCTCTCTAATCTGGTCCAAAATCAATCTTCTATCCAAATTCCATGGTTCCTAAGCCTTTCTTGTAGCTCCTCAATGCTCCATAATGTACCTCCAATGATTCCTTAGCTTCCTTAGCTCCATATTACTCCAAAACGTGCTATTTTCTCTACAATCACAACAAAACTAGGTGTAGACCTCGATTCTTGCAAAGGTAAACAAAACAACATAATGATCAAAGAATATACATTCATACATGCAGATTTATGAAGATAAAATGTTTAAACCAAACCCAAAATATAGACTATAATACATGTTATCATTCGTCATGATAGTTTTGTCAATTTTTGTGATTACATTTTTGTTGTAAGGGCGCTCGAAAAGAAGGTGTACAATGTCTTCGAGTTGATGATTACAAAATTCACAGTTGGATGTAACCGCCATTCTTCTTTCGTTGAGTTTAGCTTTAGATGGGATCCCGTTTTTAGAGATTTTCCATATGAAGTTTTTTATTTTTGGTTGGGTGTCAAGTTTCCAAATCTATTCACACGAATAGTCAGGGAGCCATCTAGACTCCTTATCAATCATTTCCGAGGTTGATTTAGTGGAGAACCAATCATTCAAGCTACTTTTCCCGTACAACCTGTCTTGTATGTCATTTGTTGGGATTATAATTTCTATATTTTTTTTCTAATTGTTGGGATTAGAACATTTTGAAGTTCATTTTCAATTTTGATGTTATCCCATTCATTTAAATTCATGAAATGACTTACCTTTGTATGAGTATTTATTATATTTGTGTTATGAACCAATTTGATAAGGGGAGTCGTAGTGACCCAGTTATCTTGCCAAAAATTAATGTTTTCCCGTTGCCTACTTGCCAGATTATTCCGTTTTTTAACTCGGCTTTTAATTTCATGAGGTTTTTCCATTGCCATGATGTCGGTCGTTTAAGATGGTATTGTAGAATGTTTGTGTTTATCAGATACTTTTCATTAATAATTTTCACCCATATGTTACTTGGTTCGGCTAGGATTTTTCAAAGAAGTTTCATTTGAAGTGCTTTATTTGTTGTGAGAGCCTTTTTTAGACCGATTCCACCGTTTTTCTTTGGTTTGCAAATAGAATCCCAACTAATCAGGGGTCTATGATTGTCGCCTTTATTCCAGAAGAAAACTTTATATGTCTTGTCAAGTTTGTTCAAATTGTGCCTTGGAAGCATAAATCCTTGCATAGCGAAGGATGTAATGATTGCAAGATTATGCTTTATAAGTATATTCCGGCCTTCTTGTGAGAGGGGGTTTGCTTTCCATTGCGTAGTTGATGCTTGGTTTTATTGTTAATATTACTGAAGGTCTCCTTATTTACTCTACCATTAATAATAGGGCATCCAAGATAATAATCAAAGGAGGTTGAGTTTTCCATGTTGAGCATATTCTTGATTTCGGTAATAGTATTTATGGGAGTATTTTTGGTGGCTTGAAAAGCTGATTTGAGGTAATTTATTTTTTGTCCAGAAATGGAGCAATAATTTTCGAGAATTTATTTCGTTCTATGACAAGAGTTCGAGTTTGCTTTCGTAAAGATGATCATGTCGTCAGCAAAAGCCAAGGGGATTGGAGTAGCGTTCCTACACACGGGAAATCCAATATGGTTGTCGTAGTTATTGCAGTCATTTGGAAGCATTTGTGTCAAGATTTCAGCTTCTAGTATAAAAAGGTAGGGGGATAAGGGATCTCCTTGTCTAAGTCCTTTTCCAGGAAATAATTGTTCAGTTGGGCCATTATTAACAAGAACCGAGAAGGAGACTGTGGAGATGCATTCCGCAATCAATCCCTCAAATTTTTTGTTAAAGCCAAACTTTTGTAAGATATGGATAATAAATTCTCAACTGACTTGGTCATAAGCCTTTTCCATGTCGAGTTTGATGGCCGTCCAACCTTCCTTACCACTTTTGCTTCGGAAAGAGTGGAAAATTTTATGGGCAATCAGAATATTATCATGAATCGAGCTTTTGGTAACAAATGCCCCTTGGAGAGGGTGGATGAGTTTTGACATAATTGGTTCCGTTTTATTCGTAATAATGTTTGCAATGTTTTTTTTATAAATCGTTGAGCAAAGACTGATTGGTCTAAATTGGTTAATGTAACGGGGTTGTCAACTTTTGGGATTAATGTTATGAAGGTATGATTGATTTGCTTGATAAGCTTTCTGCTTCTAGAAAAGTTTTTTTTTACAGATTTAGACACCTTTGTACCCACAATGTGCCAATATTTTTGATAAAAATCGGTTGGTATACCAAGGATTTATCACATCCAATGTCAAAGATGACCTTTTTAATTTCCTCATTTGTTGGTGTTTTTGTTAGTCTTTCATTATCATCGTTACTGACTTTATTTTTTATGAGATGTATCTTTTCATTGAGTAGGTTTGTGTTAAAAGGGGGTCTTGAGAATTTACTCTTAAATTCATTATGAACTTCCTTCATAATTTCCTTTTCAGATGAGATAGAGGTTCCGTTTGCATCTATTAATTCCTTTAGGTGCTTTCTATTTCTCCTACCGGTAGCAATCCGGTAAAAGAATTTGGAGTTTATGTCAATATTCTTAAGATTTTTATTCTTGATTCTTTGGTGGAAGTTTATTAGACGGTTTTTCTTTACGAGTAAGTTTCTTTGTAGGTTTTGGTTCTCTAATTTTAATTTTGAGGTTGTAGGCCTTGGATATTCTGAAGTTGGGTTTTCACCTCTTTGAGTTGTTTGAAGATGTTTCCAAAGTTGATTTTACTCCATTGTTTTGCATTAGTTTTAAGTAGTTGTGTTTTCCTGATGAGATTGAACATATCATCCCCCCCTCCCCCCGTAATTGGCTCTCCAAGTTTGTTTGACAATGTTTTCAAAGGCTTTATGTTTCGTCCACATCATTTCAAATTTAAACGGATATGGAGTATACGGATTCGGATCTGTTATGCAGAGGGTAAACTGTAAAGCATCTCCTGGTAAGGTTGTTGATATAATGGGTATATTTATATGTTTTTATATGGTTATAACTTGCACTCTGGTTACATAGATCCAACTTAGAAGTTGTGGGTATAATCTGTTTAGATTCTTCATTGTTGAGTAAAAGAGAGTAGTAGTTAAGCAGAAAGAACTTGCTTTACACAAAGACCAAAGGTAAAAATTGTTGTCATTAAAAACACATTTAATAGAGTATATCCCACCGACTTAAAGGTAGGGATAAACAAAGAAAGACCCCAAATAGTAATTCTTAGATTTGAAGGCAAACCTTTTGGCTTCTAATGTGATATAAAAGTCCATTTTTACATAGATGGTCAGATTTAGGTTAAAGGGGTAATAGTCCAGGTGACAAGGCCATAAAAATATGCAGTCGTCGTGCACAAACACGGGGTTTCCCCGTATAAAATTTGGCTATGGACTATTATAAGTCCCTTTGAATTGACACAAAACATCATAAATTATGACACATAATATAGATTTAAAAATTGACATTACTTGTATTATGAATAACATTCAATTTTGGTACGTCTACTTTTTTCTTAAACATTTTTTACGAAATTGCAAAAAATTATTTTAAAAAATATCATAAACCGTGAACGGTAAATGATTAACATTTTTGTCTAACCATTAAAACTAATTCACCTTATTTTGAATCTTGATACAATTAACTTATTTGTTGGTTAAAAAAAAGCTTTTTCGATGTCCAAAACTTAAAAAGTTAAATACATACTATATAGGGTGTGTTTGAGAACCTTTTCGGAAGGTTGTCCCGACTTATAAAGTTCAATACGCTTAAAATTTTTTAAACTTGTCTAATGTTAGCAAATTAGGTGAGGAACGAGACTTACCCGGTAATTTCCTCTCTTAGGTATAGATGATGATGAATTCTAGGTAGTAGAGGTTTAAAACCCTCTATTGGATTGAGTGTGCTAGTTTCCCCACATTAGTTGAGCTGAAACCGAGACTTAGCCGGTAAGGGTTGGTTCGAGCCTTAGGTAGCGTAACGAGTTTGAACAGAATTCCCACCTTAGTTCTTGAGACCTACCCGGGGATAGGTAGTTTGGTCCCGGATTAGTGGAATATGAGACCTTCTAGGTAATTATTCCCATAGGAGAAACACCCTTTTCCTCTAACAATCATAACGTTGTCCTATTGTTTAGGAAACTTGAATCCAATGTCATAATCGAAGATGTTGAACTCTAGAATCCACTTTTTATCTTATCACTCGTATATCTTGCTTTGTGTTGGTTGTTTCTATTTGATATTTGTAAAACTGATCCTTGATCAACCACAACCAAAACCCAACAAAAATGCATGCTTTCTAACTCTTTTCCAACTCTCTCCTTTCTTAGTCTAGATTTGTATTATTTGTGATCATTGCATAATTCAATTTCACCTTAGTCTTTGTGTTCGACCTTGGAATTCTTGCCTTGCTACGAAACGATTCATACACTGTGAGTTCGCTAGGTAGATTTAGGAAACTATTACAAGCACTTATAAATATAAGATTTTGTGTGCACCTTTTGGAGAGAACAACGCTCGTCATGAACTATCTAAATTATCCTCTGCTCCTATGTGATGAATAACCGTTCATACAAGCTGACCTTCCAAGCCCTAAGTTTAGGCAATACTTTTGTTGATTTTCACGTTCCTCTGGATTGTATCAAAGACCTTGTTTTACACTCTTTGTAACTCTTTTTCTCATACTTAATGTATTTGGGTGCTGCCCCTTGTCAGTATAATATCTATTGCAAAAATATCAGAGGTAGGTTGGACAGTTGAATTCCTTGTTGAATTGCTCACCATTTGATTCCATCCTTTGGTACTCTTTTTTATTTCTTCGATAATAGAAACTACTAAAGTTCCAATGATATTGTATTTAGGGCTAGTTTGGTATTGATATCCTAATTAAAGGTATGGGTATGAGTATTACCAATACCCATATCCGGTGTTTGGTATTTTAGTATATCGGTATCAAATTGATACCCTTATATTTGGAATTCCCCCTTTTGATATATTGATTTGGAAGGTATTGGTCTTTTTTTTCTCCCTACGGTTCTCCTCTCCTCCCATAGTCTCATCCTTCGTTTATCTCATCTTCTCCCATACTCATCCCTGTGACACCCCAAATCTCAAACTCGGGGCGTTCCGGGTTAGGACCTCACAATGGACACCGACCCTAACTCAACAATAATATTACCGGACCTTACAATAAGACACAAATGTTAAAATACCAAAAGTGAATTAAAATAGATGCAATGTCACATCAAAGAAAGACTCTTAGCCGAGTATAACAAAATATCCAATCTACACTACTAACGCCAATAACAAAGGAAAGAAAATAAACCACCACCCGTTCTACAACGTACGAGAACCCCACCTGACCACACCATCCGGATCACTCGGCTACTACCCTATCCTACAAGGTATCTAACAACACGGATGAACCGTTAGCTAACCATTCACATATAAGAAGAACACATAAGCACACCCACACATAAAGTGGTAATATAAACACCGATCAATGCTATCATAAAATCCGTTTTATTATCTTTCTTAATGTCATACACTCATAATCCAATTACTCTTGTGGCACGAGAAGTCTACGACTCTCGCCTCCGTCCCTTTAGCCATTTGGAGTGAATCGGAGCACCTCCCCGTATACCATATGTAGTGGATCGGTACTTTCTCCGTTGACCATGTTTGGCCTAGTCGCGAAGAATCACCCAGACTCCCTCAAGAGAGTTGAGCAGATTGCCACCACCCGTTACTCGTGGGCCAATTACATGTCGGGTAACTAACCAATAACATACTATAACGCACATGGCAAACACCACTCATGTACTCATCCATTATATGAAAGCAGCTAAGTAAGTCTCAAGGACTACCTGTAACAAGCTAAGTCTAGCTACACCCAAATCTTGATCCATACTAGAAACCTCAATTGCCAGAATAAACCAAGGAATTGAAACACATCACTAACTATCCACTACCAGAAGCTCCCTCTTCTAGTTCTCATTGATCATTACAATATCAAAATCCCACAATTAATATAAGACCCAATTCTGCCTACTCATAAACCAACTCTAACAAGGTTATAAGAAAGAGATCTTTAACCTAGATCTGATCCCTAAGTTGAAAGTCCAACTTAGGTACTCATTGGAAAAAATCCGCAACCGCGGAGACACTGGGGCGCGACGCGGTGGTTCAAGGATGCGAGGGCGGTGACACAATGTAGGTGCGACCGCGGCTATATGCAGGCGCGACCACGCGACAATTGCTGAAAGTTGTCGCAACCTTCTTCGTCGTGTAGAACGAGTCCCTACTTGTCGGTTAGGGTTCCTTCTCCTGGTCTTCTCCTATAGATACCAACAAGGCTCTTTGCTCCAACAAACAACACACAACGTAAGAAGGAGAAGAATCAAGATCTCCCTGATGGAGATAAACAAGAGAAGAAAGAGAAGAAGGAAGAGAAGAAGATAACCTACTGTCCGTCTAGAAGAGTTCGCTCGCCAAGAGGTTACTGGACTCACAACCATGTGAAGCTATTTGTAGTAGACATACTACTCGATGGAAGGAAGAGTAAGAGAGGTTGAATGAAATGGAAGAGAGGAAGAGAAGAGAATGAAGGACTTACATGTAAGGGAACAGAGGAGGACGACTATAGGCTTAGATAGATCCAAAAGAAAGGCAACAACCCTAAGGAATCCAAAAGATCGGATCTTAACAAGAAAGGAAAGAAGATAGATGGTTAAAAAAGATCGGCCTACGATCTAACGATCCACCGCACCCGCGGCTAAACCTCGCCGCGACCGCGGGCCTTGAAGGCCACGGGGGCGGTGACTGCTTCCGGCTACCACCTCAAAGGCTCTAATAGGAGTCATAAGGCCGGTATCCGGAATAGAAATTCCGGTTATTACAACCCCTCTTCATTTTTCAAATCGTATGAGCTTCTCCTCCATCGAAATTCCACTTTCTCAAGTAACTTCTTCTCTTTCTCTTTTTCTTTGTTGATTATTGTATTAATTTGAAATTCTCTTCTCTTTTCTTTGTTGATTTAAAAATTTCTCAGATTCGGGATTTGTGAAAATCCCTTTTTTTTTCTTTCTCATTTCTCCCATCCTCCATCTATCTGTTGTTTTGCAACTGAATTCTCAAGGTTGGTTTTGGACTCTATTAGACTTCATAATAAATTGACGAAGTGTGATGCTCATATTTTAATATGATACATCACATTTTAAACATGGATATCAAATATCAATTTAATACTCATATCTTATATCTAATATCAAACACGGATATCAAATATCAATTTAATACTCATATCTTATATCTAATATCAGAATATCAATACCAAACGATCCTTAATATATAGCACAAAAGACAAAGGTTTTAATTACTATTACCTTAAGATCCGTATCTTAATTCTTCATGTTTCCTTATGAGTACACATCAACAAAATCACCACTTCCAAGGTGGCTTTACCATACAGAACTAGATTCAAGATTTTTTTATAAAAGATTTTATGTTTTGCTAAAATAGGATTTATCGATTTGTCGACTTTTGAAATATAATAAGGGACAAAATTAATACAACTGGAATTCAAAAGTATAACTACAATTGTACGTCTACTAAACAACTATATGTACAGATAAATTTTATTTATTTAAAATATAATAACAACATATATATATCATAGTAGGTATTATGTATATCAACTGTAGAGTAGGAACGTGTGTATACGAGTCCGTTAGATTCAAATTTAGCAAATAAGTCTGACGTGATTCTATTCAAAAATCAATTGATAATAGGAAAAATAGTCTATTGACCTTATATATAGGTCAATTTTGGTAAGTAGGTCTTTTTGAAAAACTATAGTAGTAATTGACCTTTTTAATGTTTCAATTAAGTAAATATACCCCGATCTTTTGTATTTATTCTCAAACTATACACACTCTTCTCTAAAGGGTACATTTACTAAACACAAAACTAGAAAAAGGCTAATAAACCAAATTATTTTCTTAATATATATATATATATATATATATATATATATATATATATATATTAGACTTGAAAATTGAAATATTTTCGTTTTAAATAAAAACTTATTATTTTAAATAAAATTGTGCGTCTAAAAATCATATGCTGACATACATTAAAAAAAAAAAAGAAAAACCGTTAATTTTTTTTTAGAGGTTTCACTGATAATAGTAAGAGAGGTTGTGAGGCGATGGAAACATGGCACATGAAATCTAGCTATGAGCAGTAGTACCAACTTTATTTAGTTTAATTGCTACAAAACAACTCATAATTAGAATCCAATGTGTTCTCCAATTTTCATAATTGTTTCGTTTCTTCTAGGATACACCTTATCTTTTTTGAAAATTTTATTTCCTAACAATTTCTTTTTTTTGCACCCCAAATTATCAGGCAAATGAATGATGTACAACAAGTCCACCACTCACAATTTTTAGGGCCTTATTTTTTGTTTGTTATTGTATATATCAAATTAAAATCAATAATACAAATCTCACTTATATTAACCCAAAATAGTGATATAAAAATGTGTTATTACAATCAGCTCTGATAAAAAAAATCATATTGATGAGAAAATAATGAAGCATCCCATCCTACGATTCATATTTTAAAGTATTAAATAATAATTCAATTGTTTATGGTTCTGACATTTTCTTTTTTTTGTTATAATAAAAAGGACACGTCCGTATTATATTTCTATGAATGAATAAGTTCCAACATCATTACATTTTGTTTGACTTGATGAATATTTTTATACTATAAAATAAAAGAAATTTAAAGGGTTCGCTGGAAGGGCGGGCCCCGCACCAATACAAATATAAAATACATATTTACAAACCTACCAATTCATACTTCAAATCATCCAAATAAAAATGGATACAAACAAAATGATGAAAATATTTTTTTTTTTTTGAAAATAAATTACGCTCTCATTATGCACGCTCCTTTATAATTTCACCTTTCGTAGTATAATATAATAATTTAAATATTCAGAATTTCTAATAAAGTTATCAAATAACTATTTTAGTTTCAATACTTCAAGTTTTGTGTAGAATGTACCGGGCCAAGAAATTTTTTTTTCAGATTGTTAAATGTGCGACGTTGGATTTACGAACGCATAACTGAAATGCACGTCAGTGTTGATTTTCCCATTTTAAATTTCATAATTTTTTGAAAAAAATTATAACGTTGACATGTTGTTGTAATGCGCGTTAATGTCAGGTTTCCTTGTAAATCACAATTTTTTCAGGAATTTTATTTTATTTTTTGACGTGTAGACTTCGGGTTAGCATTATTTTTTTTAACAAAAAATAGATTTTTTTTCATTGTGACGCACAACTTAAGTGCGTGTCAGCGAACATAATTGACGTAGTCAGCCGTGCGTTAGTAATTCCGACGTTGTGTTTTAAAAGATTGAAAAAATCTATAATTAGAAATTAAGTTTAAGCATGTAATCATCTGTTTAGGAATTCATATAACATATACACATGACATTTTTTCTTTTTCTAACAGATTATATACAATAACACCCACTTGAATATTCACCTTTTCTATTGCATATATAAGTGTTCGCTGTTTCGGTGAACGATCCTTGTCGGGGGGAAATCATGTAAGATAAAGAGAAGTTAACTCTAAAGACATTATATGTTTTAGTGATACTATCTCATTGAAAATCTTGTCATGAAAAACCTAATTGAACCAAAACTTTATTTAAGTAAAAAAGAGTGTAGTGCGTGTATAATTTTCCAGAACAAGAGTCTATGCATTCTAATATTACGTACAAGTTCTTCAAATTTGTTGAGAATCAATGACTTCACAAATGAATCAACAAGAATATAACTTGAACGAATTTGTTGAACACCAACTTCTTCGACTTCTTCTAGCTACCTGATAAAGAAAAACTTTGACAATATATATTTTGCACGATCTTCCTTAATATACCCTTTTTCATATGAGCATTACATATTGATTTGTCTTTCATACAAAAAGGTTGGATATTAGTGAGTTTTATCCCACATTTCCTTCGCATGAATTGGATCATTGCTTGTAGGCACATATTCTCTATTAGTCTCGTATAGAGCGATCAACTCTACAATGATTTGAAGGTGTGGTGGTAACTACTTGTTTTGACCTCTACGACATTGTTGTCTCTTCATATGTGAACACATCTCCATTCTGAATTTTGGCCTTGTGTGGATCAGACAAGTATCCTACACCTAATAACATCCTTTAGCATTTTCCACCATCATTCTTATCTGTCATTTGAGCATAATATAGTTTTGCATTGAACTTTAGTAGATATTCTCCCCTTTTGTGTTTTAAAATCTACTCGTGCGTTTATGATATTGTAGGCATTCTAGTCCATCCAAGAGCTAAAATGAATTTATTCCCGGAAGAATGTTTGCTACACACTAAGGATCACCGTACAATCAAGGAAGTCGAGGTCAAGATTGAAATGAATCAAATTCAAAAGTGAAGAAATGAACCGCTCGAAGAAGAATTTTCATCCGGACGATTTAGCCCTACAAATCGGCGGATCTGCCCCCGATTTTTGAGCAATTGACCTATTCTCCAAGAAGATGTGTTTTGCTACAAGTCTACCAATTATTGTAGTAGATTGCCCAATTATTGTAGTAGATTGACCGATCTTATTACAAAACGTATCTTTCTGATAACTTTTTTTAATAAAAGTATAGGTATTACAATTATCATTACTTATATTAATGAAAAACTTATTTTTGATATATGTGTGATATCCTTAACACTAGTTAAACAATTCGGAGTTTAAAACGTCATCCTGTAGACTTATATTATGTAATATGTATGTTAAATGAGAAGTTAAATTGAAAATATTTTTAATATATCTTAAAAAAAATGTGTAGATTTAACATAGGAAGGTACCAAAAAAAAAATTTATAACTTGATCGAAAGTTATCTATATATTTTTTAAAGATGTTTATTCAGATTTTTTCAGAAAAAAAAGTTCTAAAAATTATAGTTATCACAATCAACGGTGGGCATAAATCCCGCTTAATCCCGTCCCGTCCCGATCCGGCGGGATTTGAAAAAAAAATGTGTATCCCGTCCCGTCCCGCATATATATAAATAATATTTTTATAAATATTATATAGATCAATAATATATATAAATTATAATTTTAATTATATTATTTTTAAAAATATTTTTATATTTTCAAAATTATTAGATCGATAAATTTCCATCAGTCATTCATTCATTCTGTACAACTCATTTGGTTGGATCTAAAATACTAGAGTTTCTGCTCTCCCTTGATTTAGTCCGTTCGCAGCCTTGCTCTAATCCGTTCCATCGCCGCCCTTGCTCTAGTCCATTCCATCGCCCTTGTATTTGTGGATTACCCACCATTGTAATCGATAGTTAAATAAATGTAATTTTGTGTAAATTATTTGTTGTTATTTTTTGAATTTGAATTAGCAAGACACGTTGATGTAACTTGAATTTGTTTTCAATGTAATTACTAATATAGGCGTCATGAATCGATAATTATGTATCGAGTTTATTTTTTCCGATCATTTGTGTAGAAAAAATAGGTATACATATTTAATATAATCGGTGCACAATTTTTGCGGGATTTGTCCCGTTCTGTCCCACATGGGACAAGGCCCGCGCAGGACGAAGAAAAAAAAGTCATAAATTCCGTCCCGTCCCGTCCCGCAAATAACTTACGGGACGGGACACGGGATGGCCCCTATCCCGTCCCGCAAATAACTTGCGGGACGGGACGCGGGATGACCCCTATCCCGTCCCGTCCATCCCATGTCCACCCCTAATCATCATTACTTATAGGAACAAAAATTTTATCTTTTAATACTTTAATACGTATCTAATATATAACACAAGTAAAAAAAAAAACTTGGAAATATGCATAGTGAACAAAATTTAAGTTTGTAGATAAGTAAAATGTTATAGAACCGAAGGTAACTTTTGTAAGCTTTTTCTTAAATTCAAATTTTTTACATTCATACGCAATACATATATGACTTTTTTAAAAAGTCAAATTTAAAATTTTATATTTTTAAACTTTATGTATAAATATAATATTTGGATATCCGGATACATGCGAATATCCTGATATCCGTAGATATGAAGATACCCATGAATATCCGGATGTTCAAAATTTTGATCCGTATCCGAGCCGATAATCCAGTAAAATATTCCGAATCGGTATCGGACCGAATTAAAAGAGATATCTTATATCTCGCATTTTTCGGATTGGATCACCATATTAGATTGATTGTGCCAGCCCTTAGCGGCTCTCAAACTTCATATGAGTATGTAAATTGTATACCATAATGAAAGTGTCAACTAGTTAAAATTAAAAACGAAATCTCATTAGGGAAAAAGGGTACATATGTAACGAGTTTTGTTTTTTTTGTTTTCCAGGTGACAAACAAAGAAGCCTTAAAACATTAATTTAGTTTGGGAAGAAAGGAGTAGTATTGAGAAGGGCATAGAGGCCAAGACAGCAAAGGATGCAGATCTTATTACAATTTTATTCTTCTAAACAAGAGATTATAATCTAAATTAAGTATTTGGGCATTCCAAAAATGGTTACTTGTCCTCCACCATTACACTATTTCAACACAAAATCAAACCCACCAACTTATTAAAAAAGAGGAAATCATAAACCTGTTCTTAAGCTTGCCTAAATCGCTCTCTCATATCATATCGCTTCTGTATATTAAATATATTATCTATATAAATATTTTAATTTTTTTTTAAAAAATGTCTATTTTGTATCGATAAAAAAAAAATACAAAGCTCTCGTGTCAGGTGCTAAACAAAGAACAAATTTTAATAAACCTAAATGATAAATCGTGTAGTTTATTTGATAATTACCAAAATAATGTGATATAAATAAGGCTAAATTCACTATTTAGTCTTTTATCATATGTATTCTATTAAAAGTACCCATAATATAAACGTATTCATTAAATATACTCCTAAAACTTTATTGTTCATATATACAAGATTGAGAATTGATTTCTACGAAAGCTTTGTTCGAATGCAATGTACTTCCTCTCTCTATCTCTAGTAATTGTTCTGCCGGCTAAGTTAACCTTTTTTCTTTCGGGTAGATTTGAAACCCATCTACGATCTAAGAAAGCATTACCAAAGATCGCTCTCGGCACAAAATAAGTAGATGAAGAACTTTGGATGTGCAAGAAAAGGAGCAGATGTCGGAGGGGGAGAGAAATGAAAGGATGCATAGCTGGACGTCGTCGGGAAAGCCGGAGAATGAAATAGAGGTTGTTTCGGAGCATTGTTCACAAGAATCCTCCATTTTCTCCGCTGATGAGCCTCTTGATAGGGATGGATCTGAAGACATGTAGCTAGGGTTTGGGGGGTCGATGAGAAACAAGGGAGATTGAAGATCATACCAGAAACTAACACCAGAAACTCATACTAGAAACACATCTGTAACACCCCAGGTTCTGGGAACTCGAAGCGTTACGGGCTAGGACCTCACAATGGGTCCCGACCCTCAGAGTAGCAACGACAACATCACATCTTACAACAAGACACACATAAATGAAAACCAAAACTTATAATAAAACTAATTGTTTAAACAAAGGAATCGTAAAAGACTCACAACCGAGTTCAAAACAAAGGGAAAGAACAACAAAATAAATATAAACCCGATCCCGTCCTATAATGTACGGGAACCCAACTGAGCACACCGTCCGGATCACTCAGCAACATCCCTAACCTGCGGAACATCTACAACATCGGTATAAACCGTTAGCTAACATTCTAGATATCAAAACGACAGTAAAGACACAAATACACATAAGGTAATATAAAAATATAGCATGATAACACTCAACCGGTTATTATCTTTCATTAAGGTTAATCTCTTTACTAATTCAACTTATGTTGTCACACGAGAATCGCTACGATCTCGCCTCCGTCCCCTTTCACTAACAGGAATAGAACGTATGCATCCTTCCGTCACTTGCTGGACTGGTTGCAAGACCACCTCCCAGTTTCCCCATTATGAACTGGACAATTGGTCACCGCCCGGTTATAATACACTTGGGCCAATTACGGTTATAAAGGTCAATCCTAGTCCGCAGGGGCGGTCTATGTAGGCGCGGTTGCTGGTACGGTGCAGAAGCGAGTGTCGACTCCTTTGACAACAAGGAACACAACTAAGGCCACAACTTTCTTCTCTACACGTCACAACTAAACCAAGGGATCCTGTGAACATCAAAAAATCCGCAACGGAACGGCCAACAAGAATCAACACTCGATCTTGATCCTTGGAGAAGAAGAAAAGAAGAAAAGAGAAAGTAAGAGAAGAAGAAGGGAGGGAAGATGCACAAGCTCAAGAATGTGTAGGAGAATCACAAAAAAGGAGACTTACACGTTCAGCAAGTTCACAGGGGAAGAAGGCTACAATTTTCAAGGTTGAAGAAAAACGTATACAAGAAACGGGAAAAAGAAGAGAAAAAGGGAATTTATAGGAACCATGGAAAAAGATAGAAGGAAGGAAGTTCTAGGGTTAAGAACATGATAGGAAAATTGGCCCATAAGATAGAAGATCGGATCTTCTATCTATGGAAAGAAATAAAACGGACAAAAAAAAATTAGATCAGCGCGATCTGTGGCGAAACCGTAGAGGCGGTTCGCCCTGCCACAGGGCGGCTCCCTTTACCGCGGGGCGGTGAAGGCAAAAATCTAGGATCTTACAACATCAACAATCATACCGAAAACCCATATCAAACTCACACGAGAAACCATATCAAACTCATACTAGAAACCAGAAACGCATACCAAAAATACATAAACAAATCATACCAGATACCCATATCAAACTCATACCAGAAACTCAATCAGAAACTATACTAGAAACTTAACCAAAAACATACCAAAAAGTCAACCAGAAACTTAAACAAAAACTATACCAAAAACTCAACCAAAAACTAATATCAGAAACCAATTACGATAAAAAATGACAACGAAATATCTTGAAACACTAATTTGCACTCTTTCTCTATATTCTCTCTCCATATCAGTAGTTTCTTTTTTTTATAGAGGGGGTAAAAACGGACTAATTACTTTTACCTAACATTAATAAAAGTGGTAAAAAACAAAGGGGTATACATAATAAAAGCTTATAAAAAAGAGCCTATTTCACCTATTTCTTTCAATAAATAAACAAAGCACATGAATGTGTACGTAGGGCCGTGTGTTTGTAATCGGTGTGCGCGGCACATGAAAAAATTAGTACCGCTAATTTGTTTAGATTCAACGTCCCTTAGAGTTTCTCGGTTAAAACACTATCATTTGAACCTTTGACCTTATTCCTATCGAAAGTGTTCAAATCGTTCTTAACGTGAGAAATAAAAAGGATAGCGAGTCGTTCAATTTTTTAAAAGTAGACCGAAATAGTAATTTTATTTGGACTTTGAAGCCCTCCAAAAGTGCAAAAAATTTTATTTTGTTTTATTTTATATTATTTATTCTAATTATGGATTTTGAAAAATCTTTTTTTAAGTGCGTAAACAAGGGAGAAAAGTGCAAATATAAGAGTCAATAGTATATGGATTATAAAAAAAGGGATTGATTCAGGTAAGGAGGGGGAGTTGTTGTGTGGATTTACACAGTAATCTGTACCGTTGATTCACTTAATCCAATGGTCAACATTCATTCACGTCATTTAACGATTTACGAAAGGCGTGTCGATAATTTTTGCAGTTTTTAGAAGATACGAGGACAATTGTCTTTTTGAAAAATTTGTTTTAAAAACGGGGGACACAGTGACATTTTTGTAGTTTTTATGAAAATAAAATTGTAACAGTTATTATCTTAGTTCATAGTTTTAGTTCAATTCATTCAAAGTTATATACTATCAGTTTTGAGATTTTTAATAGTTAGTTTAAGTATTATTTTATTTTATTTAATAGTTATGTTTTTATGTACTTTTTTACTTAAACTAACAAAACACAATGTTTGAACTACAATACATGAAGTTCGAACTAATGATACCCAACTTTTGAACTAATATTATAAAAGTTCATATTATTATAGTTACGGCTATTAGAATTCTTTTATTATAATATTGCTAGTTCAAAATATTTATACCATTAGTTCAAATCGAGTGTTCTATTAGTTTAAAATTTTTAAATTTTTAGTACATATTATAGATCCATCTATTAGTTAAAATATTTTATATTATTATAGTTACTGATAACACGATTTATGAAGTTAGTCTAGACATCCATTTAGATAGTTTTTCCCGCTATTCATGCATAGTTTGGCATTAGTTCGTGACGATTTGCACTTAATTCATGTATGTTGTCGAGATAGACGTCTACACGGACTTTTGCATATTTTGTAGGTATTTTGGAAGCTTTTGGAGCTTAATCGATACATCCGGGGATCGTTCCTCGTGATGACACATTTCCGGACTCATTGGGAAGCAAGTTAAGAGCAAAGGAGAACACATGAGACCTTGTTGGTGCATGCCTTGCACCAACTCGTGACTTAATGATCCAAATAAGGCTGAGGCACCAAAACCACGGTCACTGGGACTTCCACGGGCGTGGAAATAGGCCGTGCTTTCCTCTGCACATCTGTGACAGCTGTCCCACGATCTCCATAACCGACTCTTGCAAATGGTGGAGAATAAAAGGTGGTCCTGCAGGCTGTAGAGGGGACATTCTGAATTCCATTCTCTCCCACACTCTCAGAAGAACACACTGTTGGATTGGAGCTACTCTTGGAGGAGAAGAAACACTCTCATTTGGAGAAGAAGAACACTAGTTTCATAGTTTTTATAGTTTTGAGTGGTTTTGAGTGAGTTTTGTTGAAGACATTTGCTAGGGTTGTAAGAAACGATTCGAAACTTCTTTTGAAGGGTTGTAAGTCCTTCTTGACTTTTATTCAGCTTGATTTTCTTATCCTACTTGTTTCGTTTCTCTTTCATTCCATTTTCTTGCTATGGAAGTCATGAATGTATGCTTGTTGAGTTTGATTGTTAAGATGCATGTTGTTGGCTAAATAGATGCGATTCTAGGGTAAGGGAATGATGATTATGGCTTGGACTATGATAGAATAGACTTAAATGTATCTTTGGATGATTTGCTTGCTCATACTTAAGTGCTGTTAGAAATCACGGTTTGTTCTTATACAACCACGGCCGTGGTTCTTAGGATCTGACCATAGTTTGCTTCTGTTGTGCTTTAAATGATAAATCTGAATGTTAGGATGTTAGATTGTTGAAATCCTAGTGTTTGTTAAGCTTAATCTAGCCTAGGGTGACCTAATGCTAGCAACCTAAGTGAGGAAAGAGACCTACCCGGTGATTTTCGATCTTAAGTACCAAAGATGATGAACTCTAGGTAGTAGTGAGCCTCATAAGCCGCTATTGGAATGAGTGTGCTAGGATTGACGTTTAGGACTTGCCTTCCCGAGACTTACCCGGTAAGGAGAGGTTAGATCCCTAGATAGCAATCCGGTTTGTGTAGATTTCCCAACCATTAGGTTCCTAGAGACTTACCCGGTAATAGGACCTTAGTTGCGGGATTAGTGGATCATGAGACCTACCCGGTGATTGGTTCCATTTGAGAAACACCCTTTCCCAACATACTATAGCTAGTCCAAGATTGATTAGAAGCTTGAGTCCAATGCCATAACCGGAATTCCTAACCCCTAGAATCCGCCTTTCTCTCTTTGATTACCTATCTTGTGTTTGTGTTTGCTTATTTGTGTTGTTAGCTTAGTTGTTTGTTAATCTTGCATGATTTGTGATCCTTGATTGATCACCACAAAACCAATCCAAAAACATTGAGATTTTCATTTCTTTATTTCTTTCTCTTTTCTCAAACTAGGTCTACACTATTCTTAGTCACTATTTGATTCAATTTCACCTTAGTCTTTGTGTTCGACCTCGGAATACTATCCTTACTACAAAACGACCCATACACTGTGGGTTCGCTAGGAGTTAGGAAAGATATATCGAGTTATAAATTTAAGACTTTTGTGCTACACATTCTTAGCGTAACAGTTATGACTATTAGAATTCTTTTATGAAATTTGTTTGTAAAAATGGATGAACTATTAGTGCAATATAATCTGAACTAATACAACAAAATATGCCTGTTAGAAAAAGAAGAAGAAGGAAAAAACTAGAAGAAACAAGTTCAAATTTTTTATACTATGAAATCAAAACATGTATGTACCGTTAATATAATATAAATTGACTGAATTGTACAAAATTTTAAACGAAAAAAGTGTCCATCAAATAAAAAAAGAAAAGAAAAAAGAAGACGTGTGTCGCGCCGAGTGAAGGAATTGCGTCCTTTAACTTAATGTGTAATGACTAAACTTGGACTAGGACAAATAATAGAGATATACCGGTTATTTTAGGAGTTGTAGTGCTTTGCTAGATGTCAACTACGTTAAGAAGATTAAACAATTAAACTTATGACTATTATAAACGAGTCATACGCGGTCACACACTTAAAGTTGGTTGACTGGATTAATATAAAGAAGATTTTTGGTATTAGTATATATTAGATATATGTTAATAATAATAATAAGTTTTATTTGTGAAATAAATAATTAAAAAGTTTATCGATGAGATTTATTAGGGAGTTACTTTGTGAAAGGAGTTTACCAATCATCTAATATATAATTATTTCATATTACTTAAACATGACAAACTCAACCAAATTCTCTTCTCTCTAATTTCTCAAGAAAAAGCTCTCGTTTTTTCTCAAAAGTAAAAAAAAAAACAACTGTTCGTATTGTGAGATTATATTACAATCATCATACAAAGCAACTTGATTGCTACCATTTCAATCTTCGTCCTAGTAGTTGAAGGCAAAGGTAATCTAGACGCCGGGCTCGTGTGGACCAAGTAGAGAATCCACATTTGGGAATTTCGTTCTCTTTTGTTCATCTCCAAATAGATTCGGTTCATGCATCAACAAGTATTTCCTCTGAACAATCTATTGTTTCCTATCGATTATGCTTGTCGATCCTTAGATTAGATGTTTAGATATGCTCTAAAATTCCGCTTGAAGCATCTACTAGTCCTTAAATTGGTATTAGAGCGATATGGCATGAATTGTTATGATCAATTGATTAATAGTTAATTGTGATGAGTATTATAATTTAAATTAGTAGTGATTTTTATATGGATTATTATGCAACATTAAAATTGAGAGTTTAGTTTATTGAAATATTTTAATTGTATGAACTAAATAATGATATTACATAATATATAATTAAAGAGTTAATTATATGGATTAACTATGAAAAAGAGTTACAAGAATCATTATATAACTTACTTATTATGGGCTCCTTATTATTTATTTGTGAAATCAATTGATATATATAATTAAGGAGTTAATAATATGAATATGAATGAGGTGTTTAAGAAAATGGAGTGACAAAATAAGAATGTAAGATACTTGTTCTGGTATTTTTATCATTTATTTGTGAAATAAAATGATATATAATTAAGGAGTTAACTATATGAATTATATTTAATATATAATTAAGGAGTTAATTATACGAATCGATTACGAGGAGTTAAGAAAAATGGAGTTACAAGAATAAATATATACTTTACTTATGTTGGACTCCTTAAAAACATATATGATGTTTGATTATCCTCTCATAATTGTCTTTATAGTTGATGTGGATAATATTATGATATTATCTATTTTAATTGTTTCCTAAAAGTTAGAAAATCTCACCTAAGATTAAATATTATGTATTTTTTCTTCGTACAACTTAGGGTGTGTTTGGTAAGAGATGGAGGTTAATTTGAAGATTAATCTAGATGAAATTTAAGAGGGGTTAAATTTTATATGAGATTTATTAGGGATTATTTGATATAAAATAATTTACGTGAAGTTGTTTGGTTGAAGATCTTTTAATAGGTTTAATTGATATTGATTTACAAATTTACCCTTATTTTAACCTTAAATAAGGGGCATGAGTGGAATCCCAATTGATATTTAAAAATTAATCTCCTTTAACCTTGATAATATAAGGTTATTTTTTTGCCCTTTTTAATCCTAATTGATCCCTTCTATAATTTTTTTCCATAATCTCCACCTTCATCCAAACACTTACACAAATTTAATCTCCTAAATTTAATCTAAATGAACCTCCTTTAATCTCCAACCAAACACACCCTTAATCCAATAATTGCATTTTAGTGATTAGTGTTGATTAATACCATATAAGGATTTAATTTTACATTATGCACGTGTTTTTATATTATGATATGATTGCTTGCAAAAGGTGACTAATATGATGCATAAATACGATTTGTGTATCGTCATATGTTTTCTTGTACGCGATTTGCGAATCGCTTGGTTTGTTATTATTTAATTTATTTATTTAGAGTAATTTAAAATTGTAATACAAGATGTACAAGACATAAGAAGGTCAAAGATGAAGATCCGCAAAGGATACAAGATGAAGATATATTTGAAGATTAGAACTTTATTTTATGCATTTTAGGAGCAATACTAGGATAACAATTATTGCGTTTTGAATGCTTTATTTTAAGTTTTTTCCACTTATAAATAAAAGACAAATAAAAAGACTTCAGTTTCAAAGGTAAATTGGGATAATGCCTTTCCATATCATAATCCATTAAGTTCTTGATTTTGGTTGGATGGGCTTCACAAAAGTGAGGGCGTTCTTCCATAATCTTAGACCGAGTGAGGGTGAATCTATACGAGGGTTCATAAACATTGATATGATAGCACCTAACAAGAGACCAAAAGACAGTTTTGGATCTTGAGGCATGAGATGATTTCTAAATTGGATGTGAATCATTAACCAAGAATTATAAGGAATTATAATTAATAATTGTTATTTACCTTGAAAACATAAGGCTTAAGGAAGTGTAAAGGTACATTGAGTCTTGTGTGGGATGAAATCTTGGAATATTTTATTCAAAGGGATGACAACACATGAATAAAATGCTTTTAGTTATTTAAAATTGTTTAAATGTAAGTACTTCTCTAATCCAACTCAATAAAAAGTGTACGTTGTAAGAGATAGTGTCTTTTTGGAAAGAGAGTTCCTTTCCAACAAGTCAAGTGGGAGAAATATTCATCTTGAAACAATTCAAGATGATGAAGAGCAACAAATTGAACAACAAGATGACATGGATGGTGCCATTGATGAGATGATTACTTTGAAGGCTTAGGGCCTCAAATCATGCAAGATTCAAAACAAGAGGATAAAAACGGTATTGGGTCATGTTCCGGACTCGGTTATTAAACAAGTTGAACCCACTCGTATATCGGAAAGGCCAAGGGCACAACCAAGATGTTATGATGTTTTCATCTTGAAGGTAAACCTTGATGTTCTTATCTTAGAGTATAATGAGCCTTCTACATATAAACAAGCAGTAATGGCTTCAGACTCCAAGAATGGCTTGAGGCCATGAGGTCCAAAATGGATTCGATTTTTGAAAATAAAGTATGGTACTTGGTAGATTTTCCAAATGGAATAAAACCCACAGGAAGCAAATGTATTTTCGAACTCAAATCTGACAAGGATGGAAATGTATATGTTTACAAGGCAAGACTAGTTGCGAAACGTTTTAGACAGATTCATGGTATAGACTATGAGGAAACATTTTTACCATTTGTCATGATTAGATCCATTAGGATAATCCTAGCTATTGCCGCATATTATGAATATGAGATATGACAAATGGATGTCAAAACCTCTTTTCTAAATGGTTTTTGGAAGAGGATGTGTACATGACACAACCAGATGGTTTTAAACATACAAATAATGTTGGCAAGGTATGCAAGCTCAAGAAGTACATTTATGGACTTAAGCATGCATCTAGGAGTTGGAACTTTCGGTTTGATGAAAAAAATCGAAGAGTTTGATTTCATTAGATGTGAAGAGGATCCTTGTGTTTACAAGAAGTTCAGTGGGAGTAAGGTAGCCTTCCATCACGAGTAGATACTTCCGCAAAAGCATAATCTATTTTCTTGTTAAATGCATTACAAGATGTTTTCCATACGTCCTGATGTTGCGTATGCTTTGAACATGTGTAACAGATTCCAATCAGGTCCTGGAGAAGCGTACTATAGTGCAACTAAGAATATTCTAAAGTACTTGAGAAGGACAAAGAATGATTTCTTAGTATATGGGGTATATGAAAAATTAATCGGATAAGGCTATAATGATGCAAGCTTTCAAACTGACCGAGATGGCTTTGAATCTCAAACGGGTTATGTCTTCATCCTTAATGGAGGAGTTGTGAGCTGGAAGAGCTCTAAGCAGGATACAATAGCAGATTACGTAACAAAGGCTGAGTACATTGATGTAACACCCCAAGTTCTAGGAATTTGAAGCGTTACGGGCTAGGACTTCACAATGGGTCCCGACCCTCAGAGTAGCAACAACACAACGGATCTTACAGCAAGGCACAACCGAATGAAAACCAAAACTCAAAATAAAACCAGAGGTTAAAACAAAGGAAGTGTAAAAGACTCGCAACAAAGTTCAAAACAAAAGGGAAAAGCAACAACATAAACGCGATCCCGTCCTATAATGTTCGGGAACCCCGACTGACCACACCGTCCGGATCACTCAACAGCATCCTGAACCTGAGGAACATCTACAGCATCGGTATAAACCGTTAGCTAACATTCTAGATATCAAAAAGAAAGTAGAGGCACAAACACACATAATGTAAAATAAACATATAGCATGCTCACACTCAACCGGTTATTATCTTTCATAAGGTTATCCATTACTAATTCAACTTTTTTTATCACATGAAAATCTCCCGAAA
Source organism: Fagopyrum esculentum (assembly GCA_033239045.1). NCBI lineage: Eukaryota > Viridiplantae > Streptophyta > Magnoliopsida > Caryophyllales > Polygonaceae > Fagopyrum > Fagopyrum esculentum. The sequence continues at coordinate 49,832,222 of BSUD01000002.1, read as the reverse complement.
CTCACCTTTGCTTCCGTCTACCAATAGGAATAGATCAGTACTATCCGTTACCTACGGGCCTGGGTTGCAAGAGCACATTCTAGTCTCCTATAGAACTAGACAAGTGGTCACCGCCCGATTATCATACACTTGGGCCAATTAAGGTTATAAAGGGTGAATCCTATTCCGGTTATCCGTTATAACATAATAAGCAACGCAAACAAGCCAAAACACTCAAACCAATATACGGAATGAAGCTAAGTAACTCCAAGGGACTTACCTCACTCGAAGGTAACTCAAAGCTCAAAAAACAACTCAGAGAACGGCTCAGTTTCCCTCAGGAAAGGAGCAAGGAAAGCCTGTTCATACAAGCATCACGAATCAGGAACAAAACGGTTGCTAGAAGTCTATAACTTCTAGTCACAATGATCTCTAAGAGATCTACACAAGCTAAGGGCTCAACCTTAGTCTTACAACATACTCAGGGGCAAAGAACATCCACAAGAACCAAGGAAAGGAACGAGGAAAGCAAGGAAGGAAGCAACTCACAAGAATGGGATTTACTGTAGAAGAAACCGCGGGGGCGGTTGGGTAAAGGCGCAGGGGCGGCAGGGAGGAAATCCACAGGGGCGGCTCTGTACAGGCGCGGGGGCGGATTCTCAGCTAAAGACGCTATCGGGGTTTCTTCTCGACAAGGGATCCAAAGCTCGAACCTTTGATCCAACCACGTCAAGACTTAACCAAAAGAGCTTGAGAACATCCACACATCAACAACGGGGATGCAAACAAGAATCAAGGTTCAAACTTGATTCTTGTAGAAGAAGAAAAGGAAGAACGAAAGGAGAAAACGAAACAGAAGGAAAAGGCATGCAACAACTACATGAACGTGATGAAGAACTCAGAGGAGAAGACTTACACGTTCAGTAAGATCACAGGAAGCAAGGGAGATGGTTGCACCTTCAGGGTTGGGAGAAAGGCGTAAGCAAGAAACGGGAAAAAGAAGAGAAGACGTGAATATATAGTAGTGGCGGGAAAGATAGATGGAAAGGACGTTCTAGGGTTAGAAGAAGATAAGGAAGCTGGCCCATAAGATAGAAGATCGGATCTTCTATCTATGGAAAGAAGATAAACGAACGAAAAATCGGGCACGATCTGTAGTTAGCCGCAGGGGCGGCTGACCCTGCCGCGGTGTGGCTTGCCGCAGGGGCGGCACACTTCACCACGGGGGCGGTGAAGGCGAAAGACTGGGGTCTTACATCAGATCCCCCTAAAAAGAAGTTTCGTCCTGAAACTTACAACAACCCGAACGATCACGTAACAACACTGAAAACTGAACTGAACTCATATATTCCCACTTGGGGCACGTAACTCAAAACGTCACAAAAGGGTACGCAGCTCCACATAAAGATAACCGAAACACACAATTATGCTAAAGGTGCATCAAGCTCAACATAAACCTCCAGATAGTTCCTCTGGATACTATCCGCTGTCTCCCAAGTCGCCTCAACAGCTCCTCGTATTGACCACTGAATTTTCATCATCGGGATGTATTTCAAACGCAAGCGTCTCGTACTATGATTTAAGGAAGCTACCAGGTGCTCAACGAACATGTGATCTTGCTCGATCACTAGGTCCTCGTGACTGACAATGTGTCTCGGGTCTGGTATGTACTCCCGTAACTGAGACACATGGAAGACTAGGTCAACACCCTCCAGCCTTGTTGATAAAGCAAGTCTGTATGTTGCCTCTCCAATTCGTTTAAGAATCTTAAACGGTCCGACGTATCTGGGACTCAACTTCCCCTTGATGCCGAAACGTCTGACGTCTCGTGTCGGAGATACTCTCAGCCAGACATGAGCTCCAACCTTGAACTCCAAAGGTCTGCGCCTCTTATCTGCATAAGACTTCTGCCGACTCTGTGCTGCTAACATCCGTTCTCGGATCACTGCTATTCGAGCCATTTCATCCTAAATCTGCTCAGATGCTATTCCGCTAGCACTACTCGGCTCGTCCCAGCACAGTGGTGTACGTCATCTTTGCCCATATAAAGCCTCATAAGGAGCCATCCTGATCGATGCGTGCCAACTGTTGTTGTACGAAAACTCCACTAAGGGAAGGTGATTTGGCCACACCTGTCCCTAGTCCAACACGAAGGCTCTCAACATGTCCTCCAGAGTCTGGATGGTCCGCTCGGACTGACCATCGGTTTGAGGATGATAAGCAGTCGTGAACTGTAGACTCGTACCTAGGGCGGCTTGCACTTGCTGCTAGAACCTTGAGGTGAACCGTCCGTCTCTATCAGAGACTATAGTCCTAGGTACTCCATGAAGTCTCACTATTTGTTTGGTGAACTCCTCTGCCAATTGACTTACCAGCCACGTCTCCTTGATCAAAATGAAACGTGCGGTCTTTGTCAATCGATCTATTATCACCCAGATAGCATTAAAACCTCGACTCAGTCTCAACCCGGTCACAAAATCCATAGAGATGTCCTTCCACTTCCACTGAGGAACGGGAAGTGGGTGTAGCTCGCCTCTTGGGCTATGGTGCTCGATCTTAACCTACTGATAGGTCACAAACTGAGCTACATATCTTATGACGTCTAGCTTCAGACCTCCACACCAGAAAGAGCCTCTGATATCCTTATACATCTTACTCGCAGCAAGGTGCACTAAGTAAGGTGAAGAGTGAGCCTCCTGGAGGATCCTCTATCTCAACTCTCGATCTGAAGCTACACAAACACGCTCCTAGCGTCTCAAGATCCCATCAGTACCGACTGCAAACTGTGGTGCCTCTCCTCGAGACATACGGTCTCGGATCTGCGTCAAAGTTGGGCAACTTACCTGTTTCTGTCGGATTTCAGCCAATAGATCAGGTACTATCTCCAAGGTGGATAGGCAGCTGTCGGAATCCGGAAAGTGGATATCCATCTCTAACCACGCAATGTCTCGCTGTAATTGAGACTGAGCTGTCAGCCTAGCGATCGCCATCTCCCGGGGAGTCTTCCTACTAAGGGCATCAACTACCACATTAGCCTTCCCCGGGTGGTATAAGATCTCCAGATCAAAATCCTTGATCAAATCCAACCATCTGAGCTAGAAGTTATTCAACTCCCGTTGAGTGAATATGTACTTCAAACTCTTATGGTCTGTAAGGATCTAACACGTAGCTCTGTACAAATAATGCCTCCAAATCTTCAAAGCGTGAACAATAGCAGCCAACTCAAAGATCATGGGTAGGGTAATTCTCCTCGTACGTCTTCAGCTGTCTAGAAGCATAAGCAATCACCTTACCCCTCTGCATCAGAACACATCCTAAGCCTAGCTTGGATGCATCGTTGTAAACCACAAAATCCTCAATAACCTCTAGATGAGCTAAGATAAGAGCAAAGGTCAACCTTTTCTCCAGCTCCTCGAAGATCTACATGCACGGCTAGGACCATACGAACCTTGTAGACTTTCGAAAACAAGGAAGTGAGTGGTCGGGCGATAACTTAAAATCCCTCAACAAAACGCCGATAGTAGCCCGCCATTCCTATGAAACTGCGTACCTCTTTGACGTTCTTATGAGGCGGCCAAGATGCTACTGACTCAATCTTCGCTAGATCTACCTTGATCCTTTCAGCTGAAACGATATGACCAAGGAATGCTACCCCGGACATCCAAAACTCGCACTTAGAGAGCTTGGCGTACAACTCTCTATCCTATAAGACCTAAAGAACGATCCTCAAGTAACCTACATGCTCCTCTCTACTGCGAGAGTAAACTAGAATGTCATCTATGAAGACAACTACAAACTGGTCTAGGAAGTCGATGAAGATGCTGTTCATCAACTCCATGAAGATTGCGGGCGCGTTCGTAAGCCCGAATGGCATCACTACAAACTCATAATGTCCATATCTGGTCTGATGCCGTCTTGGCTATGTACTGCTCTCTCACCCTCATCTGTTGATATCTTGATCTCAGATCGATCCTCGAAAACACTGAAGCTCCATGCAGCTGATCCAAAAGGTTGTCGATACGGGGAAATGAGTACTTATTCTTGATCGTCACCTTGTTCTGCTCGTGGTAGTCGATACATAGCCTCATTGTCCCGTCTTTTTTCCTAACGAAGAGAACTGGTGCGTCCCAAGGAGATACACTAGGGCGGATGAAGCCCTTCTCTGCTAACTCCTTGAGCTGCTTCTTCAACTCAAGCATCTCGATAGGCGCCATATGATAAGAAGCCTTAGAGATCGGTCTCGTACCGGGCTCTAGCTCAATGCCAATGTCTACACTCCTCTATGGAGGTCAACCTGATGGCTCTTCGAAAACATCGGGAAACTCGTAAGCTACTAGAATATCCTCCAAAGCTGGACTCGTACTATCCTTCATGGCATAGCACCAAAAAGCCTCACATCTGTGAATGATAAGTCTCACAACTAGCATTGCACTGATGACTGTGCCAGTCTTCCCGAGATCCCATCCTTTGAAGATCTCAACATGGCCTTCATCTGTAGTTACCGTCACTGTCCTCTTGTCGTTATCCAGAACTTCTCGATGTCGATCCATACAATCCATGCCAAGGATAACTTCTTCATGTACTAAGTACATGACAAAGAAGTCAGCTGGCCAATCGCGACCTCCTAATCTAATCGGGCAATCGCGAACCTCTCGTGTACCTCAAATCTTACCCCCGTCGGGTAATCCTATAAAGAAGGGTTTACCTTCTACGGTAACTAAGGCCAATCTATCTACACATGCATTACACATAAAACAATGCGTAGCACCGGTAACGAAAAGAACTTTGACAAGAAAACCATTAATATGAATGGTACCTTTGGTTCTTGGCGTTGTCGGCTCTACAACACTCCTAAGCTCATACACTCTGGCTGATGCGTCCCTCGTGTCTATAGAAACACCAACTCGTCCTCTACCTCTCCCTTGTCTCGGAGTGGAACCCTGAGGAGCGGTAGAACTAGAAACTCTCTGCTGCTATTGATATTGAGACCTCTGACCTCCTCCTGTAACACTAGCAGGTGAGGAACCCTGTTGAGATAACATCTTGCCCTGACGGCAGAATGCAGCTCTATGCTCTGGCTTGCCACATGAAAAGCAAGTTACTGCGGGCTTCTTGCAATCAGTTCGAATGTGTCCAACACCTTCGCAGTTGTGACACTTCCGTCCTCTATCGGAACTCTGCTAAAAGCCAGAACGTTCCGACGTCTAACTACGCCCAATACCAGCTGCTCCAGCTCCTGTATTGGATGATCCAGTATTTTGTCTCTTCTCAGGACCTCCTGTCTGAGAAGCTCTCCGCTGACCCGGTCGGTCTCTCTCAAACCGGTCTCTCTCATAAGAAGAAGCTCTATCCTGATAGTCCGTCAAGGAATCACAACAGAAACCAGCAAGATAAGAGCGTGTCGACTCCCTCAACCTCCGAGAGAAGAGGTAAACATGTTGATCCTCAGGTGGTGCAGACGGACCCATCAAAGACAACTCATCCTGAAACTTGCTGATGATCTCAACAAATAGGCAAATCCTCAAATCCAGCCTTGAGAAAATCCTGAAGACGATCCCTCCTCATAGTTGCGGGGAAGTAGTGATCCCTAATTACCGTCTTCATCTTCTCATAGCTGGTGACCTTACTGCTAGCAGTCCTCCACCAAGAATGAGCCTGATCCTTCAGCAGCGTTTGTGCTATGTCAACTCGACGTCCCTCTGGGCAACCAATCGCCTCCATAGCAAAATCAGTTGTCCTGCAATAGCTCCACCTCCAATCATGTCTTTCCCATGAAAGTGGGAACCTTCAGCTGATCGAAAGCCTTCAACCAACTGTCGGGCTTCGGCTCCTTTGCCTCAGCCGGTGCTCTAGCAACCTTAGCAACTCTAGCAGGCAGGACAACGATCGTTGTAACTCTCTGCGAGACCTCAACTTTTCTCGCGGTAATTGGCAGAACTGGTGCGGGTCCTCTAGTCCTGATAACCTCCTCCACTCTCTGCACGTAGTCGCGATATGCAGAAACTCCTATGGACACTCGACCGGACTCCGTCGATGGCGCTCTCTGTGCTCCGTACCTAGCTGCGGTCCCGTTCCCAGCGTCAGGGACAACAGACTCAGCAACCTCTTCAGCGAATGCCTCCGCAATAGGCGGATCAACAACTAGGGCCTGGCCCCGACCTCTAGCTAATGGAGGTTTTCCTGCACGTTCTCGTCCACGGACGGCAGGTGGAAGAGGTGGTCGACCCCTTCCTCGCCCCATAGCAGATGTAGCTCTAGTACGCACCATCTGCTATAAGGATAGATATATAAGAATCTATATAGATATAAGACCACGCTACAGCTAAAGTAGAAATCCAAGAAAAACACATATAAAAGCCAACATCAAAGAAACACTAACTACTGAGATCCGCGGAGGTAGTGGTGGTTGCCCATATATCTATCCCAGACCGACAAGTTTAAAAACAAAAACCCCCTTTTGAAAACGTTAAACCCCTTGCGGGTTCTATTTATTTATCCATCCGACCTTTAGAAGATTTCGAGTGCCATTGTTACCAACCTAGACCTTTGATACCATATTGTAACACCCAAAGTTCTGAGAACTCGAAGCGTTACGGGCTAGGACCTCACAATGGGTCTCGAATCTCAGAGTAACAACAACACAACCAATCTTAAAAACAAGGCATAGACAAATGAAAACTAAAACTTAAAATAAAACCAAAGGTTAAAACAAAGGAAGCGTAAAAGACTCGCAGCCGAGTTAAAAACAAAAGGGAAAAGCAACAACATAGACATAAACCTGATCCCGTCCTATAATGTACGGGAACCCCAGCTGACCACACCGTCCGGATCACTCAGCAGCATCTTGAACCTGAGGAATATCTGCAACATCGGTACAAACTATTAGCTAACATTCTAGATATCAGGAAGAAAGTAGAGACACAAACACACATAAGGTAAAGTAAACATATAGCATGCTCGCACTCAACCGGTTATGATTTTTCATAAGGTTATCCATTACTAATTCAACTTCTTTTTTCACACGAGAATCTCCCGAAACTCGCCTCTGCTTCCGTCTACCAATAGGAATAGATCAGTACTATCCGTTACCTACGGGCTTGGATTGCAAGAGAACATTCTAGTTATAACATGATAAGCAACACAAACAAACCAAAACACTCAAACCTATATAAAAAATGAAGCTAAGTAAGTCCAAGGGACTTACCTCACTCGAAGGTAACTCAAAGCTCAACAAACAACTCAGAGAACGACTCAGTTTCCCTCAGGAAAAGAGCAAGGAAACCCTGTTCACACAAGCATCACGAATCAGGAACGAAACGGTTGCTAGAAGTCTATAACTTCTAGTCTCAATGATCTCTAAGAGATCTCCACAAGCTAAGGGCTCAACTTTATTCTTACAACATACTCAGGGGTAAAGAACATCCACAAGAACCAAGGAAAGAAACAAGGAAAGTAAGGTAGGAAGCAACTCACAAGAACGGGAGTTATTGCATAAGAAACCGCGAGGGCGGCTAGGTAAAGGCGTAGGGGTGGTAGGGAGGAAATCTGCAAGGGCGGCTCTGTTCAGGCGCGGGGGCAGATTCTCAGCAGAAGACACTGTTGGGGTTTCTTCTCAACAGAGGTCTAAGCAAGGGACCCAAAGCTCGAACCTTTGATCCAACCACGTCAAGACTCAACCAAAAGAGCCTGAGAACAGCCACACATCAACAACAGGGATGCAAACAAGAATCAAGGTTCAAACTTAATTCTTGGAGAAGAAGAAAAGGAAGAACGAAAGGAGAAAACAAAACAAAAAGAAAAGGCATGCAACAACTACATGAATGTGATGAAGAACTGAGAGGAGAAAACTTAAACGTTCGGTAAGATCACAGGAAGCAAGGGAGACGGTTGCATCTTAAGGGTTAGGAGAAAGGCGTAAGCAAGAAACAGGAAAAATAAGAGAAGATGGGAATATATAGAAAAGGCGGGAAAGATAGATGGAAAGGACGTTTTAGGGTTAGAAGAAGATAAGGAAGCCGGCCCATAAGATAGAAGATCGAATCTTCTATCTATAGAAAGAAGATAAAATGAACGAAAGAAAGATCGGGCGCGATATGTAGTCAGCCGCAGGGGTGGCTGACCTTCTATCTATAGAAAGAAGATAAAATGAACGAAAGAAAGATCGGGCGCGATATGTAGTCAGCCGCAGGGGTGGCTGACCCTGCCGCGGGTGCGGCTTGCCGCAGGAGCGGCACACTTCACCGCGGGGCGGTGAAGGCGAAAGACTGGGGTCTTACATTGATAACAAGAATTATGTCCTTAGTTTAGACTTGCATTTAGGTAGATTTTCCTTTGTTTTGCATGCATAACATGAATCCATAGAGTGTAAGTTTAACTTTTCATATTATCTTAGAATAGATGTCTACACGGATTCTTGTCTCGTTTTTAGGCAATTCGGAGGATTTTATATTGGAATGGCATATATGACGACTAAGCCTCAAGACGGAGCATAGCGGAACATGATGGAGCATATAAAGGAAGTTGGGACATCATCATCAAAGGATTGAGAAAGGAGCTAACGAGAACACACACAGATTGGAAACCGCGCCCCCGACAAAGTTGCAAAACTGGGGCCAAGATCATTAACGGCCCAAACCACGGTTTATCTTATTTCGGCCCATGACTCATTCTAGTCTAACCCTAGATTATTTCCTATATATCTCTCATGCCAGCAAGATGTGAAAAACGTCGGCAACACGTTCTACTACTCTCAATTTTACGCTACAACATTGATTTAGGTACAACACTTGTGATTGAGAAAGATTTGAGAGAATTCTTGGAGAGAAAGACATAGGTTCTTGATTTTATTGCTTTCGGATTAAAGATTCTACCTTAATTGTTGGATTGCTTTTGCTTTTGGATATTGAAGACATCTTGTTAAGTATTTCTTTCTTTTCTTTTCTTTTATTGCTTATGATTTTCTTCAATTCTTCTTTCACCTTTCTTGATTTGAATATGTGTGTTGTTGGCTAAATCCTTGCCATTCTAGGGTGATTGGTTGATTGTTGTCGTTTAGATGATAATAGATTTAGCCTTTATGTTAGATTTGGACACTTAGAGTTGGTTTACCTCGTTCTTTAGAACTTCGACCAATTCTTAAGGAATCGCTGTCCCGGTTTATCCTAGAACCACCTGAGGTTTCTTCTGTTGATCCATAATGTTATATCTTTATGCTTGAGTTTTATATTGCCCAAATCCTAGTCTTTGATGAGTGTTTCATACCCTTAGATCCCTCTAAGGCTTACATTTAAGCCTGGGAAGAGACTTACCCGGTGATTCCCTTTCTTAGTTAGCTCCGATGACGAGTTCTAGGTAATAAGGGATTCAAAACCCTTTATTGGTTTGAGTGTGCCCGACCTCTTGCTTGAGTGAGCTTACCTTGAGTCTTACCCGGTGTAGGTTAGTTCTATTCCCTTAGGTTGAGTGGTTGGTTTGAGTTTATGTTCCTTTCTTTATAGCCTTGAGATTACCCGGTAATAGATTCTTTGGTTTGGGATAGTAGTTTGAGAGACCTACCCCGTGTTCATTCCCACCATAGAAACACCTTTCCTTAGCGGCCCCAACTTTGTCCTAGTTTTTAGAAGTCTTGAATCGAAAACCGCAACTGGATACCTTGATCTCTAAAATCTGCATTACCCAATTATCATATTAGTTATCTTTATTGTTATTTTCTTTATTCTTTATTTCAGCATTGATCTATTCTATTTTTTTATTTATCACTTATATTGATTTCACCTTAGTCCTTTAGATCGACCTTGAAATATTTGCTTATCTACATAATGATCCATACATCGTGGGTTCACTTATTTGTTCAGACTTTTATTACAAGTATAAATTTAAGACTATATCGTTCATCATATCACACCTGTTTAGGAGCAAACAAGTTTTTGGCGCCGTTACCGGGGACTAGTTCTAGATCATTATGTGCGCATGATCATTGATAGTGTTGACCTCCCTTTTTCTTTTGCTTTTGATCTTATTTTTCTTTTTGTCTTTGACTTTTCGAGGTAGCCAATGGTCGGAAGAAACCTCAGAGCCGAACTTGACAAAGTTTTAAGGCAACTCAGGCTCAAGGATGAAGCCTTGGAATATGAGAGATGGATTGCAAGACAAAGAGAAGAAGCTATCGAGGATGACCTTGAATCTTGTAAGGATCTTTCTACCTATTACAAGATTTGTGGATAAGCTCACGAATCTCTAATGCCTCAAGTGCAATCTCCACAACAACCTCCTAAGGATCAATTTGAATCAATGTTCGAGCGAATAATGAGGAGGGTGGATAACCTCAAAAGCACCATATCCTATGTTGAAAAGGATCAAACAAAGGAGGTGTGCAAAAAAGAACTCCAAGTTTTGAGCACCCCTCCTGTCGAGCCCGAAATTCCTCTTGAAGATCTCACGGAGAAGGGGAAGATTCAGAACACCTTGGCCAAGTTGCTGAAGCCGTGTCCGAGATTGAGATACAACCGGTTAAGTTGGGTGAGATTTCATATGTGGATTGTCATCTTGGGATGAATCTCAACCCAAGATGTGAAGGACCTCACCCGACATTTTCTCTTACTCCCTTTAAAGATTACAATTTTTTCCGGGATGCACCCAAGAGTTTGATGTCTCTCCCGAATGAACCTCCTAAGGTCAAGGTGAAACCTCTCCCGGATTTGTTGAAAGCTAAAGATGCTAAGATTGATTTGAGAACCTTCAACCGGTTCACCCCCCTAAGGCTTAGCACTCCTCGGACTATGATGAATGATGTTGGCAAGTGCTTCACCGCTAAGACCAATAAGTGTCTTTTGTTCAAGTATGGAGTCACCCACATGGTAAAGACCCTATACCATCCTCCAACAAGTGGTCAAAAGAAGATCTTGAATGGGGAACTATAATGATTCTTGATAAGATGATCTCTCGATCCTGGAAAGGTTGGGACATGAAGCTTGATAATGTCCCATGGGCATATAGGAAGGCCGGTAAGATTAACAAGAGAACCAAACTGTACAAACTTGACTATGGAAGATCTTACCATTTGTCGGTGAAGTTAGAATCCGGAATCTATTGGGAAAATAGGTTGCTTCACCTTGCCTTGAAGGTATCCGGGGAGGAGTTGTTGTTTAGACTTAATGTACCACACAAAAGTCTTTGTCAATCGATTTATAACTCGATATAATTTCCTAACTCCTAGCAAACTGATAGGTGATGGAATCACTATCATTTAGGGTAATTTTTAGAGTCTTTTTATTGCATTAGTGTCGGTTTATGCTACTAACTCCTTGGTCCAGAAGAAGAAGATCAAAAGAAGCTAAGGAAGGAGTTATAAGCACTTAGGAGTGAAGATCGATCAAGAAGAAAAGCTTCTGTTGCTCCACCGCCCCTACGGGTCCTTGCAGCCGCCCCTACGGTGACTTGCCTTGACGAGACGAAGACCAGCTCCCCTGCGCCTCCCACAGCGCCCTGCCTGCGCCCCGTCTTGGGAGCTGGAAGGTGAAGAGTCTGTGTCACCGCCCCTGCGTTGGCCTTAAGGCGCCCCTGCGCCTTGACATCAGAAACGTCAGGAAGGCGAAAGGTCAGACGTTGAAGTGCATTAAAGATCCGCCCTAGCGAAGTTATGTAGCCGCCCCATCGGTTCTAAAGAAGATCAACCGATTCTACCTAAACCGCCCCTGCGGTTCCTGAAGGCCGTCCCTGCGGTGTAACACCAGAAGCTTTACTCCGGCTGTTTACACCACCTTTATGGCATTAAAGGTGGCTGTTTTAGGCCGGCTATTTACTCCTAATTAAGTGTCTTTTGTAGTATAAATAGTCCATGGCTGATTGCTAGAATCATCCATGCTTTTTCTCACAAAATCCATTTTAGGCTTGAGTTTTTCCATTGTAATGAGTTGCTAACTCCCTTGCTACATTGGGTTGTTTGAAGCTGCTTTGTTACTTTGGTTGTAAGTTCTTTTAATATAAGTTTTTATTCAGTAATGCTTTGTGTTTCCTTGATCTGCATTGTTTAATTGCATGTTAACTATTACTTGAGATTGATCACCTTAGGTTCTAAAGTGCATGTAAACAACTAGGATTATTAGGTTCCGGGTTCGGGTCTTTAATCTAGTAGCAAATTTAAGTAATAATGGGTTGTAATTACTTAAAGAAAAGGAACACATATATAAAGATAAGTTTAACGGTTTTAATCTTCTCTTTATATCCCTTAGTCTTTGTTTGAATGCTAGCGTGTTATTTGTTCTTGTAGGTTTACGGAACTTTAATAGGTTAAGTTGTGTTGATGCCGGTTGGCTCAACACATATGTATGATCGAGACGGGAGATTACTTAAAAACTTGTAAAAGGAATGCACCAAAGTAGCAATTGCATGCTTAGAATCAACCTAGTGTAGATTCATCCATTATTGTCTTACTTGTCGCATTAATCGTTTTCATAAGTTTTTGTGCATCAATTCAACCAACCCCCCCCTTTGTGTCACTTGTCATTTTAATCGATAATTGCATCTAAAACACCTTAACTCTCTTGGGTTCGACCCTTACTTAATCACTATACTTGTTCTTAGTGCTAAGTCGGGATTTACTTTTGATTGGGTATAGACGACCATAGAAATACCTTCGGTCAAATTTTGGCGCCGTTGCCGGGGAGTTTTTGTGTTTTATTGTTATTATTGATTGTTTGTTTGAACCATTTTTATGGTTCAAACCCGTGCTACTAATTCCGGCTTTGCTTCTTTTGATCCAGAAATTGAGAGGACGCACATCCGGCAACGAAGACAGCAACAAATACAACAAGAGATGGCTGACCGTACTCTTCGTCAACTTACGCAGCCCACTTTGACTCAAAACCCTCTTGCGGTCGCTCTACCGGCACTAGGGGAAGGAGTCAACTTTGAGCTCAAGCCAGGCCTTATTCACTTGCTTCCATCCTTCCATGGGCTAAGTGGTGAAGACCCCATCAAGCACCTTGGGAAGTTCCACACCGTTTGTATGAGCATGAAGCCGGCCAATATTACCGAAGAACAATCAAGATGAGGGCATTCGGCTTCACACTCAAAGATTCGGCGGATGATTGGTATTACCACCTTCCATCCGGGAGTATTGACACTTGGGAGAACCTTCACAAAGCGTTCTTGGAGAAATACTTTCTAGCTAAAAAGGCCAATAGCTTGAAGAAAGCTATAAGCAACATCGAGCAAGAGGCAACCGAAACTCTCTACGAGTACTTTGAAAGGTTTGCACGCCTCCGATCCAGTTGTCCTTTCCACGGATATTCAACTCAAGATCTAGTGTTGTACTTGTACAATGGCTTGCTAGACAATGAAAGGAGGATCGTCGATGCGGCTTGCGGAGGTAATATTCTTAACTCTACTCTTGACCTTGCCTTGGAAAAGATACATGAATTAGCGGAAGGAACTCGGAACTTTGGAAGGACCCCGGCTAAGAAAGGATTTCATGCCGTGAGTTCCGGGAAGAGCGAGATTTCCACTGAGCTGGCGGAATTTAAGGAAATGGTGAAGAGGCTAACACTTATGGGAACACCGCAACAGCTCAAAGCTTGTGGAGTTTGTGCTGACCCGTATCATCCAACGGACATGTGTCCACAAGTTCAAGATGACAATGCTGAAGTCAACGCAATGGGTTATGGACAACCACAACAGCAAAGACCTAGGAACGATCCCTATGCACAGAATTTCATGCCAAATTGGCGTGACCAACATAATTTTTGTTGGAGAGATCAACAAAACCAACAACAGTAGCCCCGCCAAGGTAAGTATCAACTGAGGATATGTTGCAGGTTTTGACTAAACAGTTTGCTACTCATGCCCAAACAACAGAATCAAGCATCAAGAACCTTGAGAAACATGTTGGACAAATGGCGGAAGCCATTACAAAAATTGAAACTAGGACCTCCGACGGGTTACCTTCTCAAACGGTTATAAACCCAAAGGTGATGTTGGAAGAGGCTCAATCATAGAGGAAGGATCCCTACGTCGACCCAACGACGTAAAACAAAGGCGCTGCGCGGGAGGCAACCCGAAGAAATAAAAAGAGGAGGTTCTTTCAAGAAAACCGCCCCTGCGGCTCTAAGTCCCGCCCCTGCGGTGACACCCTTGGCCAGCGCCTCCCCCGGCGTTGGGCCTGCGTCTGCTCACGTAGGTCACCGCCCCCGCAGTGCCAACCCTACACCCCTGCGGTGGCCACCCTTGACACGCCCCCTCAGCTCCGCCCCCGGCGTTGAGGCTGCGTACCCCCTCTCTCTCGTCACCGCCCCCACGGCGACACACACTGCCCCTGCGGTACGGTTAAGGAAAGAAAAAAAATACACTTCCCAAAAATAACCTACATCTACCACCTTCTCCACTCCCTCTCCATTCACTCTGCGAAACCTAGCCGCCTCACCCCCTACGCCCTTGCGCCCTACATCAACTCATCGCCACCACCTCGTCGCGCCCCCGCGCCACCTCCGGCAACCCAGCAGCGCCACCCCTCTCTTACCAACACGAACAAACCTCCACCACACACAACGCTTCCACTCTCGCTCGACTGCTCCACCTCTGGCGAAAACTGTAGCTACAGAAAAAAACGCCGGAAAAGCACCATCGTCACCACCTTCTTTGAACAACCAAATCGCCTTCTGCTCTTCGCCCGCACCTGCGCCTGCAAGCTCCTGCCCCTGCGTCGAGCCGCCCCTGCGCCTGTTGCAGTCGTCCCTGTGTAAAACACGACAGAAGGTTCGTCTCTTGATCAAATTGCTGAACTTTCTAACTCTTTCACTTAATCAATTGCAAGAGATGGAACCACAAAGGAAATACAAGTTGACGGAAGGTGAGAAGGATCGGTATAGGATTGCTCGAAGTCGGGAGGTGCATGCAACCCGGTTCCTTGATGTTTCCACCGTAGAAAATCTGGGGATGTTGGAAAGTATGCAAGAATTCCTAAACAATGCCGGGTTGGGTGATTTTCTGATAAAGACCGCTCCAACACACCCCGACCTCAGCAGACAATTCATAGCAACATTCAAAATGGAAACGGTAGACCAAATGTGTGTTGGGCTTTCATTCAAGTACAACAAGAGGAAGTACACATTGGATTACACCCAAATATCGGAGGCTTTAGGGGTGACCATAGCAGCTTCCGATGACTGGTGGGAACCCATTCCGACGCC
>BSUD01000002.1:49790859-49817048 GCA_033239045.1 Fagopyrum esculentum | reverse complement strand
ATATAAAGATAAGTTTAACGGTTTTAATCTTCTCTTTATATCCCTTAGTCTTTGTTTGAATGCTAGCGTGTTATTTGTTCTTGTAGGTTTACGGAACTTTAATAGGTTAAGTTGTGTTGATGCCGGTTGGCTCAACACATATGTATGATCGAGACGGGAGATTACTTAAAAACTTGTAAAAGGAATGCACCAAAGTAGCAATTGCATGCTTAGAATCAACCTAGTGTAGATTCATCCATTATTGTCTTACTTGTCGCATTAATCGTTTTCATAATCGATAATTGCATCTAAAACACCTTAACTCTCTTGGGTTCGACCCTTACTTAATCACTATACTTGTTCTTAGTGCTAAGTCGGGATTTACTTTTGATTGGGTATAGACGACCATAGAAATACCTTCGGTCAAATTTTGGCGCCGTTGCCGGGGAGTTTTTGTGTTTTATTGTTATTATTGATTGTTTGTTTGAACCATTTTTATGGTTCAAACCCGTGCTACTAATTCCGGCTTTGCTTCTTTTGATCCAGAAATTGAGAGGACGCACATCCGGCAACGAAGACAGCAACAAATACAACAAGAGATGGCTGACCGTACTCTTCGTCAACTTACGCAGCCCACTTTGACTCAAAACCCTCTTGCGGTCGCTCTACCGGCACTAGGGGAAGGAGTCAACTTTGAGCTCAAGCCAGGCCTTATTCACTTGCTTCCATCCTTCCATGGGCTAAGTGGTGAAGACCCCATCAAGCACCTTGGGAAGTTCCACACCGTTTGTATGAGCATGAAGCCGGCCAATATTACCGAAGAACAATCAAGATGAGGGCATTCGGCTTCACACTCAAAGATTCGGCGGATGATTGGTATTACCACCTTCCATCCGGGAGTATTGACACTTGGGAGAACCTTCACAAAGCGTTCTTG
Organism: Fagopyrum esculentum; assembly: GCA_033239045.1. Lineage (NCBI taxonomy): Eukaryota > Viridiplantae > Streptophyta > Magnoliopsida > Caryophyllales > Polygonaceae > Fagopyrum > Fagopyrum esculentum. Next base: position 49,816,132 of record BSUD01000002.1, on the reverse strand, counting down.
GAGAAATACTTTCTAGCTAAAAAGGCCAATAGCTTGAAGAAAGCTATAAGCAACATCGAGCAAGAGGCAACCGAAACTCTCTACGAGTACTTTGAAAGGTTTGCACGCCTCCGATCCAGTTGTCCTTTCCACGGATATTCAACTCAAGATCTAGTGTTGTACTTGTACAATGGCTTGCTAGACAATGAAAGGAGGATCGTCGATGCGGCTTGCGGAGGTAATATTCTTAACTCTACTCTTGACCTTGCCTTGGAAAAGATACATGAATTAGCGGAAGGAACTCGGAACTTTGGAAGGACCCCGGCTAAGAAAGGATTTCATGCCGTGAGTTCCGGGAAGAGCGAGATTTCCACTGAGCTGGCGGAATTTAAGGAAATGGTGAAGAGGCTAACACTTATGGGAACACCGCAACAGCTCAAAGCTTGTGGAGTTTGTGCTGACCCGTATCATCCAACGGACATGTGTCCACAAGTTCAAGATGACAATGCTGAAGTCAACGCAATGGGTTATGGACAACCACAACAGCAAAGACCTAGGAACGATCCCTATGCACAGAATTTCATGCCAAATTGGCGTGACCAACATAATTTTTGTTGGAGAGATCAACAAAACCAACAACAGTAGCCCCGCCAAGGTAAGTATCAACTGAGGATATGTTGCAGGTTTTGACTAAACAGTTTGCTACTCATGCCCAAACAACAGAATCAAGCATCAAGAACCTTGAGAAACATGTTGGACAAATGGCGGAAGCCATTACAAAAATTGAAACTAGGACCTCCGACGGGTTACCTTCTCAAACGGTTATAAACCCAAAGGTGATGTTGGAAGAGGCTCAATCGTAGAGGAAGAGTCCCTGCGTCAGGCCAAAAACAAAGGCGCTGCGCGGGAGGCAACCCGAAGAAATAAAAAGAGGAGGTTCTTTCAAGAAAACCGCCCCTGCGGCTCTAAGTCCCGCCCCTGCGGTGACACCCTTGGCCAGCGCCTCCCCCGGCGTTGGGCCTGCGTCTGCTCACGTAGGTCACCGCCCCCGCGGTGGCCACCCTTGACACGCCCCCTCAGCTCCGCCCCCGGCGTTGAGGCTGCGTACCCCCTCTCTCTCGTCACCGCCCCCACGGCGACACACACTGCCCCTGCGGTACGGTTAAGGAAAGAAAAAAAATACACTTCCCAAAAATAACCTACATCTACCACCTTCTCCACTCCCTCTCCATTCACTCTGCGAAACCTAGCCGCCTCACCCCCTACGCCCTTGCGCCCTACATCAACTCATCGCCACCACCTCGTCGCGCCCCCGCGCCACCTCCGGCAACCCAGCAGCGCCACCCCTCTCTTACCAACACGAACAAACCTCCACCACACACAACGCTTCCACTCTCGCTCGACTGCTCCACCTCTGGCGAAAACTGTAGCTACAGAAAAAAACGCCGGAAAAGCACCATCGTCACCACCTTCTTTGAACAACCAAATCGCCTTCTGCTCTTCGCCCGCACCTGCGCCTGCAAGCTCCTGCCCCTGCGTCGAGCCGCCCCTGCGCCTGTTGCAGCCCCTGCAAATATTACGACAGAAGGTTCGTCTCTTGATCAAATTGCTGAACTTTCTAACTCTTTCACTTAATCAATTGCAAGAGATGGAACCACAAAGGAAATACAAGTTGACGGAAGGTGAGAAGGATCGGTATAGGATTGCTCGAAGTCGGGAGGTGCATGCAACCCGGTTCCTTGATGTTTCCACCGTAGAAAATCTGGGGATGTTGGAAAGTATGCAAGAATTCCTAAACAATGCCGGGTTGGGTGATTTTCTGATAAAGACCGCTCCAACACACCCCGACCTCAGCAGACAATTCATAGCAACATTCAAAATGGAAACGGTAGACCAAATGTGTGTTGGGCTTTCATTCAAGTACAACAAGAGGAAGTACACATTGGATTACACCCAAATATCGGAGGCTTTAGGGGTGACCATAGCAGCTTCCGATGACTGGTGGGAACCCATTCCGACGCCAGATTTGCTTGAGTTTTGGCAGGCCGCCACTAGGTCGGAGTTTCATGCAGGAGGTGAGTACTCCAACAAATTCACTCACCCCTGCTTGAGGCTCATCTCAAAGGTCTTCATGAGTGTCTTCTGTGGACACAAGGAGGAAAATAAGGTCGCTCTCAAGGACCTCCCATTGATATATGCTTGCCTCTCCACGAATGATTGGGTGCCGGATTGGGCATATCTCTTCCTTACCGCTCTTAAGCGGATTAGGAAGAATTAGCCTCGTGACATCGTAGGAGGAGGTATCATTTCATTACTAGCTACACGGGTTATGGATCTTCCTCCATTGGAAGAGGGTTTGGAGGCACCCTTATACAATGAAGGGTTATTGAGGAGGTGTAGGCTCCTCAGGAGAGACGGGGAGCATCGGTTCTGGATCTCCCTTGCAGATGGGAGTCACATCACATATCTTCCCCGACGACTCCTATTGGGAGAAGAGCTCTCCGACCTATATGTACCGGCTGACCTTGTCCCTCCGAGACGGCCTCAAGTTGATATTGTTGGGAGGTACGCAGCCGGCTCTAGCAGGGCCCACACCACTGATGAGGAGATGCCGACGGCTGGACACGACAGTTAGACCATGGAGAGTCTGTAGGCTCAGATGGCTGCTTTGACTACACAGCACCAAGCATGGCAGATCGAGTATCAGCGGTCCATGCTTGAGCAGTAGCAGGCGTGGCAGTCCAACTTCGCCTCCTCCATGACCACTCACTTTGACCGCCATCAGGATGCTTGGCAGGCGGCTCATCAGCAGCAGTTGGAGACTCAGCAGCTAGCTTGGCAAGCTAGCTATAAGACTTCATTTAGAGAGAGGATGGAGGCTTAAGAGGACCGGATTGACACCCATCACCGCCGCCAGGAGCAGTTCTTCCGCCACTTCCCTTACCCGCCGGAGGAGGGTCCTGGTGGTCCATGCGGACCACCCCAGTGAGGGGTACATTTCTTTCCCTTCTCCCACATTTATCTTTGACTCATTTCCACTTTAAGGATAAAGTGCAATTCAAGTATGGGGGAGGGATATATATCATTGCTTGTACAGTTCATTTAGTTGTTTTGTTGCATTGATTTTTGCCTTGTTGAATTCAGTTTCAATTGAAAAAAAAAAGAAAAAGAAAAAGCCAAAGAAGTGAAAAAAGGCATGAAAATCTTTGGATAAACCGAAAACCCAAAAGGGCGGTTTAGGTAAAAGAAGGTAGTCCGACCAACCTTAGGTTGGTGCAAAATTGGACTTGAAGGATGTGAGTTTAAGTGATAAAAGAAGAAGAGTGGCAAGGTGAAAACCCGAAAGGGCGCCTTGGCAAGATGAGCGACACCGAGTGTAGGTTTCCCTTCCGGCGTTTTGGCGACATAAGAAGGGGAGTCATAAGGAGGTTGTCCGGGTAGGCCACTCTTGGAGCGATAAGGATGGTAGTATCTCTTTTTCTCACATTTCCTCTCTTTTCCTTCCTTCTTTCTTTCTTGGTTTTTATCTTGTTTTCTATTATTTTTCTTTCTTTCCCTTGCTTCCTGAGACCTTGAGTCTAATGGCTGTCATTTGTTTTACTCGGGACGAGTAAAAGGTCTAAGTATGGGGACGTTTGATAGGTGATGGAATCACTATCATTTAGGGTAGTTTTTAGAGTCTTTTTATTGCATTAGTGTCGGTTTATGCTACTAACTCCTTGGTCCAGAAGAAGAAGATCAAAAGAAGCTAAGGAAGGAGTTATAAGCACTTAGGAGTGAAGATCGATCAAGAAGCAAAGCTTCTGTTGCTCCACCGCCCCCGCGGGTCCTTGCAGCCGCCCCTGCGGTGAATTGCCTTGACGAGACGAAGACCAGCTCCCCTGCGCCTCCCACTGCGCACTGCTTGCGCCTCGCCTTGGGAGCTGGAAGGTGAAGAGTCTGTGTCACCGCCCCTGCGTTGGCCTTAAGGCGCCCCTGCGCCTTGACATAAGAAACGTCAGGAAGGCGAAAGGTCAGACGTTGAAGTGCATTAAAGATCCCAGCGGAGTTGTGTAGCCGCCGCAGCGGTTCTAAAGAAGATCAACTGATTCTGCCTAAACCGCCCCTGCGGTTCCTTAAGGCCGCCCCTGCGGTGTAACGCCAGAAGCTTTACTCCGGCTGTTTACACCACCTTTATGGCATTAAAGGTGGTTGTTTTAGGCCGGCTATTTACTCCTAATTAAGTGTCTTTTGTAGTATAAATAGTCCATGGCTGATTGCTAGAATCATCCATGTTTTTTCTCACAAAATCCATTTTAGACTTGAGTTTTTCCATTGTAATGAGTTGCTAACTCCCTTGCTACATTGGGTTGGTTTGAAGCTGCTTTGTTACTTTGGTTGTAAGTTCTTTTAATATAAGTTTTTATTCAGTAATGCTTTGTGTTTCCTTGATCTCCATTGTTTAATTGCATGTTAACTATTACTTGAGATTGATCACCTTAGGTTCTAAAGTGCATGCAAACAACTAGGATTATTAGGTTCCGGGTTCGGGTCTTTAATCTAGTAGCAACTTTAAGTAATAACGGGTTGTAATTACTTACAGAAAAGGAACACAAATATAAAGATAAGTTTAACGGTTTTAATCTTCTCTTTATATCCCTTAGTCTTTGTTTGAATGCTAGCGTGTTATTTGTTCTTGTAGGTTTACGGAACTTTAATAGGTTAAGTTGTGTTGATGCCGGTTGGCTCAACACATATGTATGATCGAGACGGGAGATTACTTAAAAACTTGTAAAAGGAATGCACCAAAGTAGCAATTGCATGCTTAGAATCAACCTAGTGTAGATTCATCAATTATTGTCTTACTTGTTGCATTAATCGTTTTCATAAGTTTTTGTGCATCAATTCAACCAAAATCCCCCCCCCTTTGTGTCACTTGTCATTTTAATCGATAATTGCATCAAAAACACCTTAACTCTCTTGGGTTCGACCCTTACTTAATCACTATACTTGTTCTTAGTGCTAAGTCGGGATTTACTTTTGATTGGGTATAGACGACCATAGAAATACCTTCGGTCACAAACCCACAGTGTATGGGTCGGTTTGTAGCAAGGATAGTATTCCGAGGTCGAACACGAAGACTAAGGTGAAATCAAATCAAACAAGTGATCATGGATAGTGCAAATCTAGTCTAAGAAAAGAGAAGGAAATACAGAAATGAAAATCATGATATTTTTGGGTTTGGTTTTTGTGGTGATCAAGCAAAGATCACAAATCATGCAATATTATAAATCAAACTAGCAACACAAACAAACAACACAAGAACAAGATATGTGATCAAAAAGAGGAAAGCGGATTCTAGGGGTTAGGACTTCCGATTATGGCATTGGACTCAAGCTTCTAATCAACCTTGGACAAGCTACGGTATGTTGGGAAAAGGGTGTTTCTCAAATGGGATCGAACACCGGGTAGGTCTTATGGTCCAATAATCCCTTACCTAAGGTCCTATTACCGGGTAAGTCTCTAGGAGCCTAAGGTTGGGAATTCTACACAAACCGGATTGCTATCTAGGGATCAAACCTCTCCTTACCGGGTAAGTCTCGGGAAGGCAAGTCCTAAGCATCAATCTTAGCACACTCAGTCCAATAGCGGCTTGTGAGGCTCACTACTACCTAGAGTTCATCATCTTTGGTATCTAAGATCAAGAATTACCGGGTAAGTCTCTTCCCTCACTTAGTTTGCTAGCATTAGGTCGACCTAGGCTAGATTATGCTTAACAAAAACTAGGATTTCAACAATCTAACATCCTAACATACAGATTTATCAATACAAGCACAACAGAACAAACCACGGGTAGATCATACAGAACCACGGGCGTGGAAGTACATGAACAGGCCGTGGTTTTCATCAGAGGTTAGGTTCGAGCAAGAAAATAATCCAAATGTACATTCAAGTCTATTCTATCATTGTCCAACCCATAACCATCATTCCATTACCCTAGAATCACAACTATTCAGCCAACAACATGCATTTTAAGATTCAAACTCAAGAAGCAAACATTCATGGCTTCTATAGCAAGAAAATGACATGAAAGTGAAAAGAAACAAGTAGCCTTATACCTCTTCAAAAAAAAACAAGTAGCCTTAGCTGAATATGAGATGAAACAAGACTTACAATCCTTCAAACACAGCTCCAAAACGTTCTTTACAATCCTTCCAAATGTTCTCAATGAAAGTCACTCAAAAATCACTCAAAAGTTCACACTAAATCTCTATCTTGATGTGTTGTTCTTCCTCCAAAATGAGAGTGTTTTTCTTCTCCTCCAAGAATTTCCAATATGGGTAATGATAATGTGTGAGAGAATGTGGGAGTCTCCCCTAGCAACAGCCTACAGGACCACTTATATTCTTCACCAAGAGCAAGGGTCGGGCAAAGAGATATGAGACACGTGTCAAAGCCGTCCAGAGAAAACCACGGCCAAAACCACGGACGTGGTTCTAGCCTCTGGGCCGTGGAATCCCCTGTTCAACTCTCTTTGGATTATTAAGACATGAGTTTGTGCAAGGCATGCACCAACAAGGTCTTATGTGTTCTCCTTTGCTCCTAGCTTGCTTCTTAATGAGTCCGGAAGTGTGCCATCACGAGGAATGATCCTTGAATGTATCGATTAAGCTCCAAAAGCTCCCCAAAATACCTACATAACCGACAAGAGTTCGTGTAGACGTCTATTTCGACAATATGCAAGAGTTAAGCGTAAACGTCATGAACTAATGCCAAACCATGCATGAATAACGAGAAAAACTATCTAAATGAATGCCTAAACTAAAGTCATAAATCATGACATCAAAATACCCCATACTTGTCACTTGCTCGTCCCCGAGCAAGGTCCAACTATAGGCTACAAGATGGCATGCTTTATGAATGTAGAAAAACTAGAAAAAATATTTTTGGAGTTGTGCTTCTAAAATTGGATCACCTTCATAGTCATGTTTCATGGCAATGGACAAGCAATCATGTATTAAATGAATGAAGGTACGGAAAGACAATTATACTTAACTCGAAAACATGCATGAAAGGTGAAAATGAAGAAATCAAGATGATCATGAGAATATCCAATCTAGATCACTAAGTCATACACATATGCATATAGGTCACAAGGACTTAGGAAAGAAGAGGCCAAGAAACGTTGTTATAGGTGGGAACTTTTTTAGGTCATGTGATGCTAATCCGAGAAAGGAACTAACTGCACAATTTCATTTTTGACCAACTTCCCCACATGTGTATATATTTCTCCATCTTTTCTTTCTTTTCTTTTCTTTTTCATTTTCTTTTTCTTTCACTTATTTTTGAGACAATGACATTGGTGTAAACAAGTTGAATCCTTGGTGATTAGCAGACCTCGGGATTTTTTCGAGGTGCCTCATACCGAGCACACATACCAAGGCTCGTTAGGACATTCAACTTATCCGACTTTGGCAAGGCACAAACACCCGATTATGTGAATGGTGCCGAGTTACTCGTCATCAAAACCAAAGTCCCCAAACCTATAGTTTTTTCTACACTTTTCACAACAAATTCAGGACTTCATTCACAACATTCATTCATCAACAACTTCACCCCACACTTGCTTTTCACACACTCAACACCCTAGCATGCTCCTATTCCCGGATGGGTCAAAAGAGTTCAATTTTTTTTTTAATTAAGTGAGGTGCTCAAACAACATGATCAAGATGAGAAGAAGAGAGATGAATTGCCTTAATCATTCCTAGATGATGTGCAAGAACTAACATGTAATTTTGACCTCAATTCTTAATCCAATCAAGGCAAACATCATAATCACAATTCATACATAGGATTCAAGAGAAGTATTTCAAGTTCACATATGCATAAATCCATTCAACACACAAGGCCATCCATAGCCAATTCACAAAACAATCTCATCATGAGGGTCATATCCAAACTAGGAAGCACAAAATTGTTTTTAAAAATTTCTGATTTTTTTTTGGAATTTTTGAGATAAAAATGTATAATGCAAAAACTAATGAAACATGTGAAAATAATATTAAACTATCTTATATGCAATCATGAAAATGATTATGAAAACCCCACCCCATACTTAAAGCCACATTGTCCCCAATGTGCGAATTAAATAAAGAAGTGAAAGAGAGTCCTCATAATGTAAAAAAAATGGTATTTTCGGTATTTTGGTTCACTCATGTGGAGTGATGGTGGATGATCAATCAAAGATGGTAGAGATCTCTTGTTGTTCATTATGGCGTCGGGACCCGCGCTAAGCACCGCAAGCCGTCCAAGTCCCACGTCCGCTCCACCCACGTTTGATGCAGGATCATCATCATCATCATCATCATCATCATCATCATCATCATCATCATCATCATCATCATCATCATCATCATCATCATCATCATCATCATCATCATCATCATCATCATCATCATCATCATCATCATCATCATCATCATCATCATCAATTCCATGCTTTGCAAGACTTACATGTTTCCTAGACTCTAGCACACAAACACAAAACAAACAAACACACCAAAACAAAAACAAAAACAAAAATCGAAAACGAAAACAAAAAACGAAAAGGAAAAGATATGTACCAATGGGTTGCCTCCCATTAAGTGCTTCTTTAAGGTCATTATCTTGACCAAATTCGGGAGCGTTTCACTCAAGGTGATGTGGGGCAATCATATCCACCGGAGCTTCTGGGATATACTTCTTCAAATGGTGCCCATTCACCTTAAAATCTCCACAATGCTCCCCACCTATCTCAACCGCTCCATGAGGGAAAACCTTCCTCACCACATAAGGACCCGTCCATCTTGACTTGAGCTTTCCGGGGAAGAGCCGCAACCTTGAATTGAAGAGAAGGACTAAGTCACCTTCACTCAACTCCTTTGGAATTAGACGTTTGTCATGCCAACGCTTGGTCCTTTCCTTGTAAATCCGGGCATTTTCATAAGCATCCAACCGGATCTCCTCAAGAGCATTAATGTCTAGCAACCTCTTCTCAACGGCTTCTTTGAGGTCAAAATTCAGCCACCTTATGGCTCAATATGCCCTATGCTCCATCTCCACCGAAAGGTGGCAAGACTTTCCATAAACTAGCTTGTAGGGAATGGTGCCAATTGGTGTCTTGAAGGCGGTTCTATATGCCCACAAAGCATCATCAAGCTTCATAGCCCAATCTTTTCTTGTCCTAGAAACCGTCTTCTCAAGTATTCCTTTTATCTCCCGGTTGGAGACCTCCACTTGGCCACTAGTTTGGGGATGGTAAGGTGTGGCCACCTTATGAGTCACCCCATACTTAGCCAAAAGTGTCCCAAAGTTCCCATTGGTGAAATGCTTCCCTCCATCACTTATGATCACTCTTGATGTTCCAAACCTAGGGAAGATGACCCGGTTTAAAAATCGCACCACTACTTTGGCATCATTTATGGGAGAGGCGATTGCTTTCACCCATCTCAACACATAATTCACATCCAATAGAATGTAGAGGTTGCCACATGAAGAGGGGAATGACCCCATGAAGTCCACACCCCAAACATCAAAGACTTCAACCTCTTGGATATTGCTCAAGGGCATCTCATTCCTTCTTGAGATGTTGCCCGTCCTTTGGCAAGTGTCACAAGCTACTACAAAATTCTGCATGATAGCATGAATTATAGTCTATATTTTGGGACTTGTTTAGACGTTTAATCTTCAATAATCTGCATGTTTGAATGTATATTATATGATTATATTGTCTTTTCATCTACCTTTGTGGGAATCGAGGTCTACACCAAGTTTCGTTGTAATCGTAGGTAAAATGGCACGTTTTACATCAAAATGGAGCTAAAGGAGCTAAGGAGTCATTAGAGCTACATTCAGGAGTTCAAGGAAGAATCCAGGAAGCATGGAATTGAATTAGAGATTTACTTTGGACCAGATTTGAGAGATTTCACATTCAGTTGAGAGTCACCTCGGTTGACCACAGAATCACCTCGACCGAGGTGATCTTGAGGAGCGTCTCGACCGAGGCGAATATCTAGACGCGGCGAGATATATTTTATTTGGCTGAGATCTTTTATTTTTGGAAGGAGAGATCTTATATTTTTGGGCTGGATTTCTGGAAGGAAGATCATATATTTGGGAGATTTATTTTAGGAGATAAGATATATTTTATAGGAAATTATCTTTTTAAGATATTTTATCTTTGGAAGATAATTCTCCTATATAAAGGGTTGGATTTTTCACAAGTTCAACCATGCTTATACATGCTTAGAGGGCTGATAGCATCCAACAATTAAGGGATTTTCTCCAGAGTTTTGAAGGAAGGAAGATTGAAGATCAATCTAGGAAGGATTGATAGCTTATTATAGCTTTTGTGAAGGGTTTTGTAAGACTTTCTTAGATTCCCTTCTTGTTGATTTGTCTTGTTGGATTTGTGATCCAAGGAATGCTTATTTGTTTGATATTTTATTCAGTTATTGAAGCCTTGTTCTTAAGGTTTTTGTGTTCAAATATTCATTCTCTTCTATATATTTGATTATTGCTTTCATGATGATGAGTGGCTAATTTCCTTGTGCGATTCTAGGGTGATTGGCTGAAGGTTGTGGGAAAAAAAATGATAGAATAATCTTAAATTCCAGTAGGACCCTGAAAGCTCGAGTCTTTATCCTTAACCTTAGAACATCTCGTTCAGTCGATGAACATCTCGGCCGGGGTGGAATTTGACTGACCGAGGTGACCTTTCTGATCCGAAACTGAGAGTTAAGTGTTAGAGTTTGCCAAATCCTATTCTTATTACACCTTTCCTGGTTCAATGCAAGCCTAGGATGAGACTTACCCGGTAATTCCTTTGTTTGTTTACCCATAATCATAAGTGTAGGTAATAAAGGTTTATCCTTTATTGGGGTTTGAGTGTGCCTTCATCTCATCTTTGTGAGTTAGCCTGAGACTTACCCGGTAAAGGTTGATTCTATTCCCTTAGTTGGAGTGTTGGTTTGAGATTATTATTCCTTTCCTTAGTACCTTGAGACTTACTCGGTGATAGGTTCTTTGGCTTGGGATTGTGAGTAGTGAAACTTACCCAGTGATCTATTCCACTTTAGAAACACCTTCTCTTTGCAAAATCTCAGCTTTGTCCGCTTATCTTGAGATCTTGAGTTGGAACCACAATTGGATGCTTTAATCCCTAGAATTTGCATATTTCCTTAATTAACTATATTATCATCTTTTGATTGCTTTAATCGCTTTTGTGGTTATAAGTAATATTGACTACCTATATTGGTTTTGTTTCACCTAAGTCCCTGAGATCAACACCCCGGAATTCTTGCTTTTACTACGATTGACCCGTACACTGCGGGTTCGCATCCTTGTTTGAAGCATACATCTTGGGTTATAAACTTAAAGCTTGCACACACCATTTGGAGCGAACACTGCACATCCTTAAACAAGTTAGGCCAATAAAAACCGGATTGCAATACCTTTGCACACGTTTTGTGTGAGCTAGCATGGCCTCCACATGGCAAGGAGTGGCAATGGCGAATCACACTCTCCATCTCATCCTCCGGAATGCACCTCCTAAAGACTCCATCCGGTCCTCTCTTGAACAAGAGAGGCTCGCTCCAATAGTAATGCCTCACATCCTTGAAAAACTTATTCCTTTGGGCATATGATAAACCGTGTGGCACCTCTTCACACACAAGGTAGTTCACTATATCCGCATGCCATGGCTCACTCACTCTAGACACTTGAAGTAAGCAATCCTCCATCAATTGCAATTGCTCATCCCGGAATGAGTCATCAATCGGGATGTCATCTCTCTCAGTCTCCAATGGTGGTAGCCTACTAAGATGGTCCGCTACTGAATTTTCTGAACCTTTCTTGTCCCGAATCTCCAAGTCGAATTCTTGGAGGAGAAGGATCCACCGAATGAGGCGAGGCTTGACATCTTTCTTTGTGAGGAGATAACGGATCGCAGCATGATCCGTGTACACAATAACCTTTGCTCCAACAAGATATGACCGGAACTTCTCAAAGGCATACACTACCGCTAGCAATTCCTTCTCGGTTGTGGCATAGTTGAATTGGGCATCATCTAGCGTCTTGCTAGCGTAGTAGATGACATGTGTAAGCCCATCTTTCTTCTGTCTTAAAACAGCCCCAACGGTCACATCACACATTACTTCAAATGGGAAGCTCCAATCCGGAGGTTGCATGATAGGGGCAGAGATCAAAGCATCCTTCAACCTACAAAACGCTTCAAGGCAATCCTTGGAGAAAAAAACTCAACATCCTTCATTAGTAGGTTAGTGAGAGGCTTGGAAATTTTAGAAAAATCTTTTATAAACCTCCGGTAAAAACCGGGATGTCCTAAGAAACTCCTTACCCCTTTCACCGAGGTAGGTGGTGGCAACTTCTCTATCGTTTCTATCTTGGCTCTATCAACCTCAATGCCTCGGTGGGATACCAAGTGTCCCAATACTATGCCTTCACTCACCTGAAGTGGCATTTCTCCCAATTCAACACAAGATTAGTTTCCTCACATCTCTTCAACACCAAAGATAGATTAGCCAAGCAATTATCAAATGAAGAGCTATACACCGAGAAATCATCCATAAACACTTCCATAATATTTTCAATATATTCAGAAAAAATAGCCATCATACACCTTTGAAAGGTGGCGGGTGCATTACACAACCCAAATGACATCCTTCTATATGCAAATGTTCCCCAAGGACAAGTAAATGTTGTTTTCTCTTGGTCATCCGGGTGAATAGGAATTTGGAAAAACCCACTATAACCATCTAAGTAACAAAAATGTGAATGTTGAGCTAACCTTTTTAGCATTTGGTCAATAAAGGGAAGAGGGAAGTGATCTTTCCTAGAGGCCACATTAAGTTTCCCATAGTCAATACACATTCTCCACTCCGTAACCGTCCTAGTTTGGATTAGTTCATTGTTCTCATTAGTTACTACGGTCATACCACCCTTCTTAGAAACAACATGTACGGGACTAACTCATTTACTATCCGAAATCAGAAAAATGATTCCCGCATCTAACAATTTTAGAATTTCTTTCTTGACTACCTCTTTCATAATAGGGTTCAATCTTCTTTGAGGTTCAATTGAAGGTTTATGGTTGTCTTCCATCAAGATTTTATGCATGCACAAGGAAGGTTTAATGCCAACTAAGTCATCAATGGTGTAACCAATAACTCTCCTATGCAATTTCAATTCATTCAATAATCTATCAAGCTCATCATCATTCAAAGATGCATTCATAATCACGGGATAAGTAGAATTTGAACCAAGGAAAGCATACTTTAAATGAGAAGAGAGAGGTTTGAGATCAAGTTTAGGAGGACCTTTATCGGTTGAATGTGATCCATATAGCTCCACATTAGATGAATCCAAAGCCATTGAAGACTCTCCAAGACTCCTTGAAGCTTGATCAACAACTAAGGGACTTTCTGGAGAAACCACGACCTCTGGCACAACCACGGGCGTGAAATTGGAAGAGATGGCACAAATGGACATTACAGAGAGTTCCAAGGTTAAAACCACGGGCGTGGTTCTGGGCCCCAGACCGTGGTTTTTTCTGTATTTCAACACTCCTTTGTGCACTTCAAATTCAGCACTTGTCTCCTTTTCTAATTCATCCAAAGCTCGGATTTCTTCATTGCAAGCTTCCTCAACTCCTTCCTCCTTGATGCTCAAGCTAAGAACCTTCTCAAGTGGATCCTTGATCAATATTGAGCTCACAACTTATCTAGACTCCTCTTCCTCAACAATATTGAAGACATCTTCACCAAGGGCTGGCCCCTTCATCATTGTGGACAACTTGAACTTCATATTTTCTTCTCCTATGTTGAAGGAGAGGATCCCATTTTTGCAATCCACTAAGCATCCGGATGTGGCTAAGAATGGCCTTCCCAAAATGATAGGAACCGGGTAGTCCGCCGGGATTTCCAAAACAACAAAATCGATTGGCAAATAGAACTTCCCAAGATGAACCGGTATGTCCTCTAGGATTCCCACAGGGTGAGTGATTGAACGGTTCGCCATGTAGAGGGTCATCTTGACCGGCTTCGGTTCTCCTAGCCCAACCTTATTGCAAAGTGCAAGCGGGATAATGCTTACACTTGCTCCAAGGTCACATAGGGCCTCATATTGCACTTCTCCAACTCCAATTGGCACACAAAAAGATCTCGGATCTCGTAGCTTAGGAGGCATCTCCTCCCTGATGGTTTGAATCAACTCGGAAGATCTCTTTGTCATTCTCACTTCTCCATACTCCTCCAACTTTCTCTTGTTGGAGAGTATCTCCTTCAAAAACTTTCCATAGACAGGCATACCTAGAATTGAATCCATGAACGGAATGTTAATATGTAATTTAGACATGAGTTCAAGGAATTTACCGAAATGTTTATCCAAACGAGCTCTTGCTCGTGATTGTGGAAATGGTAGTGGTGGCTTGTATGGAAGAGGTGCCACATATGTTGGCTCATCATCTTTGGTCTTGTCTCCTTCTTCTTGCAATGGTTCTTCCTCCACTACTACTTGCTTTCCTTTGCCATTCTCCTTTGGTGAGGGATCTTTCATGCTCAACTCACTCCTTGTGGTAATGGCCAACACTTGGCCTCTTGGGTTGTCCCCGGTCTTTCCGGTAAGATTTCCCGGATTCCTTTGTGCTTCACCCGTCTTTTGGAACACTTGTGCTTCTAGCACCAATTGAGCCTTGGAAATGGATGTCACCGTGCTCTCAAGTCCACTCAACCTTCCAAGCAATTGTTCAAACATCATTTCGGTTCTATCCTTTGGAGGTTGAGCAAAACCGGGTGGAGGCTCTTGTGAAGCCTTAGGTGGTGGGGCTGCGCTTGTGGAAGCGGGAGGGTTCAAGGCACCATCCGGGTTATAATAGGAGAACCCGGGATGGTTGTGATTAGGCCGATAATTGTTTTATTGTCGGTTGTTGTTGTTGAAGTTCCTAGGGTCTTGATAATTGTTGAAGTTACCCCTTCACGTGTAGTTAATATCCTTCTATTTGGAAGCCAAATTGGCTTGCACTTACATTTGAGGACTCGCTAGATTCTTTAAGGTTGTGGTGCACAACTCCCTCAAGGACTTAAGCTCATTATTGATTGCATCAAGTTTGTAGTTGCTCATGGTGACTTCACTCACTTTATATACTCCCGGTTTCCTCCCATCACTCTTCCTATGGGAGTACTTTTCTATCACCAAGGCTTACTTCTTTACAAACTCCCAAGCCTCATCCACATTCTTCTCCATGAATGTTCCTCCAGAAAGTGATTGGAGCTTGAATTGACTATCCTCATCAAGCCCCGTGAAATAAATCTCCAATAGCTCTATCTTCGGTATCCCATGGTGTGGACAATCTAGGAGGAGGTCCTTGAACCTCTCCCAAGATTTGAATAGGCTCTCCTTATCCTTCATCATGAAGGAATTGATCTTCCCTCTTAGCTCGGTTATCTTGGAAGGTGGGAAGAACTTTGTCAAGAACTCGGTTGTCATCTCCTCCCAAGTACCCACACGTCCTAGTGGAATGGATTTGTACCAAGCCAAGGCTTTATCCTTAAGTGAGAAGGAAAAAGCCCTAAGCTTGTGGTTGTTGCTCTCCAATCTAGGTGGCCTTAGAGTCTCCATCAAGATCTCATAATTCATCAAGTGTTGATGAGGAGACTTTCCTTCCATCCCTCCAAATTGATTATGCCGGATCATTTGTATCACTTTAGGGTGGAGCTCGTAGTCATGGGTTGCGGGATCTCCTAAATTTACACCCGGACGGTGCACTCTTTGGGCTGGATCCATACGTTGCCCTAGCATTTGTGTCTCCCCAATGATGATCGGCTCAAACCGAACATTGACCGCCGGCTGCGGTGGTGGTGGTGGTGGTGGTGGTGGAGGTTGTTGACGATTAAGCTCCCTTTGCACAAGAGCTTGCCTAATCTCTTCAATTTCCCTCCTAGTTGCTTCTTGCCTCTCATTGGCAAGTCTCCTCTCATTCTCCAAAGATTCATCCCTTAGCCTAATTTGCTCTAAGGCATCATTCAACTCAGCTTGAAGATCTCTTCTGGCCATCTCCTTCTTCTTCTTCTTCTTCTTAATGCTCTTGGATCTAGTCTTAAGGGTTTTCTCCGGTTCGGGATCGAATGGAGCTAAATCCTTGCCACGAGATCTTCGCATGCACATAAAGAGTGAGAGATGTCCTGAAAATTCAAAGACACAAACTAAACAAGATCAAAAGCAACAAGAAAGACCTACACTATAAACAATCACAAAAAATGATTCAATCTAGACCTAGTCCCCGACAACGGCGCCAAAAACTTGTTACGCTAGAAACGTATAGCACACAAAAGTCTGACAATTTATAACTCGATATAATTTCCTAACTCTTAGCGAACCCAGAGTGTATGGGTCGTCTTGTAGCAAGGATAGTATTCCGAGGTCGAACATTCAATTTATAACTCAATATAATTTATAACTCGATATAATCATCCAAATGTACATTCAAGTCTATTCTATCATAGTCCAAGCCATAACCATCATTCCATTACCCTAGAATCACAACAATTCAGCCAACAACATGCATTTTAAGATTCAAACTCAACAAGCAAACATTCATGGCTTCCATAGCAAGAAAATGAAATGAAAGTGAAAAGATACAAGTAGTCTTAGCTGAATATGAGATGAAACAAGACTTACAACCCTTCAAACACAACTCCAAAACGTTCTTTACAATCCTTCCCAATGTTCTCAACAAAAGTCACTCGAAAATCACTCAAAAGTTCACACTAAATCTCTATCTTGATGTGTTGTTCTTCCTCCAAAATGAGAGTGCTTTTCTTTTCCTCCAAGAATTCCCAATATGGATAATGATAATGCGTGAGAGAATGTGGATGTCTCCCCTAGCAACAGCCTGCATGACCACTTATATTCTCCACGAAGAGCAAGGGTCGGGCAAAGAGATCGTGGGACACGTGTCAAAGCCGTCCAGAGAAAACCATGGCCAAAACCATGGGCGTGGTTCTGGCCTCTGGGCCGTGGAATCCCCTGTTCAACTCTCTTTGGATTATTAATCCATGAGTTTGTGCAAGGCATGCACCAACAAGGTCCTATGTGTTCTCCTTTGCTCCTAGCTTGCTCCTTAATGAGTCCGGAAGTGTGCCATCACGAGGAATGATCCTCGAATGTATCGATTAAGCTCAAAAAGCTCCGCAAAATACCTACAAAACCGACAAGAGTTCGTGTAGACGTCTATTTCGACAATATGCAAGAATTAAGCGTAAACGTCATGAACTAATGCCAAACCATGCATGAATAACGGGAAATACTATCTAAATGAATGCCTAAACTAACGTCATAAATCATGTCATCATATACCTAGATTTATTGTCTTATTATAACAATCTCCACCTAGACAACATAATCTAATACAAAAATTGGGAACACACATACAGCTCCAGGACCTTGTACACCAAATCCTCCTTACTTCTCTTGACAAGGGGCTTTCTCACTCATCTAACAATGACTGACATGAACCAAATCCAAGCAATCCTTAAATTTGTATGCGGTAACCGGTTTGGTCATCATATCAGCTGCATTTTGAGAAGTGTGCACCTTCTCCAAGATGATCTCACCAGAAGCTAGTAGCTCTCCAATCTTGTGAAACCTCACATCAATATGTTTAGTTCGAGCATGATACACTTGATTCTTAGTCAGATATATAGCATTGTGACTATCATAATGTACCTCAACTCCACCTTTCTCAACACTCATTTCCTCCACAATTCCTCTAATACATACTGCCTCCTTAACTGTCTATGTACTTTGCCTCAGTTGTAGACATGGCTACTAGTGCAAAACTGATCTCGAACATATAGGCCCCCCAACAAGAGTAAAGACATACCCTATAGTAGACCTCCAGTTGTCAAGATCACCGGCATAGTCTGAATCAACATACCCTACAACTGAAGGATCACCTTTCTGGCCACCAAACATAATTCCACGGTCAACAGTACCCCTCAAATACCTGAGAATTCACTTGACGGCCGCCTAGTGTTCTCTCCCAAGATTAGACATATACTTGCTCACTTGGATAACGGCTTGAGCCAAATCAGGTCTAGTACACACCATAACATACATCAAGCAACCAACTACACTTGCATAAGGAACTTTGGACATATCTTTGATTTCTCCATCAGACTTCGGACACTAAGCTAAGGAGAGTTTGAAGTGATTCACTAGAGGAGTGTTGACTGATTTGGAGTTGGCCATATAGAATCTGTCAGGCACTTTCTCAATGTATGTCTTCTGAGATAACCATAACCTCCCAGAACTTCTCTCCATGTGAATATTCATACAAGGATTTTATTTGCAATAGCAAGATCCTTCATATTAAATTCCTTGCTCGGCAAGGTCTTCAACTCGACAATATCATCAACATTCTTTCCAGCAATCAACATGTCATGAAAATATAATAGCAAGTATAAGGGAGATCCATCATTAAAATATCTCACATAAATGCAAGAATCAAGTTTCTCCTCTTCTGACTGGACAAAACCCTCTGGTTGCTCCATTTAGATCCCCTCCTCCAAATCTCCATGAAGAAAGCTGTTTTCACATCCATATGCTCTAGATGTAAATCCCAGCTAGCCACCAGTTCCAACACCAATCTGATAGCCGTGTGTCAAACCACAGGCGAAAACATCTCATCATAATCAATCCCCTTCTTCTGTGAGTAACCCTTTGCTACTAGTCGTGCCTTGTACCTCATGCCTTCTTTATTTGAGATTCCTTGTTTCTTCTTGAACACCTATTTGCATCCTATTGCCCTATTTCCTTGCTGGAAGAGGAACCAACGCCCACACCTTGTTATTATGAAGAGATTCCATCTCCTCAGCCATAGCACCTACCCATCCTTCTTTATCCTGACTATGAATAGCCTTTCAAAAGTTGGATGGATCATCTCCACCAATGACTAGAGCATAGTTAACCATCTCCTCAAAACCATATCTAAAGGGGGCCCTTATAATGCGTCTACTTCTGCCAGAAACAAAACTATCTACCTATTGCTGATCAACATCATGCTCATCACCTGCTGGTGTAGGTGTGCTAGAATTTGAAAGCTCCACCAACACTACTGATCTGAATCCAGTCTCTGTAATTGTAGGTATTTTAACTTCCTTTGCATGTAGAAGCATTGCTTGCTCATCAAATACAACATCTCGTCTAATCATCCGTTTCTTTGCAACAGGATCCCAAAACTTGAAACCCTTCACACCTTTATCATAACCCATAAAGATGCACTTCTTAGATTTTGCATCCAGCTTTGTTTGCTCATCACTTGGAATCAACACAAATGATGGACTACCAAAAAGCTTCAGATTTGAAAAGTCTAAGTCTGAACTAGTCCATATTCTCTTTTGAAACCTTCCCGTCAAGAGAAGTCCGGGGTGATCTATTTATCAAATAGACCGCCATACTCACTGCCTCTGCCCAGAAATTCTTTGGAAGCGCTGCATTCAATCTACGACACCGCACTTTTTGTACAATGAAACGATTCGTCCTCTCAAAAACACCATTCTGTTGTGGTGTCTTCCGCACTGTGTACACTGTCCCATTATCATATCTCAAATACTTCACTTTCCACCCTGTTTGATTCTCTACTTTTGCCTTCCACAATTTGAACTTTCTTAAGACCTCATATTTATGCTTTAGAAAATACATCCACACCTTCCTTGAATAATCATCAATGAAAGTGACGTAATACCTAGATCCTCCTAGTGACAACACCTGAGTTGGTTCCCACACATCAAAATACACATAATCAAGAATTACACCTGTGTTGTGTTGACCTATCTTAAAAGACACCTTCAATTGTTTTCCCATCATGCAAAACTTGTAGAAGTCGATCTTACAACTCTTTACACCATCTAGAAGACCTCTCTTGTGAAGCTTAATCATCCCTCTTTCGCCAATATGAACCAGGCGCATATGCCACAGAGTTGTGCAATCTGATTCAGAAACCACGGCTGCAACTCCACCCGCAATGGTACTCCCTACCAACTGGTAGATATTACCCGGTGTAATATGCCCCTTCATAACTGTCATAGCCCCCTTGCTCACCTTTATGCATTCCTTTTTTATTTTGAAGCAAAACCCTTTCACATGCAAAGTCCCCAAGGAAATCAGATTTTTCTTTAGAGTTGGAATATGACGCACATTAGTCAATGTTCGGATCACACCGTCATGCATCCTCACCTTTATTTGCCCAATGCCAACAACATCACAAGCCTTGTTGTCTCCTAATCGGACAAAGCCAAAAGTTCTAGACTTGTACGTCTCAAACCAATCTCTATTCGGAGTCATATGAAAAGCATACCACGTATCCATGATCCATACATCAAAGTAGTTTCCTAACATCTCATAGAGCATATCAGAATCTACACCGTCAGAATCATCTTTTTGTACCACGTTTGCTGATTTTGAAAATACTTCGGACTTCTTATCTTCATACTTCTTCCTGGCATGACAATCATGTTTTTGAAGTGACCCTCCTCCTTGAAGAAGTAACAAGTTACTGGCTTTTTACCTTGGACTTAGACCTGAATTGCTTGTTGCTTCCTTCTTACTTCTCTTTCGTCCTCCCTCTATCCTGGTTGCCTCTGACATACAACCCTTCACTTTAAGAACTCTCACTAGTATGGTGTCACCATTCGGCTTGTGAAAGCAACATTATTGACACCATATGAAGACTTATCTCGTCTTTCCCACACATCAACTTCATCACCAGATTCTCATATGAAGAGGGTAGAGAACACAACAAGATCATAGCTTTATCTTCATCTCCCAGTTTTACATCCACCCGAGCCAGATCCCCAATAATTTGATTGAAGATATTCACGTGTTTCACCAAGTCAGAACCTTCTACCATTTTCAACCCATACAATCTCTGTTTGAGATATAATTTGCTAGACAAAGATTTTGACATATACCGTTGCAAGAGCCTTAGTCTTTTAGGTACTGAGTTGTGCTGAGGCAGGGTTGAGCCGCCCCTACGCTAGTTTGGGCCGCCCCTGCGCCACTGTGAGCCGCCCCTGCGCCTCACAGGGTCTGCCCCTGCGGTTTTCAGTGGTTGCAGCCACCTTTGTTGACCTTGACCCGTGCTTTATGATGACCTCCTTTATAAGTCATACATTGCTTCTGATGAAGGGTTTGTTCATCTTCTCCAACCTTCTTCCTCTCACGTTCTTCTTCTTTTCTACCTCTCTTCCTCTGATCTTCTTCTTGGATCTTCTTTGGTCTTGTGTGAGTTTTGAGAGAGTTGTTGAGCTTCGAGATTGGTTTGATGATGATATATGTGTTGTTGAGCTATGGAGAGCCAGTTGTGAGATGTTGATCTTCCCTTCTGCATAAGTTCTAGCTGTGGTGAGTTCTTCTCTTCTTCTTCTTTCTTTCTTCTTTTCTTCTTTCTTCCTCTCTAGCTTAGGATTCACAAGTTTAGGCTTGTGTGGATCTTTCCTGGACATTTTGATGCTCATATATGTATATATATGTGTGTGTATGATTGTTGGTTGATGAAGAGGTGAATGAGAGCAAGTAAAGGATCGAAGAGAAGTCGAGGAACACCCCTCTACACACCAGCCGCCCTTGCGCCACCAGACAACCGCCCCTGCGCTGGTGTTGGTCCGCCCCTGCGTAGGAGTCTCGCCGCCCCGGCGCCTCCCTGTGTTACGCCCTTGCGTTTCCGGCTTCCGCATGTGCGTGTCCAGGACATACCTAGTTGGTATATTTCCTTCCTTCCTTTCCTTTGGCCTTGGCTTCAGGGTAGCTAGGCTAGCGGTATGTGTATGTGATGATGAGATGAATGTTGAGGTATTGCCTTAGGCTTTGTGAGTTATGATGTATTGTAGAGGTTTGGATTCGAGTTATGAGTTGAGGATGTGTATAAGGTTTAGGAGGTGGAATCTCCTAACCTTGGGACGATGTTGATATTGTTGTGCTTTGTTGATGCAGGCACTGATCGTTTTTCTGAGAGGAAGCCGTGAACAGTTGATACGGATTGCGATTGGGACAAGTAAGTCCTTGGGACTTATTTAGCGAGCAGTATGTGTTTGAGTGTGGGTTGTGGTTGTGGTTGTGGTTGTGGTTGTGCATATGTATGTTGCATTTATAACTTAACCAGACTAGGATGACCTTACATGCATATTAATGGCCCAAGTGTATGATAAGGGGCGGTGGTAACCTGCTTGGCT
The DNA here is from genome assembly GCA_033239045.1 of Fagopyrum esculentum. Lineage (NCBI taxonomy): Eukaryota > Viridiplantae > Streptophyta > Magnoliopsida > Caryophyllales > Polygonaceae > Fagopyrum > Fagopyrum esculentum. Next base: position 49,793,888 of record BSUD01000002.1, on the reverse strand, counting down.
CAAAATGGGTAGCTAGGGGGTTCTGTGTGACTGGTCCTCCAGGTGGTGATGATTGGCACCTTTCCAAACATATGTGAAAGGAAACAGAGGCGAGGTAGTTCTACTTCTCGTATCACAAGTAATGAATTAGTAATGGTATAAATTAAATAAAGATAATAAATGGATATGTGTGTATACATAGCATGGTATGATGTGTTGATGTGTTATATGTACTACTGCTTCATTCTTATTCATTTTTGTTAGCTAACGGTTTATAAAGTGTTGGAGATGAAATGCAGGTTAGGAAGACTGTAGAGTGAGCCAGACAGGGTGATCAGCCGAGGGCTTTTGTACATTAGGATATGCGAGGGTTTTGGGTTTTTTATTCTTGTATGGATATGATGTTGCCGTTTTGTACTCGGTTGTGATTTTATAAACCTTTTGATGTCTATATTGTACAATTTTATGTATTTGGTTTTTAATCTATCTATTCCTTGTTGTAAGATCCAATGAACTTGTTGTTAGGCTAGGGTCAAGATCCACTGTGAGATTGTAGCACGTAGCGCCCCGAGTCTTGGGGATTTGGGGTGTTACAAAGTTGAGATTGTGTGTTGGATTGGTGACAGGGATGGTCAGATCACCTCCCATTGGTTAAGTTCTCATACAACAACAGTTGGCATGCATCGATTGGGATGACCTCATATGAGGCACTATATGGGCATAGATATCGTACTCCGTTATGGTGGGACAAGCCTAGCAGTGTAAGTGGTTTAGCGCCGGAGCAGATTCAGGATGATATGGCTCGATTAGCGCTGATCAGAGAGAGGATGTTGGCTGCACAGAGTCGCCAGAAGTCGTATGCAGATAAGTGGCGTTGGCATCTAGAGTTCAGAGTTGGAGCTCATGTCTGGTTGAAAGTATCTCCGACGGGAGGCGTCAGACGCTCTGGCATAAAGGGGAAGCTGAGTCCTCGATATGTCGGTCCTTTTAAGATACTGGATAGATTTGGGAGAGCAGCGTATAGATTGGCTTTGCCACCAAGATTAGAGGGTGTTCACCTTGTGTTTCATGTGTCTCAACTGAGGGAGTACATACCAGATCCAAGACACACCGTCAGCTATGATGACTTAGTGGTTGAGTCGGACCACACTTTTGTGGAGCACCCGATTGCAGTCTTAGAACGAGGTATGAGACGCCTGCGTTCGAAGGACATTCCTATATTGAGGATACAGTGGTCGAGACGAGGACCTGAGGAGGCCACATGGGAGACCAAGGACAGTATCCAGAGGAACTATCTAGAGTTCTATGCCGAGATAGATGCACCTGTAGGATTCACGAGTAGATATTAGTGCCATCTTGGTGAGTGTATGTTATGTGTTTATGTGATGTGATGTGCTTTTGTGCTAGGTGTGATGTGTATATACGATCTTATTTGCTAGCGCGAGTTGTGTCATAGCTGGAGATGGTTCTTTCCTCCTGTTCGCTCCAAACGGTGTGTGCAAGCTTTAAATTTATAACCCTAGACTTAAGCTTAAAAACAAGGATGCGAACCCGCAGTGTACGGGTCAATCGTAGTAAAAGCAAGAAAATTCCAGGGGTCGATCACAGGGACTTGGTGAAACAAAGTCCAATACGGTGTGCTAATGTCAATGCTAACCACAAAAGCAATCAATACAATCAAAGATGAATAAGATGTCAAATAAAGCAAACATGCAATTCTAGGGATTAAAGCATCTAGTTGTGGTTCCAACTCAAGATCTATAGATAAGCGGACAAAGCTGAGATTTTTGCGTGGGGAAGGTGTTTCTAAAGTGGAGTAGATCACCGGGTAAGTCTCACTACACACTAATCCTAAACCGTAACTCCTATTACCGGGTAAGTCTCAAGGAATCAAGATAAAGAACTATAACCTCAAACTAACACACCATCTAAGGGAATAGAATCAACCTTTACCGGGTAAGTCTCAGGCTAACTCACAAAGATGGGATGGAAGCACACTCAAACCCCAATAAAGGATAAACCTTTATTACCTACACTTATGATCGTTGGTACACAAACTAAGGAATTACCGGGTAAGTCTCATCCTAAGCTTGCTTTGAACCAGAAAGGTGTAATAAGAATAGGATTTGGCAGACTCTAACACTTAACTTTCTGTTTTAGGTCGGATAAGTCACCTCGGTCAGAAGAATTCCACCCCGGCCGAGATGTTCATCAACCGAACGAGATGCTTAGGGTTAAGGTTAAAGACTCGAGCTTTCAGGATCCTACTGGAATCTAAGATTATTCTATCATTGTTTTTCCCACAACCTTCAGCCAATCACCCTAGAATCACACAAGGAAATTAGCCACTCATCATCATAATGAAAGTATTAAATATATGGGAAGAAGGTGAATATTTGAACAAAGAAGAATTTAATGAAAACACTTCAATAACTGAATCAAATATCACAACAAAGCGTTCCTTGGATAATAATCCAACAAGACAAGACAACAATGGAGGGAATTGAAGACAATCTTACAAAACCCTTCAAAAAGCTATAAAAGCTATAGTCTTCAATCTTCCTTCAACCTTCAAAAAGGTTCTTCGAAAACTCCCAAATTGGAGTATGCTGCTGCTGCTGCGTTTGTATGCGAGATGCAATCGATGTATGCAGCCTTCTTTTCGGTGTAAGCGGGTTTTTTTCAACTGTAAGCGGATGTTGGAATTGTGAAAATCCAACCCTTTTTATAGGAAAAATAACCCTCCAAAGATAATAAATCTTAAGAAGATATTATCCCATAAATATAGGTAAAATATATGATTCTGCATATCTCCTTCCTTCCAGAAGCTCAATCCAAAAATATAAGATTACTTTCCAATTTTAAAAGATCTCTTCCAAGAATAAAATATTCTCGCCGCGTCCTAGGTATTCGCCTCGGTCGAGTCGACGTCTCTGGATCGCCTCGGTCGAGATGAATCTCTGGTCAACCGAGGTGACTCATAACTGAATGTAGAATCTCTTAAAACTGGTCCAAAGTAAATCTTTAATCCATGGTTGTGCTTCCTGAAT
>BSUD01000002.1:49720194-49790849 GCA_033239045.1 Fagopyrum esculentum | reverse complement strand
TGCAAAACGTACCATATTACCTGCAATTACAACGAAACTAGGTGTAGACCTCGATTCTCGCAAAGGTAGATGAAATGGTAGTAAAATCACATAATGTACATACAAACATGCAGATTATGAAAGATAAAACGTCCAAACAAACCCCAAAATATAGACTATAATTCATGCTATCAAAATACCCCATACTTAGCCCTTGCTTGTCCCCAAGCAAGTTCCTCATATAGAAATCAAGATAGAATGGATTATAAGTCAAGAAAATCAATGAAAAGTCTTTCAAAAACATTTTATGGTGTGAAACTATCATAGATCACTCTAAGAGGATACTTCCTGGAAATTAAAAACTCAATATGATCAAAACATTTTATAAATATAGGAAAGTTGTTCATCTTTGCATAAAATCATAGAATGCATATTAAATCACAATTATCAAAATTAATCATGTATAATCCAGTTTAGACCGCTAAGTCAATCAACAAGCTCAAGGTCTCAAGGGCTTTCCAAAAGAAAGGTCAAGAAACGTGTAGGGTAGGGATGTATGTAAGGTAATGTGGTGCTAGAATCCGGGAAAAGGATGAACTTCACTTTCACTTTGACTTGCAACATCTTCCACCAATAAGCTTTGCTTATCTCACACTTTTTCTTTCACTTTACTTTTTGGGATGCATGGACAGAGGTGCACAATAACCGAAGCCTAGGAAATCAGCAATCATCAATTTCTCGAGATGCATCAAACCCTTGATGCACATACCATGACCCGTTAGGAATATCGCTCAATCCGATTTTGGCAAGACACAAACACCCGGCTATGTGAATGGTGCCGAGTTACTCATCTTCATGATTGACTTCCCCAAACCTATAATCGCTTTCTAGCACTTTCACTTCCAGCCCACTTTTCAACTTTAACTTGCTTTCACCACTTTGCTTGCTTCCAAATTCCCGGATAGGTAAAGGGAGGCAAAATGTATATGAGGGGCTAAGCATGATCAAGAAGAAGAAGAAGAAAAGAGAATGAATTGCCTTGATCTTTCCAAGAAGAAAGTGAGAGAACTTATGCTGCGGTGTCAACCTTCAAATTCAACATAATTTGGATAAAAACAAAGTATTAAACATGCCAATAATTTCAAACAAAGCATTTAGCAACTTAAGCATATCATAAAACATTTCAAACACATAAAGGATTTAAAATCAGTCAGTAAACAAGATCTTCACTGAGATCATATCCAGATAAGTAACACAAAATCGTTTTCGAAAACTCTCAGTTAACCCACCTCGGTCGAGATGTTCTTGGTTCAACCGAGGTGAAACACCTCGTTTCGCCAAGAATCTCCCCGGTCGAGGTCAAAAATTTTTTTTTTTTAAAACCATGTTTTTTTTCGGTTTCGACGTTTTTCTCAATCAAATAACCTGTAAGTATGCATGCAATCTCAGATAAACATATAAATGCAGAATGAAGCATAAATATGAAACTATCCGATATAATACATCAAAGGTCAAATAATACATCGAATAAATACCCCATACTTGAGACACACTGTCCCAGTGGGTAAAATAATTCTAAGGACAGGATACTCACCGAACATAGCTAAACTGCATGAAGAAGTAAGAAACAGCTCCTAGATAAGACCATCTCGGTTGGCGAAGCACATCTCGGTCGAGGTGTTCTGACAGTACCCGAGATGTATCTCAGTAAAGCTCGTCTCCTCAACTTCTCGAAATTTTGTTCTTCCAGTGTAGCTCTTGAACTGTGATCCTTCCTTTTGGAATACCTGGTTGTTGTCTAGAGGAAAACAAAAACAAAGCAACTATCTAAACTAGACTAGAAAACGGGAAAGAAAGCAATACCTTGGGTTGCCTCCCAAGAAGCGCTTGATTTAAGGTCGCTAGCTGGACCCTTCTCCATAGAATTACTCAATGTACCTTGAACACCATGGAGTGCTCATCACATCCATCATAAAATTCTTCCAAAAAGGTTCCGGTTCCTAATTTCACCGGCAAATGGTAGGATTTCCTACGTACAAGCTTGTACGATTTGGTTCTCACCGGAATCCTACCGGTCTTCCTCTTTGTCCATGGGACATAACTCAGTCTTTCATCCCATCCTTTCCTTGATCGAGAAAACAGCTTCTCGAGAATCCTAGTAGCTTCCCCTTCTATAGCTTGGGGATGGTACAAGGTCCTTAGCATGCGAGGGACCCCATACTTGAACAAAAGACACTTCATTGCCTTAACGGTGAAGTGCTTGCTAACTCCACTCCTTATAATCCAAGGAGCTTCTTCTTCCAACAATTTCAAGGAAGACTTCATCTTGATTTTAGGAGGTTCTTTCGGAAGAGACCTCCAACTTTCCGGTGCATTCCTTTCCTCCACCTTGACCACAGTCTCAGTAATTTGGTCAGGGTTTGCTGCATCTTGCAGTTCTACAAATTCTTCTTCCATCTCGGTCGAGATCTCTGACACCTCGGCCGAGGTCTCGGCAGTTGGATCGAGATCTTCCATATCCTCCGCTTCCACAAAAGCTTCAGGAGAAACTTCCGGTTCAACAAGAGGAATGCTTGGAACGTGCAACACTTCCTTATGCTCCTCTTTCGGCTTAGCATAGGATAGGGTGCTTTCCTTGAGCTCCTCCACCTTCTTCATCAACTTCTCCAATCTTGATTCGAGAGAGTCTTCAAAAGGTTGCTCATAAATGTTTTTAGGGACATTCTTCTCATCCCATATCGCAAGTTCACGCTGAATGACCTCTTCTCTTTCCCATTCATTGCTGAACCAATAGAAGGAGTACTTCTCCTCCAAGTATTCATAATGGTCCGCCCTAGCACTTTGCCTTGCTATCCAGGCTGGATCAAATGTAGTCATCGGAAATCCTGAAAACTACAAAACTCATAGAAAGAGTAGTTAGTAGCAACAGGGGCAAGTGCCCCGAAAGCAAACCGCAACCGGCTCGGTCTAGACCAAGTCCCCGACAACGGCGCCAAAAACTTGTTCGCTCCAAACGGTGTGTGCAAGCTTTAAATTTATAACCCTAGACTTAAGCTTAAAAACAAGGATGCGAACCCGCAGTGTACGGGTCAATCGTAGTAAAAGCAAGAAAATTCCAGGGGTCGATCACAGGGACTTGGTGAAACAAAGTCCAATACGGTATGCTAATGTCAATGCTAACCACAAGAGCAAGTAATACAATCAAAGATGAATAAGATGTCAAATAAAGCAAACATGCAATTCTAGGGATTAAAGCATCTAGTTGTGGTTCCAACTCAAGATCTATAGATAAGCGGACAAAGCTGAGGTTTTTGCATGGAGAAGGTGTTTCTAAAGTGGAGTAGATCACCGGGTAAGTCTCACTTCCACTAGTCCTAAACCTAAGTCCTATTACCGGGTAATTCTCAAGGAATCAAGATAAAGAACTATAACCTCAAACTAACACACCATCTAAGGGAATAGAATCAACCTTTACCGGGTAAGTCTCAGGCTAACTCACAAAGATGGGATGGAAGCACACTCAAACCCCAATAAAGGACAAACCTTTATTACCTACACTTATGATCGTTAGTATACAAACTAAGGAATTACCGGGTAAGTCTCATCCTAAGCTTGCTTTGAACCAGAAAGGTATAATAAGAATAGGATTTGGCAAACTCTAACACATTAACTCTCAGTTAAGGATCGGATAAGCCATCTCGGTCAGCCAGTTTCCACCCCGGCCGAGATGTTCATCGACTGAACGAGATGCTTAGGGTTAAGGTTAAAGACTCGAACTTTCAGGATCCTACTGTGATTAAGATCATTCTATCATTGTTTTTCCCACAACCTTCAGCCAATCACCCTAGAATCACACAAGGAAATTAGCCACTCATCATCATAATGAAAGTATTAAATATATGGGAAGAAGGTGAATATTTGAACAAAGAAGAATTTAATGAAAACACTTCAATAACTGAATCAAATATCACAACAAAGCGTTCCTTGGATAATAATCCAACAAGACAAGACAACAATTGAGGGAATTGAAGACAATCTTACAAAACCCTTCAAAAAGCTATAAAAGCTATAGTCTTCAATCTTCCTTCAACCTTCAAAAAGGTTCTTCGAAAACTCCCAAATTGGAGTATGCTGCTGCTGCTGCGTAAATCTTGATCGACGGTATAGCGTGATGTTGGAATTGTGAAAATCCAACCCTTTTTATAGGAAAAATAACCCTCCAAAGATAATAAATCTTAAGAAGATATTATCCCATAAATATAGGTAAAATATATGATTCTGCATATCTCCTTCCTTCCAGAAGCTCAATCCAAAAATATAAGATTACTTTCCAATTTTAAAAGATCTCTTCCAAGAATAAAATATTCTCGCCGCGTCCTAGGTATTCGCCTCGGTCGAGTCGACGTCTCTGGATCGCCTCGGTCGAGATGAATCTCTGGTCAACCGAGGTGACTCATAACTGAATGTAGAATCTCTTAAAACTGGTCCAAAGTAAATCTTTAATCCATGGTTGTGCTTCCTGAATGTAGCTCCAAATGACTCTTGACTCCTTTTGCTCCTTTTTGATGCAAAACGTACCATATTACCTGCAATTACAACGAAACTAGGTGTAGACCTCGATTCTCGCAAAGGTAGATGAAATGGTAGTAAAATCACATAATGTACATACAAACATGCAGATTATGAAAGATAAAACGTCCAAACAAACCCCAAAATATAGACTATAATTCATGCTATCAAAATACCCCATACTTAGCCCTTGCTTGTCCCCAAGCAAGTTCCTCATATAGAAATCAAGATAGAATGGATTATAAGTCAAGAAAATCAATGAAAAGTCTTTCAAAAACATTTTATGGTGTGAAACTATCATAGATCACTCTAAGAGGATACTTCCTGGAAATTAAAAACTCAATATGATCAAAACATTTTATAAATATAGGAAAGTTGTTCATCTTTGCATAAAATCATAGAATGCATATTAAATCACAATTATCAAAATTAATCATGTATAATCCAGTTTAGACCGCTAAGTCAATCAACAAGCTCAAGGTCTCAAGGGCTTTCCAAAAGAAAGGTCAAGAAACGTGTAGGGTAGGGATGTATGTAAGGTAATGTGGTGCTAGAATCCGGGAAAAGGATGAACTTCACTTTCACTTTGACTTGCAACATCTTCCACCAATAAGCTTTGCTTATCTCACACTTTTTCTTTCACTTTACTTTTTGGGATGCATGGACAGAGGTGCACAATAACCGAAGCCTAGGAAATCAGCAATCATCAATTTCTCGAGATGCATCAAACCCTTGATGCACATACCATGACCCGTTAGGAATATCGCTCAATCCGATTTTGGCAAGACACAAACACCCGGCTATGTGAATGGTGCCGAGTTACTCATCTTCATGATTGACTTCCCCAAACCTATAATCGCTTTCTAGCACTTTCACTTCCAGCCCACTTTTCAACTTTAACTTGCTTTCACCACTTTGCTTGCTTCCAAATTCCCGGATAGGTAAAGGGAGGCAAAATGTATATGAGGGGCTAAGCATGATCAAGAAGAAGAAGAAGAAAAGAGAATGAATTGCCTTGATCTTTCCAAGAAGAAAGTGAGAGAACTTATGCTGCGGTGTCAACCTTCAAATTCAACATAATTTGGATAAAAACAAAGTATTAAACATGCCAATAATTTCAAACAAAGCATTTAGCAACTTAAGCATATCATAAAACATTTCAAACACATAAAGGATTTAAAATCAGTCAGTAAACAAGATCTTCACTGAGATCATATCCAGATAAGTAACACAAAATCGTTTTCGAAAACTCTCAGTTAACCCACCTCGGTCGAGATGTTCTTGGTTCAACCGAGGTGAAACACCTCGTTTCGCCAGAATCTCCCCGGTCGAGGTCAAAAATTTTTTTTTTTTAAAACCATTTTTTTTTTCGGTTTCGACGTTTTTCTCAATCAAATAACCTGTAAGTATGCATGCAATCTCAGATAAACATATAAATGCAGAATGAAGCATAAATATGAAACTATCCGATATAATACATCAAAGGTCAAATAATACATCGAATAGTCAAATAAGTCAAATAAGTACATCAAATACCCCATACTTGAGACACACTGTCCCAGTGGGTATAATAAAAGTCTGAATAAAAGAGGACTCACCGGATAAAGAGCCGAACTGCATAAAAATATAATAAATAAAACCCTGCAGCTCCTCAGTAGTCCTGATCCGGCGGTGGTGGTGGTGTGTAGGGGAACTGAGCAGGATCATAGGGATAGCCCATGACATGCTGGAACTGTAGCTGAGCCATCATGTGCTGATGATGCTGCCGCTCCTGCATCTCCCGGATATCCAATGAAAGTGCAGCATAAGTGTCGATAACCTGATCCGTCAGGTCGTCGATCCGTCGGTGTGCTGCTCTGTCCCTAACTCTCTGTCTCCTGCGCCTAGCGGGCCTGACTGGAGAAGTCTCAGCTGGCGCCGGCTCAGTGTCCTCCTCATCCTCATCTAGATCAATAACGGGAGGCGCGCTCGTCCCAGCAGTATCTGTCCCTGTGTCCATCGGGACGCCGCCTCCTCTCTCATCAACAGTCTCGTCGTCGTCATCCTCATCCTCAGCCTCCTCAGCAGCCTCAGCAGCAGCAGCTGCTCCCTCTCTGTAATCCTCCATAAGCGGAGCCCATGCTGTCTGCCAAAAATGTGGGTCGTAGACAGAGAACTGCGCAGACCATCTGATGCCCTGAGGTGCAGTCCGCTCCCATGGCATGGCGACGTATGGAGTGGTCAACCCACGGGGAACCAGAATCCTCCGCGTAATCATCTCCTGCAGACCTAGCGGCTTCGGAGCCGCTGCTAATGTGCAAACACTGAGGTCCATCCCGTGGTAGGTGGCGATGTGGGTGACTAGACCTCCACAGCAAATATCCCCCTTCCCTTTGGCCTTGATCTTGTGCAGATCCTCTGCCAAGAGCAAGCCAAAGTCCGGGAAGCCGCCTGTAACCATGCAGTATAAAGAGAAGAGCTCCCCCTGTCTGATCTTCTGGGGCGTCTCAGTACGCGCCAGAAGCATCTCACTGAAGATCCGGTGGGCGAGTCTGAAGGCTGGGTGAAAGATGACTTTCTCCCTGGAATCACCAGGGCGCCATCTGTCTGCATGAGTGGTAATGTGGGCTATCTGTCCCCAGAACTCCCTAGCTACTGATCGGGAGGGGAAGTCTACAGCTGTGGGGGCAGGAAAGCCAAAGATCTCTCTCCAGATCTCTAATGGAACTAAGAAGTTCCGGCCCATCAGCCGGTACTTCACAGATCCCTCTGTGGGAAGGTAGGAGAAGGAGCTAACAAACTCTAGTGTCGGCTCTATGTAGGCTGGGGCTCGGATCTCAGTAAACTGATCCAGCCCGACTGTGGCAATCATCCTCCTAAGGTCAGCATCTAACCCTAGGCAGTCGAAAGCGGACACCTCCAGAAATCGTGGTGCGATAACTGGACGGCTCGCTATCCTCTCATAGTCTACCCGGCATCTCTCGTGGATAACCGGGCGGTAGGAACGGGATGAGGAAGGAGAAGGGGAGGGAGAAGATCTATCTCTAAGGGTGAGGCGGCGATCGGAACTCATCTTTACTTAACACTGTCAGACCACCTCGGTTGACTGACAAGCCTCAGAAATCACCTCGGTCGAGATGCAGTTCGACCGGACCGAGGCGTAGCAGTTGCGATTTCAATTCTCAGAATTTCAGTTCTTTTCCCCCTAAAATCACTACAAATGCTTCCTAAGGGGTACTTATGGATTTCCTCAGCAAAATCAAGGGCAACCAAAGCCCAATAAGCAGTAAACGAGTGGGTTAGGGTTTTCGAACCTTTTGCACCTGTTTCGGTCGAAAACACTCAATCTTCTCGCAGATCCGTAGTTGCAATCGACTCTTCTACCCTTTAATCGTGTTTTGGAAGCAGAAATCTTCGAAAACGAGCGAGAAACGGAGGAGAACGAGGTATGCTGTCGCCGCGGTCGAAATGGGGTAAAAGTGAAAACTGTAAAAAAATTTTTTCTTTTTATACTGTCACGAGGTCTGCTGTCACCTCGGTCGAGATGGTCTCGACTGGACCGAGGTGGTACGGACCGAGGCGGTTCTGCAGAAACCCTAGTCGCCTCGGTTGCTTCAAGAATCAACTCGGTCGAGGTGTTCTGACAGTGACCGAGGTGCCTCTTTCTTCTCAGAATCTCGAACTTCTGTCCATCCAGATGTGCTCCTTCCTGTTGTCTATCCAGAACGCCAAAAACAAAGCAAAGCAAAGCAAAAACAAAAAACTATCTAAACTAGACTAGAAAACGGGAAAGAAAGCAATACCTTGGGTTGCCTCCCAAGAAGCGCTTGATTTAAGGTCGCTAGCTGGACCATGATGCGTCTCAAAGGAGGTAGATCGGCGCGACCTCCTCAACAGGCGTTTCCGGTTGGTACTTCTTAAGTCTATGACCGTTGACCTTGAAGCTTCCGCTAGTCTCACCCCATATCTCAACTGCACCATGAGGGAAAACATGTTTCACAACGTAAGGTCCGGTCCATCTAGATTTCAACTTACGTGGAAAAAGACGGAGGCGGGAGTTGAAGAGTAGAACTAAATCTCCCTCGTTAAGCTCCTTTGGAACGATACGCTTGTCATGCCATCTCTTCGTCCTTTCCTTGTAGATTTTGGCATTCTCATAAGCGTTCAAACGCAGCTCCTCCAGCTCGTTAAGTTCCAATAGTCGCTTCTCGCCAGCATCTTTAATGTCAAAGTTCAACCATTTGATAGCCCAATATGCTTTGTGCTCCAGCTCAACGGGCAAGTGGCAAGATTTCCCATACACCAAATTATAAGGGGTGGTGCCTATGGGAGTCTTGAATGCGGTCCTGTACGCCCAAAGAGCATCGTCTAATTTCATGGACCAATCCTTCCTTGTTCTAGAGACGGTCTTCTCCAAAATCACCTTGATTTCCCTGTTCGAGATCTCGACCTGTCCACTAGTTTGAGGGTGATAAGCGGTTGATACCTTGTGGGTTACCCCATACTTCGATAGAAGTGCTTTAAACTTCCGGTTGATGAAATGCGTTCCTCCATTGCTGATGATGATGCGTGGAGTTCCAAATCGTGGAAAGATAGTTCTATTCAAGAATTTCACAACCACCTTGGCGTCGTTAGTGGGAGAAGCAATGGCTTCAACCCATCTAGAGACGTAATCCACTGCAAGGAGAATGTAGAGGTTTCCTCCGGAGGATGGGAAAGGTCCCATGAAGTCAATCCCCCACACATCAAAGATTTCCACTTCTTGGATGTTGTTAAGTGGCATTTCGTTCCGCCTTGATAGGTTCCCTGTTCTTTGGCATGCATCACAAGAAACAACAAAAGATTGCACATCCTTAAATAATGTAGGCCAAAAGAAACCGGAACGTAATACCTTAGCGCATGTTTTATCGGTGCTAGCATGCCCTCCGCAAGGAAGCGAATGGCAATGCCTTATGACGCTATTAACTTCATCTTCCGGAATGCACCTTCGAAGCATCCCATCCGGTCCGCGCTTGAATAGCAGCGGCTCATCCCAGTAGTAATGTCGCACTTCCTTGAAGAATCTCTTCTTTTGAGAGTACGTAAATCCGGGTGGTATTTCCTGGCAAACAAGATAATTTACAATATCAGCATACCAAGGACCTTTATTATCAGAAAGTTGGTGGAGGGAATGATCCGCCAACTGTGGGTGAATGTCAGAGAAGGGAGTAGAAAAATTGTTATTCTCTGTAATCTCAGTTTGAATCGTCTCGCTGTCGACCTCGGTCGAGGCGCAAAGGCGTTGACCGAGGTGTTCTTCAGACGCCTCGCTCTGTCCAGAAAGCGCCTCGGTCGAGGTACTGCTACTGGATCCGAGGCTGGAAATCTTCGTTTCCTGGACTAGCTTCTCAGTTTTAGCTCCTGGATCTTCTTCCAGTGCTTTCAAGCTCCGTATATTTGCATCACAAGAAGCATCTATACCTTCCTCCATTAAACTGAAGCTTATAACTCTTTCGAGTGGATCATTAATAAGGATAGAGCTCACCAATTCTCTTGATTCTTCTTCATCGTAGATGTTGAAGATATCATCAGTTAGTTGCTCCCCTTTCATGGCTGCAAGTAGCGCGAACTCCACCTCATCGCCGCCAACGTTGAATTTCAACTTGGCGTTCTTGCAATCCACATTGCAACCCGAAGTTGCTAGAAATGGCCTCCCGAGAATGATAGGAACTGGATAATCTGCGGGAATGTCAAGTACGACAAAATCTATAGGTAGATAGAAGTTACCTAACTTGACCGGAACGTCCTCCAAAATGCCCACGGGATGGGTGATGGAGCGATCCGCCATGTAGAGTCGGAACTTGACCGGTTTAGGCTCTCCAAGACCGATCTTAGTGCATAGCTCCAGCGGGATGATGCTCACGCTGGCTCCTAGATCGCAAAGGGCTTCACAAGTAACATCCCCAACTTGAATGGGAATGCAAAATGAGCCGGGATCTCTCAATTTAGGTGGCATCTTCTCCTTCATGATCTTTATGAGTTCCGAAGACTTAGATGTCATCCTAACTTCACCAACATCCTCCAGCTTCCTCTTCCTTGATAGGATCTCCTTTAAGAACTTCCCATAGGCGGGCATACCTAAAATAGCATCAAGGAAAGGAATATTAATATGGAGCTTATTCATCAAGTCAAGGAACTTACCAAAGTGCTTGTCAAGATGTGCTCTGGCTCTGGACTGGGGGAATGGAAGTGGTGGTTTATATGCAGGAGGTGGAACATAAACTTCTGTCGTTCCTCCTGCTTTCTGTTGCCCCGCCTCGGTTGGCATCTCGGTCGAGGTGTTCTTCGACTGGATCTGGACCGAGGTGGTCTGCGTCGAGCGAGGTACTGGATCTGCAGTTTTGAGTCCACTCCTCGTCGTGATGGCCATGCACTGGCCCTTAGGGTTAGTTTCCGTCTTTGCTGGAAGCTTCCCTGGATCTCTTGGCGCTTCATTCGCCCTATTAGCAAGTTGTTGTTCGAAGGACTTTTGGGCCCTCGAAAATGAAGTCATAGAATTCTCCATAGCATTAAGCTTGATCAAGATTGCCTCCAGGACTGCGTCCTTCTTTTCCGGCTGAGACGAACTTGATCCTTGCCCTTGGCTCTTCAATGGAGTAGAAGAAGAAGAAGGAGAGGAGAGGAAAGGGTTAGAGGAATCATTAGAGTTGGAGTTTGAATGATCGTTACCGTTGTTTTGGTTATTCGCTCTCCAATTGTTGCTATTGGATCCTCTATTGTTGTTGTAGTTGTTGTTTCGGGGCCCGTTGTTGTTGTTACGGTACCCGTTGTTGTTGTTGTTCCTTTGCCCTTGCTCTTCCTTCTTAGTTTGAGCCATCAATAGCTCCTTCAATTGCTTCACGTCGTTCTTCAAGGACGTGAGTTGGTTGTTGTTGGGTTGAGTCTCTTGAAAGTTGACTCTTTTAACTCCACCTTCAGCTCCTTGGTGGGTGTACTTCTCCATATGTAAGGCTTGCTTCTCAATGAAGTCCCAAGCCTCGTCAACCGCCATGTCCATGAATGTACCGGCGGAGAGTAGTTGGAGATTGAACTGGGTGTTTCCGTCCAGCCCTTTGAAGTAGATCTCCAACAACTCGATCTTTGGAATCCCATGATGTGGGCAATCCAAAAGGATATCCTTGAACCGCTCCCATGATTTGGACAAGCTCTCCTTGTCCTTCATGATGAAAGCATTGATCTTCCCTCTCATTTCAGCAGTTTTTGAGGGGGGAAAGAATTTGGTCAAGAATTCCGTAGTCATCTCTTCCCATGTGCTGATCTTTCCTGCAGGGAGAGATTGATACCAAGTAAGAGCTCTATCTTTAAGAGAAAAGTAGAAAGGTCTTAGCTTGTAGTTGTTATTTTCAATACTGGGAGGTCGCAAGGTCTCCATCAAGATCTCGTAATTTTGAAGATGTTGATGCGGCGACTCCTTCTCTAGCCCTCCGAATTGACATTGGCGAATCATGGCTAGAACTTGCGGTCGAAGTTCGTAGTCATGATCCGCTGGATCTCCTAGGTTCACTCCTGGACGCCTCAGCTGTTGATTAGGGTCCATCCTTTGACCTAGGGTTTGTAGAATTCCTGCAAGAAGAACATCTCGGACTGGCATCCGAAGTGGATGTACATCGGCCGGGGCGTCAGGTACTGGAATCTGCCTCGGTCGAGGATCAACTACTGGATCCTGCATCGGTCGAGGTAGAATCTGGTTCCGAATTGCTGCAATCTCAGCTTCGATTGCTGCAGTCCTGGCCTGATTCTCTTCTTTCTCTTGCCTTAGCTCTTCTTTGCTGAGACGTAGCAGCTCCTGCGTCTCTCTCAACTGGGCCGCAAGATCGTGATCGTCTTGTTGGGCCATCTTCGCTTCTCTTAAGCGTCTCTTGTATGTCTTTTCTGGTTCGGGATCGTAAGGAACGATTTCCTTCCCAGTGCGGGTTCTTCGCATATACCTAAGAAAGAACCTGCGAAAGTCACTCAAGTAGAGTGGTTAGACAAAAGGGGGCAAATGCCCCAAGAGCAAACCGTACCGGCTCGGTCTAGACCAAGTCCCCGGCAACGGCGCCAAAAAACTTGTTCGCTCCAAACGGTGTGTGCAAGCTTTAAATTTATAACCCTAGACTTAAGCTTAAAACAAGGATGCGAACCCGCAGTGTACGGGTCAATCGTAGTAAAAGCAAGAAAATTCCAGGGGTCGATCACAGGGACTTGGTGAAACAAAGTCCAATACGGTGTGCTAATGTCAATGCTAACCACAAAAGCAATCAATACAATCAAAGATGAATAAGATGTCAAATAAAGCAAACATGCAATTCTAGGGATTAAAGCATCTAGTTGTGGTTCCAACTCAAGATCTATAGATAAGCGGACAAAGCTGAGATTTTTGCGTGGGGAAGGTGTTTCTAAAGTGGAGTAGATCACCGGGTAAGTCTCACTACACACTAATCCTAAACCGTAACTCCTATTACCGGGTAAGTCTCAAGGAATCAAGATAAAGAACTATAACCTCAAACTAACACACCATCTAAGGGAATAGAATCAACCTTTACCGGGTAAGTCTCAGGCTAACTCACAAAGATGGGATGGAAGCACACTCAAACCCCAATAAAGGATAAACCTTTATTACCTACACTTATGATCGTTGGTACACAAACTAAGGAATTACCGGGTAAGTCTCATCCTAAGCTTGCTTTGAACCAGAAAGGTGTAATAAGAATAGGATTTGGCAGACTCTAACACTTAACTTTCTGTTTTAGGTCGGATAAGTCACCTCGGTCAGAAGAATTCCACCCCGGCCGAGATGTTCATCAACCGAACGAGATGCTTAGGGTTAAGGTTAAAGACTCGAGCTTTCAGGATCCTACTGGAATCTAAGATTATTCTATCATTGTTTTTCCCACAACCTTCAGCCAACCACCCTAGAATCACACAAGGAAATTAGCCACTCATCATCATAATGAAAGTATTAAATATATGGGAAGAAGGTGAATATTTGAACAAAGAAGAATTTAATGAAAACACTTCAATAACTGAATCAAATATCACACAAAAATCATTCCTTGGATAGCAATCCAACAAGACAAGACAATCAAGGAAGGAATTGAAGATAATCTTACAAAACCCTTCAAAAAGCTATAAAAAGCTATGATCTTCAACCTTCCTTCAACCTTCAAAAAGGTTCTTCGAAAACTCCCAAATTGGAGTATGCTGCTGCTGCTGCGTTTGTATGCGAGATGCAATCGATGTATGCAGCCTTCTTTTCGGTGTAAGCGGGTTTTTTTCAACTGTAAGCGGATGTCGGAATTATGGGAAATCCGACCCTTTTTATAGGAAAAATAAACCTCCAAAGATAATAAATCTTAAGAAGATATATTCCCATAAAAATAGGTAAAATATATGATTCTGCATATCTCCTTCCTTCCAGAAGCTCAGCCCAAAAATATAAGATCACTTTCCAAAATTAAAAGATCTCTTCCAAGAATAAAATATTCTCGCCGCGTCCTAGGTATTCGCCTCGGTCGAGTCGACGTCTCTGGATCGCCTCGGTCGAGATGAATCTCTGGTCAACCGAGGTGACTCATAACTGAATGTAGAATCTCTCAAAACTGGTCCAAAGTAAATCTTTAATCCATGGTTGTGCTTCCTGAATGTAGCTCCAAATGACTCTTGACTCCTTTTGCTCCTTTTTGATGCAAAACGTACCATATTACCTACAATTACAACGAAACTAGGTGTAGACCTCGATTCTCGCAAAGGTAGATGAAATGGTAGTAAAATCACATAATGTACATACAAACATGCAGATTATGAAAGATAAAACGTCCAAACAAACCCCAAAATATAGACTATAATTCATGCTATCAAAATACCCCATACTTAGCCCTTGCTTGTCCCCAAGCAAGTTCCTCATATAAAAGACAAGATAGAATGGATTATAAGTCAATAAAATCAATAGAAAAGTCCTTCAAAAACATTTTATGGTGTGTGACTATCATAGATCACTCTAAGAGAGTACTTCCTGGAAATTAAAAACTCAATATGATCAAAACATTTTATAAATATAGGAAAGTTGTTCATCTTTGCATAAAATCATAGAATGCATAATAAATCATAATTATCAAAATTAATCATGTATAATCCGATTTAAACCGCTAAGTCAATCAACAAGCTCAAGGTCTCAAGGGCTTCCCAAAAGAAAGGTCAAGAAACGTGTAGGGTAGGGATGTATGTAAGGTAATGTGGTGCTAGAATCCGGGAAAAGGATGAACTTCACTTTCACTTTGACTTGCAACATCTTCCACCAATAAGCTTTGCTTATTTCACATTTTTTTCTTTTTACTTTACTTTTTGGGATGCATGGACAGAGGTGCACAATAACCGAAGCCTAGGAAATCCGCAATCATCAATTTCTCGAGATGCGTCAAACCCTTGATGCACATACCATGACCCGTTAGGAATATCGCTCAATCCGACTTTGGCAAGACACAAACACCCGGCTATGTGAATGGTGCCGAGTTACTCATCTTCATGATTGACTTCCCCAAACCTATTATTGCTTTCTAACACTTTCACTTTCAGCCACTTCTCAACTTTTGACTTGCTTTCACCACTTCGCTTGCTTCCAAATTCCCGGATAGGTAAAGGGAGGCAATATGTATATGAGGGGCTAAGCATGATCAAGAAGAAGAAGAAGAAGAAGAATGAATTGCCTTGGTCTTTCCAAGAAGAACGTGAGAGAACTTATGCTGCGGTGTCAACCTTCAAATTCAACATAATTTGGATAAAAATAAAGTATTAAACATGCCAATAATTTCAAACAAAGCATTTAGCAACTTAAACATATCATAAAACATTTCAAACATATAAAGAATTTAAATCCAGTCGGTAAACAGAATCTTCACTGAGATCATATCCAGATAAGTAACACAAAAATCGTTTTCGAAAATTTTCTGTTACGCCCACCTCGGTCGAGGTGTTCTTGGTTCAACCGAGGTGAAACACCTCGTTTTGCCAGAACTGTCCCGGTCGAGGTCAAAAATTTTTTTAAAACCATTTTTTTTTCGGTTTCGACGTTTTTCTCAATCAAATAACCTGTAAGTATGCATGCAATCTCAGATAAACATATAAATGCAGAATGAAGCATAAATATGAAATATCCGATAAAGCGTGAGTCATACATCAAAGTCATCAAATAAGTACATCAAATACCCCATACTTGGGACACACTGTCCCAGTGGGTCAGAATAAGTCTAAGGACAGGATACTCACCGAACATAGCTAAACTGCATGAAGAAGTAAGAAACAGCTCCCAGATAAGACCATCTCGGTTGGCGAAGTACATCTCGGTCGAGGTGTTCTGACAGTACCCGAGATGTATCTCAGTAAAGATCGTTTCCTCAACTTCTCGAAACTTCGTTCTTCTAGTGTAGCTCCTGAACTGTGATCCTTCCTTTTGGAATACCTGGTTGTTGTCTAGAGGAAAACAAAAACAAAGCAACTATCTAAACTAAACTAGAAAAGGGAGAAGAAAGCAATACCTTGGGTTGCCTCCCAAGAAGCGCTTGGTTTAAGGTCGCTAGCTGGACCATTCTCCATAGAATTACTCAATGTACCTTGAACACCATGGAGTGCTCATCACATCCATCATAAAATTCTTCCAAAAAGGTTCCGGTTCCTAATTTTACCGGCAAATGGTAAGATCTCCCACGTACAAGCTTGTACGGTTTGATTCTCACCGGAATCCTTCTAGCCTTCCTGCACTTTAATGGGACATAATCTAGCATTGCGTCCCATCCTTTCCTTGATCGAGAAAACAACTTCTCGAGAATCCTAGTAGCTTCCCCTTCTATAGCTTGGGGATGGTACAAGGTCCTTAGCATGCGAGGGACCCCATACTTGAACAAAAGACACTTCATCGCCTTAACGGTAAAGTGCTTGCAAACTCCACTCCTTATAATCCAAGGAGTATCTTCTTCCAACGGTTTCAAGGGAGGTTTCATCTTGATCTTAGGAGGTTCTTTCGGAAGAGACCTCCAACTCTCCGGTGCATTCCTGAAAAATTCAGAAATTTTAATAGGGATTTCAAATAAAGTAGGAGAATGTACCTTGTAAAGTTCTCCAAGGCTTGAGACAAGTTTCATGTTGGATTGATAATCCACACATGAAATCCCTCCCAACTCAGCTGGTCTTTCTTCCACCTTGACCACAGTCTCAGTGATTTGGCCAAGGTTCGCCGCATCTTCCAGTTCCAGTTTTGCAGATTCTTCTTCCATCTCGGCCGAAATCTCTTCCACCTCGACCGAGGTCTCAACAGTCAGATCGAATTCTTCCACATCCCCCTCTTCCACAAAAGCTTCAGAAGAAACTTCCGGTTCGACCAAAGGAATGCTTGGAACGTGCAACACTTCCTTATGCTCCTCTTTCGGCTTAGCATAGGATAGGGTGCTTTCCTTGAGCTCCTCCACCTTCTTCATCAACTTCTCCAATCTTGATTCGAGAGAGTCTTCAAAAGGTTGCTCATAAATGTTTTTAGGGACATTCTTCTCATCCCATATCGCAAGTTCATGTTGAATGGCTTCTTCTCTTTCCCATTCATTGTTGAACCAATAGAAGGAGTACTTTTCCTCCAAGTATTCATAATTGGTCCGCCCTAGCACTTTGTCTTGCTATCCAGGCTGGATCAAATGTAGTCATCGGAAATCCTGAAAACTACAAAACTCATAGAAAGAGTAGTTAGTATCAACAGGGGCAAATGCCCCAAGAGCAAACCGTACCGGCTCGGTCTAGACCAAGTCCCCGGCAACGGCGCCAAAAAACTTGTTCGCTCCAAACGGTGTGTGCAAGCTTTAAATTTATAACCCTAGACTTAAGCTTAAAACAAGGATGCGAACCCGCAGTGTACGGGTCAATCGTAGTAAAAGCAAGAAAATTCCAGGGGTCGATCACAGGGACTTGGTGAAACAAAGTCCAATACGGTGTGCTAATGTCAATGCTAACCACAAAAGCAATCAATACAATCAAAGATGAATAAGATGTCAAATAAAGCAAACATGCAATTCTAGGGATTAAAGCATCTAGTTGTGGTTCCAACTCAAGATCTATAGATAAGCGGACAAAGCTGAGATTTTTGCGTGGGGAAGGTGTTTCTAAAGTGGAGTAGATCACCGGGTAAGTCTCACTACACACTAATCCTAAACCGTAACTCCTATTACCGGGTAAGTCTCAAGGAATCAAGATAAAGAACTATAACCTCAAACTAACACACCATCTAAGGGAATAGAATCAACCTTTACCGGGTAAGTCTCAGGCTAACTCACAAAGATGGGATGGAAGCACACTCAAACCCCAATAAAGGATAAACCTTTATTACCTACACTTATGATCGTTGGTACACAAACTAAGGAATTACCGGGTAAGTCTCATCCTAAGCTTGCTTTGAACCAGAAAGGTGTAATAAGAATAGGATTTGGCAGACTCTAACACTTAACTTTCTGTTTTAGGTCGGATAAGTCACCTCGGTCAGAAGAATTCCACCCCGGCCGAGATGTTCATCAACCGAACGAGATGCTTAGGGTTAAGGTTAAAGACTCGAGCTTTCAGGATCCTACTGGAATCTAAGATTATTCTATCATTGTTTTTCCCACAACCTTCAGCCAACCACCCTAGAATCACACAAGGAAATTAGCCACTCATCATCATAATGAAAGTATTAAATATATGGGAAGAAGGTGAATATTTGAACAAAGAAGAATTTAATGAAAACACTTCAATAACTGAATCAAATATCACAACAAAGCGTTCCTTGGATAATAATCCAACAAGACAAGACAACAATTGAGGGAATTGAAGACAATCTTACAAAACCCTTCAAAAAGCTATAAAAGCTATAGTCTTCAATCTTCCTTCAACCTTCAAAAAGGTTCTTCGAAAACTCCCAAATTGGAGTATGCTGCTGCTGCTGCGTAAATCTTGATCGACGGTATAGCGTGATGTTGGAATTGTGAAAATCCAACCCTTTTTATAGGAAAAATAACCCTCCAAAGATAATAAATCTTAAGAAGATATTATCCCATAAATATAGGTAAAATATATGATTCTGCATATCTCCTTCCTTCCAGAAGCTCAGTCCAAAAATATAAGATTACTTTCCAATTTTAAAAGATCTCTTCCAAGAATAAAATATTCTCGCCGCGTCCTAGGTATTCGCCTCGGTCGAGTCGACGTCTCTGGATCGCCTCGGTCGAGATGAATCTCTGGTCAACCGAGGTGACTCATAACTGAATGTAGAATCTCTCAAAACTGGTCCAAAGTAAATCTTTAATCCATGGTTGTGCTTCCTGAATGTAGCTCCAAATGACTCTTGACTCCTTTTGCTCCTTTTTGATGCAAAACGTACCATATTACCTACAATTACAACGAAACTAGGTGTAGACCTCGATTCTCGCAAAGGTAGATGAAATGGTAGTAAAATCACATAATGTACATACAAACATGCAGATTATGAAAGATAAAACGTCCAAACAAACCCCAAAATATAGACTATAATTCATGCTATCACCTCCATACTATGGTGATTTGATTAAGATTAGTTGGAGATGGTTATTCCTCCATGCTATTGTAATGGACATAGTTTGAGTGGAGATGGTTTTCCTCCACACCCTTGCGATATGAGTGTGGTTTGGCTGGAGATGGTTTTCCTCCATGCCATTATGATGTGGTTATGAGTTGGCTAGAGATAGTTCACCTCTATGCCTTGCTTAGTTGTGTGATGGTGTTGCTGGAGTGATGATTCCTCCGTGTTGTGCTTGAGGCCATAGATAGTTATAGGTTATGATCTTATGAGCGGAGATGAGATACCTTCGATAGAGAGAGTGTTTATACCTCGGCGTGTGGGTCCGGGAGGATTTGAGAATTGTTCAAGTTTCGGGACGAAACTTGTTTTTAGGGAAGTGTGATGTAAGAGCCTTAGTCTTTTAGGTGTTGAGTTGTGAAGAGGCAGGGTTGAGCCGCCCCTGCGCCAGTCTGGACCGCCCCTGCGCCTCATAGGGTCCGCCCTTGCGATTTTCAACGGCTGCAGCCACCTTTGTTGACCTTGACCCGTGCTTTATATTGGCTTCCTTTATAAGCCCTTCCTTTCTTCTGATGAAGGGTTTCTTCATCTTCTCCAGCCTTCTTTCTCTTACGTTCTTCTTCTACTCTTCCTCCCTTCCTTTGATTTTCTTCTTGGATCTTCTTTGGTCTTGTGTGATTTTTGAGAGAGTTGTTGAGCTTCGAGCTTGGTTTGATGATGATAGATGTGATGGTGAGCTATGGAGAGACGGCTGAGGTTGTGTGATGTTGATTGCCCTTCTACATAGGTTCTAGTTTTTGTGAGTTCTTCTCTTCTTCTTCTTCTTCTTTCTTTCTTTCTTTCTTTCTTTCTTCTTTTCTTCTTTCTTCCTCTCTAGCTTAGGATTCACAAGTTTAGGCTTGTGTGTAACTTTCCTGGACATTTTGATGCTCATATATATATATATATATATATATATATATATATATATTTGTGTGTGTGTGTGTGTGTGTATGTTTGTTGGTTGATGAAGAGGTGAAGGAGAGCAAGTAAAGGATCGAAGAGAAGTCGAGGATCACCCCTCTACACATCAGCCACCCCTGCGCCACCAGACAGCCGCCCCTGCGCTGGTGTTGGTCCGCCCCTGCGTAGGAGTGTCGCTAAACAGGGTGATCAACCGAGGGCTTTTGTACATTAGGATATGCGAGGGTTTTGGGTTGTTTTATCCTTGTATGGATATGATGTTTCCATTTTGTACTTGGTTGTGATTTTATAAACCTTTTGATGTATATATATAGTACAGTTCTATGTATTTGGTTTTAATCTATCTGTCAATTGTTGTAAGATCCAGTGAACTTGTTATCAGGTTAGGGTCAGGATCCACTTTGAGATCCTAGCCCGTAGCGCCCCGAGTCCTGCGGATTTGGGGTGCTACAACCGTTTCTCCAATTGAGTCCAAATCGCTTGAAAAGTTTTTAGATCAATAACATGGTATATTATCCCGTCTGCCAAACAAATTCGAATGACCGACGCTGTCTTCTCCTGCATCTCCTCCCATTTGTCGTCTTTCAACGAATCTGGTTTCGTCTCCTTCATCACATTCAACATCTCCTGTTGCGTTAGCAGATCCTTAACCCATCGGTACCAAAGACCGAAATTTCCAGTTTTATTGAATCGCTGAGCCTCGAATTTTGCAATGGAGCCTATCGACATCCTTGCTCGGATACCAGTTGTTGTGATTTTCGAGCTCGCTCGCTATTCTTCCTGGGCCTTCGGCCCAAGAAGAAGAGCTCGTCTCGCTCAGTCCTTGGCTCATCGTATCAGTATACCTAAATTTATTATCTTATTATAATAATGAAGGAAATGATGATGTAGTTGGTTGAGATTGTTGAAAGTTCGAGGGTTTTGATGGAAAAGAGGTATGGAACCCGATCACAAGAGAAAAGGGTGCTAAGGAGTATGATCTCGGCCAACAAATAAAAAGACCCCGGCCGCCAAAACCGCGGTCCTGATAACTAGAGATACCACGGCCGCGGTTTGACAAACAAATTGTTTTAAAAAAAAGAATTTTTTTAGCTGAACTATGAAAGGCCGAAACGCACCCCCTTTCTAACCCTTCCTCGTTCAACAACATTCCCCGACAACGATCAGAGTATTCGGAGTTCTCTACCCAGCTGACGCAGATGACCTCCAGGTTTGATAGCATGGAGAGCGATATTTCAAATATTCAGGGACACTTACAGCCTTGGATGATCTTTGCCGCCAATCCTTTGGTTCCGCCTTTGACCCGAGCTTCTATAGATTTTCGCAGCCACCACCGCCAAAGGAGTGATCACCTTGCTTGATTTGTCTTTTTACATTGTGAGTATTTTTTTTTCTACTCTTCTACTTATTTCTTCACATTGGGGACAATGTGAATTTTAAGAATGGGGTGGAGGTATTCGCAATACCTTTTGTAAGTTTCTTTTTATTGCATTGCATTTATAGTAGTTTCTACATCTAGTCACACGTTTTCTTTTTAACCCTTGCATTGTATCTTTCTTTTTGAAAAATTAAAAAAAAATAAAAAAGTTGTAAACTTTTGTACTTAAAAGATTGATATGATCCCTATGATAATATTGTTTACGGATTGGCTTTGATGATCTTTGTATGATTGAATTGATTTATGGCATATGTGAGAGTTGAATACTTTGCTAGAACTCATGTATAGATGATAATTTGCTTTTGTTTAGATTTTGTACGGATCAGTCACAATATTAGCAAAATATTTTAGGGTCAATCACATGGACTATGCTGAAATCAAGAATTGTATATAACTTCAGGTTGTCAATGCAAATCTCGAGCAACCAAGAACAAAGAATGATATAAATCGGATAAGGGGATGCAGATTCTAGAGATCAAAGTATCCAGTTGTGGTTTTGACTCAAGGATAACACGGACAAAGATGAGGGTTGCAGAGGGAAGGTATTTCTATGATGAGATAGATCACCGGGTAAGTATCACCATCCACTATCCCAAACCAAAAATCCTGTTACCGGGTCAGTCTCAAGGAACTAAGGAAATGTACTACTCACAAACCAACACACTACCTAAGGGAACAAAACTAACCATCACCGGATAAGTCTCAGGTTAACTCTCAAAGGTAGGATGAAGGCACACTCAAACCCTAACAAAGGATAAACCTTTGTTACCTAACACTCATCATCATCGGTAAGCAAGCAAAGGAATCACCGGGTAAGTCTCTTCCTAGGCTTGAATATAAACCAAGAAAGGTGCAACAATGATAGGATTTGGAAAACTATAACCTAAACTCAAGATCGGGCAATGCAGTGGGCAATCTCGTGCATTTCTTATTGATCTCGGTCGAGATCACTCCAAGAATAACTCGAGACGGGTTTCGGTTTAGGGTTAACTCAACTTTCCGGATCCACTCACGATTAAGGTCTATTCTTTCATCGTCTATACCACAACCTTCAACTAATCACCCTAGAATCGTAGGGGTTTTAGCCAACAATCATCATGTTCAAAACAATTATCATGTATGAAATCAAGATATCAAGAAAAGGGAATTAAACACTCACCAAAGGTTTCCAATAATCAATAATGCAAAACAATCAAACAACTGTCAATATTGTGTTCCAAAAGATGATAACAATCACTAAAATCTTCCAATAAAACCTTACAACTTATCTTCCCTTCTTTCTTGAACTCCAAGTAATCCTTCCTTAGATCTCTTTCCTTCAATCTTCCAATAGCCGTCTAAAGAGAATTCTTTGACGTTTCCGTGTTAGAGCGTCTCTCCATCCTCAACTCAATAATCGCCCTCTATTCTTATAGAAGAATTTTAGGTCAAAATTATATCTTATTTCTCTTGGGATGTGGGCTATCGATCTCGAGCTAGGCCCAGTGGCCATCTCGGTCAAGTTGCATTACGTGTGGTCCGAGATCAGTAGTGTATAACGTAGTTTTCTTCGTATCTTCTACTGAATCTTCCTTCCATCCTTTTCCTATGGTTCCTGTCTTTCTTCTTGTCCTTCCAAGTGCTCCATAATGTAGCTTCATGGCCTCCTTAGACTCCAATGCTCCGTTTTGATCTAAAATACGCCTTATTCCCTACAATTACAATGAAACGTGGTGTAGAGCTCGATTCTTGTAAAGTAGACGAATAATGACATAGTCATCAAGAATATATATATCCATGCGTGCAAAATAATGATGAGAAAACGTCAAAATCATCCAAAATATAGACTATATTTCATGCTATCAAAATCTTTTTGGAATGATTAAGGCAATTTGATTCTCTTTCTTTCTTCATCTTGATCATGTTTGCTTTAGCACCTCTTGGAAAAAAATGTATAAATTGCTTTTCTTGACCCATCCGGGAATTAGGAAGCATGCTAGTGTGGTTGGTGTGTGAAAAAGCAAATAATGTGGTCTAGTGTTGGGAAAAAAGGTTAAAGTTGAGGTGTCTTGTGTAGAAAAATAGGTTTAGGGACGTTGATCATGATGATGAGGAACTCAATACCATTCACATAGTCGGGTGCTTGTATCTTGCCAAATTTTGATTTATCGATAGTCCTAGCGAGTCATGATATGTGCATCTGGTGTGAGGCACCTCGTAAAATCCCGAGGATCGCTAATCACCAAGGGTTCGGCCTTTGTGCACCTATATCATGTTCTCAAGTGAAAAAGAAAAAAGAAAGAAAAAGTGCTTATTTTGGTGGATGTTGTGTGTTGTTGTTGTTGTTGTTGTTGTTGTTGTTGTGGAGTTGTTCCTTTTTCCCGGATTTGCACCACAAATCCTAGAATGCATCCCACCCACGACACTTTTCTTGGCATCTTCTTGATAAGTCCTCAAGACCTTCTTGCACATGTGTTTTGACCTAGTTGTTTAAATTTGATTCCTCATGATTGATCTAGATGATTGGACTTTGCTATGCATGCTATGATTTTTGATGTAAAGTGTGATTATCCTTTCCATGTCTATCTCTCTTTAACATGTAATGATCTATCTTTTGCCATGAAACATGACTTTGAGAGTGATATATGATTAGAAGCAATCCAAATATATTTTGTTTTAGCTTTGTTATTGCATATTGGGGACAAGCAAGAGACAAGTATGGGGTATTTTGATAACATGAATTATGTCCTTAGTTTATACTTGAATTTAGGTAGATTTTACCTTTATTTTTGCATGCATAGACATGAATCCATGACATTTAAGCTTAAGTTTGCATATTATTCTAGAATAGATGTCTACACAGATTTTTGTCTCGTTTTCAAACAATTCGGCGGATTTTGGAGCGGAATGGCATATATGAGAACTAAGCTTCAAGACGGAGCATAGTGAAACATGGTGGTGCTTAAAAAAGAACCTGGGACATCGTCAAAGGGTTGAGCAAAGAGCTAAGGAGAAGACACACGTACATTGGAAACCGCGCCCCTGACGAAGTTGCAAAACCGCGGCCGAGATCATTAATGGCCCGCCCCGCAGTTCATCTTATTTCGGCCATGGCCCATGCTTGTCTAACCCTAGATTCTTTCCTATATATATACCTCATGCCGACAAGATTTGAAAAACATCGACTACACGTTCTACTACTCTCGATTTCACACTACAACAATGATTTAGCTACAACCCTCGTGATTGAGAAAGATTTGAGAGAATTCATGGAGAAAGACATAGATTCTTGATTTCATTGCTTTCGGATTACAGATTCTACCTTTATTGTTGGATTGCTTTTGCTTTGGGATATTGAAGACATCTTGATAAGTATTTCTTTCTTTTCTTTTATTTTATTGCTTATGGTTTTCGTGAATTCTTCTTTTACCTTTCTTGATTTGAATATGTGTTGTTGGCTAAACTCTTGCTATTCTAGGGTGATTGGTTGATGGTTGTGGTTTAGATGATGATAGATTGAGCCTTTATATTAGATTTGGATGCTTAAAGTTGGTTTAACCCTCGTTCTTTAGAACTTCGGCTTGTTCTTCAGGAAACGCGGCCGCGGTTTATCTTAGAACCACCCGAGATTTATTCTGTTGATCCGTAGATGTTATATCTTTATGCTTGGATTTAGATTGCCAAGATCCTTGTCTTTGTTGAGTGTTTCATACCCTTAGACCCCTCTAAGGCTTACATCTAAGCTTGGGAAGAGACTTACCCGTTAATTCCCTTTCTTAGTTACATCCTATGACGAGTTCTAGGTAATAAAGGATTCAAAACCCTTTATTGGTTTGAGTTTGCCATACCTCTCGCTTGATTGAGTTTAATCTAAGACTTACCTTGTGAAGGTTAGCTCTATTCCCTTAGGTTGAGTGGCTGGTTTGATTTTATGTTCCTTTCCGTAAAGCATTGGAGACTTACCCGGTAGTAGTTTTTTTGTTTGGGATAGTGGTTTGAGAGACCTCCCCCGTGATCATTCCCATTATAGAAACACCTTTCCTTAGCGATCCCAACCTTGTCCTAGCTTTTAGAAGTCTTGAATCAAAAACCACAACTGGATACCTTGATCTCTAGAATCTACATTGCCCGCTTATCATATTACTTATCTTTATTGTCATTAGCTTGACTCACTCTTTGTTTCAACATTGGTATATTCTATTTTTTATTTATCACTTATATTGATTTCACATTAGTCCCTGAGATCAGCCTTAGAATATTTGCTTATCTACATAACGATCCATACACTATGAGTTCACTTATTTGTTCAGGTTTTTCTTACAAGTATAAATTTAAGACTATATCGTTCATCATATCACACCCGTTTGGGAGCGAACATACGTTGCTACTAGTGAAGTAGCAAAGGAGGATGTTTGGATTTGGAAGTTCCTAGATGAACTCGGTGTTGTTCCTAGCATTTTAGTGCCTATCGACATCTATTATGACAACAATGGTGTCATAACCCAGACAAAGGAACCGGGTTCAAGCTCCAAATCTAGACACGTTAAGAGAAAGCATTACCTTATTCTTCGCATCATCATTGATGGTTACATTAGGATGTGTAAGGTGCATACCTATGGTAACATTGCAGATCTATTGATCAACCCTATGCCTGGGGCTAAGCATAAGAGTCACACTAGGGATAAGGGTCTCAAGCACATTGGAAAATGTTGAGTATTGCTTTTATATTACATTGTGTATTTATGAGCGTTGAACACTAGTGTTATGTTTGACTTGATTATTTTATGATACATGATATTTCATCCTTATTTAAATATTGTTTTAATCAGTATTGAATAATATGTCCAAATAACTCATTATTATAATCACTTTTAAGTGTTCTAGTGAATGAAACCTCATTAAGTGAAATAAAAGTTTGAATAATATGTCAAAATAATTCATTATTAACATCACTTAAAGTGTTCTAGTGAATAAAACCCCATTAAGTGAAATAAAATTTTAAATTATTAAAATATAGTTCGAAATCATCAAATGGACATAGATGATTATATTAGTAAATATCTTATAAAGTTGACTAATAGCATCAACTTTCATGGGCTATAGGGACATGGAGATGTCTAGTCATTTACATATATGTGTAAGGATGATACATGTAAAACTGACTTACCTTAAGATTCTCCAAAAGAGATTGCAGCGTTTTAAGTTAAACCATGATTAGTAGATTCCTCCTACATGAGTATGTTGTGATCTCAGTTGATGATTGATAGTTCTCAAACATTGTTAAACGTTTTCCTTAAAAGGGAGTTATAAAGACAATCATTAGGATTGTCAAAAGTTGAGTGGGATCCATAGTCATACAAGATTGGAGAAGTCCTCCTGGTTCATGTATATTGTGATACATTGAACATGATTGATATCTCGTCCTGGGAGGGTGAGAACTAAAAATTTATGGCCATGCTCGGACATTTATTTGCAATCGTCCGTTTAATTGACAGTTCAAACTCGGAGATCAAGAAACACATTTAACATTAGATATGAATGTCACCTTATCGTAAAATAAGACATTAAGCGACAAATGTATCTTAAATTGCACACTTATTTCACGAAAAGTTGGAGATTGTATGAATTGTGTCCTTTAACTTAATGTGCAATGACTAACTTGGACTAGGACAATTGATAGAAATATACAATCCGGTTATTTTAGGAGTCGTATTGCTTTGTTAGAAGCCAACTACGATTATTGAGACTAAACAATTAAATCCATGACTATTATTAAATGGGTCATATGCGGTCACACACTTAGAGTTGACGGACTAGATCAATAGAAAGATGATTTTTGTTCTTAGTATATATTATATATATGTTAATAATAATAAGAATAAGATATATTTCTGAAATAAATAGTTAAAGAGTATTAATAATGTTGATTAGGGAGTTATTCACAAGGAGTTACTTTGGAAGGAGTTTACAATTCATTTAATGTATAATTTTTCTATATTACTAAAAGATGAGAAACTCAACCAAGTATTCTCCTCTCTCTAATTTTTTTTGGTAAGGTAGACGGGGAGCTAGGTGCTCGCCCATATTATTGAAAAACTAATAACGTAGCTAACAAGTGATAAGCCGTTGGGTCGCTACTCCTCGGGCATCGTTTTGTAACAAAGAGATAACAGAGGATGGTGGGTTCGAAAGCATAAAATATCCAAACGGAAAAGAGTAAGCCAGAGATGCCAGATGATCTGCAACCGCATTAGCTTCTCTGTAAGTGTGACGGAGTTGGACGTTCCAATCCCTACTAAGGAAGTCTTGGCAGCGCACTACCAGACTGAACAAAGGGTGGGTTGATGGAGGCAGCCGGTCAAGAAGCTTGATGATAAGCTCGGAATCGACCTCCACCACAATCTTCCGATAACCACAATTCCATGCAAGGTAAAGCCCTGAGGCAAGACCCCACAGTTCGGCCATAGGAACCGAGCAGGGACCGATGTTCATGAGAAACCCATTGAGCCACCTCCCGTAAGAATCGCGGATGACCCCTGCAGTAGTGGCTTGAGCCTCATTAAGCCGGACCGAACCGTCCGTGTTAAGCTTGATCCATGTGGCCGGCGGACAGGACCAACCAACCTGAACAATGGTCTTAGAAATCTTTTGCGAATGAGTAATCCTTCTCTTAAAAGCGGTAGTGAATCCACGAACGTACGTAGCAATAAAGGCCACACGAAACTCAGGAATGGTCATGTTGTTAAACACAACCTGGTTCCTCCATTTCCAACACCACCAAAGACACGCCGCGAAGCACGGAGCCCATGGTAAATTAAGATCAATGTGATCCCTGCGGGACAAGTTAACTAACAACCATTCGGAGAGGGAGCTGCAGAAGAAATCTCCAGAGTGATTCGCAGTCAGGAAGTTATCCCAGAGTGGGGCAATTGTAGGGCAGTCCCTGAGGAGATGGAGAATGGATTCAGGCTCGTTCGAACACAATGGACACTCCGGGTTGGAGCTAAGGTGTCTCCGAAATCTCTCCTGGTTAGTGAGCAGTCTTTCCTTCGCAATGACCCAGAGAAAAGTTTTAATTCGCTGAGGGACAGGCAGTTTCCAGATGAGATTAAATAACAAGGACATGGAGTCATTCGGGCGTACACAACCCACCAAGGCTCTGAAGGCTGACGCAGTAGAAAACACTCCATTTTCAGTTAGTTTCCAAGAGATACAGTCCTTCACTTCAACATCAGAACGGATATGGATAGATGCGAGGGCAAGAATGAGACCATGGGGAAGATACGGCGAGATGCGAGACCAGGACCAACCATCGCCATCGATCCAGAAATCGACAACCCTCGCCTCAATATCAGAGATAGGTGGGCTAGAGGTAACATCGTTTAAGAGAGGAGCAGTCCCACACCAAAGGTCAGTCCAGAAACGAACATGAAGCCCATTACAATCATTATCCAAAACAATTTGATTGTTACCCTTTCGATCTTCATCCTAGAACTCGAAGCAAAAGAGATCTAGACGCCGGGCTCGTGTGGACAAAGTAGAGAAGCCACACTTAAGGTTTTCGTTCTCTTTAGTTTATCTCCAAATAGATCTGATTCACGCATCAACAAGTATTTCCTATGAACAATCTATTGTTTCTTATCGATTATACTTGTAGATCCTTAAACTAGATGTTTAGATATGATCAGTAATTCCGCTTAACACATATAATAATCCTTCACCGACAACGCTCCGTACTGCCGTACATGAAAAAAAGTGCCCCGCGCATAAACCAATCCGTTAAATAAAAACCCAAAAGATCTCCCTAGATAAGAGCTAAATTTCCCATATATGGACTATAGTCTATAACACATATCAAGGGTCAAAATACACAAATTTGGAGTTGAAGTGCACACATTTTAAAAAAAAATCGTCCAAATAAGAGCAAAGTGTCCAA
This sequence comes from Fagopyrum esculentum, assembly GCA_033239045.1. Taxonomy (NCBI): domain Eukaryota; kingdom Viridiplantae; phylum Streptophyta; class Magnoliopsida; order Caryophyllales; family Polygonaceae; genus Fagopyrum; species Fagopyrum esculentum. The sequence continues at coordinate 49,761,422 of BSUD01000002.1, read as the reverse complement.
ATAGGACTTGAAGTGCACAATCAAGGGTCAATGTGCATACATAAAAAAAAATCAAAAAATCCTTCAAATAAAAGAAAAGTGCATAAATAAGACTTAGAGTGCACATATAAGGGCCAATGTGCACAAATAGAACATAAGATATAGCATACAGAATTTGCACAACCTTGCAGCTAACACTCGAATATTTCAATTATATGGTTGGTTAAAGTATAACAAGTTGGATTTGGTGCTATCAATTTACAATTGCTAAACAATTTCAATTGGTCTTCTATTTCAATTTGAAAACATTTACAATATATTCATATTTACCTGATAAGCTTTTTATAAAGGTTGAGGTAGTAACATGAATTTTTCTACGTGAAAAAGACATTTGCTATCTATGGCATATTCGTTGTGTATTGGAAAAAAGTATATAAAAATAATTGCATTAATTCTCAATATTTTTCTTATTGTGTTCTAAAAATATGTGTTATTGAAAATAATAAATCTTTTTTCTAATAATTATTTTTAAAAATCATTTGTCATTCACAATTTTTTAAATTCATTCGTATTTTTATCGATTTGCTATCTCACGTCGCTTATCAAGTAATAGCGACACGCTGACTTCTTATATAAATAGAAATAGAAGGTTCGAACATCAAACAAATGATATATTTTTAGGCCTTTTAACTAAGATCAAGACTAATATTTATTCATGTCGTTTGTAATATTTGTAGGTTGATCGTTGGTCGTTGTGACCTACTAGCACGTGGGTCGTTGGTACCTAATGATATATGGGTCGTTATGATTTACTCGTATGTGGGTCGTTGACCTACTTCTTATTTGGTGTCGTTGACCTACTCGTATGTGAGTCAGCAAGATCGTTGACATACTCGTATGTGGATCGCTGATCTACTTGCACGTGGGTTGTTGACTTATTATATTCTTAAGTTATATTTTATCATTATAACAAATATACAAAAACTTTCAAATTTTTATGAGAAGAATAAGTTATTAAATCTTTTTTGTATCGCTGATACAAACTAGACCCCTTAATTATTTTAATTACAACTAAAGGTAAAAAAATATTGGTTATTGGCTGTAAAACATGAGCCTATTTTATCCCATTAAATGCATAAGAATCGTGAATCCTAATTATGCTCATCTCTACAATAACAACCCACAACCTATTTCACCCAACTTTTATTAACAAATATCCGATTTTTTTTTACTAAGATTGACAAATATCCAGACATGACACGAGTATTGTGTAGAACAAAGACTCCAAAACTAACTCTTCTTTAAGTGAATTAGCATATTGTCTAGAACAAAGAGGTGCAACATATACAAGCCAATATGTAAAGTAATGTAAAATTAGCAAACGTAAAAATACCTTTCTGAATTACGACTATATTTCAAATCACTTAGTACCTTGTCATATGAACCAAGATTGGTTCTGTGTATGCATTAATTAATGATGTACGTGAATATAATGAAAGTGTTGTGTATTGAAGCATAAAGTTCCATTGTTGATGAATGATGATGATGATGGTGATCTTCTGATAGAAGCTATTGGATCGACGGTGTAAAGGAGATGTCCATGCATCTTACTTTCCTACCTACACTTATCTTTAATTCAGATTCTACAACTCTAACTTTTTCATGGGTTTCAGGGAGTGTATGTATATAATTGGATCACCTCATAACTTTTTCTTTTAAGGTAAGGGATTGAGTTCGTCTGCTTTATAGTTTTTAAAGATTTTATTTTACTAGCTCTTATTTCGGTTGAGATTGGGACAAGAAGTGATCGACCAATCCCAAGTAATACGCTTGTGACAAAATCTACGCAATCTTCCTAAATTTTTGATAGTAAAACCAATATTGAAATAATAAAATCCTTCTATATTTTAACAACCATTAATAAACAACTATATTTTTCTCGAATGAACTAGTAGTGAACTAATGAACAACCATTAATGAACCTTTATATTTATAGGTCAATGTTAGATGTACCGGTAAAAATCTATATTCATCACCATAACTACGCACTTCGCGTGTTAGTTGAGATTTAGTCAACTACGCATATGCGTGCTAGTAGGCCTTGTAGTTTTTACATTCATTCTCGCTAGGCCTTATCCCGTTTAACAGTCCTGATGGAAATTGTAAAATCGCTACAACCTTATTTGAGAAGGGGAGTAGAAACCGAGAGTACGATCACAATGAAGTCATCGGTGGTAGTAGAATTGTGCTAGATGTCCTTCTCTCTAGGTATTTGAAAAGCGAATCGAGTCGGTGGAAGAGTAAAAAGATGCGATTCTTTTAGCAGATTAGGTTAGTAGTAAAAAGATGTTGATCGGGTTATCTCATTATCTCTAATCCTAAATGTACTTAGGTGTCAACTACGAAAGCAAGTAAAAGTGGGTGGGGGACTTAAATTGTTCGATTGGAAGATGCAAAGAGTCTAAAGAAGAGAGGAAGGTGGAAGAGAGAACAAGAACATGTGAGTTGTGAGGCAAACACCAAAGCATGTAAAGACTGTGATTCCCCTCTTAGCTTTCACCATAATAAAGTAGGGAACACGAGAGGCCCATGTGAACCTCACACCATAGCTACTTGCACCACTCTAACCCTCATTCGATGGTCCTTCAACACTCCAATTTTCCTATCACTTCTTCTCATCCACCAAAACTATTTCCATATTCATCCTTTTTTCACTTTCTAGTGTTATCTCATGTTGTGCCATCTTTACTTGTCTATCACCAAAACTATTTCCATTTTTTATGCAAAATATCACCTAACCTTTTCATCCATATACTTATTTTAAAGCATTTTCTAGATACTAAATTAGTGTTATATATATATAGATACTTACTCATATGTAAACAGGTCTTACCATGTGAACATGTAAACACCGAATATATGTGACTATACCACCGAGTATACGTGACTATACCGCCGAATATATAGAGTCAGGTCCGGCGAATATTTCTTCCATTAATAACACGATTTTTTTTCCTTTAATATCGTCTAATCTCAGTCATTTATTTAACGATCTAACGGATAGAGATTGTTCTCATTTTACATGGTAATAGCTGTTTACATGGAAGTCAACCCCTATATATATATAGAGAGAGTTACGATCCGATTGTAACCTTTCTTAGAGCAGGGAGTAATAAGATCTAACATCCATTAGAATAAATAATGAACGTCCACGATAAAAGGTGCATAATAAGCGTTAATGGAGGAGTTTCACAGGATTGTTCACATACTATTAACTAGTAGTTAATAGATTGATATACTAGCAAATAAAATATCTTATTTATGGATGAATTATTCTTCAAATACAAACAAAATAAATCCCAAAATTTAAATATAGATCGTTAGCGCAAGCCAATGATCGTTAGTTAAAAAACTTGTAGTTTAACGATCGTAAAGTTTATTTTCTGTATAACGATCATTAAAATGATCATTAAACCAGCTTTAAGCGCGCTTAAATTTTATTTTTTAAAAATTTATTTTTCCTATCGATCGTTACAATTGTTAGCCTATGTAAAAAACAATTGTATCGTTATTTTTTTTGCATTGCATCAGCTGGTTAGCGCAGGCTAACGAGCGTTATCCTATGTACATACATCACGTATGTGTTTTACGTTAAAAATAAAAACTAAAGAGTTCTAACTTGTCAAATTGGTAATAGGGTTGATGAGAGGGCATATGAACCAAAGTTTAAATCTTGAGCGGTGTTCTAAAAAAATGTTTTTTCATAACAAACTCAAGTAGCGAACGTGTTTCTAAAACAAAAGAAAATTAGCGATCGTTACTTTTGTATATCCCTATTAGCGTTCTTAATTTTCAATAAAAAAATTTCGAATCTATTATTGTAATTCTATTTCGACAATAAAATATCATGATCAATAATAATTCAATATTACTATGTACAACTATTAATCCTGAATGATCAAACAAACAAAATATACGGTTAATATATGTCTTTACTCTCTATTCTAAAAAATGTTCCTATATGATTTTCTCTCTACATATAATTTTTATTTTTAGTATTTCCTATAAAAGAAACTAAATTATCATCTACAATCTTAAAATTAAAATTTAATTGCATCGTATATGTCCAATCATGTATTACAATAGTTTTATTCATAAATAAATCATAATTGTAGTAGTTATTGTATATCGTTATTTATAGCATAAACTAATGAATATAATGAGATATTAATGAGATTATTGAATTAATAAAAACTTTTTTGTATTAGAAATATAAATTAGAACTCTACGCAATTAATATATTTTTAATAATTTAAAAGTAAATAGGAGAGATAATCATATCTAATAACCTATATCCTTAAATTAACGTTTCACGTCATTGTTTTCTTTTCATTTCATTTCTGAGATCTACGCTTTACATCATTCTCTCTCGAAGGCTCTCTCCTCTCCGGTACCGTCACTCGCTTTCCCTCGGAAGTGTCTTCATTGCTTCTCGCCGGAATTGAATCACAGTTGTAATACCCGGGTTTCAGAATTTTCATCGATTTAATTTGGATGAAAGCAAGTGATGTTAAAGACGATTTAATTGAAAAAATTATGAGGTATGATGATGCGAAGTTAATTGACGTTATTTTGCGGGATTAAGGTTTCTTAACTTACGAGATACTCCCGGCAGCTAATATTCATCTTCTTCCCCGTAGAAACCCGAAACACTATTCACATTAGCTCGTTCTCTGCCGCTTTTACTCGAGCCGGAACCTAAAAACCCTTGTCGGAACGAAGAGTCAAGTCGCCTCCTCCCCGTTCTCGTTGAGCCACCGTTAAAACCTCCATCATCGCCTCGTCAACTGTCGTCCGCCTTTGGAACGAAGAAGTAGACCTTGCCCGGATTCAGCTCTGTCGGGAAAGGTGCCGCCAACCACCTCCAATCACGCCCGGGTATGGGCATGGTTGAAAGCCCAACACACCTATCGGACCGGGCGGATCCGGACATAATCCAAAGCACGCCCCGCCCGGATTATAAAAATATTAAAAATAAAAAAAATAACATTAAGCAATTTACATTTAACTATATTAAATAATTAGATATATGTATATAATATACAATGCTTGGATCCGGACAACATCCAAAGCACGCCACAATCAGTATCCAGCCGAAAAAATGAGGAAAAAAAATCACAATGCTTGGATCCGGTTCGAGCACGAAAAGTATCACCTCTACTTACAAATCGAGTTGATCGCGTGCGAATCTGAGTCCACAGATTTAATTCTATCTTATATTTCTATCCCCTTATTTTCTTTTGATTTTAGTTATCTTTTAGCTCGTTCATTCGGACATATTCATATGTCCTATTAGGTTAAGGGTTAGCCTTGTCCTAAATAATGAAAACTTTTAGGTCATCATTTGTTATTCAATTTTGTATTCAGTTTTCTATTGCAGATATAATTTTTGTTAGTCAAAACATGTGTACCAAAATATTTTTGTGCAGTTCGGGTGCAACTTGCATGATTATTGTTGCTTAATTATGTATTTTTTGACGATTAATTACCTTATATGTTATCATAGCTTTTATTAACTACGCAAGATGTGAGAGATGTGTTTAGATGATTTGATATGTTTCAAGTGTATCAATGCTGATTTGTACAATATGCAAGATCACACGAAATATACCTCAATTCTATACAACATGCAAGAGTTGTATATGGATGCTTGTAGCTAACATTATTGACATAATAATTGATTTAGAGTTGTTGGAATTTACGTATCATCTATCACAACTCCTGTTTTTCTCGATAGAAAAACTTGTTTATGAGAATTTTGTGGAGTTGGTCTCAAATAGAAATTGAAGAAAGAATTAATGCCATCTAGAAAGTGAGAATTTAAAAGAAAGTAATCGAAAGATGCATGGTGATAACGCTCAAATTAGCATCTTTTTCCATCACCATTATATTCTATCTATTACTTTTATGGGCTTAATAACATATTTTATTGGTATATTTCATATTTATTAGTGTCTCCGAGACTTACCTGTTAGTATATGTAATTATAGGTATTTTTTCAGTTAGTTTAATGAATAAATGCATCCTAAAAAGTTAAATAAAAAAAATTATCTCTAAACATATTATAATAATCTACCTTTATAAAACATATAAAAAGATATTTTTGATCATTTAGCCAAAAACTTTAGGAGTAAGTATTCCCTATATATTAAAAATAAAAGTCTAAAGCATATAATCCTAACTACGCGTAAGATTAAGTTTTTCTGGTCATAAATATATCGAAAAAGCTAAATGCACGAGGTTTGTTTTACTAGCGTAAAAAACAAACGCATTCTGATGGCGCTCAACAAGTAAAAAAAAAAGAAATAATTAGAGAAAGAGGATCCCAAAATTTTTCATTTTGTAAAATGGGCCTCTAATAAACTAGCTACATAAAATAGGTCGGAAAAGTATAAACTAGGCTACTGTGGACATTGAATTGAAAAGAGAGGGGTGCAGGCTTTTTTTTGAGATGATTTGATGTTAATTTTTTGGAAGAAAAAAAAAACACTACTTACCCACAAATAGATTACCCAGAAATATATTACCCCGAAATACATTACCCAGGAATTTTGAGATTACCCAGAAATAGATTACCCAAGAAGTTTGACATTACCCAAGAAGTTTGACTGTTTTAGATTACCCCGAAATACATTACCCAGGAAGATGAGAAATTTCAGCTTACCCCGAAATACATTACCCAGGAAGATGAGAAGTTGGAGATTATCCATGGATACAAACAAACACTGCTTACCCACAAATAGAAAATGTAAACAAATGTAATAACCAGAAATTTTAAACTCCATTAAACCTGAATTTAACCGTTTTCCGACACGTAAACCTTAAATAAATAAATACATAATTAAAATAAAATAAAACGAGTGATATTTCCGCAAATGTCGTACCGATCCGTACGAGTAACGGGTTTCGCTTCAGCTCGTGTCTTAAAGTAAGAGTGGGCCCAATTGCAATAAGCACCGCAGGTTTAGCCCATCCTTATAATCCAGCCCATCACTAATCTCCTAATTAAAACTAATTAACTAACCTAACCCTAATCTAACCAGTTAACCTTCCTCACCTTCTTACGCTGCACGGCCGCCTGGGAGAAGACACGCTCACCTCGCCTGGGAGAAGAGACTCCACGCCGCCGCCACCACCGCGCCGCCTTGTCGACCACCAGGACCACGCAACAACCGGACCGCCGGGAGGAACTTGCAGCCACGCTGATCGAAGCCGGAGCGAGACCTTACGCAGTGGTAAGTCGCTCGTCCCTCTCTCCCTCTTCCGTTCGATTCACCGTACCGAACCGACTCCCCTCAACACTTCGACTACAGGCCTCGTCGCCGACCGCCGTGCTGCCGCCGAGCCAGTCGTCGTCCTGCAGTTCCGCACACCAACGCCGTCGACCGCAGGTTAGCCGCTTCCTTTGTCTGTCCCTTCCCTACCTCTCTATTCTCGAGACTCACCAGCAGCAGATCTCGGCTTCACCGGCAGCAACGCGCAACCACAGTGAGGACGGCAAAGGCACCGATCGAGACCGTGACGAGTTGCCTCCTCTACTGCAGTGTTTCTGCAGTGTATTCAGCCAAGGGGGGGTAGTGCACTGTGGGGAGCACTTTCGGACCAGCCTTACTCGTACGAAACCGCAGGCGAGAAACGAAATCTCAGTCTCGTGGCCTACCCTTGACTCGCCGGAAAGAGGGTGTTGCGCCGGATCGAAGTAACGCCGCCGGTGAGTCTACTGTCCAATGTAAAAGTTTGTAGATGAGTATGTAGTTCTTCTGTTGAGTTTAAGGGGGGGTGCTCCTGTTTATTGATTCCTAGTTAAATGCTATTGTGGTTGCTATACTATTGATATAGGGGGGTGAGATGTAAGTAAAGTACGTATTATATTATACAAATGAAACGTATACAAATGAAGTATACAAATGAAGGATTGTGGGTTATATTATACAAATGAAGGATTGAGAGTACGGATGCGTGTACATATGTATCGTTAAGTATAGGGTACCGAAACGGATATATATAAATATAGAAGTACGAGATCGAAGCGAAAGAAGTATGTATGTGCGTATAGGTGTACTGAACAGAAAGTGAGGGTTGGAGACTATATATATAATTATATTTTTGGCACTGTAGTTTACCTATACATGAATATATATAGATATACTAGACGGGAGAGTGTAAATAGATTTTTCAATAGATGGAAATTTTGAGATATATATATGTAGATATATATATATTTTTTTTTTGGTATGAGATGGGAGAGATAAAAATAGGTAGAGATATCTATAGGTATACCGAGTAATTACATAATTATAAGTGAGTTAAGGAGAAAGGTTAAAGTATAACGGTATAATATATGGAGTAGAGTAGATTGGTAACCGGAGAGAAGGAATGTTGTCCTTCTTCGAGTGTCTCGAGCTTGACCTTATAACCTATAAGTATCTATCCAAGAAACTTAATTTATGGGAAACAAGAAATGAAAGAAATGAGGAGAATTCCAGAATAAACTTTTAGAGTTTACGATACCAAGGGTAAAATGGTCTTTTACCATAAGAGAGCTTTTTCCGTAATTCCTTCGCATGAGGTTGGACATCGAGGTGTGATTTTGATACACCTGCCTTATTTGACAGGAGTTTGAGTTACCACGAGTACGGACTGTTGAGACGTGTTAGAGTGTATTTTGCCTCAGGTAAGTCCTTGCGACTTACTTAGCCAGTTTCTGAGTGTTAGTTGAATGATAGTAGTGGTGTGTGCTATTGCGTGATTTAAAAATAATAACTTGCTAGGACGACTGTTATTATTACGTTTAAGGCCCAAGTGTATGTATAACGGGTCGTGACATCACTGCCCAGCTCTGACAGGAGACTGGGAGGTTCTCTATACCCAGACCATGCAGGTACAAGGTGAGATGCATCGGATCCATTCCTGATGGTTACACGGGGGCGGAGGCGAGGTTTGGGAATCCCTCGTGTCACAAAATAAGTATCACTAGAGTGAACGAGTAAATTAAAGCAAGATAATAAAACGGACTTGTTTGAAAGCATGCTGAGTGTTTATGTTTATCTGAGTGTGTTTGTGCTGCTATTATTCTGCTAATATTTAGATAACTAGCTAACGGTTCTTCTTGTTGTTATTTTAGACTTACCGCAGGTTAGATCAGCAGCTGAGTGATCCGGAAGTAGTGGTCAGCCGGGTCTCCGTACTCCTTAGAACGGGGTTGGGGTTGTTTTGTCTTTCCTTTCTTTTGGTTAAGACAGTTGTTCTTTTCTTTTGTTTAAGTACGTTAGGCTGCTAGACAGTGTTGCATTCATTTCTAAAAAAATAAAAACATGGTTTTTATGAATTTCGGTTTCTTTATTTGTGTCTTGTTGCAAGATCCTAGTAATGTTGTTGTCAAACTGAGGTCGGGACCCATTGTGAGGTCCTAACCAGTAATACTCCGAGTTTTGAGAATTCGGGGTGTTACAACATGGTATCAGAGCTCTAGGTTGGCATCAATGGCATTTGAAATCTTCTGAAGGACCGAATAAGTTTTAAGTAGAACCCGAAAAGGGGTCTGAGTTTTAAAAAGAGAATTTTTTGGTTTTCAAATGCATGCATAGTCTGGTGGGGGATAGAAAAGTACGGCTGACCACCACTACTACCGCGGATCTTAGTTTGCTTAGTATGGACTTTAGGTTTTACTGTAGTTGGACTTTTAGCTTGTTTATAAAGATATGTTATATAGATAGATATATGCCGAAGATTAGTAGAATTTATAGTTACAGTACGCCCTTAATGGAGATAACAGTTTGAGATCCTCATTCAGTTGACACACCTAAGTTTTTGAAGAGTGTCAACGTGAGAATTAGTATGTACATCTTATGTGCATTAGGGTAGACAAACGTCGGACAACTCCTTCGAGCTTGTTGAGGAACGTAGAGACGGAAAGGTGAAGACTCAAAGACAACACCAATTACGATGACAAGAAGAGAATCCCGAATCAACTCAACGGGGTCAAATGACGGATATTAAAGAGAGTAGTTTCGGAGAAACAAGAGATGATCGCCAACTAAGGAATTGAGAAAGACAAAGGAGAGGCTATTTCAAGTTGTGTAAAGTGACTTCACAGACAAAGAGGATGACGTCGAAAATTTGCCATAGACATGAAAGTCAAAAGAGAGATATAGTAGCGATCACGAAAAGGGACATAAAATTTAAGCTCACTGACAGACTAGGAAGTGAAAGTTGATGCCAAAAGCAAGGCGAAATATGATCACTCTCAACAAGCTAGTTGCCACCACAATCCAGATTGATAACCGAGATAGTCAAAGGTATGGAAGTCAACACGAGATACATTATCCATCCAAATAGAAAGAATTAAAGAGCTGCAATTTGGAAGCTTACGCATTGCTAGAGAGGGAAAGGTGGATTTCACCAACGTGGAAGTGGAGTGATCTCATAGAACAGAGGAGAATTGTGACATAGACCGTGATACAACAATAACCAGTTTCTGTAAAGGCAGCATTACAAGCAACAACCAAGGAAGAAGAGCGTGTGAGAGGAGTATTGGTGAAACCGAGGGACCCCAATAACTTTCCATTCAAAAGGAATTTAAGCTAACAATCCTACAAGTTCATAATAGAGAACCGCAAATAGACGATAACTCAGGTAAAAGAATCACGGAGATGTACCTACAAGCTACCCTAGAAGGATTGAAAAGTTTGTTGATGGAAGAAGAATGATACAACTGGACTCGTAAGAGTATAACAATCTTACAAAAGTGTAGATTGTAGGAGAAGAATAAACAGAGAGACTGGAGGAAATATATTTCACCAAGTATATCAAGCCTCAAAAGAGATGGAAGAAAAGTAAGTCTATGATGACGTAGAAGGTCAACTGCATCCTACTTGGACAACTTAAAAGTTACTTGTGCGGGTCAACTAGTGATGGTTAGTTAACCGATAAGAAGAATAACCACAAGGTTATAAAAGAATTTTATCGACATCTAGTGAATTTCTTTCGGTGATCCACGACGAAAATGGTGATGTTAAATCAATACAAGTACTAGTAGCCTGGATGGTAACGTTAAATGAGTCTAATATGATAACTCTAATAAAGAAACTTAAGAGCAACTCTTGACGGTCAGTAATGACCCTTGATGATAGTAATGGTGTAAAGGGAATGGTTGGGAATAGTTACTTACTACTGACTACGAAAGATACATATCAGAGTTAGAATGAAGGGATCCCTGTAAGAAGAACTAGAAGGCTAAGAGGAAGTAGATGATTGGAAACATGTCCTATGTCTTAGCATTCCACACAAGTAAGACTGATGGTGATCCTTCGAGAAAAGGTAGGGTTAGACTGTCTAGATGGACAGGGAAAACCCTTGTGATTTAAGATGTAACACAGGATAATTGGAATTACAAAGGCGGAACAAACATAGAGAGTATTATTTAAAGCCTTGATGAAATGTGTGGTCGAGTTGGGAGGTGATTGCAGATAGAATCTACAGGTCGACTAAAACAGACATGAAAAGGAGTAAAAGTGAAAGACTAAAGGTTGTTATATGGATCCGGTATTACCCCAGTAAGATGAATACCGAAAAGTGTATATATAAAAGTTTGATGAGAAATGGAAATACTCCATTGAAAGTTCAAGCTGGACTGATGACCTAAGAGTTGATGAAAGTAATAAGACCAACCAACGTGATCCGTAAAGAGTGTACGAGAAAACTCTAAGGAATTTAACTAACTTACGGGGAGTAAAGATTTAAAGAAGGTAAAGCGACATGAGTATAAGGAAGACATAATAAATGCGATGCGAGAAATTTGATTGGTGGGAAAATCATATGCACCTAATGTGTTGTATATAAATGGTACCATTGGATGTTTAATAAAAAATCATACCAACGGACTGATGACACTATGATGGATTTAGTGTAAATCAAGTGTATAACGTATCCAGTGAGAAGGAAAGTCATGTATCAAAATTGCGGGTTATGATGAATTTTAAATAAAGTTTTGAGATGAGGATGTCCCTAGGAAATCTATGCAAGAGTACAAAGCAACTGAAGTTCTAACACATAATGGATAGTAATGATCAACAGACAGTTAGAGACCGATGCAGAGAAGAAAAATGTATAAGACGAGTCACCTAGTAGAAGAGTTCACAAGACAAGCTTGTAAGGCCAAAAGAGATAAAATGTCGACCCGGATATGAGGGTCTCAGGTACATGGAAGGGATACCTACAATGGAGTGTAGATGCAAAACGTGGACTTTACAAGTGTGGAGAGGTTTTAACCTCCTCAAAAATATAGGAATTTGAAAGAAATCGCAATGTCGGTATCAAAGAGTTGAAGCTCTGTAGCGGAAATAACGGAGTATCATGAAGGCAATGTTGCCGGTAACACCAGCGAAGGAAGGTATATATGAGAACGGCCTTGGTGGACTCGAAAGTTCAAGGTAACCCTAATTATAACGGGACCTAAGTCATTAACACCGACGGTCCATGCAATGGGAACGGCAAAGGGATGATAACCAAAGTCATTAGAACTACAAAGACACTTGCCAACTATCGTTGAGGACTTGGAATGACTATTTATGTCAAGATGAAAGACCCAGTTGGGCTCGAGAAGTAGAGTTAGCCTAAGGAAATAGAAGTGTGGAAGATAAAACGAATTAGTGAAGCATGAAAGGATTAATCGGGCAGATGATGCTTACCAAGAATTTAACGCCTGTATAGGTATGAGAAGAGTAAGTCCGAGATACTGAGATAAGTCAATTATAGACGGACCGACGTCAGCTGAAGACGTGTAAGTGTTAGTTGGTATTGACGTGTAGGTACCATTAAGAAGAGACATTAGTGATTGCGGACTTAAGAGGTAACTTACCGATGTCTTGAAGGATTTCCCAAACAGGCAACGACAACCTTCTGGGGTGATCTAAGAATATGAAGAGAAAGCGAGTTAAAGGTTGCTTACTAATTGGTTAAGAACCGACTACGGTTGAGTAAGAGAGTAAGGGTCAGTTTGAAGAGGATCTTGCTAGTATTAGAAGGGAAGTATATGCGGGAGTGAGTAAATCATGTCGACCCTCAGAAAGACGCCATTGTGACTAATGGGTGTTACACCAGAAGCGTGGTAGACCCATAACCCACAGATGAAGAAAATCGATGTTAGGTGAACTATGAATTCAAGTTAAGGAATTAGAGTCTGTATGAAAAGGTCCACTTGGGTGTGTGGTTTGTTTTGAGTTATATAAATTTTTAAAGCTTGACAAGAAGTAGGTGAAAACAATTAGATAAGGAACGATCCGATAAGGTCACATTGAGGAAACCGGGTCAAGCGGTTTGTATTACAAAGAGCATTAGGCGACAGAAGTTTAAGATCATTATTTCATAATCGATAGTCGGGAATTTTAGAAAGGAAAAAGTTTTTATGGTTTGGTAGAGTCATCAACAGAGCTGGAGGTAAGTTTAGAAAACCAAACCGTGAGAAAGTACCTACCGAATCCGAGATATGTCATCAACTATGAAGATCAGAAAATTTAGCCGGTTGATGCTTTTGTAGAGTTCCAGTGGTCTAGGAGAGGAGCTGATGAGGCCACTTGGGAAACTGAGGAGAGTATTAGACGTAAGTATCCCGAGTTCCTTGCGGGGTTAGAGGTTACTCCTGTACCGACGAGTTAGTACTCAGATGTTGTGTTGTTTGACCTTTCATGTTTCTATATGGGATTGAGTGTTTCTGTTTATGTGATACTTGTCTATTTTGATGGTTGAGTAGTTGCGTGGTAGAAAATGAAAATGTCGAGGAAACTAAAATATACCAAAGGAAATGTGTGAGTAGGAGGAACATTCTAAGTTTCAGGACGAAACTTCTTTTAAGGGGGCACTAATGTAATAACCGGAAATTTTAAACTCCATTAAACCTGAATTTAACCGTTTTCCGACACGTAAACCTTAAATAAATAAATACATAATTAAAATAAAATAAAACGAGTGATATTTCCGCAAATGTCGTACCGATCCGTACGAGTAACGGGTTTCGCTTCAGCTCGTGTCTTAAAGTAAGATTGGGCCCAATTGCAATAAGCACCGCAGGTTTAGCCCATCCTTATAATCCAGGCCATCACTAATCTCCTAATTAAAACCTAATTAACTAACCTAACCCTAATCTAACCAGTTAACCTTCCTCACCTTCTTACGCTGCACGGCCGCCTGGGAGAAGACACGCTCACCTCGCCTGGGAGAAGAGACTCCACGTCGCCGCCACCACCGCGCCGCCTTGTCGACCACCAGGACCACGCAACAACCGGACCGCAGGGAGGAACTTGCAGCCGCGCTGATCGAAGCCGGAGCGAGACCTTACGCAGTGGTAAGTCGCTCGTCCCTCTCTCCCTCTTCCGTTCGATTCACCGTACCGAACCGACTCCCCTCACCACTTCGACTGCAGGCCTCGTCGCCGACCGCCGTGCTGCCGCCGAGCCAGTCGTCGTCCTACAGTTCCGCACACCAACGCCGTCGACCGCAGGTTAGCCGCTTCCTCTGTCTGTCCCTTCCCTACCTCTCTATTCTCGAGACTCACCAGCAGCAGATCTCGGCTTCACCGGCAGCAACACGCAACCACAGTGAGGACGGCAAAGGCACCGATCGAGACCGTGACGAGTTGCCTCCTCTACTGCAGTGTTTCTGCAGTGTATTCAGCCAAGGGGGGGTAGTGCACTGTGGGGAGCACTTTCGGACCAGCCTTACTCGTACGAAACCGCAGGCGAGAAACGAAATCTCAGTCTCGTGGCCTACCCTTGACTCGCCGGAAAGAGGGTGCTGCGCCGGATCGAAGTAACGCCGCCGGTGAGTCTACTGTCCAATGTAAAAGTTTGTAGATGAGTATGTAGTTCTTCTGTTGAGTTTAAGGGGGGTGCTCCTGTTTATTGATTCCTAGTTAAATGCTACTGTGGTTGCTATACTATTGATATAGGGGGGGTGAGATGTAAGTAAAGTACGTATTATATTATACAAATGAAACGTATACAAATGAAGTATACAAATGAAGGATTGTGTGTTATATTATACAAATGAAAGATTGAGAGTACGGATGCGTGTACATATGTATCGTTAAGTATAGGGTACCGAAACGGATATATATAAATATAGAAGTACGAGATCGAAGCGAGAGAAGTATGTATGTGCGTATAGGTGTACTGAACAGAAAGTGAGGGTTGGAGACTATATATATAATTATATTTTTGGCACTATAGTTTACCTATACATGAATATATATAGATATACTAGACGGGAGAGTGTAAATAGATTTTTCAATAGATGGAAATTTTGAGATATATATATGTAGATATATATATATATTTTTTTTTGGTATGAGATGGGAGAGATAAAAATAGGTAGAGATATCTATAGGTATACCGAGTAATTACATAATTATAAGTGAGTTAAGGAGAAAGGTTAAAGTATAACGGTATAATATATGGAGTAGAGTAGATTGGTAACCGGAGAGAAGGAATGTTGTCCTTCTTCGAGTGTCTCGAGCTTGACCTTATAACCTATAAGTATCTATCCAAGAAACTTAATTTATGGGAAACAAGAAATGAAAGAAATGAGGAGAATTCCAGAATAAACTTTTAGAGTTTACGATACCAAGGGTAAAATGGTCTTTTACCATAAGAGAGCTTTTTCCGTAATTCCTTCGCATGAGGTTGGACATCGAGGTGTGATTTTGATACACCTGCCTTATTTGACAGGAGTTTGAGTTACCACGAGTACGGACTGTTGAGACGTGTTAGAGTGTATTTTGCCTCAGGTAAGTCCTTGCGACTTACTTAGCCAGTTTCTGAGTGTTAGTTGAATGATAGTAGTGGTGTGTGCTATTGCGTGATTTAAAAATAATAACTTGCTAGGACGACTGTTATTATTACGCTTAAGGCCCAAGTGTATGTATAACGGGTCGTGACATCACTGCCCAGCTCTGACAGGAGACTGGGAGGTTCTCTATACCCAGACCATGCAGGTACAAGGTGAGATGCATCGAATCCATTCCTGATGGTTACACGGGGGCGGAGGCGAGGTTTGGGAATCCCTCGTGTCACAAAATAAGTATCACTAGAGTGAACGAGTAAATTAAAGCAAGATAATAAAACGGACTTGTTTGAAAGCATGCTGAGTGTTTATGTTTATCTGAGTGTGTTTGTGCTGCTATTATTCTGCTAATATTTAGATAACTAGCTAACGGTTCTTCTTGTTGTTATTTTAGACTTACCGCAGGTTAGATCAGCAGCTGAGTGATCCGGAAGTAGTGGTCAGTCGGGCCTCCGTACTCCTTAGAACGGGGTTGGGGTTGTTTTGTCTTTCCTTTCTTTTGGTTAAGACAGTTGTTCTTTTCTTTTGTTTAAGTACGTTAGGCTGCTAGACAGTGTTGCATTCATTACTAAAAAAATAAAAACATGGTTTTTATGAATTTCGGTTTCTTTATTTGTGTCTTGTTGCAAGATCCTAGTAATGTTGTTGTCAAACTGAGGTCGGGACCCATTGTGAGGTCCTAACCAGTAATACTCCGAGTTCTGAGAATTCGGGGTGTTACAACAAACACTGCTTACCCACAAATAGAATAGGAAGTTTCTGTGTTTTAGATTCACAAAAAGAAGAGATTAGAAGTTTCAGATTACCCACAAATACATTACCCAGGAAGTTTGAGATTACCCAGAAATAGGAACAAACATTGCTTACCCAGAAATAGAAACAAACACTGCTTACCCACAAATACATTCCGGTGAAGAAGAAGCTCAACAAGTAGTCCAGATTCATGCGTTTCAATGGGAAGAAGAAAAGAGCTGTATATAGATACCCAGAAATAAATTTACGTTTGAAAGGAGGGAAGAAGAAGGGACAAAGGAGGAAAAAAGATGGGCTGGCTGAATTGATTGGGCTATTTTCTGATTTTTTTTTACATGTCACCTATCAAATCAGATGGAACCTATGTCCCTTACTTTTATGATTTTTTCTACAATAGGAGCCCATTTTCTAAATGAAATGATGAGAGACCCTAAATCCAAACTCTACATTGTAAAAGATCCACATTGCAAATTCAGCCAAAAAAAACAAAGAATTTGAGCGCCAGTGCCTTCCGAAGGCGCTCAAATCTTTAATAAAAGAAAGGGCAAAAGTAGGAAGACGCTCAAATCTTTAATAAAAAAAGGCAAAAAATAAGGGAAAAAAAACAGGGTTTTGGGCGCCAACGCCATGCGCAGGCGCTCAAAACCCTGTTTTTTCTTATTTTTGCCCTTTTTTAGTTATTTTAAGATGTGAGCGCCGTCGCAAAGCGCTCAGATCTATTTGAGCGCCACCGCAAAGCGTTCATATTCGGTACCTAGTAAATTTAAAATTGTGTATATAACACGCCCCTAAATATATACTAATACTCATTTAAAAATGTATACAAATTTACAATCAATAATTCACTTTATATTGAATTTATTTATATATTAAAACTTTCTTTTAATCATGTATAAATAAAATATTATTTGTTTCTTGTCTCAATTAGTCCAACCATCTATATAAATATAGAATAAAAATCTATAAAACGAATCTCATTCGACGAAATTCGTAAACAATGTTACCCTTTAATCCGATCTAAAATATTTTCCACCTTGGATTGAATATGTCATATTTTGTTATACAATGGATATTTGTATGTTTAAAATGTTTATTTTAATTAATTAATAAGTATGCATATACCTTTATTTGTATTAACTTTTATAAAAAAAGTTCTAATAAAGAAAGGAGGAAATATCATATTTGAATATCAAGTTTTAATTGGATAAAACAGATGATCCGATTAGCCGCGGATAATTATCTGATCTGATATGATTTTTTAGCTCATATTAGGGCATTAGATTTTGTTTCCGATTTTACAGATTTTTAGGTTATCCGTAGATAATTAATGAATACGCACAAAGCATTGAAAATTTTAAGAGAACAAAAGGTGTAATAACGTATAAATATATTTTTGAATCTCGTGTGTAGCACGAGGATATTCATCTAGTTGTATTATAAAGTTAAGATTTTTAATGTAAAGGTAAATTCATAGAAAAATAAAGAGTGTGATTGAGCCCGTTAAGACTCAGCCACACCAAAAAGAGTTTATGTACATGCCTTCAAAATGAGGTTTTAACCAAATCACATAGGATACTCCAAATAGGCATGTAATCCTTTTAAACGTATCTACTACCTTGGATCTCATACAAACATGAGTACATCCAAAATCAACAAAGTTCATGACGTCCGTCCACCTTCGACAAAGCTATCAACAGAAAGAGATACTCATAAGCCAAATAGATGCCAACTTCTCGGGTCAGTGGCCAACCCACCTTCGGCAAAGCCATCAACAGAGTTAGACAAAGTCCGATACACATATCTATAATAAATACATCAAAAATAAGGAGCAGAATACAACTCCGGTAATAACCTAAGATGTAATCCTCTCCGTCTCCCGTAAGAAATGCCTCATGCAATAAGGTATAGACATGTGTCCTGATCAATCTCAAAAGGATATCTATTAGTATTCGGTTTTGGTCAAATACCAAGACATTCCTTGAATACCAAAGGTAGTATACGGTAATCCCGAAATATATACATTACCTCTGATCTGGTTGTTATGTCTCCAGGAATCCCGAAATCTACTCCAACTTGCGTCCAAACGGTAACACCCCAAGTTTTGGGAACTCGAAGCGTTACGGACTAGGACCTCACAATGGGTCCCGACCCTTAGAGTAGCAACGACACGACGGAACTTACAACAAGGCACAAATAAATGAAAACCAAAACTTATAATAAAACCGAAGGTTAAAACAAAGGGAAGCGTAAAAAACTTGCAACCGAGTTCAAAACAAAGGGAAAGCAACAACAAAAATATAAACCCGATCTCATCCTATAATGTACGGGAACCCCGACTGACCACACTGTCTGGATCACTCAACAATATCCCTAACCTGCGGAACATCTACAATATCGGTATAAATCGTTAGCTAACATTATAGATATCGGAAAGACAATAAAGACACAAACACACATAAGGTAATATAAATATATAACATGCTCACACTCAACCGGTTATTATCTTTCCTTAAGTTATCCATTACTAATTCAAGTTCTTTTGTCACACGAGAATCTCCCAAAACTCGCCTCTGCTTCCGTCTGCCGACAAGAATAGATCAGTACTATCCGTTACATGTGGGCCTGGGTTGCAAGAGCATCTCCTAGTCTTTTGTAGAACTAGGCAAGTGTGGCACCGCCCGGTTATCATACACTTGGGCCAGTTACGGTTATAAAGGTCAATCTTAGTCCGGTTATCCGTCATAACAATAATAACAATGCAAACAAGTCAATACACTCAAACCAATATACGGAATGAAGATAAGTAAGTTTAGGGGACTTACCTCACTCGAAGGTAACTCGCAGATCAAACAACAACTCAGTTTCCCGCATGAAAGGAGGAAGGAAACTTGTTCACACAAGGCATCACGAATCAGGAACGAAACGGTTGCTAGAAGTCTATAGTTTCTAGTCTCAATGATCTCTAAGAGAATTCGACAAGCTAAGGTCTCAGCCTTAGTCTTACAGGTCACTAAGGGTCAACAACAACATCATGAGCAATGGGAAGGAATGAGGGAAGCAAGGAAGGAAGCAGCTCACCAAAGACGGGAGCTATTGCAGGAAAACCGCAAGGGCGGCACACAACACCGCAGGGGCGGCGCTGAGCAGAATCCGTGGGGGCGGCTGGACAAGGCGCGGGGGTTGCGGCGTGACAGAACGCGACTATCGACTCCTTCGACAGCAAGAAACGTAGCAAAGGCCAAAGCTCGCTTCTCTCAACACACACACACATCACAACTCAACCAAGGGAGTCTGTGAACATCAACAAATCAACAACGGAAAGGCCAACAAGAATCAAGAATCGATCTTGATCTTTGGAGAAGAAGAAAAGGAAGAATGAAAGAAGAAAGCAAAACATAAGAGAAAGGCATGCAACAACTCATGAACGTGAGGAAGAAACGAAGGAGGGAACTTACACGTTCAGCAAGATCACAAGGGAAGGTTGGCTGCAGCTTTCGAGGTTGAAGGAAAGCGTATGCAAGAAACGGGAAAAAGAAGAGAAAGAGAGAATTTATAGGAACGAGGTGAAAAGATAGAAGGAAAGACGTTCTAAGGTTAAAAACATCATAGGAAAGCCGGCCCATAAGATATAAGATTGGATCTTCTATCTATGGAAGAAAATAAAACGAACAAAAATCATATCGGCGCGATCTAGGGCAAAACCGCAAGGGCGGTTTGCCCTGCCGCAGGGGCGGCTCTCTTCACTGCGGGGGCGGTGAAGACAAAAACTGGGGTCTTACATCAAATCCCCCTAAAAAGAAGTTTTGTCCCAAAACTTGTAATAGCCCGAAAGATCACACAACAACAACAACAACAACACAGAAAAGCTAAACTCATGTAATATATTCCCACTCGAGCACATAACTCAAAACGTCACAAAAGCGTACTTAAAACTCAACAAAGGAAATTGAAATACAACAGCTATGCTAAAGGTACATCCAACTCAGCATAAAACTCCGGATAGTTCTTCTGGATACTTTTCTTTGTCTCCCAAGTCGCCTCATCAGCTCCTCGTCTAGACCACTGAATCTTCATCATAGGTATGACCTTCGATTGCAAGCGTCTCGTACGACGCTCTAAGACAACTACCGGATGCTCAACGAACGTATGGTCTGGCTCAACCACTAGATCCTCATGACTCACGATGTGTCTCGGGTCTCGTACATACTCCCCTAATTGAGACACATGGAAGAATAGGTGAACACCCTCAAGCCTCTGTGGCAAAGCAAGTCAGTATGCTGCCTCTCCAAATCGCTCTAGAATCTCTAAAGGTCCGGCATATCTAGGACTCAGCTTCCCTTGACGCCGAAACGTCTGACGCCTTGTGTCGGGGATACTCTCAACCAAACCTGAGCTCAAACTCTACACTCTAGAGGTATGCGCCTCTTATCCGCATAAGACTTTTGGTAACCCTGTGCTGCTAACATCCGCTCTTGGATCACCTCTACTCGAGCCATATCGTCCTGTATCTACTCAGGTGCTACTCCGCTAGCACTACTCGCCTCGTCCCAACATAGCGGGGTACGGCATCTTTGTCCATATAAAGTCTCGTAAGGAGTCATCCTGATCGATGCGTGTCAACTGTTGTTATATGAAAACTCCACTAAGGGAAGGTGATCTGAACACACCTATCCCCAGTCTAACACGCAGGCTCTCAACATATCCTCCAGAGTCTGGATGGTCTGCTTGGGTTGACCATCGGTCTGAGGATGATAAGCAATTGTGAACTGTAGACTCGTACCTAGGGCGGCATTCACTTGCTGCTAAACCTCGAGGTGGACCGTCCGTCTCTGTCAGAGACTATAGTCCTAGGTACTCCGTGAAGTCATACTATCTGCCTCGTGAACTCCTTTTCCAATCAACTCACCGGTCACGTCTCCTTTATAGGAATGAAACGTGCGGTCTTTGTTAGTCGATCTTCTATGACCCAGATAGCATCAACGCCTCGAATCGATCTCAAACCGGTAACAAAGTCCATAGAGATCTCCTCCCACATCCACTGAGGGACGGGAAGTGGGAGCTGCTCTCCTCCTGATCGATGATGCTCGATCTTGACCTACTTAAAGGTCGCACACTGAGCTACATATCTCGTAACGTCTGGCTTCAGACCTCCCCACCAGAATGAGCGTCTGATATCCAGATACATTTTACTCGCACCAGGGTGCATTGAGTAAGATGAAGAGTGAGCCTCCTGTAGGATCCGCTATCTCACATACACGCTTCTGGCGTCTCAGGATCCCATCAGCACCGACTGCAAACTGTGGTGCCTCTCCTCAAGACATCTGGTCTCTGATCTATGTCAAATCTAGACAACTCTCCTGCTTATGTCGGATCTCTACCAACATAAAGGTAATATCTCCAAGGTGGATAGATGGCTGTCAGAATCTGGGAAGTGGATATCCATCTCTAGTCGCGCAAGGTCTCGTTGTAACTGTGTCTGAGTAGTCAGCCTAGTGATCGCCATCTCTCGGGGAGTCTTCCTACTAAGGGCATCAACTACCACATTCGCCTTCTCCATGTGGTATAGGATCTCAAGATCAAAGTCCTTGATCAACTTCAACCATCTGCGCTGGCGGTTATTTAATTCCCGTTGAGTGAATATATACTTCAAACTCTTATGGTTTGTGAATATCTACACGTAGCTCCGTATAGATAATGTCTCAAAATCTTCAAAGCATGAACAACAACAGCTAACTTAGGATCATGGGTAGGGTAATTCTCCTAGTACGTCTTCAACTGTCTTGACACGTAAGCAATCACCTTACCCCTCTGCATCAGAACACATCCCAAGCCTAGCTTGGATGCGTCGCTGTAAACTACAAAGTCCTCAATGCCCTCTGGCTGAGCTAAGATAGGAGCAGAGGTCAATCTCTTTTTCAGCTACTCAAAGCTCTGCAGGCACGGCTCGGACCACACAAATCTCGTAGTCTTCCTAAAAAAGGAAGTGAGTGGTCGGGCGATAACTGAAAAGCCCTTCACAAAGTGACGGTAGTAGCCCACCAATAGTAAGAAGTTGCGTACCTTCTTGACGTTCTTAGGAGGCGGTCATGATGCTACTGACTCGATCTTTGCCTGATCTACCTTGATCCCTTCTGCGGAAACAATGTGACCAAGGAATGCCACCTCAGACATCCAAAACTCGCACTTAGATAGCTTAGCGTACAACTCTCTATCCTGCATGACTTGGAGTACGATCCTTAAATGTCTTGCATGCTCCTCTTTGCTACGAGAGTATACTGGAATGTCATCTATGAACACAACTACAAACTGGTCTAGAAAGTCGATGAAGATGTTGTTCATTAACTCCATGAACACGGCGGGCGCATTACTAAGCCCGAAGGACATCACTACCAACTCGTAGTGGCCGTATTTGGTCTGAAATTCCGTCTTGGCTATGTTATGCTCTTTCACCCTTAACTGGTGATAGCCGGATCTCAGACTGATCCTCGAAAACAATGAAGCTCCATGCAGCTGATCCAAAAGATCGTCGATAAGAGGCAAATGGTACTTATTCTTGATGGTCACCTTGCTAAGCTCTCGGTAGTCAATAACTCATCGACATGTCTTTCTTCCTGACGAAGAGTACTGGTGCACCCCAAGGATATACACTAGGGCAGATGAAGCCCTTCTCATCTAACTCCTCGAGTTTCTTCTTAAGCTCAAGCATCTCGATAGGCGTCATACGGTAAGGAGCCTTTGAGATCGGTCTCATCCCAGGCTCAAGATCAATGTCGAAGTGTACACTCCTCTGTGGAGGTAATCCTGATGGCTCTCCAAAAATGTCGGTAATACCCCAAATCCGAGGGACTCGGGATGCTACGATCTAGGTCCTCACATTGGGTCCCGACCCTTAGCCTAACAATAATTTCACCGGATCTTGCAACATGGCACAAATAAAAGGCAAAAAGAAATAATTTTTAATGCAACGTTATGATCCCAAATACAACAAGAGGAAACTCATCCGAGTTCTTACAAATTCACAACAACAAAAAATGTTCAAACGACAATAATAAGATAAACTCAATTCCATTCTATAATGTACGAGAATCCCGGCTGCCCACTCCTTCGGATCACTCGGGAACATCCTTAACCTACAGGACATCTACAACATCGGTATAGAACCGTTAGCTAACATTCAATTAGAATAACTGTAAGGGCCCATATACATATAAGGTAAACATACACACACAACATGCTTGCCCACAATCCAATTCTTATCTTTGATTACGTCATTCCTTTACTAATTCAACTCTGGTTTGTGACACAAGAATCTCCGAAACTCGCCTCTGTCCCCGTGTACTAGCAAGGAATGTTTCATATGCATCCAACCGTCTACCTGTCCGGGCTAGTCGTAGAGAACCTCCTAGCTCTCGCAAGAGCTAGGTAGTGATGTCACCGTCCGCTATCATACACTTAGGCCAATTACAATATACAAAGGTCGTCTTATTCCGGTTTTATGGTTATAACATAACTTAACACACACCACCATTACACATCAAACCAATACGCATAAGCTAGCTAAGTAAGTCCGTGGACTTACCTGACACAAAGATAATCCCGCTATAACCCGTACTTAGCTTCCCGCAGAAAGACATTCAACGCCTAATCAAACAAGGCACACGGTCAACATCTCTCTCACTTGCTGAAAGTCCTTAGACTTCTAGTCCCAATGATCTCACAAGATCATATACAAACTACAAATAATATGGTAATCCATTCTTAGTCTCCACGATCTTACAAGATCATATAGTCCCAACATCAAGCCTCAGGATGCTCACAAGATCAAACCATACACTCAATGTCTTATAATCCTCTCAAGATATCAATCACACTTCATTCTCAAGAACAATCCACCAACGCTCACCTAAGGTTCAAGCCACTACTTGGCATTCCACTAAGTTACACTAAGCCATCCTAGCATGATAATATCTCTAGCATCACTAAGGTAAGAGTAAGGTACACTAGATCAAAGAAGGGATACTCACAAGAGCAACGACGCGATCGCGGAACAAGGAGGTGCGCCCGCGGAGAGGAGCAGAAGGCCGCACCGGCGGCTGAAGATGTGCAAGAACCTCACATATGGCCCAAGGGAGCCGCCCCTACGGCCCAGGTGGCCGCCCCGCGGCCAGGAGCTATTGGCCAGCGCCCGTGCGGCTAATATTGGCCGCCCTTACAGATGTGGGGCTGATGACACACCCACGGCTCTATCATGCCGCGGGTGCGGTCGAACTCTAGAAGGGTGATTCGTCGGCTTCTCTTCGATGTGCAAGAGCTCCTCGGTGCCTCGTGGTTGGATTGCTCCATCTTGTATGTCCGCCACATGGATCCACAACACAACCCTACATCCTAGACGAGATCAACAACAAGAGAATACAGGAATGGGCAACTTGGGTGAATCCATGGCTTACACAACCCTAGGGTTAAAAGAGGGAGAAGATGGGGAACACTTATCTTTTAGAGTTATCGTTTAAGGATTATTGCAAGTAGACACAACTAGTATGATAGAAAGTATATATACTAACTAACACACCTAAAGAATCGACTCAATGTGTTTAGAGAATAAAAGAGGCAAGAAATAGGCACACGAGAGATTAAGAAAAGAGTCTTAGGTACCTTGAACTTATGCAGTTGAAGAAAAGAGATAGCCGGGAAGGTTTAATCTCAACAGAAAAAAATCTCGGGTAAATTAGGTAAATCTCGGGCGAGATTTCTATCTCAGGGTCGAGATGTTTGTTTCAACAACTATCATTGACAATCACTGTCTATGCTTTGGGATATACTCTTTCCTTGTTGCCTTGATGATCCATTCTCAGTTGGATCGCAACAACTTGTCCCCAAAAGTTTTCCGATATGATATAGTTGATGATAGAACGATTTGAAAACTTAGGGTTATGTGTTTGGGGCCCTTTTGCAAAGTTGAGGGAGTACAAGGGGGAGAAAGTAATACTGTTGTAGGTGGGGAGTTGTGAAATATATAGTTGTTGGGATAGATATTCGGTTAGGATTGTGTAAATATGATAAGATCTCACCTACTAGATAAGATATCAACAATAATATCTTGTAAATCTCCTTCCTCCTTAAATATGTAGTTGGGTATTATCAGATTTGAATCAAATCCAATATGTATATGATCTTTAACTGAATGGAGAAAATTAACGAAACTTGAACAAGTAACGCAAAATCTCGACTTTATGCATTTAATCTCACTCGAAAATACTTGGTAAGGGCGGGCGAGGTTTGTTTGAGGTTATGATTGGCTTTGTGTTTGGGTATGGTGTCTCCCTATTCTCTAATAGACACAAGTCAACGCACGTTAAACTCAAATAATATCGCAAAATAATCGCAACAAGAAAAGACTCAATTTTTATGTGACTCAAAGAAGACTCAAATAAAAATTACTCAAACTTTAAGGGTGGTTGAGTTGCTCTTCAATCAGTTAGCTTTGATACCACTTTGATGTGGGGTTGATGTAGCAGTTCACGATCTTGATTGAAAGTTCACATACAGTCTGAGAGAACAAATCTTGGTGTAGAATCTCAGGCGTGATTCTGGCTACAGGACCGATATTTATGAAAACTCGAACAAAAGAACGTGAGTTTGATGGAATGATAATGGATAGATAAGGAGCTAATAATGGAATGAATAATGAAAATATAGGAAGATACAAAACAAGATATTCATGCAAAGAACCTTGACCAATTTGATCAAAACTCCTTAACAAAGAGCTTACCTTAACCCTCCCTTCTTTAACTTTACACAAGCCTTCTAAATAAGACAAGCACAATGAGAGATCATAATTGACTAGTAGCACCAACCTTCAATAAGATTAACACACACAAGAACAACCTAGAAAGGACTCACAACGATTCAATCAAAGACTCTC
This sequence comes from Fagopyrum esculentum, assembly GCA_033239045.1. NCBI lineage: Eukaryota > Viridiplantae > Streptophyta > Magnoliopsida > Caryophyllales > Polygonaceae > Fagopyrum > Fagopyrum esculentum. The sequence goes on along the minus strand of BSUD01000002.1, from coordinate 49,734,871 downwards.
TTTTTTATTGAATGAGATGAATAAAACACGAACTTCATAAGCAAAGCAACGAATTCAAACACTATTGTGGAAGAAGTAATCAAATTCAGTCTACCTATGAATCTCTTCCTCTAAGGATATTTATATGAGAGATTCTTCTAAAAGATAAATACTAAAATAATCCTTAAAGATAGGATCAAAATCAAAAGATACCTTCAGATAGTTTTAAAAGCTTTAAAGGTATTAAAATAACTAAACGATAATTCTATCTAATAAGATCTCAACGGATCTTATTGATCTCGACAAACACGAAATCTCGGGCGAGATTTTGGTCTCAAGGTTGAGATTTCTTCACTGGTTCTCTTCAATCTCGTTCTAGCCACTTTCCTTGTTTCCTTGGTCATCTTTACTCTTGAAAGGTTCTTCCACAATAGACAACAATGTCGCTAAAGAAGACTTGGTTATGAATGAAGTCTCATTATGTGTAGATGTTGCCAATAAGCAAGAAAACTCTTCATGGATGGCCTTTGAAGATACCAACTCCTTCTCCTTCAATGCGTTTGCTATTTGCTCTAGTGATAGGTGCTTTCGGAGGTATTGAGGATGGTCTCACATCCATTTTTTCCCTTGCATTTTAATACCATGAACAACATGCATTCTTCCCTTTCATTTACAATTTTCATTTTGAATATCTTTGGCTACTTTTCTTGTGATTCTAAGGTGAACAAGTCTTGGTAATGGCATGGATAACGATTGATTATGCTGCATGTTAGATTAGGTTGACAGATTGTATAAATTCTAGTGTTTATTGAGTTGAATCTATGTTAGATTTGTCTAGGCTAGCAAACCATGTTAGGATAGAGACTTGTCCGATAATGTTCTTACTTGAATATAGATGATGATGAACACTAGGTACGTAGTAGAGGTGTAAAACCATCTATTGGATGAGATGTGTCGGTTTACTGCATAAGATAGGCTAAATCCGTGACTTACCCGGTAAGGGTTGATTTAATTCTTAGGTAGAGAAACTGATTTTTGTTGAATTTCCGGCCTTGTTGACTTGAGATTTACTAGGTAGTTTGGATTGGAATGAGTGGAATTTGAGACCTCCCACGTGATTATTCCCAGTGATGAAACATCTCGTTTTCTAGTAATCAAACCGAGACTTTTAGGAGTTAGCATGAATATGTTGTCATAACCAATGATCCTGAAACTTTAGAATCCCTTTTTGTGATTATTTGTCATCATTTCGTTTGCTTGTTTTAGATTACTTCACTTGTTCTATTTTATTTGATCCTTGATCAACAACCAACCAAAACTAAACAAAATATGGATTTTCTAACCCTTCTTCCTCCCCTCAATTCTTATTCTTTACTTATACTATTCTCGATCAAATTACAAACCACATTCACTTTAGTCTTTTTGTTCGACCTTGGGGTACTTACCTTGCTACAAAATAACCCATACATTATAAGTTCGTTAAGTAGTTTTCGGTATCTATTATAAGAAATATAAATTTCAAAACTAAACATCGTTTTTGGAGGGAACAAACACGCCAATCCAAATCCAAATACTCCAAAGTTTATAGTTTTCCCTCGTATTTGCTCCAATCTAAATACTCAAGAAATCGTGGATCAATGGAGGGTTTCTTCATGTACCTTAAAAAAACATTTGGAGACAAAATAAATAGAGATTAAGGTTGTTTAACATTAAAAAGGTATTAATTAAAAATAGAAGTTGATTGGTTGACTAAAGGCATGCATGAGGTTGAACCGTAACGTGATGTAAATAGAGGAGTCAACGGGGGAAGATGATAACATAAGTGGCGCCAGAAGGGGGACCCAAATCTGAAATGACTAACATCCTAATAATAATCAATGAAATAACATAATTAAGAACAACTGGTTAGCTTTGAAACAAATGGTTAGCAGATGCTACTTAATTTAAAACTTAAAGCTTTTAAAGAAGAAATCTTTACTTCAATTTAAATTATCATCTAAATATATAATTTATATTAGTTCAAATTATATGTAATATTCGTTCGTATATTTTTTTAAGTTCATATTTTTTTTAAGCAAAGTTTATACCTATTAGTTGCTTAGTTTAATTTTTTTTATTCAATTCATTCAAAATTTGTATACTCTATTCTAATACTTTTATCTATTAGTTCATGTATTTTTGTCATATCTATATATATTACTAAAACAGAACCCACTTTGTCCACATGTCGCGTGTTAAGGCTAGCCACATCAGCTTTTTTTCAATTTATTTACAATATTGCCACAAGATATTTACGGATTTGCCATAATATCTTTCATAATAAAAAAATCATTAAAACTAATAAACAGTCAGCAAGACAAATCATCTTTAATCTACTAAATTATGATGACACGTCAATTTTACTCAAATATTAATTAAAACAAAAATATAATAAAAACACATCTAGATTTAGTTTTTATAATTTTTAAAAAATAATGTAGGCACATTTTAATTTACGAAAATTAATTTTTGATTTAATTTTATAGTTTTTACTTTTATATATCATATTATGTTTTGTTAATTTAAATTTTTCAAAATTTTATTTTAGTTAATTTTTTAATTTTGAAATATATATATATCATGTTTTTTATTGATTAATTCTCTCTCTCTATATATAAATTATTTATACAAAACCCGCACGAGGTGCGGGCATTGAACTAGTTTATTATAAGTTGTGTTTTTCTTTCATTACTTTTCTACTTATACATGTTTAAATAATAACTAGTGTAATACCCGCAGTGTGTGCGGGCTTTGAACAATATTGAATTATGTATAATACTATATTATTTTAAAAAAATTTAAATATATACATAAATGTATGGATAAAAGTTATCACTATTAATTATTTTTTATGAAAAAATGGACAAACAATAGATGATATTTATACGTCGAAAAAAATAAAAGATATAACGTTTTCTACAAATAAATATTATTATACCCGTGAATTTTTGTTATATTAAGGAAATTTAGTTTACGACATCCCCTAAGCAAAGTTGAGAATTGTTAAATCTTTAATAAAATTTAACATGAAAATTATAATTACATTTTTAATTTATTTTGTAAAATCTAAATCAAAACAAAATCTGCTTAGATATTAGGTTTTGGTTAGATGATATGAAATTTATAAAAAATCCAATTACAACTTTTGTTTAAGTTATGTATCCAATAAATTTTCTAAAGATAATTAGTGTTTTAATTATTTTAGTAAATCTCCTAATTATTTTATATTATTTTTTAATTTTTTAAAATTAATTTTTAGGCTTCGATAAACGTGGCGTTGACACGTGGAAAAAAAAAGTTTCTCCTTTAATTGATACAAGTTTTAATAGCCGTGCCCTACATGGGTTATATGGTAATTGTGTTTATAAAAAAATGTTTGATAATTTATTACGTTAGAAATTATTTTACTTGTTATGTGATACTTGTTGTTTGGTCACATTTTGAATAGAAAAACAACGTTCATATGTTTTACATATTATGTGATGCTTGTTGTATAGAAAAAAACAACGTTCAATTAAAAACCAAAAAAAATAAGTAGAAAAATATTATAAGATTAAATAAAAATAAAGCTTATAAACTTTACAAAAAGAAAAAATTCAATTGAAAACGAAAAAAAAGAGTAAACAAAGATTAAGAGTATATATTTTATAAAAAAAATAAATTAAAACTTAAAAACATACGCAAACAAAAAATTTAAATGATTAAAAAATTTAAATAAATTTATTTATAAGTTTTATAAAGAAAAAAAAATGTTTAATTGAACATTAAAAATATAACTAACTAAATATTAAGATTAAATAAAAATAAAGTTTAAAATTTTTAAAAAAATAAAATAAAGGTCAATAGAAATTTTAAAAATATAAGTAAACAAAATACTAATATTTTTGTTAGGTTGCAAATCTTAAATATTTAAATTTATAAATTATAATTAATGAAATATCAATTAATTTTTGATAATTTTAGGGATGTGGCTTCATGATATTGTGACATGTTGGCAAAATAATGAGGTGTCGACACCAAATTGTGCCAAGTGTCAGTTTACGGACTGCTGTAATATATAAGATAGATAAGATAAAGCATAATGTTTAAACTAATACAAACACAAAATTTGAACTAATACTATAAATTTTAAAATACATAATATTATATATATTTTTTTGAAAATTATAATTGTACAAAAATACAATCAAATTTGAATTACTAATATAAAATATTTGAACTATTTAAATACTCTATGTGAACTAAATGTATAAAAATTTTAAAATAATAAATATTAATATATATATATATATATATATATAAACATTACTTATATTAGTTGACTATATATGAAGTGATAATGTAAAATATATGCACTAAGTTAACAATATTTTTGGTGCATTAGTATAAAGAAGTTGAACTAGTAATAACTGTAAAAAAAACAATTTTTTCAAAAAAGTATTCTGAATAATGTTTTATTATTTATTATAACATCATCTTAAAATTGATATATATTGCAAGCATAAGGTTAGTAATGACGTCAGTGCAACGTCAGGTATCAGCAGTGCTCACCGCTAGTGGACTGTGGAATCTAATTGTCAGCGTCAAAGAATATGGGTCTACGTAGTAGGTGCTCCTTATTTGTTAAATAGGCTTAACTATTTTCACCCTTTTTATTTCCTCAACTTACCTTAATATTGAATATATTTTGAATAAATATTTATTTTTAAAAAATAATATAAGTAATTTTAAATTTGATAGTAATGTTAACAATTATTATTAACTAGTTTAGTGCCCGCACCTTGTGCGGGTTTGCCTAAACAAAAAATATTATATTTTCAATTTCATGCATTATGTATTGATATTAATATATAAAAATAATTATTTTTTATTAATTAATTTAACTAACATTTGATGATTAATTATATTTTTAATAAATAAAAGAACATAATCAAAATTTATTACAAAGATTATTGTTCAAGTATTATATTTACTCAATATATTATCAATTTTACTTATATAAAGTTAGAGGAGCAAAATTTGATTTAGTTTTAAATCTAAAAAATGTGTCAAATCTTACTAAAAGATTTGCGTGAGATTTTCTAAAATTATAATACATCAGCTTATAAATTTTAATTGGTAGATAAGTAGATTTAGTTTTTTTAATTTTAATTTTAATATAATTGACGTGGCATGATGACTGTTTATAAATATTAATAAAAAATTTTTTATATAATAATTAATGACAAATCTGTAAATACATTGTGGCAAATCTGTAAATAAATTGAAAAAATGCTGACGTGGATGGCCTTAGAGATTGACACGTGGACAAAATGAGTGTTGTTTTAGTAATATATATAGATTTAATAAACTTTCAAGTTATAACTAATATTACACATAAAAATTAATATATTACAAGATAAGACATTATACATAAAAATAAACAAAATTTTAGAGAATATATAATATAATTGTAAAGTTATTTTTTGCTTAGATTTTACGAAATAGATGGAAAAATATAGTTACACATAAAATTAATATATTCATGTGAAAAATTAGTAGTTTTATATAAAAATTTTATACACTTTATTAAAATAAACAATATAATCTTATTACAAACATCTTTATAGTTGTTTGGAGCAAAAGTATATATTGAAAGTTTATAAAATATGAAGTGAGATACCTTTTAGGTAAAGAAAAAGTGGGTACTTGTTGTTTCATCTTTAGAATCAACATTAATTATGTAAATATATATTATACACGTCTCTCTCGATTAGTCTCTAATAATAATAATAAGGTTGACAATATGTGTCGTTAATTGCTAAATAATGTGTTATGGGGTTATTTTAATAATATATATTTCCCTTCCAAAAGTAAAAACACTTTAAATAAATAAAAGTAGGTCATCATAATTGAGGCAGTTTGTGTGAGTAGTAGTCATTTTGAGGCACTTTCATATATAAGCTAATCAATATAATATTTTTTGAGTCGATAGATAAGTAAAATATAAAATAAACCTTAAATTAACAAAAATAATCAAACACACGTGAAAAGAAACATATAAATTTACGTCATTTTTTTACAAACTAGGTAAATTATTGTATTTTGTGATAATTTTTTTTGTTGGCAGTTTAAAATTATAATAAAAAAGTATATCCCATCCCTATAATATAAAGTTGGAGTCGGGGTCATGGGTCATGGGTCATGGGTCATGGGTCATGGGGGTAGCTGTTTGTAATTCAACTCTCAAGAGTCAACTATCCTCTCGACCTACCCAAAACAAAACAAAACAATGGAAATAATATATGGGAAATCGAAAAGGTATAAAAAGCCAAAGGCATGGAGAGTATTATTATAATAATAATAATGAGGAGGGCACATCCAACTTCCAATTTCCAATTGTGGTGTTGTCCTTTTGGTCTTCTTCCATGCCTTGTCATATATATTGGCATGGAGAATGACCTCTATCTCTATATATATATTGGAGGGGACAACTTCATTTATTCAATCTTTTATCATTTAAAACAATTAGATCTCTAATTAAGATCATCATCTTACTTGAATAACTCAAACTGGAACCGTCGTGTTCATGGTGTTGTTACCAAGATAATATATACAACATTAAACAATCTCTTAATTAATAACGACAACTAAACCTCTAATCTATTATCTATATTCTATACTAGTCGTAAATAACCAATTTCTCTATTGCACCTTATCATCTCACCTTATCTTCTAACTTACTATACTCTTCCTAATGTTTCACATAAAACCTCTTCAATCTCATCATACAATTCCTCAACTCAATCTTATACTTTTAAACAAGACCACCTAGTCAAAACAGACACAATCTCTATTCCTATATGCTATTTTGATCCTTAAACATTAATCACTACACGATTCATTCGAACCAAACACCCAGCATCACACTAATTGTCGCTCATCAAACCACAAACCCTTACTACTTGCTTCATTCACATTACACCGAAATTTATGTCATCTCGGTGGTCCTAAAGGAGAAGATAACTTTCACTAGTGGAAAAAATATAAATAACGCCTTCCAAGCCAAGCGGAAATTTGGATTCCTCGATGACACCATCAAAGCACCTGAGGTGGCGTCATCGGATTTTCAACACTGGGGTCCGATTAACTCGATGTTGGTCGGTTTTCGTCCATTTGATCAACTATATGTAATCTTGACACCGATTGATATCTTAATTTGGATGGAAATCGAGCAACGATATTCGGTTGGAAATGACCCTCATACCCTCAAACTTCGTACGAATGTCGGTCAATGTCGTCAACAAGGACAAAGTATCTCGATATACTTTGGCCGACTTCGACGATTGTGAGATGAACTCAATTCGGCGCTCCATGCTAAAAAAAAGTTTTAATTTCCAAGAGGGACGATGAATGTCTCGACGATACCTAGCACACCCTCATATCTCATATGATCTCTAAATAAACATTACCTTCACTGAATAGACTTTACTCTTTGGCAATCCAGGAAGAGTGAACACATACGGCTGCCAAGGAATCCGCTACTCTTATAGATTTTTTGCCTTGAACGCTCGTTACTTGATCGTAGAAGTTTTACCAAAGCACAAACAATTTCCCCACAAGGATATGAGATCAAATGTAGTATAATCGGGTAACGAATTCTCAAGGACCATGTGTATATTGGTTGGAACAAATAAACATATATACTAAGCTAAGGGAAAGGAAATAGAAGCAAGCAAGGTCATAATATCAAAACACAACAATCATGTAACAATTGGTAACAAAGTGTGATGTGATATGATATGGATGAATGATCTAAAGAAATATATACCCCCTCTATGATAATTTAAATAGTTACCACGTATGTGAACAATATGAACTTCAATTAGAAAATATGTAGGTAACCATCTAAAATAACCTTGGACATAGACAAATCAAGATTGTGCCTTCCAACTCGTGTAGCTCTCAATCGTGCAGTTCGCCGAGTGCAGAAAAACCCACAAAGCATTTAGAAATGTGGAAAAGACCAAAAAAAATCTTCGTTTGTGGACCTTCAGTTTAAAGATGTGCTACTCTGAAAACCAAATTCATTTCAATAAATCCAATAAAATAAACTTCTCTTTTGGCCCTTCACTTGTTTTATCTAAACCTTTTAAAAACGCCACTTCTTTTGAAGGTTTTCGAAAGCTAGAGTGAAACACTTTAAAAAGAAACATAAAATTTGTTGACATCAATTCAGTAATTCATATAAACAGTCACTATCGATCTATCATTGGGTTCAACAAACCCTTAGATCGAAGAAGACTTATCCAGACATAGAACAGAGAGAGAAATCAGATGAAAAGAAGATTCTTTGCATATAATAAAAAGCAAAGGCAAAAGTATAGCAAAATAAGTAAGACCTTTAACGCGGCGTAAAAACCCCTACAGCATGTCTTTGAATAATATGACAAGAGATCGGATGATCTTTGATAAGAAGATGAGAGGTAGTATGAGATAATATGAGATATCTAACCCTTGAGATCTAAGGGGTATATATAGGATAAAACTAGGGCTAAACTGATAAAGAAAATCCCATCGTAAGCCTAGAAAATTAGGTCATGCTTTGAAGCGACCGCAACGACACAAACGGTCTATAGTTGGTATAAGGCCTTTTTGTTCCCGTTGTGGTCATATGGGCCTTCCTCTTTGTGATGTTTTGGGACAAACTTTACTTGAGTCGGGATCATCCAAACGCCACATAGAACGGCGAAGCAAACAACCATGGTGGTCGTATGACTTCCCGTCTAGCTGGCATTTCGCCTGATGTTCCAACTAGTTCAGAAATGCTGTCTTGTGTAATTTTATGCTCCATAGTATGGAAGTTCTTGGTTTCAATCCAGAGTATGTCTTGAGCTTCTCAAGTAGTCGATCCTCAACCATATGAGATAGTATCCTTGCGATATCCGACTTTAGGGAGGATCGAGCTCTTAAGCATCATTCAGTTAATTTGGTTGGTAAGTACTTCCTAACGAGCCTTGAAAGCTTGAAATATGAAATAACCGGCAGTATATACTGAAAACATAATATGAACATATTATGCGTTATAAGCGTATATATCTAGCCAAAACATGTGTAAAAGGACATGAAGAAATGGGAAGAAAATACGTATGTTTTGATGTTATCAAAATACCCCACACTTAGTTCTTACTCTTCCTCGAGTGAGTGATATGGGAATCAAATGATGCGTCTGTGGAACAAGAGCATGCCTTAGCTAAGAAAAACAATAAACCTTTCAAACCAAACCATCATAATATCAATCATCGTTTAAGAGAACGCAAAAAGATGATTCCAAGCCTTTCCAACTCTCTTGATAGCATGAATTATAGTCTATATTTTAGGGTTTGTTTGGACGTTTTATCTTTCATAATCTGCATGTTTGTATGTATATTATGTGATTATATTACCATTTCATCTACCTTTGCGAGAATCGAGGTCTACACCTAGTTTTGCTGTAATTGTAGGTAAAATGGCACGTTTTGCATCAAAAAGGAGCTATGGAGTCATTGAAGCTACATTGAGGAACACAAGGAACCATCCAGGGAGCATAGCCATGGATTAAAGATTCACTTTGGACCAGTTTTGAGAGATTTCACATTCAGTTATGACTCACCTCGGTTGACCAGAGATTCATCTCGACCGAGGTGATCCAGAGACGCCGACTCGACCGAGGCGAATACCTAGGACGCGTCGAGAATATTTTATTCTTGGCTGAGATCTTTTATCTTTGGAAAGTGATCTTATATTTTTGGGCTTGGCTCCTGGAAGGAAGAAGATCTTATATTTTACCTATTTTTATGGGAGAAGATCTTTCTAAGATATTTTATCTTTGGAGGGTTATTTTCCTATAAAAAGGGTTGGATTTCCACAAATCCAACATCCCGCTTTGCACGTTATACACCATTGAAGGCTGCGAGATCCAGCATACATCGTTGCAACCATACTCCAGTTGGGAGTTTTGAAGAACCTTTTTGAAGGTTGAAGGAAGATTGAAGATCATAGCTTTTATAGCTTTTTGGAGGGTTTTGTAAGATTGTCTTTAATTCCCTTCCTTGTTGTCTTGTCTTGTTGGATTGCTATCCAAGGAACGCTTTGTTGTGATATTTGATTCAGTTATTAAAGTCTTTTTATTAAATTCTTCTTGTTCAAATATTCACCTTCTTCCCATATTTTTGATTAATACTTTCACAATGATGATGAGTGGCTAATTTCCTTGTGTGATTCTAGGGTGATTGGCTGAAGGATGTGGGAAAAACAATGATAGAATAATCTTAGATTCCAGTAGGACCCTGAAAGTTAGAGTCTTTAACCTTAACCCTAAGCATCTCGTTCAGTCGATGAACATCTCGGCCGGGGTGGAATTTGGCTGACCGAGGTGGCTTATCCGATCCTAAACTGAGAGTTAAGTGTTGGAGTTTGCCAAATCCTATTCTTATTACACCTTTCCTGGTTCAATGCAAGCTTAGGATGAGACTTACCCGGTAATTCCTTAGTTTGTGTACCAACGATCATAAGTGTAGGTAATAAAGGTTTATCCTTTATTGGGGTTTGAGAGTGCTTCCATCCCATCTATGTGAGTTAGCCTGAGACTTACCCGGTAAAGGTTGATTCTATTCCCTTAGATGGTGTGTTAGTTTGAGGTTATAGTTCTTTATCTTAATTCCTTGAGACTTACCCGGTAATAGGAGTTACGGTTTAGCATTAGTGAGTAGTGAGACTTACCCGGTGATCTATTCCACTTTAGTAACACCTTCCCCTTTCAAAAATCTCAGCTTTGTCCGCTTATCTTTAGATCTTGAGTTGGAACCACAACTGGACGCTTTAATCCCTAGAATTACATGTTTGCTTTATTGACTTCTTATTCATCTTTGATTGTGTTAATTGCTCTTGTGGTTAGTATTCACGAAGCTTACCGTTATTGACTTTATTTCACCGAGTCCCTGTGATCGACCCCTGGAATTCCTTGCTTTTACTACGATTGACCCGTACACTGCGGGTTCGCATCCTTGTTTTAAGCTTAAGTCTAGGGTTATAAATTTAAAGCTTGCACACACCGTTTGGAGCGAACAAGTTTTTGGCGCCGTTTCCGGGGACTTGGTCTAGACCGAGCCGGTACGGTTTGCTCTTGGGGCACTTGCCCCCGTGTCGTCTAACCACTCTACTTGAGTGAATTTTGCAGGTTCTTTCTTAGGTATATGCGAAGAACCCGCACTGGGAAGGAAATCGTTCCCTACGATCCCGAACCAGAAAAGACATACAAGCGACGCTTAAGAGAAGCGAAGATGGCCCAACAAGACAACCGCGATCTTGAGGCCGAATTGAAAGAGGCGTTAGAGCTGCTACGCCTCAGCAAGGAAGAATTAAGGCGAGAGAAGGAAGAAACTCGCACCAAAACTGAAGCAATCGAAGTAGAAATGGCCGTCATACGAGACCAGATTCTACTTCGACCGAGGGAAGACCCAGTTCCCGATGCTGGACCGAGGCAGGTCCCAGTTGCTGACCCTCGACCGAGGCAGGTCCTAGTACCAGACGCCCCGGCCGAGATACATCCACCTCGGATGCCAGTTTGAGATGTTCTTCTTGCAGAAATCCCACAAACCTTAGGTCAAAGGATGGACCCTAATCAACAACTGAGGCGTCCAGGAGTCAACCTAGGAGATCCAGCGGACCATGACTACGAAATTCGATCGCAAGTTCTATCCATGATTCGCCAATGCCAATTCGGAGGGATGGAGAAGGAGTCACCACATCAACATCTTCAAAACTACGAGATCTTGATGGAAACCTTGCGACCTTCCAGAATTGAAAATAATAACTACAAGCTAATACCTTTTTACTTTTCTTTAAAAGATAGAGCTCTTACTTGGTATCAATCTCTTCCTCCAAGTAAAATTAGCACATGGGAGGAGATGACGACGGAGTTCTTGACCAAGTTCTTTCCCTCCTCAAAGACAGCTGAAATGAGAGGGAAGATTAATGCTTTCATTATGAAGGACAAGGAGAGTTTGTCCAAATCTTGGGAGCGGTTCAAGGATATCCTTTTGGATTGTCCACATCATGGGATTCGAAAAATCGAGTTGTTGGAGATCTACTTCAAAGGACTGGACGGAAGCACCTAGTTCAATCTCGAACTACTCTCCGCCGGTACCTTCATGGACATGGCAATTGATGAGGCTTGGGACTTCATTGAGAAGCAAGCCTTGCATATGGAGAAGTACACCCACCAAGGAGCTGAAGGTGGAGTTAAAAGAGTCAACTTTCAAGAGACTCAATCCAACAACAATCAACTCACGTCTTTGAAGAATGACGTGAAGCAATTGAATGAACTCTTGGTTGCTCAAACCAAGAAGGAAGAGCAAGGACAAAGGAACAACAACAATGGATACCGTAACAACAACAACGGTTCTCGGAACAATAATTACAACAACAACAATAGAGGGTCCAATAACAACAATTGGAGGACGAACAATCAAAACAACCAGAATCCTGGTAACAATTATTCTAACTCCAACTCTAATAATTCCTCTAACCCTTTCCTCTCTTCCCCTTCTTCTTCTTCTACTCCATTAAAGAGCCAGGGGCAAGGATCAAGTTCGTCTCAGCCGGAAAAGAAAGACGCAGTTCTGGAGGCTATCTTGATCAAGCTCAGCGCTATGGAGACTTCTATGACTTCATTTTCGAGGGCCCAAAAGTCCTTCGAACAACAACTTGCAAGCAGGGCGAATGAAGCGCCAAGAGATCCAGGGAAGATTCCAGCAAAGACGGAAAGCAACCCTAAGGGCCAGTGCATGGCCATAACGACGAGGAGTGGACTCAAAACTGCAGATCCAGTACCTCGTTCGATGCAGACCACCTCGGTCCAGATCTAGTCGAAGAACACATCGACCGAGATACCACCCAAGGCGAAGCAACAGAAAGTAGGAGGGGCAACTGAAACTTATATTCCACCTCCTGCATACAAACCACCACTTCCATTCCCCCAGTCAAGGGCCAGAGCACATCTAGACAAGCACTTTGGTAAGTTCCTTGACTTGATGAATAAACTGCATATTAACATTCCTTTCCTTGATGCTATTCTAGGAATGCCCGCCTATGGGAAGTTCTTAAAGGAGATCCTATCAAGGAAAAGGAAATTGGAAGACTTTGGTGAAGTTAGGATGACATCTAAATCCTCGGAGCTTATCAAGATCATGAAGGAGAAGATGCCACCTAAATTAAGAGATCCCGGCTCATTTAGCATTCCCATTCAAGTTGGGGATGTCACTTGTGAAGCCCTTTGTGATCTAGGAGCCAGCGTGAGCATCATCCCGCTGGAGCTATGTATGAAGATCGGACTTGGAGAGCCCAAGCCGGTCAAGATTCGACTTTATATGGCGGATCGCTCCATCACCCATCCCGTGGGCATCTTGGAGAATGTTCCGGTCAAGTTAGGTAACTTCTATCTACCTATAGATTTTGTTGTACTTGACATTCCTGCAGATTATCCTGTTCCTATTATTCTCGGGAGGCCATTTCTAGCAACTTCGGGTTGCAACGTGGATTGCAAGAACGCCAAGTTGAAATTCAACATTGGTGGTGATGAGGTAGAGTTCGCACTACTTGCAGCCATGGAAGGGGAGCAGCTGACTGATGATATCTTCAACATCTACGATGAAGAAGAATCAAGAGAATTGGTGAGCTCTATCCTTATTAACGATCCACTCGAAAGAGTTATTAGCTTCAGTTTAATGGAGGAAGGTATATATGCTTCTTGTGATGCAGATATATGGAGCTTAAAGGCACTGGAAGAGGATCCAGGAGCAAAAACTGAGAAGCTAATCCAGGAGACGAAGATCTCCAGTTTCGGTTCCAGTTGCAGTACCTCGACCGAGGCACTTCCTAGATTGAGCGAGGCGAGTGAAGAACATCTCGGTCAACGCCTCTGCGCCTCAACCGAGGTCGATGGTGAGACTGATTCAACTGAGACTTCCGAAAGTCCAGTTTCTGAAATCATTCCACAGGATGACATCTAAATCCTCGGAGCTTATCAAGATCATGAAGGAGAAGATGCCACCTAAATTAAGAGATCCCGGCTCATTTAGCATTCCCATTCAAGTTGGGGATGTCACTTGTGAAGCCCTTTGTGATCTAGGAGCCAGCGTGAGCATCATCCCGCTGGAGCTATGTATGAAGATCGGACTTGGAGAGCCCAAGCCGGTCAAGATTCGACTTTATATGGCGGATCGCTCCATCACCCATCCCGTGGGCATCTTGGAGAATGTTCCGGTCAAGTTAGGTAACTTATATCTACCTATAGATTTTGTTGTACTTGACATTCCTGCAGATTATCCTGTTCCTATTATTCTCGGGAGGCCATTTCTAGCAACTTCGGGTTGCAACGTGGATTGCAAGAACGCCAAGTTGAAATTCAACATTGGTGGTGATGAGGTAGAGTTCGCACTACTTGCAGCCATGGAAGGGGAGCAGCTGACTGATGATATCTTCAACATCTACGATGAAGAAGAATCAAGAGAATTGGTGAGCTCTATCCTTATTAACGATCCACTCGAAAGAGTTATTAGCTTCAGTTTAATGGAGGAAGGTATATATGCTTCTTGTGATGCAGATATATGGAGCTTAAAGGCACTGGAAGAGGATCCAG
>BSUD01000002.1:49706481-49720184 GCA_033239045.1 Fagopyrum esculentum | reverse complement strand
GTGAGCATCATCCCGCTGGAGCTATGTATGAAGATCGGACTTGGAGAGCCCAAGCCGGTCAAGATTCGACTTTATATGGCGGATCGCTCCATCACCCATCCCGTGGGCATCTTGGAGAATGTTCCGGTCAAGTTAGGTAACTTATATCTACCTATAGATTTTGTTGTACTTGACATTCCTGCAGATTATCCTGTTCCTATTATTCTCGGGAGGCCATTTCTAGCAACTTCGGGTTGCAACGTGGATTGCAAGAACGCCAAGTTGAAATTCAACATTGGTGGTGATGAGGTAGAGTTCGCACTACTTGCAGCCATGGAAGGGGAGCAGCTGACTGATGATATCTTCAACATCTACGATGAAGAAGAATCAAGAGAATTGGTGAGCTCTATCCTTATTAACGATCCACTCGAAAGAGTTATTAGCTTCAGTTTAATGGAGGAAGGTATATATGCTTCTTGTGATGCAGATATATGGAGCTTAAAGGCACTGGAAGAGGATCCAGGAGCAAAAACTGAGAAGCTAATCCAGGAGACGAAGATCTCCAGTTTCGGTTCCAGTTGCAGTACCTCGACCGAGGCACTTCCTAGATTGAGCGAGGCGAGTGAAGAACATCTCGGTCAACGCCTCTGCGCCTCAACCGAGGTCGATGGTGAGACTGATTCAACTGAGACTTCCGAAAGTCCAGTTTCTGAAATCATTCCACAGGATGACATCTAAATCCTCGGAGCTTATCAAGATCATGAAGGAGAAGATGCCACCTAAATTAAGAGATCCCGGCTCATTTAGCATTCCCATTCAAGTTGGGGATGTCACTTGTGAAGCCCTTTGTGATCTAGGAGCCAGCGTGAGCATCATCCCGCTGGAGCTATGTATGAAGATCGGACTTGGAGAGCCCAAGCCGGTCAAGATTCGACTTTATATGGCGGATCGCTCCATCACCCATCCCGTGGGCATCTTGGAGAATGTTCCGGTCAAGTTAGGTAACTTATATCTACCTATAGATTTTGTTGTACTTGACATTCCTGCAGATTATCCTGTTCCTATTATTCTCGGGAGGCCATTTCTAGCAACTTCGGGTTGCAACGTGGATTGCAAGAACGCCAAGTTGAAATTCAACATTGGTGGTGATGAGGTAGAGTTCGCACTACTTGCAGCCATGGAAGGGGAGCAGCTGACTGATGATATCTTCAACATCTACGATGAAGAAGAATCAAGAGAATTGGTGAGCTCTATCCTTATTAACGATCCACTCGAAAGAGTTATTAGCTTCAGTTTAATGGAGGAAGGTATAGATGCTTCTTGTGATGCAGATATATGGAGCTTAAAGGCACTGGAAGAGGATCCAGGAGCAAAAACTGAGAAGCTAATCCAGGAGACGAAGATCTCCAGTTTCGGTTCCAGTTGCAGTACCTCGACCGAGGCACTTCCTGGACTGAGCGAGGCGAGTGAAGAACATCTCGGTCAACGCCTCTGCGCCTCAACCGAGGTCGATGGTGAGACTGATTCAACTGAGACTTCCGAAAGTCCAGTTTCTGAAATCATTCCACAGGAAGGAGGAAGCAAGGATCCCCCTCAGAAGACACTCCCAATCGTGGAACTTAAACAACTCCCTAGTCACTTGAGGTATGTCTTTCTTGGACCGGATTCTACTTATCCCGTTATTGTTAGTGCTTCCCTTTTCGAATCTGAATTGTCTAAGTTAATGCATGTCCTGAGAAAGCATCGAAAGGCTATAGGTTATACCACTGATGATCTTATTGGCATTAAGCCTTCTTTCTGCATGCATAGAATTCTAATGGAGGATAATCATAAGACTTCACGGGAACCTCAAAGACGGTTAAATCCGATCATGAAAGAGGTTGTGAAGAAGGAAGTTCTTAAGTTGTTGGACGCAGGTATCATATATCCTATCTCGGACAGCAAGTGGGTTAGCCCAGTGCATGTGGTTCCGAAGAAAGGAGGGATGACCGTTGTGACGAATAAGAACAACGAGTTGATCCCAACTAGAACCGTCACGGGCTGGAGGGTTTGCATTGATTATAGGAAGCTGAACACGGTGACTCGGAAGGACCATTTTCCGCTTCTCTTCATCGATCAAATGCTCGAACGGTTGGCCCAGCATTCACACTTTTGCTACTTGGACGGCTATAGTGGATTCTTTCAGATTCCTATCCATCCGGATGATCAAGAGAAGACCACTTTCACTTGTCCATGGAGGACATTTGCTTATAGGAGGATGCCATTCGGATTGTGCAATGCACCCGCTACCTTCCAGCGATGCATGATGGCTATCTTTTCCGAGTACATAGAGGAGATCATGGAGGTATTTATGGATGATTTTTTTGTATATGGTTCCTCTTTTGATGATTGCTTATCTAACCTTTCGCTAGTGCTTAAAAGATGTGAAGACACTAATCTCGTTTTGAATTGGGAAAAGTGTCATTTTATGGTTAGTGAAGGCATTGTGCTAGGACACCTCGTTTCTAATCGAGGCATTGAAGTCGATCGCGCTAAGATCGAGACTATTGAGAAACTCCCTCCCCCTTGTTCTGTTAAAGGTGTGAGGAGTTTCCTCGGGCATGCAGGTTTCTACAGGAGATTCATCAAGGACTTCTCTAAGATTTATAAACCTTTAACTAACCTCTTGAATAAAGATGTTGTTTTTGAGTTTTCGCAGGAGTGACTTGATGCTTTTTACAGGATTAAGGAAGCGTTGATCTCCGCTCCTATTATCCAGCCTCCAAATTGGACCTTGCCCTTTGAGATCATGTGCGATGCTAGTGATGTAGCCATAGGAGCGGTGCTTGGGCAAAAGAAGGATGGACGGACCACCGCCATCTACTATGCTAGCAAGACGCTAGATGTAGCACAACGCAACTACGCTACCACCGAGAAGGAATTATTGGCGGTTGTATACGCTTTTGAGAAGTTTCGTTCGTTTTTAGTTGGGGCGAAAGTCATTCTCTACACCGACCATGCAACCATTCGTTACTTGTTGGCTAAGAAAGATGCCAAGCCACGCCTTATTCGATGGATTCTCTTGCTTCAAGAGTTTGACCTAGAGATCCGCGATAAGAAAGGATCCGAGAATTCTGTTGCGGATCACCTCAGCCGGCTACCTGCATCTTCACGTGAGAAGGACGACCCGCCCATAGACGATTCATTCCCCGATGAGCACTTACACTTGTTGGAGCTTTTGATAGATTTACTTACTTCACCCCACGATGGAGGTGAAGTATGGGTAAGGGCACCTCCCATCACATATAGAGACGCATTATGGTCCAGCTAGCGACCTTAAACCAAGCGCTTCTTGGGAGGCAACCCAAGGTATTGTTTTTCTTTTTCCCTTTTTCTAGTTTAGCTTAGATAGTTTGCTTTTGCTTCGTTTTGTTTGTTTTTGGCGTCCTAGACAGATGACAGGAGACATCTAAGGAAGGAGCATAACTGGAAGTACAGAAGTTCGAGAATTCGAGAAGACGAAGTTTGACTGAGACACCTCGGTCCAGTCGAGGCCACCTCGACCGAGTTGATCCTTGAGCAACCGAGGCGACTAGGGTTTCTGCAGAACCACCTCGGTCCGTACCACCTCGGTCCAGTCGAGACCATCTCGACCGAGGTGACAGCAGTTCCAAGAACAGTATAAAAGGGGGAAAAATTTCTTTTTCACCTTTTTACCCACTTCGATTCGACCACGGCGCCTTTCCACCTCGCTTCCTCGAATCTTGCTTGTTTTCGAAGATTTCCGCTTCCAAACTACGATTGAAGGGTAGAGGATCCCATTGCAAGTACAAATCTGCGAAGAAATCGAACGAAACGGCCGGAACGAGGTAAAAATAGTCGAAACCCTAACTCGTTTATTCGCTTCGATTTGGGCTTTGGTTGCCCTTGCATCTGCTGAGAAAAGGCTTAAGTACCCCATAGGAAACAATTGTAGTGATTTTTGGGGGAAAAGAACTGGATTTTTGAGAGTTGAATCGCGAACTGCTTCCGCCTCGGTCCAGTCGAACTGCGCCTCGGCCGAGGTGATTCCTGAGAGTTGTCAGTGACCGAGGTGATCTGACAGTAGATAAGTGAAAATGAGTTCTGAACGTCGCCTTGCCCTCAAAGATAGATCCTCACCTTCCCCTTCTTCCTCTTCTTCCCGACCTTACCACCCGGTGATCCATGAGAGACACCAGGCGGACTATGAGCGTATTTCGGGACGTCCAGTGATTGCACCACGTTTCCTGGACGTGTCCGCTTTTGATTGCCTAGGGGTAGATGGAGACCTTAGGAGGATGATTACCACAGTTGGGCTGGATCAGTTTACTGAGATCCGAGCCCCAGCCTTCTTGGAGCCGACCCTAGAGTTCGTTAGCTCCTTCACCTACCTTCCCACAAAGCAGTCTGTGAAGTACCGGTTGATGAACCGGAACTTCTTAGTGCCGCTCGAGGTTTGGAGAGACATCTTCGGCTTTTCTGAGCCCACCGCCATTGACTTCCCCTCCCGATCTATAGCTAGGGAGTTCTGGGGGCAGATAGCCCATATTGTTGAGCATGCAGACAGATGGCGCTCTGGAGATTCTAGGAAGAAGGTCATCTTCCACCTAGCCTTTAGGTTAGCCCATAAGATATTCAGCGAGACACTTCTGGCGCGTATTGAGACGCCTCAGAAGATCCGACAGGGCGAGCTCTTCAGTTTATACTGTATGGTTACTGGGGGTTTCCCGGACTTTGGCTTGATCTTGGCAGAGGACCTGCACAAGATCAAGGCCAAAGCGAAGGGAGACATCTGTTGCGGAGGGCTTGTCACCCACATAGCTGCTTTTCATGAAGTATGACTTATTATGCATTCTATGATTTTATGCAAAGATGAACAACTTTCTTATATTTATAAAATGTTTTAATCATATATTGTTTTTAAATTCCATGAAGTATTCTCTTAGAGGGATCTATGATTGTAGCACACCATAAAAATGTTTTGAAGGACTTTTTCATTGATTTTCTTGACTTATAATCCATTCTATCTTGCCTTTTTTATGCGGAACTTGCTTGGGGACAAGCAAGGGCTAAGTATGAGTATTTTGATAGCATGAATTATAGTCTATATTTTGGGGTTTGTTTGGACGTTTTATCTTTCATAATCTGCATGTTTGTATGTATAATATGTGATTATATTACCATTTCATCTACCTTTGCGGGAATCGAGGTCTACACCTAGTTTTGTTGTAATCGTAGGTAAAATGGCACGTTTTGCATCAAAAAGGAGCAAAAGAAGCTATGGAGTCATTAGAGCTACATTCAGGAACATAAGGAACCATCCAGGAAGCATAGCCATGGATTTAAGATTCACTTTGGACCAGATTTGAGAGATTTCACACTCAGATGTGACTCACCTCGGTTGACCACAGATTCACCTCGACCGAGGTGATCCAGGGGAGCCGACTCGACCGAGGCGAACACCTGGGACGCGGCGAGAATAGTTTATTCTTGGCTGAGATCTTTTATCATTGGAAAGAGATCTTATATTTTTGGGTTTGGCTCCTGGAAGGAAGAAGATATGCTAGATCATATATTTTACCTATTTTTATGGGAAGAGATCTTTCTAAAATATCTTATCTTTGGAGGGTTATTTTCCTATAAAAAGGGTTGGATTTCCACAAATCCAACAGGATGCTATACCACCGATTAGGGTTTACACACGACAGCAGTCATACTCCAGTTAGGAGATTTGAAGAACCTTTTTGAAGGTTGAAGGAAGATTGAAGTCTATAGCTTTTATAGCTTTTGAAGGGTTTTGTAAGATTGTCTTAGATTCCCTTCCTTGTTGTCTTGCCTTGTTGGATTTCTATCCAAGGAACGCTTTTGTTGTGATATTTGATTCAGTTATTGAAGTCTTTTCATTAAATTCTTCTTGTTCAAATATTCACCTTCTTCCCATATATTTGATTATTGCTTTCATGATGATGAGTGGCTAATTTCCCTGTGTGATTCTAGGGTGATTGACTGAAGGTTGTGGGAAAAACAATGATAGAATGATCTTGATCACAGTAGGACCCTGAAAGTTCGAGTCTTTAATCTTAACCCTAAGCATCTCGCTCAGTCGATGAACATCTCGGCCGGGGTGGAATTTGGCTGACCGAGGTGACTTATCTGATCCGAAACTGAGAGTTAAGTATTACAGTTTGCCAAATCCTATTCTTATTACACCTTTCCTGGTTCAATGCAAGCCTAGGATGAGACTTACCCGGTAATTCCTTTGTTTGTGTACCTAAGATCATAAGTGTAGGTAATAAAGGGTTATCCTTTATTGGAGTTTGAGTGTGCTTCCATCCCATCTTTGTGAGTTAGCCTGAGACTTACCCGGTAAAGGTTGATTCTATTCCCTTAGATGGTGTGTTAGTTTGATGTTATAGTTCTTTATCTTAATTCCTTGAGACTTACCCGGTAATAGGAGTTACGGTTGGATTAGTGAGTAGTGAGACTTATCCGGTGATCTATTCCACTTTAGAAACACCTTCCCCATGCAAAAACCTCAGCTTTGTCGCTTATCTTTAGATCTTGAGTTGGAACCACAACTAGATGCTTTAATCCCTAGAATTGCATGTTTGCTTTATTGACTTCTATATCATCTTTGATTGTTTTAATTGCCTTTGTGGTTAGTATTTACATAAGCATACCGTAATTGGACTTTGTTTCACTAAGTCCCTGTGATCGACCCCTGTAATTCCTTGCTTTTTACTACGATTGACCCGTACACTGCGGGTTCGCATCCTTGTTTTAAGCTTACGTCTAGGGTTATAAATTTAAAGCTTGCACACACCGTTTGGAGTGAACAAGCTCTTTTGTAGTCTTAGCACCTGTCGAGTCCTACCTTGGGAATAAGCAGATGAAAGATGGAAATGGAACATGTGGAGTGATAACACGATTTATGACTTAGGTTTAGACACTCATTTAGATAGTTTTTCCGCACATTCATGCATAGTTTAGCACTAGTTCGTGACGATTTGCACTCAATTCATGTATTTTGTCGTGATAGACGTCTACACGGACTTTTGAATGCTTTGTAGGTATTTTGGGAGCTTTAGGAGTTTAATCGATACATTTGAGGATCGTTCCTCAAGATGACACACCTTCGGACTCATTGGGAAGTAAGTTAGGAGCTAAGGAGGACACATAGGACCTTGTTGGTGCATGCCATGCACCAAATTATGGCTTGATGATCCATATAGTGCAGAAGCACCAAAACCACGGTCAATAGAAGAACCACGCCCGTGAAAATAGGCCGTGGTTTTCCCCAGACAGTTGTGACAGCTGTCCCACGATCTTCATGGCCGACTCTTGCAAATTTGGAGGATAAAAGGTGGTCGTGCAAGGCTGTTAGGGGCAGACCCCATCAATCCATTCTCTCCCACACTCTTAACAACACATATTCTCTGATTGGAAGATTGGATTGGAGCTACTCTTGGAGGAGAAGAAAAGCTTCCATTGGAGAAGAAGAGAAGAACACACCATTATTAGTCTTTCATAGATTTTAGAGTGAAGATTGTCGAAAACATTTTCTAGGGTTGTAAGAACGGATTGAACCTTCTTTTGAAGGGTTGTAAGCTTTCTCAACATTTATTCAGCTTGCTTTCTATTTCTACTTGTTTCATCTTCCTTTCATTTCATCTTCTTGATATGGATTCCATGATTTTATGCTTGATGATCTTGATTGTGATGATGCGTGTTGTTGGCTAAGTAGATGTGATTCTAGGGTGAGGAAAAGATGGTTATGGCTTGGACTATGATAGAATAGACTTAAATGTATACTTGGATGACTCACTTGATTGAACCTAGTCACTGTCGAAAACCACGGTTTGATCTTGCCTTTCCACGGCCGTTGAAAGGGATGAACACCCCATAATTTTGACTAACTTGCTTGTATTGATAAATCTAAGTGTTAGGTTTTTAGATTCTTGAAATCCTAGTGTTTGTTGAGCTAAATCTATCCTAGGGTGACCTAGTGTTAGCAACTAAGAGTTAGAAAAGACCTCCCGGTGATTCTTGCTCTTAGATACCGAAGATGACGAACTCTAGGTAGTAGTGAGCCTCATAAGCCGCTATTGGACTTAGTGTGCTAGGATTGATGTTTAGGACTTGCCTTCCCGAGACTTACCCGGTAAGGAAAGGTTAGATCCCTAGATAACCATCCGGTTTGTGTAGAATTCCTATCCTTAGGCTCTTTGAGACTTACCCGGTACGGTGATGAGACCTTAGGAACGGACTAGTGGATCATGAGACCTACCCAGTGATTGATCCTAATCTAGAAACACTCACTCCCAATAGTAGGTGATGATGAGTTCTGATAGCATGAATTATAGTCTATATTTTCGGGTTTGTTTGGACGTTTTATCTTTCATAATGTGCATGTTTGTATGTATAATATGTGATTATATTACCATTTCATCTACCTTTGCGGGAATCGAGGTCTACACCTAGTTTTGTTGTAATCGTAGGTAAAATGGCACGTTTTGCATCAAAAAGGAGCAAAAGAAGATATGGAGTCATTGGAGCTACATTCAGGAACATAAGGAACCATCCAGGAAGCATAGCCATGGATTTAAGATTCACTTTGGACCAAATTTGAGAGATTTCACACTCAGATGTGACTCACCTCGGTTGACCACAGATTCACCTCGACCGAGGTGATCCAGGGGAGCCGACTCGACCGAGGCGAACACCTGGGACGCGGCGAGAATAGTTTATTCTTGGCTGAGATCTTTTATCTTTGGAAAGAGATCTTATATTTTTGGGTTTGGCTCCTGGAAGGAAGAAGATATGCTAGATCATATATTTTACCTATTTTTATGGGAAGAGATCTTTCTAAAATATCTTATCTTTGGAGGGTTATTTTCCTATAAAAAGGGTTGGATTTCCACAAATCCAACAGGATGCTATACCACCGATTAGGGTTTATATACACCACAACAGTCATACTCCAGTTACGAGATTTGAAGAACCTTTTTGAAGGTTGAAGGAAGATTGAAGTCTATAGCTTTTATAGCTTTTGAAGGGTTTTGTAAGATTGTCTTAGATTCCCTTCCTTGTTGTCTTGCCTTGTTGGATTTCTATCCAAGGAATGTTTTTGTTGTGATATTTGATTCAGTTATTGAAGTCTTTTCGTTAAAATTCTTCTTGTTCAAATGTTCACCTTCTTCCCATATATTTGATTATTGCTTTCATGATGATGAGTGGCTAATTTCCCTGTGTGATTCTAGGGTGATTGGCTGAAGGTTGTGGGAAAAACAATGATAGAATGATCTTGATCACAGTAGGACCCTGAAAGTTCGAGTCTTTAATCTTAACCCTAAGCATCTCGCTCAGTCGATGAACATCTCGGCCGGGGTGGAATTTGGCTGACCGAGGTGACTTATCTGATCCGAAACTGAGAGTTAAGTGTTAGAGTTTGCCAAATCCTATTCTTATTACACCTTTCCTGGTTCAATGCAAGCCTAGGATGAGACTTACCCGGTAATTCCTTTGTTTGTGTACCTAAGATCATAAGTGTAGGTAATAAAGGGTTATCCTTTATTGGGGTTTGAGTGTGCTTCCATCCCATCTTTGTGAGTTAGCTTGAGACTTACCCGGTAAAGGTTGATTCTATTCCCTTAGATGGTGTGTTAGTTTGATGTTATAGTTCTTTATCTTAATTCCTTGAGACTTACCCGGTAATAGGAGTTACGGTTGGATTAGTGAGTAGTGAGACTTACCCGGTGATCTATTCCACTTTAGAAACACCTTCCCCATGCAAAAACCTCAGCTTTGTCCGCTTATCTTTAGATCTTGAGTTGGAACCACAACTAGATGCTTTAATCCCTAGAATTGCATGTTTGCTTTATTGACTTCTATATCATCTTTGATTGTTTTAATTGCCTTTGTGGTTAGTATTTACATAAGCATACGTAATTGGACTTTGTTTCACTAAGTCCCTGTGATTGACCCCTGGAATTCCTTGCTTTTTACTACGATTGACCCGTACACTGCGGGTTCGCATCCTTGTTTTAAGCTTACGTCTAGGGTTATAAATTTAAAGCTTGCACACACCGTTTGGAGCGAACAAGCTCTTTTGTAGTCTTAGCACCTGTCGAGTCCTACCTTGGGAATAAGCAGAATGAAAGATGGAAATGGAACATGTGGAGTGATAACACGATTTATGACTTAGGTTTAGGCACTCATTTAGATAGTTTTTCCGCACATTCATGCATAGTTTAGCACTAGTTCGTGACGATTTGCACTCAATTCATGTATTTTGTCGTGATAGACATCTACACGGACTTTTGCATGCTTTGTAGGTATTTTGGGAGCTTTAGGAGTTTAATCGATACATTTGAGGATCGTTCCTCAAGATGACACACCATTGGACTCATTGGGAAGTAAGTTAGGAGCTAAGGAGGACACATGGGACCTTGTTGGTGCATGCGATGCACCAAATTGTGGCTTGATGATCCATATAGTGCAGAAGCACCAAAACCACGGTCACTAGAAGAACCACGCCCGTGGAAATAGGCCGTGGTTTTCCCCAGACAGTTGTGACAGCTGTCCCACGATCTTCATGGCTGACTCTTGCAAATTTGGAGGATAAAAGGTGGTCCTGCAAGGCTGTTAGGGGCAGACTCCATCACTCCATTCTCTCCCACACTCTCAACAACACATATTCTCTGATTGGAAGATTGGATTGGAGCTACTCTTGGAGGAGAAGAAAAGCTCCCATTGGAGAAGAAGAGAAGAACACACCATTATTAGTCTTTCATAGATTTTAGAGTGAAGATTGTCGGAAACATTTTCTAGGGTTGTAAGAACGGATTGAACCTTCTTTTGAAGGGTTGTAAGCTTTCTCAACATTTATTCAGCTTGCTTTCTATTTCTACTTGTTTCATCTTCCTTTCATTTCATCTTCTTGATATGGATTCCATGATTTTATGCTTGATGATCTTGATTGTGATGATGCGTGTTGTTGGCTAAGTAGATGTGATTCTAGGGTGAGGAAAAGATGGTTATGGCTTGGACTATGATAGAATAAACTTAAATGTATACTTGGATGACTCACTTGATTGAACCTAGTCACTGTCGAAAACCACGGTTTGATCTTGCCTTTCCACGGCCGTGGAAAGGGATGAACACCCCATAATTTTTGACTAACTTGCTTGTATTGACGAACTCTAGGTAGTAGTGAGCCTCATAAGCCGCTATTGGACTCAGTGTGCTAGGATTGATGTTTAGGACTTGCCTTCCCGAGACTTACCCGGTAAGGAAAGGTTAGATCCCTAGATAACCATCCAGTTTGTGTAGAATTCCTATCCTTAGGCTCTTTGAGACTTACCCGGTACGGTGATGAGACCTTAGGAACGGACTAGTGGACCATGAGACCTACCCGGTGATTGATCCCAATCTAGAAACATTCACTCCCAACATACTATAGTTAATCCAAGGAATGATTAGATAGCTTGAGTCTTATGCCATAACCGGAATATCCAACCCTTAGAATCCGCTTTTCTCTCTTGATCACATATTTCGTGTTTGCCTTGTTTAGTTGTGTTTTAGCTTGATTCCTTAGTTTGTTTTGCCTTATTATATCATTGTGATCCTTGATTGATCACCACAAAACCAATCCAAAAACATTGAGATTTTCATTTATGTGTTTTTTCATCTTTTCTTAGTCTAGATCAACACTATCCTTAGTAACTATTTGATTCGATTTCACCTCAGTCTTTGTGTTCGACCTCGGAATAATATCCTTACTACAAAACGTCCCGTACACTGCGGGTTCGCTAGGAGTTAGGAAAATATAACGAGTATAAATTTAAGACTTTTACATGTCACGTTCTTAGCGTAACATGGAGCAACGGGTGGTAGATTCTAGAGTCCTTGACAAAAAATCCCCACACCACACCATCACATGCAATACGAGGCCAAAAATATACCGGGTCATTTACCTCTGTAGGGAGTGTTTGGAGGCCACCTTGTGGGAAACTGAGCAATGCTCTAAACTTGTTGACGGTCGTTTCATGGTATCGTCCAAGGAATGTATAGGTAACCCGGCCATTCTCGATGTGGCCTACAACCTCTGTGTCAAAGGAGGACAAAAACTCGAAAATTGGTTCCACTTAGCTCACAAAGGGAGAGGTCATATAGTCCCAAAAACCCCCTAAATTGGCGAGACATTCCAAATCTTCACGAGCATTGATTTCATCAATCATTCGGAGATCGACGTATCTAGTTGGTTTTGATTTGAGCGCTCAAAGTTGGGACTGTACCCTTTTGTAATCTGGAACAATAATAATTTGCTCATGGGAACCCTTTAGGGCGTGTCGTGGAGGCATATATGCACAAAAACAAATAGCAAGAATCAATATAGTGCAAATAGTTTACGGAAAAATGACAAATACGAAAATTTTTACCATAATTTCCCCGTAAACTCAATAACGACCCATATCGATCCCAAGCATTTCAATCAATCTAATGTGTGTGGGAATCAAAATCAAACATAATTGTACGTATATACACCCGGAAACGCTATATCTTAATGTTTCAATCCTCAACAAGGCAATTCTAGGGCTAGAAAATCCAAAACCGCTCAATCGATTGAAATAACGCGAAGTATTGCTCAATTATCAAAGCAATGGATCATATAACAATAATCATTAACATATATACAAAGATCAATCATAAAAAAACTGCACAATTTCATCAAAATCCCAATTAGAGCACAAATCTCTCAATGACAAAAAATTTACAAAAACGAACCCAATCCTATGAAATAAGCATGCAAGCTTATATAATATGTGGAATAATGTAATAGCTAGGAGTTTCGAATTCTAATTAATGTTGATTAACTTAATCATTGATGGTAATTAACATATAACTCGCGAAGATTGCGTAAGTGATGAATATGAGTCCCACCGTTATGTTCTTGGTGTAATTTTGGACTTATGGGGAAATTTTCACTTTTTTTTCCAAGTAATTATTTTTAGAGATAATTGGTGAAATAGGGCCCTTTTTGTTTAGCCTAGACTAACTAGGCCCCTCTATTCTTAGGCTAAAATTTTAAATGTATAAATAAATAATTAGAGGGGCATAAGAGTAAAACGTAATTTATAAAGCCTATAAAATCATCCCAAATCCTATGTGAACAAGTTAGGGTTTCCCGATTCCAGATCTGAACGTCTTCAACCTCCTTCATCCCAAGCTGCAAAATTAGGGTTATTAGGGTTACGAGAAGTCACAACAACATATCAGGAGACAAGTTTACGGAGGAAGACGATGGAGGTTAGTGGGCGGCGGACTGAACGCTTTCTACGACAGCCACGACGAAGAGCACAATACCTTTAGCGTCGGGACTGGAGGCGGCTATCCTGGCGCGACTCCTCTATGACGGCCGGTGTAGTATTTCGCCGGGAGACCAGGGCTCAATGTTGGACAACATACCGGAAAGAGGGACGGAAACATATCCGAAGGGAGACTAGGGCTCGACTTTGGGCTGTAGACAAGGGCTCGACCACCGTCGTTGGGCAGTAGACTAGAGCTCGACCGCTGTCGTTGGGCAGTAGACTAGGGCTCGACCGCTGTCGTTGGGCAACAGACCTCGACGTTGGTATCCAAAGGGCAAGCATGAAATCGGATCCGGTTGACGCCGAAGGTACACGTCCTTTTTTTTTTTTTTTTTTCTTTTGGGGCAATTGACG
>BSUD01000002.1:49677631-49706257 GCA_033239045.1 Fagopyrum esculentum | reverse complement strand
TTTTTTTTTTTTTTTTTCTTTTGGGGCAATTGACGATTAGGGTTTCTTGTCTACGTTATCTAATTCTTCGCTCATGTAATTTGTGCGAGCTATATTGTTTTCCACCATTAAAGCCTTGGGAAAGCTTGAGCGGAGTTAGGTGGAGTTGCGAACCAGACATCCTCAATTCGGGACATCAATTACAGAGAGATGAGATGCGTGTGGGACTTTCTGGGCCATTGAGTTGGGCCTTTTCAATTGCTATTCAGCCCAATCTAAAAGGCCAGTACGTAGTGCATGCTTTTTATTTATAATTTTGTCTTTAATCTATATATATTATACACTAAGTGACACTTACTTTTGCCTAATCATGTAATTGTGTTATAAAAATATGACGTGTTATCCCTATTTTTTTTTATAAAACTCCATACTATTTGTTCGCCTCAAAGTGTGCGTGCAAATAAGTTTTAAATTTATAAAACTGAAATCAAAGCAAGCAAACCCGTAGTGTACGGATCGGCGTAGTAAAGCAATAATTCCAAAGTATCGAACTCAGGGATTTGGGGATCAAATTCAATTCACAAATTATCGAGCAAGTAAAGTATAGAAGCTTTGCAAATATTGGGAAAACAACAATCCTAAAAATCCATGTATCAAATTGTGGCAATCGATTCAAGATATTCTATAGATATAAGGACAGAGTCGAGATTGCAAAGGTATAACCAATGTAAGGTTATGTACGGTGAAGTTCCAAAACCGTATATATCTCACCGAAGGACACTCTCTAGAAAGGTTGTTGAGGCTGCAGTATAGAAAGGATCAAAGGATAAAAATTACTCTCAAATACACATACCCAAACCCAAGGAATCAAAGATAAGCCAAAACGGTTAAGATTGTGACACTCAAAACCGAAATAGAGGATGTTGAGTCTCACTACTACCTAGAAAAGGCAAGTCAAAGCTAGGTTAAAGCATGATAACAAGATTTATGACTTAGGATTAGGTAATCATTTAGATAGATTTCTCACTCATTCATGCACGTTTTGGCATTGGTTCATGACGTCTTCGCTCAATTCATGCACATTTCTAGAAAAGACGTCTACACTACCTTTTATCGGTTTTGTAGGTAATTCGGGGATCTATTGGACGTTAATCGATACATTTGAGGGCCAAGCCTCATGATGGTACACATCCAAGGCTAAGGAGGAGCATAAATGGAGCAACAAGGGACACAAAGACCACTATTGGTGCAAGCAATGGATCAACTCATGGCTAGACGATCATAGCATGTTTCTGCTGAAGAAAATTGGACTAACTAGCAGCTAAATCGGCCGATTTTTGTCCACTGGGTCGATTTTTGGGCCTTTGACAGCTTAAGCTACGTGTCCCACGATCTCTTGTCCGTCCTTGCTCTTGGTGGAGAATATAAGTGGTCCTGCAGGTGGTTGCTGAGCATCTCTCCTCTCCCACACTCTCATTCACAGCTCATCAATTTTGGTAGGAAGATTAGAGGAGAAGAAAAGCTCTCAAAGGTTGAAGGAAGAAGAAGAACACCATTCTAAGAGTTTGGAGTGATTTTGAGTGATTTTGTAGTCTTGGATTGAAGAACTAATTGCAAGGATTGTTAAGAACGTTTTGAATCTTCATTTTAGAGTTTGTAAGTCTTGCTACAACTTGGATTTGGCTGAGATTTATTGATTTTGCTTACTCATCTTTCATTACTCATCTATGAACACCATGTATGCTTGTTTGATGATTTCGGATCTTGATATGCATATTATTGGCTAGTTTCTTGTGATTTTAGAGTGATGGATTGATGGTTATGGCTAGGGTGATGATAGGATGGACTTATATGTCAGTTTAGGATGATTTATATGCACGAAACTCATAACAGAAGGAAAAAATCGACCTGTTCATCAGATAAATCGGCCGATTTATCTGTAGAACAGCCCGATTTATTCTTCTGTTGCTCTTTAAATGATAAATCTGCATGCTAGGGTGTTTGGTTGTTTAAATCCTAGTGTTATTAAGCCTAATTTAGCTTAGTATCACCTAATGCTACCAATCTAAGTGAGGGAAGAGATCTACCCGATGATTTCCGACCTTAGATACCTAAGATGATGAATGCTAGGTAGTAGTGAGCCTCATAAGCCGCTATTGGATCGAGTGTGCTAGGATTATTGCTTGAGATTTCCCTATTCCGAGACTTACCCGGTAAGGAGAGGGTTACCCTTAAGTAGCATCTAGTTTGTGCGGAATTCCTTACTCTAACCCCTTGAGACCTACCCGGTAATAGGAGTTTGATGCGGGATTAGTGAAGTGAGAGACTTACCCGGTAATCGCTTCCATTAGTGAATATTCTTTCTCAACACCGCAGCTTGTCCTTAGAATCCTTAGAACCTTGAGCCCAATGCCATAACCGGAAATCTTGACCTCTAGAATCTACTTTTCTCTCTTGATCATATACTTGTGCTTTGTGTTACTTACTCGTTTGCTAGCTAAATTTGTTAGTTGTTTTATTTCCTTGCTTGACTTGTGTTCTTTGTTTGATCACCATAAAAACCAACAAAAACATTGCGTTTTCCAATTTTCTTTGTTCCTCATCTTATCTTAGTCTAGATTCACACTATCTTTGATCATTGCTTGACTCGATTTCACCTTAGTCTTTGTGTTCGACCTCGGAATACTTACCTTTCTACAAACGTCCCGTACACTGCGGGTTCGCTAGGAGTTAGGATAAATATAACGAGTATAAATTTAAGACTTATTGCGTGCACATCACATCTATCCTAGACGTAACAAGTTTTTGGCGCCGTTGCCGGGGACTAGGTCTAGATTGAGTCATTTCGTGATTGTTTATAGTGTAGATCTTTCTTGTTGCTTTTGATCTCTCTTTGGTGTGTGTCTTTGCTTTTCAGGACATCTATTACTCTTTAGGTGTATGCGAAGATCTCGTGGCAAGGATTTAGCTCCATTCGATCCCGAACCGGAGAAAACCCTTCGATCTAGATCCAAGAACATCCGAAAAGAGAAAGAGATGGCCGGAAGGAACCTCCAAGCTGAGTTGGATGAAGCCTTAGAGCAAATAAGGCTAAGAGATGAGCTCTTGGAGGAAGAAAGGAGACTTTCCAATGAGAGGCAAGAGGAAACTAGGAGGGAGATTGAGGAGATTAGGCAAGCCCTTGTTCAAGGAGAGCTTAATCGCCGACAACCTCCACCTCCTCCACCACCGGTGGAACAACCACAGCCGGCGGCTAATGTTAGGGTTGTGCCCATTGCCATTGAAGAGCCACAAACCCTAGGGAGACGTATGGATCCGGCACAAAGAGCACACCGTCCGGGTGTGAACTTAGGAGATCCCGCAGCCCACAACTACGAGCTCCGCCCTCAAGTTCTACAAATGATCCGGCATAATCAATTTGGAGGGATGGAAGGAGAGTCTCCTCATCAACACTTGATGAACTACGAGATTTTGATGGAGACTCTTAGACCGCCAAGATTGGAGAGCAACAACCATAAGCTAAGGGCTTTCTCCTTCTCTCTTAAGGACAAGGCCTTGGCTTGGTATCAATCTATTCCACAAGGGCGAGTTGGTACTTGGGAGGAGATGACAACCGAGTTTTTGACTAAGTTCTTCCCACCTTCCAAGACTACCGAATTAAGAGGGAAGATCAATGCCTTCGTGATGAAGGATAGAGAGAGTTTGTTCAAGTCTTGGGAGAGATTCAAAGACCTTCTCCTAGATTGTCCACACCATGGCATACCGAAAATTGAGCTATTGGAGATCTACTTCAAGGGACTTGATAAAGATAGCCAATTCAAGCTTCAATCCCTTTCCGGTGGGACTTTCATGGAGAAGCATGTGGATGATGCATGGGAGTTTGTGGAGAAGCAAGCTCTAGTGATTGAGAAATACTCCCATAGGAAGAGTAAAGGGAGAAAGGCGGGAGCATATGAGGTGAGTGAGGTCACCATGAGCAACTTCAAGCTCGACGCCATCAACAACGAGCTAAAGTCCTTGAGGGAGTTGTGTGCTACAACCTTGAAGAACCAAGCAACCCCTCAAGTGATTCCACAAGCTAACTTGTCTCCCAAGGAGGAGGATGTGAACTATATGGGAAGGGGCAACTACAACAACTACCAAGGCCCAAGGAACTTCAACAACAACCGGCAATTCAACAATTACCGGCCCAACCATAACCATCCCGGGTTTTCCTACTCTAACCCGGATGGAGCCTTGAACCCTCCCGCTTCTACAAGCACAACTCCACCACCAAGAGCTTCACAAGAACCTCCACCCGGATTTACTCAACCTCCAAAAGATAGAACCGAAATGATGTTTGAGCAATTGCTTGGAAGGTTGAGTGGTCTTGAGAGCACGGTGACTTCTATCTCAAAGGCTCAAAAGGTTTTGGAAGCACAAGTTTTCCAAAAGGCGGGTGAAGCACATAGAGATCCGGGAAAGCTTCCCGGAAGAACCGAAGAAAACCCAAGAGGCCAAGTGTTGGCTATTACAACAAGAAGTGGGTTAAGCATGAAGGACCCTTTGCCCAAGGAGAATGCTAAAGGGAAGCAAGTGGTGAATGAAGAAGAGACTTTGCAAGGAGATGGAGGCAAGAGCAAAGATGTAGAGCCAACCTATGTGGCACCGCCTCCATACAAGCCACCACTACCGTTCCCTCAATCACGAGCAAGAGCTCGCTTGGACAATCATTTTGGTAAGTTCCTTGAACTAATGTCTAAATTGCATATTAACATTCCGTTCATGGATTCTATTTTTGGGATGCCAGCATATGGCAAGTTCTTGAAGGAAATACTCTCCAACAAAAGGAAGTTGGAGGAGTATGGTGAGATAAGGATGACTAAGAGATCATCGGAGTTGATTCAAACGATGAAGGAGGAGATGCCTCCCAAGCTAAGGGATCCGGGATCCTTTTGTGTGCCAATCGGAGTAGGAGAAGTGAAGTATGACGCCCTATGTGATCTTGGGGCAAGTGTAAGCATCATCCCGCTAGCACTTTACAACAAGGTTGGGCTAGGAGAGCCAAAGCTGGTCAAGATGACCCTTTACATGGCGGACCGCTCAATCACTCATCCGGTTGGGATCTTGGAAGACATCCCGGTGTAATTAGGGAAGTTCTATGTGCCCATAGACTTCGTTGTCTTGGATATCCCGGCGGACTATCCGGTTCCTATCATCTTGGGGAGACCTTTCCTAGCCACTTCCGGATGTCTAGTAGATTGCAAGAATGGGACTCTATCCTTCAACATTGGAGAAGAGAACATCAAGTTCAAGCTATCGACAATGATGAAAGGACCAACCCTTGATGAGGATATATTCAACATAGTTGAAGAAGAGGAGTCTAGAGAGGTTGTGAGCTCAATCTTGCTCAAGGATCCGCTTGAGAGAGTTCTTAGCTCAAGCTTGATGGAAGAAGGAATTGAGGAGAGTAGCAATGAAGTAATCAAGGCCTTGAATGCATTGGACGAGCTACCAAGTGTTGGGTTTGAAGTGCTGGAAGAAGAGGAAAACTGCCAGAAAAATCCGACTGAAGGGCAAAAATCGGCCGATTTTTGTACTTATGCTGAAATTTCAGCCAGTTTTGCCAAAACAGAAACTCAGGTCGACCCCCCTTCAGAAAAATCGACCGATTTTTCTTCCTGGGTCGATTTTCCTGAGTCTTGTCAGCATCAACCACTTGAGTATGAGCAATCATCAAGGGACTTCAAGGAGGCTTCCATGGCTTTGCAATCACCTCAACCTACATTGTATGGATCGTCTCCAACCAAAAAAGGTCCTCCTCAACTTGATCTCAAACCTCTTCCTTCTCATTTAAAGTATGCTTTCCTTGGTTCAAATTCTACTTATCCGGTGATTGTGAATGCATCTTTGAGTGATGATGAGCTTAATAGGTTGTTGAATGAATTGAAACTGCATAGAAAGGCAATAGGATACACCATTGATGATCTTGTTGACATCAAGCCCTCTTTGTGCATGCATAGGATAATGATGGAAGATAATCATAAACCCTCTATTGAACATCAAAGAAGATTGAATCCCATAATGAAAGAGGTAGTTAAGAAGGAGATCATAAAGTTGCTAGATGCGGGAATTATCTACCCTATCTCGGATAGTAAGTGGGTTAGTCCCATTCATGTAGTACCTAAGAAGGGTGGGATGACCGTAGTGACTAATGAGAACAATGAACTAATCCCCACTAGAACGGTTACGGGATGGAGGATGTGTATTGATTATAGAAAGCTTAACATGGCCTCTAGGAAAGATCACTTCCCTCTCCCTTTCATTGACCAAATGCTAGAGAGGTTAGCTCAACATTCCCATTTTTGTTACCTAGATGGCTATAGTGGATTCTTCCAAATCCCTATCCACCCCGATGACCAAGAGAAAACCACCTTTACATGTCCATGGGGTACTTTTGCATATAGGAGAATGCCATTTGGGTTGTGTAATGCACCCGCCACCTTCCAAAGGTGTATGATGGCTATTTTTTCGGAATACATTGAAAATATCATGGAAGTGTTCATGGATGATTTCTCTGTTTATGGTTCTTCTTTCGATGATTGCTTGACTAACTTGTCCTTAGTATTGCAAAGATGTGAGGAGACAAATCTTGTCTTAAATTGGGAAAAATGCCACTTCATGGTAAGTGAAGGTATTGTGTTAGGACACTTGGTGTCTAACCGTGGCATTGAGGTTGATAGGGCCAAGATTGAAACGATAGAGAAGTTGCCACCACCTACCTCGGTGAAAGGGGTAAGGAGTTTCTTAGGGCATGCCGGTTTTTACCGGAGGTTTATGCAAGACTTCTCTAAAATTTCTAAGCCCCTTACTAACCTACTAATGAAGGATGTTGAATTTGTTTTCTCCAAAGATTGCCTTGAGGCTTTTTGTAGGTTGAAGAACGCTTTGATCTCCGCACCCATCATGCAACCTCCGGACTGGAGCTTACCGTTTGAGATCATGTGTGATGCAAGCGATGTAGCCGTTGGGGCTGTCTTGGGGCAAAGGAAGGATGGGCGAACTCATGCCATTTATTATGCTAGCAAGACGCTAGATGATGCCCAACTCAACTATTCCACAACCGAGAAAGAGTTGCTAGCGGTAGTGTATGCCTTTGAGAAGTTTCGGTCATACCTTGTTGGAGCGAAGGTGATAGTCTATACGGATCATGCTGCGATCCGTTACCTCCTTACAAAGAAGGATGCCAAACCTAGGTTGATTCGGTGGATCCTTCTTCTTCAAGAGTTTGACTTGGAAATCCGGGACAAGAAAGGATCCGAGAACTCCGTGGCGGATCACCTTAGTAGACTCCCACCTTTAGAGATTGAGAGAGATGAAATCCCGATTGATGACTCATTCCGGGATGAGCAATTGCAAATGGTGGAGGAATGCTTGTCCCAAGTGTCTAGAGGAAGTGAGCCATGGTATGCCGACATTGTAAATTACTTGGTGTGTGAGGAAGTGCCTCCCGGTTTGACATATGCCCAAAGGAAGAAGTTCTTCAAGGACGTGAGACACTACTATTGGAGTGAGCCACTTTTGTTCAAAAGAGGGCCGGATGGAATGTTTAGAAGATGCATACCGGAAGATGAGGTGGAGAGTGTGATCCGCCATTGTCATTCCTTGCCATGTGGAGGGCATGCTAGCTCACATAAGACATGTGCTAAGGTGTTGCAATCGGGTTTCTTTTGGCCAAGTTTGTTCAAAGACGTGCAAAGTTTTGTGGTAGCTTGTGATGCTTGCCAAAGGACGGGCAACATCTCAAGGAGGAATGAGATGCCCTTGAACAACATCCAAGAGGCAGAAATATTTGATGTATGGGGTGTGGACTTCATGGGACCTTTCCCCTCTTCATGTGGCAACCTCTACATCCTATTGGCGGTTGACTATGTTTCAAGATGGGTGGAGGCAATCGCCTCTCCTACAAATGATGCCAAGGTTGTGGTGCGGTTCTTCAACCGAGTGATCTTTCCTAGGTTCGGAACACCTAGGGTGATCATAAGCGATGGGGGGAAGCACTTCACCAATAGGAATTTTGGAGCACTTTTGGCTAAGTATGGGGTGACTCATAAGGTGGCAACACCTTACCATCTCCAAACTAGTGGCCAAGTGGAGATCTCCAACCGGGAGATCAAGGCCATTCTTGAGAAGACGGTATCAAGGACGAGAAAAGATTGGGCTATGAAGCTCGATGATGCCTTGTGGGCATATAGGACCGCCTTCAAAACACCAATTGGCACCACTCCTTACAAGTTGGTCTATGGAAAGTCTTGCCACCTTCCGGTAGAGATGGAGCATAGAGCATATTGGGCTATAAGGTGGCTAAATTTTGATCTCAAGGAGGCCGGAGAAAAGCGGTTGCTAGACATTAACGCCCTTGAGGAGATCCGGTTGGATGCATATGAGAATGCTCGGATCTACAAGGAGAGAACCAAGCGATGACATGATAAGAGGATCATTCCAAAGGAGTTGAGTGAAGGCGACCTTGTCCTTCTCTTCAACTCGAGGCTGCGGCTCTTCCCCGGAAAGCTCAAATCAAGATGGACCGGGCCATATGTGGTGAAGAAGATCTTTCCTCATGGAGCGGTAGAGATAGGAGGAGATCATTGTGGTGACTTCAAAGTGAATGGGCATAGATTGAAGAAGTACATCCCGGAAGCCCCGGTGGAAGTGATTGCCCCGCTTCACCTTGATTGAAACGCTCCTGAATTTGGTCAAGCTAATGACCTTAAAGAAGCGCTTAATGGGAGGCAACCCATTGGTACATGTTTTTCCCTTACTTTTTCTTGCTTTTGTTTAATCTCACTCTTGGTGTGCTTTGTTCTTCTTTTGTGTTTTTGGGTGCTAGATCTTGTTGATTGTCATGAGTTACGAGATGTTGGAGGTCATGTGAAGGCCTCATGGAATGGTTGAAGAAGCAAGATCCGAGCACATGGACAAGGAAGAAAGCACCCAGGAAATCGGACTGTTCATGCACAAAATCGGCCGATTTTCCTGGGTTGCTTGGCCGATTTTTCCTCTGTAAAGAAAAGTGATGATCTCCAATCAAGCATGGGTGGAGCGGACGAGGAGCTTGGACGGCTTGCGGTGCCAAGCGCGGGTTCCGACACCATAATGAACATCAAGAGCTCTCTACCATCCTTGATCGATCATCCACCATCATCATCCAATGAGAACCGAAATACCAAAGCATCACCAATCTTACATTGTGAGGACTCTCTTTCACTTCTTTATTTAGTTTACACATTAGGGACAATGTGTTTCTAAGTATGGGGTGGGGTTTTCATGATCACTTGCATGATTAGCATCTAGGATAGTTTAATTTTGTCACATCTTCCATTATGTCTTGCATTGTACATACATATTTCGAAAAATCAAAAAATTCAGAAAATTTTAAAAATTTTTAGTGCTTCTAAGGCTTGGATATGACCCTAATGATTGAACCTTGTCTTATGGATTGGCTATGGATGGCCTTATGTGTTAAATTGATGAATGTATATGTGGACTTGAAGTACTTCTCTTGAATACCATGAATGAATTGTGATCATGAATGTTTGCCTTGATTGAATTGAGTATTGAAAGTCGAAATTGCATGCTAGTTCTTGCACATCAATTAGGAGTGATTAAGGCAATTCATCTTTCTCTACTTCTCATCTTGATCATGTTGCTTGAGCACCTCAATTGAGATAAATTTGACCTCTTTTGACCCATCCGGGACTAGGAGCATGCTAGTGTGTTGAAGTGTGTGAAAAGCAAGTGTGGGGTGAAATTGTTGATGAAAAGAATGTCATGAATGAAGTGCTGAAATTGTTGTGAAAGTGTAGCCAAAAATATAGGCTTTGGGACATTGGCTTAAATGACAAGTAACTCGGTACACTTCACATAATCGGGTGTTGGTGCCTTGCCAAAGTCAAATAAACCAATAGTCCTAACGAGCTTTGGTATGTGTGCCGGGTGTGGATGCATCTCGGAAAAATAGAAAAAGCCCGAGAATGGCTAATCACCGAGGTTTCGGCTTTTGCACACCAATGCCATTGTCTCAAAAATAAAAGATAGAAAAGAAAATGAAGAAAAATATACACTTGAGGGAAGTAGATAAGAAAATTTGAAGTTGTGTTGTTTAATTCCTTTCCCGGATTAGCATCACATAGCCTAGAAAATTCCCACCTAATCACAACGTTTCTTGGCCTTCTATTTTACAAGTCCTTTTGACCTACTTGCATGTGTGTAAGACTAAGTGATTTAGATTGGATATGTTCATGATCATCTTGACTTCTTCATCTTTACATTTCATTGCATGCTATCAAGTTAAGTGTAATTGTCTTTCCATGCTTTCATTTATTTGATACATAATTGCTTGTCCATTGCCATGAAACATGACTATGAAGGTGATCCAATATTAGAAGCACAAACCCAAAAAGATTTTGCCATTTTTATGCATACATAAATCATGTCATCTCTTAGTCTATAGTTGGGAATTTGCTCGGGGACGAGCAAACCTTAAGTATGGGGTATTTTTGATAACAAGATTTATGACTTAGGATTAGGTAATCATTTAGATAGATTTCTCACTCATTCATGCACGTTTTGGCATTGGTTCATGACGTCTTCGCTCAATTCATGCACATTTCTAGAAAAGACGTCTACACTACCTTTTATCGGTTTTGTAGGTAATTCGGGGATCTATTGGACGTTAATCGATACATTTGAGGGCCAAGCCTCATGATGGTACACATCCAAGGCTAAGGAGGAGCATAAATGGAGCAACAAGGGACACAAAGACCACTATTGGTGCAAGCAATGGATCAACTCATGGCTAGACGATCATAGCATGTTTCTGCTGAAGAAAATCGGACTAACTAGCAGCTAAATCGGCCGATTTTTGTCCACTGGGTCGATTTTTGGGCCTCTGATAGCTTAAACCACGTGTCCCACGATCTCTTGTCCGTCCTTGCTCTTGGTGGAGAATATAAGTGGTCCTGCAGGTGGTTGCTGAGCATCTCTCCTCTCCCACACTCTCATTCACAGCTCATCAATTTTGGTAGGAAGATTAGAGGAGAAGAAAAGCTCTCAAAGGTTGAAGGAAGAAGAAGAACACCATTCTAAGAGTTTGGAGTGATTTTGAGTGATTTTGTAGTCTTGGATTGAAGAACTAATTGCAAGGATTGTTAAGAACGTTTTGAATCTTCATTTTAGAGTTTGTAAGTCTTGCTACAACTTGGATTTGGCTGAGATTTATTGATTTTGCTTACTCATCTTTCATTACTCATCTATGAACACCATGTATGCTTGTTTGATGATTTAGGATCTTGATATGCATATTATTGGCTAGTTTCTTGCGATTTTAGAGTGATGGATTGGTGGTTATGGCTAGGGTGATGATAGGATGGGCTTATATGTCAGTTTAGGATGATTTATATGCACGAAACTCATAACAGAAGGAACAAATCGACTTGTTCATCAGATAAATCGGCCGATTTATTTGTAGAACAGCCCGATTTATTCTTCTGTTGCTCTTTAAATGATAAATCTGCATGCTAGGGTGTTTGGTTGTTTAAATCCTAGTGTTTATTAAGCCTAATTTAGCTTAGTATCACCTAATGCTACCAATCTAAGTGAGGGAAGAGATCTACCCGATGATTTCCGACCTTAGATACCTAAGATGATGAATGCTAGGTAGTAGTGAGCCTCATAAGCCGCTATTGGATCGAGTGTGCTAGGATTATTGCTTGAGATTTCCCTATTCCGAGACTTACCCGGTAAGGAGAGGGTTACCCTTAAGTAGCATCTAGTTTGTGCGGAATTCCTTACTCTAACCCCTTGAGACCTACCCGGTAATAGGAGTTTGATGCGGGATTAGTGAAGTGAGAGACTTACCCGGTAATCGCTTCCATTAGTGAATATTCTTTCCCAACACCGCAGCTTGTCCTTAGAATCCTTAGAACCTTGAGCCCAATGCCATAACCGGAAATCTTGACCTCTAGAATCTACTTTTCTCTCTTGATCATATACTTGTGCTTTGTGTTACTTACTCGTTTGCTAGCTAAATTTGTTAGTTGTTTTATTTCCTTGCTTGACTTGTGTTCTTTGTTTGATCACCATAAAAACCAACAAAAACATTGCGTTTTCCAATTTTCTTTGTTCCTCATCTTATCTTAGTCTAGATTCACACTATCTTTGATCATTGCTTGACTCGATTTCACCTTAGTCTTTGTGTTCGACCTCGGAATACTTACCTTTCTACAAACGTCCCGTACACTGCGGGTTCGCTAGGAGTTAGGATAAATATAACGAGTATAAATGTAAGACTTATTGCGTGCACATCACATCTATCCTAGACGTAACAAAGCAAATCTTTAAATTTGGATTAAAGCAAAAGCAAAGGTCGTACAACAGAGGAAATCACGGCTAGATCTTGAAGAACCACGTCCGTGGTTTTCAAGAACAGACCGTGGAAAAGGCTGTCGAGGAGGTTTCTCGCACTCTCAGGGTTCAATCGGTTTACGATCGATCTATCATTATCTAAGCCACAACTATCAACCCTTCACCTTAGAATTGGTAAGGGGTTTTAGCCAATAACCATCATCATTGAATCAAATATCAAATATAAAAGAGAAAAAGGTAAAACCCTCGAAAACTCAATAACAATTGAAATCAATCTCAAATCCGAACACCAAAGTATGTGTTTAATGAATGCGGAATAGGGAAAAGAAA
Organism: Fagopyrum esculentum; assembly: GCA_033239045.1. Classification (NCBI taxonomy): domain Eukaryota; kingdom Viridiplantae; phylum Streptophyta; class Magnoliopsida; order Caryophyllales; family Polygonaceae; genus Fagopyrum; species Fagopyrum esculentum. Next base: position 49,693,543 of record BSUD01000002.1, on the reverse strand, counting down.
TCCTCACAACAATCTTAAGAAACAATGAAGAACGGGATGTCAATCCGTCTCCAATTGCAAACCCTAAGATAATCTCAAAGTACACAATCTTCAAATCGCGTCCTTCTCGGGATCTTCCCAAGCAATGATCCAAAATCTCTCTCTTCGAGTATAAACCGCCGTAAATGAAAGCGTATGGGAGGTCTAAGCGAAGATAAGCGAACGTAAGCGAAGTCCCCAATTTCTCCCTTCTTCAGCTTTCTTATAGGGAAAAATAGGATAACGAGAAAGCCCAATAACCGTCGCTGATGTTATGCTAGAAATGTATAGCACAAAAGTCTTAAATTTATAACTCGATATAATCTCCTAACTCCTAGCGAACCCACAGTGTATGGGTCGTTTTGTAGCAAATATAGTATTCCGAGGTCGAACACGAAGACTAAGGTGAAATCAAATCAAGCAAGTGATCATGGATAGTGCAAACCTAGTCTAAGAAAAGAGAAAGAAATAAAGAAATCAAAATCATGATATTTTTGGGTTGGTTTTATGGTGATCAAGAAAGGATCACAAATGGTGCAAGATTATAAAACAAACTAACAACTAAAGCTAGCAACACAAACACAAGATATGTAATCAAAGAGAGAAAAGTGGATTCTAGGGGTTAGGACTTCCGGTTATGGCATTGGACTCAAGCTTCTAAGAAATTTTGGACTAGCTATAGTATGTTGGGAAAGGGTGTTTCTCAAATGGGATCAATCACCGGGTAGGTCTCATGGTCCACTAATCCCTCACCTAAGGTCCTATTACCGGGTAAGTCTCTAGGAGCCTATGGTTGGAAATTCTACATAAACCGAATTGTTATCTAGGGATCTAACCTCTCCTTACCAGGTAAGTCTCGGGAAGCCAAGTCCTAAACATCAATCCTAGCACACTCAGTCCACTAGCGGCTTATGAGGCTCACTACTACCTAGAGTTCATCATCTGTGGTGCCTAAGATCTAGAATTTCCGGGTAGGTCTCTTCCCTCACATAGTTTACTAGCATTAGGTCACCCTAGGCTAGATTATGCTTAACAAACACTAGGCTTTCAACAATCTAACATCCTAACATTCATATTTATCAATACAAGCACAACAGAGAAAAACACGGGCAGATAATCCAAAACCACGGCCGTGGTTAAGCAAGAACAAACCGTGGTTTTCAACAGTGGTTGGGTTTGAGCAAGCAAATCATCCAAAGATACATTTAAGTCTATTCTATCATAGTCCAAGCTATAACCATCATTCCGTTACCCTAGAATCACAACTATTTAGCCAACAACATGCATTTTAACATTCAAACTCAACAAGCAAACATTCATGGCTTCCATAGCAAGAAAATGAAATGAAAGAGAAATGAAACAAGTAGAAACAAGAAAATTAGCTGAATATAAGTTTAAGAAAGACTTACAACCGTTCAAAAGAAGGTCCAAATCGTTCCTTACAATCCGTGCAAAATGTCCTCGAAAAAGGTCACTCAAAAATCACTCAAAAACTCTAAAACTCTAAGTTGATGTTGTTCTTCTTCTTCTTCCCCCAAAATGAGAGAGTATTTCTTCCTCTCCAAGAGTAGCCTCCAATGGAATGATGTGTTGTGAGAGAGTGTGGGGGAGAATCCCCTAGCAACAGCCTGCAGGACCACTTATGGAGATCGTTAGACAACTGTCACAGCTGTCCACAGAGAACCAAGGCCAAAATTACGGCCAAAACCACGAGGAATGATCTTCGAATGTATCGATTAAGCTCCAAAAGGTCCCCAAAATACCTACAAAACCGACAAAAGCCCGTGTAGACGTCTATCTCGACAATATTCATGGATTAAGCGTAAATGTCATGAACTAATGCCAAACCATGGATGAATAACGGGAAAAACTATCTAAATGGATGCCTAAATTAATATCATAAATCACGTTATCAAAATACCCCATACATAGTACTTGCTCGTCCCCGAGCAAGGTCCAACTATAGGCTACTAGATGGCGTGATTTATGAATGTAGAAAAACAGATTAATATTTTTGGAATTGTGCTTCTAAAATTGGATCACCTTCATAGTCATGTTTCATGGCAATGGTCAAGCAATCATGTAACAAATGAATGAAGGCATGGAAAGACAATTATACTTAACTCAAAAGCATGCATGAAAGGTGAAAATGAAGAAGTCAAGATGATCATGAGTATATCCAATCTAGATCACTAAGTCTTACACATATGCAAATAGGTCACAAGGACTTAGGAAAGAAAAGGCCAAAAAACGTTGTGAATAGGTGGGAATTTTTCTAGGTTATGTGATGCTAATCCGGAAAAGGAACTAACTCCACAATTTTATTTTTGATCAACTTCCCATAAGTGTATATTTTTCTCCATCTTTTCTTTCTTTTCTTTTTTTATTTTTTCTTTTTCATTTTCTTTTTTTTTTCACTTATTTTTGAGACAATGACGTTGGTGTACAAAAGCCGAAACCTTGGTGATTACCGGACCTCGGGATTTTTCCGAGGTGCCTCACACCGGGCACACATACCAAGGCTCGTTAGGACATTCGGTTTATCCGACTTTGGCAAGGCACAAACACCCGATTATGTGAATGGTGCCGAGTTACTCATCATCAAAACCAAAGTCCCCGAACCTATATTTTTTCTACACTTTTCACAACAAATTCAGCACTTCATTCACAACATTCATTCATCAACAACTTCACCCCACACTTGCTTTTCACACACTCAACACACTAGCATGCTCCTATTCCAGGATGGGTCAAAAGAGTTCAAATTTTTATATCAATTGAGGTGCTCAAACAACATGATCAAGATGAGAAGTAGAGAAAGATGAATTGCCTTAATCATTCCTAAATGACGTGCAAGAACTAGCATGTAATTTCGACCATCAATCCTCAATCCAATCAAGGCAAACATCATAATTACAATTCATACATGGGATTCAAGATTAGTATTTCTAGTCCACATATGCATACATCCATTCAACACACAAGGCCATCCATAGCCAATTTACAAGACAATCTCATCATAAGGGTCATACCCAAACTTAAAAGTACTAAATATTTTTTAAAATTTTCTGAATTTTTTTGGAATTTTCGAAATATATATGTACAATGCAAAAGCTAATGAAACATGTGACAATATGAAACTATCCTAGATGCAATCATGCAAATGATCATGAAAACCCCACCCCATACTTTAGAAACACATTGTCCCCAACGTGCAAATTATATAAAGAAGTGAAAGAGAGTCCTCACAATGTAAAAGTTGTGGTTTCGGTATTTCGGTTCACTCATGTGAAGTGATGGTGGATGATCAATCAAAGGTGGTAGAGAGCTCTTGATGTTCAATATGGCGTCGGGACCCGCGCTAGGCACCGCTAGCCGTCCAAGTCCCACGTCCGCTCTACCCACGTTTGATGCGGGATCATCATCATCATCCTCATGCCTTACAAGGATTCCATGCTACCTAGACTCTAGCACACAAACACAAGACACACAAACACACCAAAACAAAGACAAACACACCAAAGCAAAAACAAAAACAAAAAACGAAAATGAAAACAAAAACGAAAAGCGAAAGATATGTATCAATGGGTTGCCTCCCATTAAGCGCTTCTTTAAGGTCATTAGCTTGACCAAATTCGGGAGCGTTTCACTCAAGGTGAAGTGGGGCAATCATATCCACCGGAGCTTCCGGGATATACTTCTTCAAACGGTACCCATTCACCTTAAAATCTCCACAATGCTCCCCACCTATCTCAACCGCTCCATGAGGAAAGATCTTCCTCACCACATAAGAACCCATCCATCTTGACTTTAGCTTTCCAGGGAAGAGCCGCAGCCTTGAGTTGAAGAGAAGGACTAAGTCACCTTCACTCAACTCCTTTGGGATGAGACGTTTGTCATGCCAACGCTTGGTCCTTTCCTTGTAAATCCGGGCGTTTTCATAGGCATCCAACCGGATCTCCTCAAGGGCATTAATGTCTAGCAACCTCTTCTCACCAGCTTCCTTGAGGTCAAAATTCAGCCACCTTATGGCCCAATATGCCCTATGCTCCATCTCCACCGGAAGGTGGCAAGACTTGCCATAAACTAGCTTGTAGGGAGTGGTGCCAATTGGTGTCTTTAAGGCGGTTCTATAAGCCCACAAAGCATCATCAAGCTTCATAGCCCAATCCTTTCTTGTCCTAGAAACCGTCTTCTCAAGTATCCCCTTTATCTCCCTGTTGGAGATCTCTACTTGGCCACTAGTTTGGGGATGGTAAGGTGTGGCCACCTTTTGAGTCACCCCATACTTAGCCAAAAGTGTCCCAAAGTTCCTATTGGTAAAATGCTTCGCTCCATCACTTATGATCACTCTTGGTGTTCCAAACCTAGGGAAGATGACTCGGTTGAAGAACCGCACCACAACTTTGACATCATTTGTGGGAGAGGCGATTGCTTCTACCCATCTCGACACAAAGTCCACCGCCAAGAGAATGTAGAGGTTGCCACTTGAAGAGGGGAATGGCCCCATAAAGTCCACACCCCAAACATCAAATATCTCAACCTCTTGTATGTTGTTCAAGGGCATCTCATTCCTCCTTGAGATGTTGCCCGTCCTTTGCCAAGCGTCACAAGCTACCACAAAATTCTGCACATCCTTAAACAAGTTAGGCCAATAAAAACCGGATTGCAATACTTTTGCACATGTCTTGTGTGAGCTAGCATGGCCTCCACATGGCAAGGAGTGACAATGGCGGGTCACACTGTCCACCTCGTCCTCCGGAATGCACCTCCTAAAGACTCCATCCGGTCTTCTCTTGAACAAGAGAGGCTCGCTCCAATTGTAATGCCCCACATCCTTGAAGAACTTTTTCCTTTGGGCATATGACAAACCGGGTGACACCTCCTCACACACAAGGTAGTTCACTATATCCGCATACCATGGCTCAATCCCTCTAGAAACTTGAAGCAAGCACTCCTCCATCATTTGCAATTGCTCATCCCGGAACGAGTCATCAATCGGGATGTCATCTCTCTCAATCTCCAATGGTGGTAGCCTACTAAGATGGTCCGCCACTGAATTTTCGGAACCCTTCATGTCCCGAATCTCCAAGTCAAACTCTTGGAGGAGAAGGATCCACTGAATCAAGCGAGGCTTGGCATCCTTCTTTGTGAGGAGATAACAGATCGCAGCATGATCCGTGTACACAATGACCTTGGCTCCCACAAGATATGACCGGAACTTCTCAAAGGCATACACCACCGCTAGCAACTCCTTCTCGGTTGTGGCATAGTTGAGTTGGGCATCATCTAGCGTCTTGCTAGCATAGTAGATGGCATGTGTAATCCCATCTTTCTTTTGTCCTAAAATAGCCCCAACGGCCACATCACTTGCATCACACATTATCTCAAACGGAAGGTTCCAATCCGGAGGTTGCATGATAGGGGCGGAGATCAAGGCATTCTTCAACCTACAAAATGCTTCAAGACAATCTTTGGAGAAAACAAACTCAACATCCTTCATTAGTAGGTTAGTGAGAGGCTTAGAAATTTTAGGGAAATCTTTTATAAACCTCCGGTAAAAACCAGCATGCCCTAAGAAACTCCTTACCCCTTTCACCGAGGTAGGTGGTGGCAACTTCTCTATTGTTTCTATCTTTGCTCTATCAACCTCAATGCCTCGTTGGGAAACCAAATGTCCCAACACTATGCCTTCACTTACCATGAAGTGGTATTTCTCCCAATTCAACACAAGGTTAGTTTCCTCACATCTCTTCAACACCAAAGACAAGTTAGCCAAGCAATCATCAAATGAAGATCCATACACCGAGAAATCATCCATAAACACTTCCATGATATTTTCAATATATTCAGAAAAATAGCCATCATACACCTTTGAAAGGTGGCGGGTGCATTACACAACCCAAATGGCATTCTCCTATATGCAAATGTTCCCCAAGGACATGTAAATGTTGTTTTCTCTTGGTCATCCGGGTGAATAGGGATTTGGAAAAACCCACTATAGCCATCTAAGTAACAAAAATGTGAATGTTGAGCTAATCTCTCTAGCATTTGGTCAATGAAGGGAAGAGGGAAGTGATCTTTCCTAGAGGTAACATTAAGCTTCCTATAGTCAATACACATTCTCCACCCCGTAACCGTCCTAGTTGGGATTAGTTCATTGTTCTCATTAGTTACTACGGTCATACCACCCTTTTTAGGAACAACATGTACGGGACTAACCCATTTACTATCCGAAATCGGGAATATGATTCCCGCATCTAGTAATTTAAGGATCTCTTTCTTGACTACCTCTTTCATGATTGGGTTCAATCTTCTTTGAGGTTCAATTGAAGGTCTATGGTTGTCTTCCATCAAGATTTTATGCATGCACAAGGAAGGTTTAATGCCAACTAAATCATCAATGGTGTATCCAATAGCTTTCCTATGCAATTTTAACTCATTCAACAATCTATCAAGCTCATCATCATTCAAAGATGCATTCACAATCACCGGATAAGTCAAATTTGAACCAAGGAAAGCATACTTTAAATGAGAAGGGAGAGGTTTGAGATCAAGTTTAGGAGGACCTTTATCGGTTGGAGGTGATCCATACAATGTAGGTTGAGATGATTCCAAAGCCATAAAAGACTCCCCAAGACTCCTTGAAGCTTGATCAACAACTAAAGGACTTTCTGGAGAAACCACGGGCAAAACGACGACCTCTGGCACAACCACGGGCGTGGAATTGGAAGAGCTGGAACTTCTGGATATTACAGAGAGTTCCACGGGTGAAACCACGGGCGTGGTTCTTGCCCTCTGGCCGTGGTTCCTACAGTGACTTAGCACTACTTTGTGTACTTCAAATTCATCACTTGTCTCCTTTTCTAATGCATCCAAGGCTTGGATTTCTTCATTGCAATCATCCTCAACCCCTTCCTCCATGATACTCAAGATAAGAACCTTCTCAAGAGGATCCTTTATCAAGATCGAGCTCACAACTTCTCTAGATTCCTCTTCCTCAACAATGTTGAAGACATCTTTACCAAGGGCTGACCCCTTCATCATTGTGGACAGCTTGAGCTTGATATTCTCCTCTCCTATGTTGAAGGAGAGGATTCCATTTTTACAATCCACTAAGCATCCGGATGTGGCCAATAATGGCCTTCCCAAAATGATAGGAACCGGGTAGTCCGCCGGGATGTCCAAAACAACGAAATCTATTGGCACATAGAACTTCCCAAGCTGAACCGGTATGTCCTCTAGGATTCTCACGGGGTGAGTGATGGATCGTCCGCCATGTAGAGAGTCATCTTGATCGGCTTCGGTTCTCCTAGCCCAACCTTATTGCAAAGTGCAAGCGGGATAATGCTTACACTTGCTCCAAGGTCACATAGGGCCTCATATTGGACTTCTCCAACTCCAATTGGCACACAAAAAGATCCCGGATGTCACAGCTTAGGAGACATCTCCTCCCTCATGGTTTGTATCAACTCAGAAGATCTCTTTGTCATCCTCACTTCTCCATACTCCTCCAACTTCCTCTTGTTGGAGAGTATCTCCTTAAAAAACTTTCCATAGGCCGGCATACCTAGAATAGCATCCATGAACGGAATGTTAATATGCAATTTAGACATAAGTTTAAGGAATTTACCGAAATGTTTGTCCAAGCGAGCTCTTTCTCGTGATTGTGGAAAGGGTAGTGGTGGGTTGTACGGAGGTGGTGCCACATATGTTGGCTCATCATCCTTGCTCTTGCCTCCTTCTTCTTGCAAGGATTCTTCCTCCACTACTACTTGCTTTCCTTTGTCATTCCCTTTAGGTAAGGGATCTTTCATGCTCAGCCCACTCCTTGTGGTAATGGCCAATACTTGACCTCTTGGATTGTCCTCGGTCCTTCCGGGAAGCTTTCCCGGATCCCTTTGTGCTTCACCCACCTTTTGGAACACTTGTGCTTCTAGTACCTTTTGAGCCTTAGAAATGGATGTCACCGTGCTCTCAAGTCCACTCAACCTTCCAAGCAATTGTTCAAACATCATTTTGGTTCTATGCTTTGGAGGTTGAGTAAAACCGGGTGGAGGCTCTTGTGAAGCCTTAGGCGGTGGTGCTGCGCTTGTGGAAGCGGGAGGGTTCAAGGAACCATCCGGGTTAGAATAGGAGAACCCAGGATGGTTGTGATTAGGCCGGTAATTGTTATATTGCCGGATGTTGTTGTTGAAGTTCCTAGGACCTTGATAATTGTTGAAGTTACCCCTTCCCATGTAGTTAATGTCCTCCTCTTTGGAAGCCAAACTAGCTTGCACTTGCACTTGAGGACTTGCTTGATTCTTCAAGGTTGTGGCACACAACTCCCTCAAAGACTTAAGCTCATTGTTGATTGCATCGAGTTTGTAGTTGCTCATGGTGACTTCACTCACTTCATATACTCCCGGTTTCATCCCATCACTCTTCCTATAGGAGTACTTTTCTATCACCAAGGCTTGCTTCTCTACAAACTCCCAAGCCTCATCCACATTCTTCTCCATGAATGTTCCTCCGGAAAGCGATTAGAGCTTGAATTGACTATCCTCATCAAGCCCCTTGAAATAAATCTCCAATATCTCTATCTTCGGTATCCCATGGTGTGGACAATCTAGGAGGAGGTCCTTGAACCTCTCCCAAGATTGGAATAGGCTCTCTCTATCCTTCATCACGAAGGCATTGATCTTCCCTGTTAGCTCGGTTGTCTTGGAAGGTAGGAAGAACTTTGTCAAAAACTCGGCTGTCATCTCCTCCCAAGTACTCACACGCCCTAGTGGAATGGATTGGTACCAAGCCAAGGCTTTATTCTTAAGTGAGAAGGAAAAAGCCCTAAGCTTATGATTGTTGTTCTCCAATCTAGGTAGCCTTAGAGTCTCCATCCAGATCTCATAATTCATCAAGTGTTGATGAGGAGACTCTCCTTCCATCCCCCCAAATTGATTGTGCCGGATCATTTGTAGCACTTGAGGGCGGAGCTCATAGTCATGAGCTGCGAGATCTCCTAGATTTACACCGGACGGTGCACTCTTTAGGCTGGATCCATACGTTTCCCTAGCATTTGTGGCTCCTCAATGATGATCGGCTCGAACCGAACATTAACCGCCGGCTGCGGTGGTGGTGGTGGTGGAGGTTGTTGACGATTAAGCTCCCTTTGCACAAGAGCTTGCCTAATCTCTTCAATTTTCCTCCTAGTTGCTTCTTGCCTCTCATTGACAAGTCTCCTCTCATTCTCCAAGGCTTCATCCCTTAGCCTAATTTGCCCTAAGGCTTCATCATACTCAGCTTGAAGATCTCTTCCGGCCATCTCCTTCTTCTTCTTAATACTCTTGGATCTAGCCTTAAGAGTTTTCTCCGGTTCGGGATCGAATGGAGCTAAATCCTTGCCACGGGATCTTCACATGCACCTAAAGAATGACAGATGTCCTGAAAATTCAAAGACACAAACCAAACAAGATCACAAGCAACAAGAAAGACCTACACTATAAACAATCACAAACAATGATTCAATCTAGACCTAGTCCCCGACAACGGCGCCAAAAACTTATTACGCTAGAAATGTATAGCACAAAAGTCTTAAATTTATAACTCGATATAATCTCCTAACTCCTAGCGAACCCACAGTGTATGGGTCGTTTTGTAGCAAGGATAGTATTCCGAGGTCGAACACGAAGACTAAGGTGAAATTAAATCAAGCAAGTGATCAGGGATAGTGCAAACCTAGTCTAAGAAAAGAGAAAGAAATAAAGAAATGAAAATCATGATATTTTTGGGTTGGTTTTGTGGTGATCAAGCAAGGATCACAAATGGTGCAAGATTATAAAACAAACTAACAACTAAAGCTAGCAACACAAACTAGCAACACAAACACGAGATATGTAATCAAAGAGAGAAAAGCAGATTCTAGGGGTTAGGACTTCCGGTTATGGCATTGAACTCAAGCTTCTAAGTAATCTTGGACTAGCTATAGTATGTTGGGAAAGGGTGTTTCTCAAATGGGATCAATCACCGGGTAGGTCTCATGGTCCACTAATCCCGAACCTAAGGTTCTATTACCGGGTAAGTCTCTAGGAGCCTAAGGTTGGGAATTCTACATAAACCGAATTGTTATCTAGGGATCTAACCTCTCCTTACCGGGTAAGTCTCGGGAAGGCAAGTCCTAAACATCAATCCTAGCACACTCAGTCCAATAGCGGCTTATGAGGCTCACTACTACCTAGAGTTCATCATCTTTGGTACCTAAGATCAAGAATTACCGGGTAGGTCTCTTCCCTCACTTAGTTTACTAGCATTAGGTCACCCTAGGCTAGATTATGCTTAACAAACACTAGGATTTCAACAATCTAACATCCTAACATTCATATTTATCAATACAAGCACAACAGAGAAAAACACGGGCAGATAATCCAGAACCACGGCCGTGGTTAAGCAACAACAAACCGTGGTTTTCAACAGTGGTTGGGTTCGAGCAAGCAAATCATCCAAAGATACATTTAAGTCTATTCTATCATAGTCTAATCCATAACCATCATTCCGTTACCCTAGAATCACAACTATTTAGCCAACAACGTGCATTTTAACATTCAAACTCAACAAGCAAACATTCATGGCTTCCATAGCAAGAAAATGAAATGAAAGAGAAATGAAACAAGTAGAAACAAGAAACTTAGCTGAATATAAGTTTAAGAAAGACTTACAACCCTTCAAAAGAAGGTCCAAATCGTTCCTTACAATCCTTGCAAAATGTCCTCAACAAAGGTCACTAAAAAATCACTCAAAAACTCTAAAACTCGAAGTTGATGTTATTGTTCTTCTTCCCCCCAAAATGAGAGAGTATTTCTTCCTCTCCCAAGAGTAGCCTCCATTGGAATGATGTGTTATGAGAGAGTGTGGGGGAGAATCCCCTAGCAACAGCCTGCAAGACCACTTATATTCTCCACTAAGAGCAAGAGTCGGTTATGGAGATCGTGGGACAGCTGTCACAGCTGTCCAGAGAGAACTACGGCCAAAATTACGGCCAAAACCACGGCCTCTGGACCATGGAATCCTCTGTTTAGTTTCCTTTTGATCATCAAGCCATGAGTTGGTGCAAGACATGCACCAACAAGGTCCTATGTGTTCTCCTTTGCTCCTAGCTTGCTTCTTAATGAGTCCGGAAGTGTGTCATCACGAGGAATGATCTTCGAATGTATCGATTAAGCTCTAAAAGCTCCCCAAAATACCTACAAAACCGACAAAAGCCCGTGTAGATGTCTATCTCAACAATATGCATGAATTAAGCGTAAACGTCATGAACTAATGCCAAACCATGCATGAATAACGGGAAAAACTATCTAAATGGATGCCTAAACTAACGTCATAAATCACGTTATCAGCTGACGTGGCAGATATGACACGTCACATCGTCATGGAAATCACGGTCATGTGCAATAAACCACGGCCGTGGTTTAGGGCGTGGAACTTTATGTTGCTCTCCAAAATCACCTTCCACGAACTCAATGCATAACCACGGTCGTGGTTTAGGTCGTGGAACTCAAAAGCCTTTCTGAAAGCCTTTATTTCGTAATGTTCTTCAATCATGCTCCTTCCTTAGCTTCTCCAAAGCATCTCCTTGACATCTAGCATGATCAAATACTCTTATTCCTCTCATATATGCTCCAATTTAAGCCTTTATTTACCTATAAACATAACAAGACTAGTGTAGATCTCTATATAGACAAAATAGGTGAATGTGCTCATAAATGCTTCAAACTCATATCCATGTACACATCTAAGAGGGAAAAACAATCAAAACAAGTGCCCAAAATATAGTCATATTTCATGCTATCAAAATACCCTATACTTGCCACTTGCTTGTCCCCAAGTAAGGTTTTCAAAAGCTTAGAACATAAGGTATAATGAAATATGAATGCAAAACAAAGCAAAAACAATCTTTTTAATATTGTGCTTCTAATCAATAGATCATCCTCAAATCTTGCTTCATTCATCCTTGAAAACGTTCATACACATAAACCAAAATATGCAAAGCAAAGGAAACATCATAAATAGCATAAACTTCAAGACAAACATCATAACTTTCAAGCATTGTCAAAATCAAGCATGTGAAACTTCAATTTAGATCACCAAGTCAAATAACATTCTTATCATCTCAAGGACTTTCAAGTAAGGTCAAGAATATGGAAAAGGTGGGAAAACTTGTAAAGGAATGTGGTGTGTGAATCCAGGAAGAAGGAACGACACAAACTCTTTTCTTTTCACCATTTGAACTAGCCACCAACTTAGAGCTTTGCTCTATACTTTTTTTTGCACATAATTTTTCGACTTTACTATTGGAAATATGGACAGCGGTGCACAAAAACCGAAGCCTAGGAGATTGACATTTCTTAATTTCGAGATGCCTCAAACCCTTGATGCACATACTGATAGCATGAATTATAGTCTATATTTTGGGGTTTGTTTGGACGTTTTATCTTTCATAATCTGCATGTTTGTATGTGCATTATGTGATTTTACTACCATTTCATCTACCTTTGCGAGAATCGAGGTCTACACCTAGTTTCGTTGTAATTGCAGGTAATATGGTACGTTTTGCATCAAAAAGGAGCAAAAGGAGTCAAGAGTCATTTGGAGCTACATTCAGGAAGCACAACCATGGATTAAAGATTTACTTTGGACCAGTTTTGAGAGATTCTACATTCAGTTATGAGTCACCTCGGTTGACCAGAGATTCATCTCGACCGAGGCGATCCAGAGACGCCGACTCGACCGAGGCGAACACCTAGGACGCGGCGAGAATATTTTATTCTTGGCTGAGATCTTTTAAAATTGGAAAGTGATCTTATATTTTTGGGCTGAGCTTCTAGAAGGAAGGAGATATGCAGAATCATATATTTTACCTATTTTTATGGGAATATATCTTCTTAAGATTTATTATCTTTGGAGGTTTATTTTTCCTATAAAAAGGATTGGATTTTCCACAAATCCGATCATGCTTAGAAGCCTGCTTACACCGAAATACAGGCTGCATACACCCGCTATCAGCGCAGCAGCCGCATCCTACTCCAATTTGAGAGATTTGAAGAACCTTTTTGAAGGTTGAAGGAAGATTGAAGACTATAGCTTTATAGCTTTTTGGAGGGTTTTGTAAGATTGTCTTCAATTCTTTTCCTTGTTGTCTTGTCTTGTTGGATTATTATCCAAGGAACGATTTTTGTGTGATATTTGATTCAGTTATTGAAGTGTTTTCATTAAATTCTTCTTTGTTCAAATATTCACCTTCTTCCCATATATTTAATACTTTCATTATGATGATGAGTGGCTAATTTCCTTGTGTGATTCTAGGGTGATTGGCTGAAGGTTGTGGGAAAAACAATGATAGAATGATCTTAATCACAGTAGGATCCTGAAAGTTCGAGTCTTTAACCTTAACCCTAAGCATCTCGTTCAGTCGATGAACATCTCGGCCGGGGTGGAAACTGGCTGACCGAGGTGGCTTATCCGATCCTTAACTGAGAGTTAATGTGTTAGAGTTTGCCAAATCCTATTCTTATTATACCTTTCTGGTTCAAAGCAAGCTTAGGATGAGACTTACCCGGTAATTCCTTAGTTTGTATACCAACGATCATAAGTTTAGGTAATAAAGGCTTGTCCTTTATTGGGGTTTGAGTGTGCTTCCATCCCATCTTTGTGAGTTAGCCTGAGACTTACCCGGTAAAGGTTGATTCTATTCCCTTAGATGGTGTGTTAGTTTGAGGTTATAGTTCTTTATCTTGATTCCTTGAGACTTACCCGGTAATAGGAGTTACGGTTTGGGATTAGTGTGTAGTGAGACTTACCCGGTGATCTACTCCACTTTAGAAACACCTTCCCCATGCAAAAATCTCAGCTTTGTCCGCTTATCTATAGATCTTGAGTTGGAACCACAACTAGATGCTTTAATCCCTAGAATTGCATGTTTGCTTATTTGACATCTTATTCATCTTTGATTGTATACTTGCTCTTGTGGTTAGCATCAACACTAGCATACCGTATTGGACTTTGTTTCACTAAGTCCCTGTGATCGACCCCTGGAATTTTCTTGCTTTTACTACGATTGACCCGTACACTGCGGGTTCGCATCCTTGTTTTAAGCTTAAGTCTAGGGTTATAAATTTAAAGCTTGCACACACCGTTTGGAAAGAACAAGTTTTTGGCGCCGTTGCCGGGGACTTGGTCTAGACCGAGCCGGTACGGTTTGCTTTCGGGGCGCTTGCCCCTATTGCTACTAACTACTCTTTCTATGAGTTTTGTAGTTTTCAGGATTTCTGATGGCTATGTTTGATCCAGCCTGGATAGCAAGACAAAGTGCTAGGGCGGATTATTATGAATACTTGGAGGAAAAGTACTCCTTCTATTGGTTCAACAATGAATGGGAAAGAGAAGAAGCCATTCAGCGTGAACTTGCGATATGGGATGAGAAGAATGTCCCTAGAAAGACTTATGAGCAACCTCTTGAAGACTCTCTCGAATCTAGGTTGGAGAAGTTGATGAAGAAGGTGACGGAGCTCAAGGAAAGCACCCTATCCTATGCTAAGCCAGAAGAGGAGCATAAGGAAGTGTTGCACGTTTCGAGCATACCTCCAGTCAAACCAGAAGTTTCTCCTGAAGCTTTTGAGGTAGAAGATGTGGAAGATCTCGATCTGACTGTTGAGACCTCGGTCGAGGTGGAAGTGACCTCGGTCGAGATGAAAGAAGAACCTGCAGAACCAGAAGAAGCGGATGCAGAAGACTTTGACCAATTTACTGAGAATGTGGTCAAGGTGGAAAGAAGACTAGCAGAACTGAGAGAGATTTCGTGGGTGGATTATCAACCCAACACGAAACTTGTCTCGAACTTTGGAAAACTTTACAAGGTAATTTCTCTTACTCCATTTGAATTTCCTATTAAAATTTCTGAATTTTTCAGGAAAGCACCGGAGAGTTGGAGGTCTCTTCCGAAAGAACCTCCAAAGATCAAGATGAAGTCTTCCTTAAAATTTTTGGAAGAAGATGCTCCTTGGATCATGAGGAGTGGAGTTGGCAAGCACTACACCGCTAAGGCGATGAAGAGTCTCTTGTTCAAGTATGGGGTCCCTCGCATGCTAAGGACCTTGTACCATCCCCAAGCTATAGATGGGGAAGCTGCTATGATTCTCGAGAAACTGTTTTCTCGATCAAGGAAAGGATGGGACGCAAGGCTAGATTATGTCCCATTGGAGTGCAGGAAGGCTAGAAGGAATCCGGTGAGAATCAAACCGTACAAGCTTGTACGTGGGAGATCTTACCATTTGCCGGTGAAGTTAGGAACCGGAACCTTCTTGGAAGATTTTTACGGATGTGATGAGCACTCCACGACATTCGAAGTGCATTAAGCAATCACATGCCGTATGGTCCAGCTAGCGACCTTAAACCAAGCGCTTCTTGGGAGGCAACCCAAGGTATTGCATTCTTCTCCCTTTTCTAGTTTAGTTTAGATAGTTGCTTTGTTTTTGTGTTCCCCTAGACAACAACCAGGTATTCCAAAAGGAAGGATCACAGTTCAGGAGCTACACTGGAAGAACAAATTTCGAGAAGTTGAGGAAACGAGCTTTACTGAGATACATCTCGGGTACTGTCAGAACACCTCGACCGAGATGTGCTTCGCCAACCGAGATGGTTTTATCTGGGAGTTGTTTCTTACTTCTTCATGCAGTTTAGCTATGTTCGGTGAGTATCCTGTCCTTCAGACTTATTTTGACCCACTGGGACAGTGTGTCTCAAGTATGGGGTGTTTATGTATTTGATTGACATATGTGATTATTTTGCTTCTATGTGATTATCTGATATTACATGCATACCTACAGGTTATTTGATTGAGAAAAACGTCGAAACCGAAAAAAA
>BSUD01000002.1:49522055-49677621 GCA_033239045.1 Fagopyrum esculentum | reverse complement strand
AAAAAAAAAAAAAAATGGTTTTAAAAAAAAAAAAAAAAAAAAAAAAATTTTTGACCTCGACCGGGGAGAGTTCTGGCCGAACGAGGTGTTTCACCTCGGTTGAACCAAGAACATCTCGACTGAGGTGACGTAACTGAGAGTTTTCGAAAACGATTTTTGTGTTACTTATCTGGATATGATCTCAGTGAAGATCTTGTTTACCGACTGGATTTAAATTCTTTATATGTTTGAAATGTTTTATGATATGATTAAGTTGCTAAATGCTTTGTTTGAAATTATTGGCATGTTTAATACTTTATTTTTATCCAAATTATGTTGAATTTGAAGGTTGACACCGCAGCATAAGTTCTCTCACGTTCTTCTTGGAAAGACCAAGGCAATTCATTCTTCTTCTTCTTCTTCTTCTTGATCATGCTTAGCCCCTCATATACATATTGCCTCCCTTTACCTATCCGGGAATTTGGAAGCAAGCGAAGTGGTGAAAGCAAGTCTAAAGTTGAGAAGTGGCTGAAAGTGAAAGTGTTAGAAAGCAATAATAGGTTTGGGGAAGTCAATCATGAAGATGAGTAACTCGGCACCATTCACATAGCCGGGTGTTTGTGTCTTGCCAAAGTCGGATTGAGCGATATTCCTAACGGGTCATGGTATGTGCATCAAGGGTTTGACGCATCTCAAGAAATTGATGATTGCGGATTTCCTAGGCTTCGGTTATTGTGCACCTCTGTCCATGCATCCCAAAAAGTAAAGTAAAAAGAAAAAAAAAAGTGTGAAATAAGCAAAGCTTATTGGTGGAAGATGTTGCAAGTCAAAGTGAAAGTGAAGTTCATCCTTTTCCCGGATTCTAGCACCACATTACCTTACATTCATCCCTACCCTACACGTTTCTTGACCTTTTCTTTTGGGAAGCCCTTGAGACCTTGAGCTTGTTGATTGACTTAGCGGTTTAAATCGGATTATACATGATTAATTTTGATAATTATGATTTATTATGCATTCTATGATTTTATGCAAAGATGAACAACTTTCCTATATTTATAAAATGTTTTGATCATATTGAGTTTTTAATTTCCAGGAAGTACTCTCTTAGAGTGATCTATGATAGTTGCACACCATAAAATGTTTTGAAAGACTTTTCATTGATTTTCTTGACTATTAATCCATTCTATCTTGATTTCTATATGAGGAACTTGCTTAGGGACAAGCAAGGGCTAAGTATGGGGTATTTTGATAGCATGAATTATAGTCTATATTTTGGGGTTTGTTTGGACGTTTTATCTTTCATAATCTGCATGTTTGTATGTGCATTATGTGATTTTACTACCATTTCATCTACCTTTGCGAGAATCGAGGTCTACACCTAGTTTCGTTGTAATTGCAGGTAATATGGTACGTTTTGCATCAAAAAGGAGCAAAAGGAGTCAAGAGTCATTTGGAGCTACATTCAGGAAGCACAACCATGGATTAAAGATTTACTTTGGACCAGTTTTGAGAGATTCTACATTCAGTTATGAGTCACCTCGGTTGACCAGAGATTCATCTCGACCGAGGCGATCCAGAGACGCCGACTCGACCGAGGCGAACACCTAGGACGCGGCGAGAATATTTTATTCTTGGCTGAGATCTTTTAAAATTGGAAAGTGATCTTATATTTTTGGGCTGAGCTTCTAGAAGGAAGGAGATATGCAGAATCATATATTTTACCTATTTTTATGGGAATATATCTTCTTAAGATTTATTATCTTTGGAGGTTTATTTTTCCTATAAAAAGGATTGGATTTTCCACAAATCCGATCATGCTTAGAAGCCCGCTTACACCGAAATACAGGCTGCATACACCCGCTATCAGCGCAGCAGCCGCATCCTACTCCAATTTGAGAGATTTGAAGAACCTTTTTGAAGGTTGAAGGAAGATTGAAGACTATAGCTTTATAGCTTTTTGGAGGGTTTTGTAAGATTGTCTTCAATTCTTTTCCTTGTTGTCTTGTCTTGTTGGATTATTATCCAAGGAACGATTTTTGTGTGATATTTGATTCAGTTATTGAAGTGTTTTCATTAAATTCTTCTTTGTTCAAATATTCACCTTCTTCCCATATATTTAATACTTTCATTATGATGATGAGTGGCTAATTTCCTTGTGTGATTCTAGGGTGATTGGCTGAAGGTTGTGGGAAAAACAATGATAGAATGATCTTAATCACAGTAGGATCCTGAAAGTTCGAGTCTTTAACCTTAACCCTAAGCATCTCGTTCAGTCGATGAACATCTCGGCCGGGGTGGAAACTGGCTGACCGAGGTGGCTTATCCGATCCTTAACTGAGAGTTAATGTGTTAGAGTTTGCCAAATCCTATTCTTATTATACCTTTCTGGTTCAAAGCAAGCTTAGGATGAGACTTACCCGGTAATTCCTTAGTTTGTATACCAACGATCATAAGTTTAGGTAATAAAGGCTTGTCCTTTATTGGGGTTTGAGTGTGCTTCCATCCCATCTTTGTGAGTTAGCCTGAGACTTACCCGGTAAAGGTTGATTCTATTCCCTTAGATGGTGTGTTAGTTTGAGGTTATAGTTCTTTATCTTGATTCCTTGAGACTTACCCGGTAATAGGAGTTACGGTTTGGGATTAGTGTGTAGTGAGACTTACCCGGTGATCTACTCCACTTTAGAAACACCTTCCCCATGCAAAAATCTCAGCTTTGTCCGCTTATCTATAGATCTTGAGTTGGAACCACAACTAGATGCTTTAATCCCTAGAATTGCATGTTTGCTTATTTGACATCTTATTCATCTTTGATTGTATACTTGCTCTTGTGGTTAGCATCAACACTAGCATACCGTATTGGACTTTGTTTCACTAAGTCCCTGTGATCGACCCCTGGAATTTTCTTGCTTTTACTACGATTGACCCGTACACTGCGGGTTCGCATCCTTGTTTTAAGCTTAAGTCTAGGGTTATAAATTTAAAGCTTGCACACACCTTTTGGAGCGAACAAGTTTTTGGCGCCGTTGCCGGGGATCGGTTTAGGCCGAATTCGGTTATCGGTTGTCAAGCTTGGGAGCTTTGCTCTTGTTATTTGATATCTCTTTTGAGTGTTCTTGCAGGTTTGTGTTCTTAGGTACATACGAAGTTCTTGTTCCGGCAACGGAACATAGTTTCGCCAAAGAACAAGTTTTTGGCGCCGTTGCCGGGGACTTGGTCTAGACCGAGCCGGTACGGTTTGCTTTCGGGGCACTTGCCCCTGTTGCTACTAACTACTCTTTCTATGAGTTTTGTAGTTTTCAGGATTTTTGATGGCCATGTTTGATCCAGCCTGGATAGCAAGGCAAAGTGCTAGGGCGGACCATTATGAATACTTGGAGGAGAAGTACTCCTTCTATTGGTTCAACAATGAATGGGAAAGAGAAGAGGCCATTCAGCATGAACTTGCGATATGGGATGAGAAGAATGTCCCTAAAAACATTTATGAGCAACCTTTCGAAGACTCTCTCGAATCAAGATTGGAGAAGTTGATGAAGAAGGTGACGGAGCTCAAGGAAAGCACCCTATCCTATGCTAAGCCAGAAGAGGAGCATAAGGAAGTGTTGCACGTTTCGAGCATACCTCCAGTCAAACCAGAAGTTTCTCCTGAAGCTTTTGAGGTAGAAGATGTGGAAGATCTCGATCTGACTGTTGAGACCTCGGTCGAGGTGGAAGTGACCTCGGTCGAGATGAAAGAAGAACCTGCAGAACCAGAAGAAGCGGATGCAGAAGACTTTGGCCAATTTACTGAGAATGTGGTCAAGGTGGAAAGAAGACTAGCAGAACTGAGAGAGATTTCGTGGGTGGATTATCAACCCAACACGAAACTTGTCTCGAACTTTGGAAAACTTTACAAGGTAATTTCTCTTACTCCATTTGAATTTCCTATTAAAATTTCTGAATTTTTCAGGAAAGCACCGGAGAGTTGGAGGTCTCTTCCGAAAGAACCTCCAAAGATCAAGATGAAGTCTTCCTTAAAATTTTTGGAAGAAGATGCTCCTTGGATCATGAGGAGTGGAGTTGGCAAGCACTACACCGCTAAGGCGATGAAGAGTCTCTTGTTCAAGTATGGGGTCCCTCGCATGCTCAGGACCCTGTACCATCCCCAAGCTATAGATGGGGAAGCTGCTATGATTCTCGAGAAACTATTTTCTCGATCAAGGAAAGGATGGGACGCAAGGCTAGATTATGTCCCATTGAAGTGCAGGAAGGCTAGAAGGATTCCGGTGAGAATCAAACCGTACAAGCTTGTACGTGGGAGATCTTACCATTTGCCGGTGAAACTAGGAACCGGAACCTTTTTGGAAGAATTTTTTGATGGATGTGATGAGCACTCCATGGTGTTCAAGGTACATTGAGTAATTCTATGGAGAAGGGTCCAGCTAGCGACCTTAAACCAAGCGCTTCTTGGGAGGCAACCCAAGGTATTGCTTTCTTCTCCCTTTTCTAGTTTAGTTTAGATAGTTGCTTTGTTTTTGTTTTCCTCTAGACAACAACCAGGTATTCCAAAAGGAAGGATCACAGTTCAGGAGCTACACTGGAAGAACAAAATTTCGAGAAGTTGAGGAAACAAGCTTTACTGAGATACATCTCGGGTACTGTCAGAACACCTCGACCGATATGTGCTTCGCCAACCGAGATGGTCTTATCTGGGAGCTGTTTCTTACTTCTTCATGCAGTTTAGCTATGTTCGGTGAGTATCCTGTCCTTAGACTTATTCTGACCCACTAGGACAGTGTGTCCCAAGTATGGGGTAGTTGATGTATTATCTGACTTATTTGACTTATGATGTATTGATGTATTATTCGACTTATGATGTATCGGATATTTTCATATTCATGCTTTATCTGCATTTATATGTTTATCTGAGATTGCATGCATACTTACAGGTTATTTGATTGAGAAAAACGTCGAAACCGAAAAAAAATGGTTTTAAAAAATTTTTGACCTCGACCGGGACAGTTCTGGCAAAACGAGGTGTTTCACCTCGGTTGAACCAAGAACATCTCGACCGAGGTGGGTTAACTGAGAATTTTCGAAAACGATTTTTGTGTTACTTATCTGGATATGATCTCAGTGAAGATCTTGTTTACCGACTGGATTTAAATTCTTTATATGTTTGAAATGTTTTATGATATGTTTAAGTTGCTAAATGCTTTGTTTGAAATTATTGGCATGTTTAATACTTTATTTTTATCCAAATTATGTTGAATTTGAAGGTTGACACCGCAGCATAAGTTCTCTCACGTTCTTCTTGGAAAGACCAAGGCAATTCATTCTTCTTCTTCTTCTTCTTGATCATGCTTAGCCCCTCATATACATATTGCCTCCCTTTACCTATCCGGGAATTTGGAAGCAAGCGAAGTGGTGAAAGCAAGTCAAAAGTTGAGAAGTGGCTGAAAGTGAAAGTGTTAGAAAGCAATAATAGGTTTGGGGAAGTCAATCATGAAGATGAGTAACTCGGCACCATTCACATAGCCGGGTGTTTGTGTCTTGCCAAAGTCGGATTGAGCGATATTCCTAACGGGTCATGGTATGTGCATCAAGGGTTTGACGCATCTCAAGAAATTGATGATTGCGGATTTCCTAGGCTTCGGTTATTGTGCACCTCTGTCCATGCATCCCAAAAAGTAAAGTAAAAAGAAAAAAAAAAGTGTGAAATAAGCAAAGCTTATTGGTGGAAGATGTTGCAAGTCAAAGTGAAAGTGAAGTTCATCCTTTTCCCGGATTCTAGCACCACATTACCTTACATTCATCCCTACCCTACACGTTTCTTGACCTTTTCTTTTGGGAAGCCCTTGAGACCTTGAGCTTGTTGATTGACTTAGCGGTTTAAATCGGATTATACATGATTAATTTTGATAATTATGATTTATTATGCATTCTATGATTTTATGCAAAGATGAACAACTTTCCTATATTTATAAAATGTTTTGATCATGTTGAGTTTTTAATTTCCAGGAAGTACTCTCTTAGAGTGATCTATGATAGTTGCACACCATAAAATGTTTTTGAAAGACTTTTCATTGATTTTCATGACTATTAATCCATTCTATCTTGATTTCTATATGAGGAACTTGCTTAGGGACAAGCAAGGACTAAGTATGGGGTATTTTGATAGCATGAATTATAGTCTATATTTTGGGGTTTGTTTGGACGTTTTATCTTTCATAATCTGCATGTTTGTATGTACATTATGTGATTTTACTACCATTTCATCTACCTTTGCGAGAATCGAGGTCTACACCTAGTTTCGTTGTAATTGCAGGTAATATGGTACGTATTGCATCAAAAAGGAGCAAAAGGAGTCAAGAGTCATTTGGAGCTACATTCAGGAAGCACAACCATGGATTAAAGATTTACTTTGGACCAGTTTTGAGAGATTCTACATTCAGTTATGAGTCACCTCGGTTGACCAGAGATTCATCTCGACCGAGGCGATCCAGAGACGCCGACTCGACCGAGGCGAACACCTAGGACGCGGCGAGAATATTTTATTCTTGGCTGAGATCTTTTAAAATTGGAAAGTGATCTTATATTTTTGGGCTGAGCTTCTAGAAGGAAGGAGATATGCAGAATCATATATTTTACCTATTTTTATGGGAATATATCTTCTTAAGATTTATTATCTTTGGAGGTTTATTTTTCCTATAAAAAGGGTTGGATTTCCACAATTCGAAAACCCGCTTACATCCGCTTACAGTTAGAACATCCCGCATCAGCGCAGCAGCCGCATCCTACTCCAATTTGGGAGATTCGAAGAACCTTTTTGAAGGTTGAAGGAAGATTGAAGACTATAGCTTTATAGCTTTTTGGAGGGTTTTGTAAGATTGTCTTCAATTCTTTTCCTTGTTGTCTTGTCTTATTGGATCATTATCCAAGGAACGATTTTGTGTGATATTTGATTCAGTTATTGAAGTGTTTTCATTAAATTCTTCTTTGTTCAAATATTCACCTTCTTCCCATATATTTAATACTTTCATTATGATGATGAGTGGCTAATTTCCTTGTGTGATTCTAGGGTGATTGGCTGAAGGTTGTGGGAAAAACAATGATAGAATGATCTTAATCACAGTAGGATCCTGAAAGTTCGAGTCTTTAACCTTAACCCTAAGCATCTCGTTCAGTCGATGAACATCTCGGCCGGGGTGGAAACTGGCTGACCGAGGTGGCTTATCCGATCCTTAACTGAGAGTTAATGTGTTAGAGTTTGCCAAATCCTATTCTTATTATACCTTTCTGGTTCAAAGCAAGCTTAGGATGAGACTTACCCGGTAATTCCTTAGTTTGTATACCAACGATCATAAGTGTAGGTAATAAAGGCTTGTCCTTTATTGGGGTTTGAGTGTGCTTCCATCCCATCTTTGTGAGTTAGCCTGAGACTTACCCGGTAAAGGTTGATTCTATTCCCTTAGATGGTGTGTTAGTTTGAGGTTATAGTTCTTTATCTTGATTCCTTGAGACTTACCCGGTAATAGGAGTTACGGTTTGGGATTAGTGTGTAGTGAGACTTACCCGGTGATCTACTCCACTTTAGAAACACCTTCCCCATGCAAAAATCTCAGCTTTGTCCGCTTATCTATAGATCTTGAGTTGGAACCACAACTAGATGCTTTAATCCCTAGAATTGCATGTTTGCTTATTTGACATCTTATTCATCTTTGATTGTATACTTGCTCTTGTGGTTAGCATCAACACTAGCATACCGTATTGGACTTTGTTTCACTAAGTCCCTGTGATCGACCCCTGGAATTTTCTTGCTTTTACTACGATTGACCCGTACACTGCGGGTTCGCATCCTTGTTTTAAGCTTAAGTCTAGGGTTATAAATTTAAAGCTTGCACACACCGTTTGGAAAGAACAAGTTTTTGGCGCCGTTGCCGGGGATTTGGTTTAGGCCGAATTCGGTTATCGGTTGTCAAGCTTGGGAGCTTTGCTCTTGTTATTTGATATCTCTTTTGAGTGTTCTTGCAGGTTTGTGTTCTTAGGTACATACGAAGTTCTTGTTCCGGCAACGGAACATAGTTTCGCCAAAGAACAAGTTTTTTGGCGCCGTTGCCGGGGACTTGGTCTAGACCGAGCCGGTACGGTTTGCTTTCGGGGCGCTTGCCCCTATTGCTACTAACTACTCTTTCTATGAGTTTTGTAGTTTTCAGGATTTCTGATGGCTATGTTTGATCCAGCCTGGATAGCAAGACAAAGTGCTAGGGCGGATTATTATGAATACTTGGAGGAAAAGTACTCCTTCTATTGGTTCAACAATGAATGGGAAAGAGAAGAAGCCATTCAGCGTGAACTTGCGATATGGGATGAGAAGAATGTCCCTAGAAAGACTTATGAGCAACCTCTTGAAGACTCTCTCGAATCTAGGTTGGAGAAGTTGATGAAGAAGGTGACGGAGCTCAAGGAAAGCACCCTATCCTATGCTAAGCCAGAAGAGGAGCATAAGGAAGTGTTGCACGTTTCGAGCATACCTCCAGTCAAACCAGAAGTTTCTCCTGAAGCTTTTGAGGTAGAAGATATGGAAGGTCTCGATCTGACTGTTGAGACCTCGGCCGAGGTGGAAGAGATTTCGGCCGAGATGGAAGAATCTGCAAATCTGAAAGCAGAAGATGCAGAGAACCTTGGCCAAATTACTGAGATTATGGTCAAAGTTGAAGAAAGACCAGCAGAACTGAGAGAGATTTCGTTGGTGAATTATCAACCCAACACGAAACTTGTCTCAAGCTTTGGAGAACTTTGCAAGGTACATTCTCCTACTTCATTTGAATTCCCTATTAATATTTCTCGATTTTTCAGGAAGGCACCGGAGAGTTGGAGGTCTCTTCCGAAAGAACCTCCTAAGATCAAGATGAAACCTCTCTTGAAATTGTTGGAGGAAGATGCTCCTTGGATTATAAGGAGTGAAGTTAACAAGCGCTTCACCGCTAAGGCAACGAAGTGTTATTTGTTCAAGTATGGGGTCCCTCGCATGCTCAGGACCCTGTACCATCCCCAAGCTATAGATGGGGAAGCTGCTATGATTCTCGAGAAACTATTTTCTCGATCAAGGAAAGGATGGGACACGAGGAATGTCCCATTGAAGTGCAGGAAGCCTAGACGAATTCCGGTGAGAATCAAACCGTACAAGCTTGTACGTGGGAGATCTTACCATTTGCCGGTGAAGTTAGGAACCGGAACCTTCTTGGAAGATTTTTACGGATGTGATGAGCACTCCACGACATTCGAAGTGCATTAAGCAATCACATGCCGTATGGTCCAGCTAGCGACCTTAAATCAAGCGCTTCTTGGGAGGCAACCCAAGGTATTGCTTTCTTTCCCGTTTTCTAGTCTAGTTTAGATAGTTTTTGTTTTTGCTTTGCTTTGCTTTGCTTTGTTTTTGGCGTTCTGGACAGATAACAGGAAGGAGCACTCCAGGAAAGGGAGAAGTTCGAGATTCTGAGAAGAAAGAGGCACCTCGGTCACTGTCAGAACACCTCGACCGAGGATGATGGAGCTACAGTTCCAGCAGACTATGGGCTATCCATTCGATCCGACCCAGTATCCTTATGTACCACCACCACCACCACCGGATCAGGACTTCTGAGGAGCTGCAGGATTTTATCTATTTTATTTTTATGCAGTTCGGCTCTTTATCCGGTGAGTCCTCCTTTCTTTCAGACTTTATTTACACCCACTGGGACAGTGTGTCTCAAGTATGGGGTATTTAGTTGATGTATTATCTGACTTATTCGACTCATGATGTATTATTTGACCTTTGATGTATCGGATATTTTCATATTTATGCTTCATTCTGCATTTATATGTTTATCTGAGATTGCATGCATACTTACAGGTTATTTGATTGAGAAAAACGTCGAAACCGAAAAAAAAAATGGTTTTAAAAAAATTTTTGACCTCGACCGGGACAGTTCTGGCAAAACGAGGTGTTTCACCTCGGTTGAACCAAGAACATCTCGACCGAGGTGGGTTAACTGAGAGTTTTCGAAAACGATTTTTGTGTTACTTATCTGGATATGATCTCAGTGAAGATTTTGTTTACCGACTGGATTTAAATTCTTTATATGTTTGAAATGTTTTATGATATGATTAAGTTGCTAAATGCTTTGTTTGAAATTATTGGCATGTTTAATACTTTATTTTTATCCAAATTATGTTGAATTTGAAGGTTGACACCGCAGCATAAGTTCTCTCACGTTCTTCTTGGAAAGACCAAGGCAATTCATTCTTCTTCTTCTTCTTCTTCTTGATCATGCTTAGCCCCTCATATACATATTGCCTCCCTTTACCTATCCGGGAATTTGGAAGCAAGCGAAGTGGTGAAAGCAAGTCAAAAGTTGAGAAGTGGCTGAAAGTGAAAGTGTTAGAAAGCAATAATAGGTTTGGGGAAGTCAATCATGAAGATGAGTAACTCGGCACCATTCACATAGCCGGGTGTTTGTGTCTTGCCAAAGTCGGATTGAGCGATATTCCTAACGGGTCATGGTATGTGCATCAAGGGTTTGACGCATCTCAAAGAAATTGATGATTGCGGATTTCCTAGGCTTCGGTTATTGTGCACCTCTGTCCATGCATCCCAAAAAGTAAAGTAAAAAAGAAAAAAGTGTGAAATAAGCAAAGCTTATTGGTGGAAGATGTTGCAAGTCAAAGTGAAAGTGAAGTTCATCCTTTTCCCGGATTCTAGCACCACATTACCTTACATGCATCCCTACCCTACACGTTTCTTGACCTTTCTTTTGGGAAGCCCTTGAGACCTTGAGCTTGTTGATTGACTTAGCGGTTTAAATCGGATTATACATGATTAATTTTGATAATTATGATTTATTATGCATTCTATGATTTTATGCAAAGATGAACAACTTTCCTATATTTATAAAATGTTTTGATCATATTGAGTTTTTAATTTCCAGGAAGTACTCTCTTAGAGTGATCTATGATAGTTGCACACCATAAAATGTTTTTGAAAGACTTTTTCATTGAATTTCTTGACTTATAATCCATTCTATCTTGTTTTCTATATGAGGAACTTGCTTAGGGACAAGCAAGGGCTAAGTATGGGGTATTTTGATAGCATGAATTATAGTCTATATTTTGGGGTTTGTTTGGACGTTTTATCTTTCATAATCTGCATGTTTGTATGTGCATTATGTGATTTTACTACCATTTCATCTACCTTTGCGAGAATCGAGGTCTACACCTAGTTTCGTTGTAATTGCAGGTAATATGGTACGTTTTGCATCAAAAAGGAGCAAAAGGAGTCAAGAGTCATTTGGAGCTACATTCAGGAAGCACAACCATGGATTAAAGATTTACTTTGGACCAGTTTTGAGAGATTCTACATTCAGTTATGAGTCACCTCGGTTGACCAGAGATTCATCTCGACCGAGGCGATCCAGAGACGCCGACTCGACCGAGGCGAACACCTAGGACGCGGCGAGAATATTTTATTCTTGGCTGAGATCTTTTAAAATTGGAAAGTGATCTTATATTTTTGGGCTGAGCTTCTAGAAGGAAGGAGATATGCAGAATCATATATTTTACCTATTTTTATGGGAATATATCTTCTTAAGATTTATTATCTTTGGAGGGTTATTTTTCCTATAAAAAGGGTTGGATTTTCCACAAATCCGATCATGCTTAGAGGCTGCAAGCCCGCTTACACCGAAATACAGGCTGCATACACCCGCTATCAGCGCAGCAGCCGCATCCTACTCCAATTTGAGAGATTTGAAGAACCTTTTTGAAGGTTGAAGGAAGATTGAAGACTATAGCTTTATAGCTTTTTGGAGGGTTTTGTAAGATTGTCTTCAATTCCTTTCCTTGTTGTCTTGTCTTGTTGGATTATTATCCAAGGAACGATTTTTGTGTGATATTTGATTCAGTTATTGAAGTGTTTTCATTAAATTCTTCTTTGTTCAAATATTCACCTTCTTCCCATATATTTAATACTTTCATTATGATGATGAGTGGCTAATTTCCTTGTGTGATTCTAGGGTGATTGGCTGAAGGTTGTGGGAAAAACAATGATAGAATGATCTTAATCACAGTAGGATCCTGAAAGTTCGAGTCTTTAACCTTAACCCTAAGCATCTCGTTCAGTCGATGAACATCTCGGCCGGGGTGGAAACTGGCTGACCGAGGTGGCTTATCCGATCCTTAACTGAGAGTTAATGTGTTAGAGTTTGCCAAATCCTATTCTTATTATACCTTTCTGGTTCAAAGCAAGCTTAGGATGAGACTTACCCGGTAATTCCTTAGTTTGTATACCAACGATCATAAGTTTAGGTAATAAAGGCTTGTCCTTTATTGGGGTTTGAGTGTGCTTCCATCCCATCTTTGTGAGTTAGCCTGAGACTTACCCGGTAAAGGTTGATTCTATTCCCTTAGATGGTGTGTTAGTTTGAGGTTATAGTTCTTTATCTTGATTCCTTGAGACTTACCCGGTAATAGGAGTTACGGTTTGGGATTAGTGTGTAGTGAGACTTACCCGGTGATCTACTCCACTTTAGAAACACCTTCCCCATGCAAAAATCTCAGCTTTGTCCGCTTATCTATAGATCTTGAGTTGGAACCACAACTAGATGCTTTAATCCCTAGAATTGCATGTTTGCTTATTTGACATCTTATTCATCTTTGATTGTATACTTGCTCTTGTGGTTAGCATCAACACTAGCATACCGTATTGGACTTTGTTTCACTAAGTCCCTGTGATCGACCCCTGGAATTTTCTTGCTTTTACTACGATTGACCCGTACACTGCGGGTTCGCATCCTTGTTTTAAGCTTAAGTCTAGGGTTATAAATTTAAAGCTTGCACACACCGTTTGGAAAGAACAAGTTTTTGGCGCCGTTGCCGGGGACTTGGTCTAGACCGAGCCGGTACGGTTTGCTTTCGGGGCGCTTGCCCCTGTTGCTACTAACTACTCTTTCTATGAGTTTTGTAGTTTTCAGGATTTCTGATGGCTATGTTTGATCCAGCCTGGATAGCAAGACAAAGTGCTAGGGCAGATCATTATGAATACTTGGAGGAGAAGTACTCCTTCTATTGGTTCAACAATGAATGGGAAAGAGAAGAAGCCATTCAGCGTGAACTTGCGATATGGGATGAGAAGAATGTCCCTAGAAAGACTTATGAGCAACCTCTTGAAGACTCTCTCGAATCTAGGTTGGAGAAGTTGATGAAGAAGGTGACGGAGCTCAAGGAAAGCACCCTATCCTATGCTAAGCCAGAAGAGGAGCATAAGGAAGTGTTGCACGTTTCGAGCATACCTCCAGTCAAACCAGAAGTTTCTCCTGAAGCTTTTGAGGTAGAAGATGTGGAAGATCTCGATCTGACTGTTGAGACCTCGGTCGAGGTGGAAGTGACCTCGGTCGAGATGAAAGAAGAACCTGCAGAACCAGAAGAAGCGGATGCAGAAGACTTTGACCAATTTACTGAGAATGTGGTCAAGGTGGAAAGAAGACTAGCAGAACTGAGAGAGATTTCGTGGGTGGATTATCAACCCAACACGAAACTTGTCTCGAACTTTGGAAAACTTTACAAGGTAATTTCTCTTACTCCATTTGAATTTCCTATTAAAATTTCTGAATTTTTCAGGAAAGCACCGGAGAGTTGGAGGTCTCTTCCGAAAGAACCTCCAAAGATCAAGATGAAGTCTTCCTTAAAATTTTTGGAAGAAGATGCTCCTTGGATCATGAGGAGTGGAGTTGGCAAGCACTACACCGCTAAGGCGATGAAGAGTCTCTTGTTCAAGTATGGGGTCCCTCGCATGCTAAGGACCTTGTACCATCCCCAAGCTATAGATGGGGAAGCTGCTATGATTCTCGAGAAACTGTTTTCTCGATCAAGGAAAGGATGGGACGCAAGGCTAGATTATGTCCCATTGGAGTGCAGGAAGGCTAGAAGGAATCCGGTGAGAATCAAACCGTACAAGCTTGTACGTGGGAGATCTTACCATTTGCCGGTGAAGTTAGGAACCGGAACCTTCTTGGAAGATTTTTACGGATGTGATGAGCACTCCACGACATTCGAAGTGCATTAAGCAATCACATGCCGTATGGTCCAGCTAGCGACCTTAAATCAAGCGCTTCTTGGGAGGCAACCCAAGGTATTGCTTTCTTTCCCGTTTTCTAGTCTAGTTTAGATAGTTTTTGTTTTTGCTTTGCTTTGCTTTGCTTTGTTTTTGGCGTTCTGGACAGATAACAGGAAGGAGCACTCCAGGAAAGGGAGAAGTTCGAGATTCTGAGAAGAAAGAGGCACCTCGGTCACTGTCAGAACACCTCGACCGAGGATGATGGAGCTACAGTTCCAGCAGACTATGGGCTATCCATTCGATCCGACCCAGTATCCTTATGTACCACCACCACCACCACCGGATCAGGACTTCTGAGGAGCTGCAGGATTTTATCTATTTTATTTTTATGCAGTTCGGCTCTTTATCCGGTGAGTCCTCCTTTCTTTCAGACTTTATTTACACCCACTGGGACAGTGTGTCTCAAGTATGGGGTATTTAGTTGATGTATTATCTGACTTATTCGACTCATGATGTATTATTTGACCTTTGATGTATCGGATATTTTCATATTTATGCTTCATTCTGCATTCATGATGTATTATTTGACCTTTGATGTATCGGATATTTTCATATTTATGCTTCATTCTGCATTTATATGTTTATCTGAGATTGCATGCATACTTACAGGTTATTTGATTGAGAAAAACGTCGAAACCGAAAAAAAAATGGTTTTAAAAAAATTTTTGACCTCGACCGGGACAGTTCTGGCAAAACGAGGTGTTTCACCTCGGTTGAACCAAGAACATCTCGACCGAGGTGGGTTAACTGAGAGTTTTCGAAAACGATTTTTGTGTTACTTATCTGGATATGATCTCAGTGAAGATTTTGTTTACCGACTGGATTTAAATTCTTTATATGTTTGAAATGTTTTATGATATGATTAAGTTGCTAAATGCTTTGTTTGAAATTATTGGCATGTTTAATACTTTATTTTTATCCAAATTATGTTGAATTTGAAGGTTGACACCGCAGCATAAGTTCTCTCACGTTCTTCTTGGAAAGACCAAGGCAATTCATTCTTCTTCTTCTTCTTCTTCTTGATCATGCTTAGCCCCTCATATACATATTGCCTCCCTTTACCTATCCGGGAATTTGGAAGCAAGCGAAGTGGTGAAAGCAAGTCAAAAGTTGAGAAGTGGCTGAAAGTGAAAGTGTTAGAAAGCAATAATAGGTTTGGGGAAGTCAATCATGAAGATGAGTAACTCGGCACCATTCACATAGCCGGGTGTTTGTGTCTTGCCAAAGTCGGATTGAGCGATATTCCTAACGGGTCATGGTATGTGCATCAAGGGTTTGACGCATCTCAAAGAAATTGATGATTGCGGATTTCCTAGGCTTCGGTTATTGTGCACCTCTGTCCATGCATCCCAAAAAGTAAAGTAAAAAGAAAAAAAAAAGTGTGAAATAAGCAAAGCTTATTGGTGGAAGATGTTGCAAGTCAAAGTGAAAGTGAAGTTCATCCTTTTCCCGGATTCTAGCACCACATTACCTTACATGCATCCCTACCCTACACGTTTCTTGACCTTTCTTTTGGGAAGCCCTTGAGACCTTGAGCTTGTTGATTGACTTAGCGGTTTAAATCGGATTATACATGATTAATTTTGATAATTATGATTTATTATGCATTCTATGATTTTATGCAAAGATGAACAACTTTCCTATATTTATAAAATGTTTTGATCATATTGAGTTTTTAATTTCCAGGAAGTACTCTCTTAGAGTGATCTATGATAGTTGCACACCATAAAATGTTTTGAAAGACTTTTCATTGATTTTCTTGACTTTTAATCCATTCTATCTTGATTTCTATATGAGGAACTTGCTTAGGGACAAGCAAGGGCTAAGTATGGGGTATTTTGATAGCATGAATTATAGTCTATATTTTGGGGTTTGTTTGGACGTTTTATCTTTCATAATCTGCATGTTTGTATGTGCATTATGTGATTTTACTACCATTTCATCTACCTTTGCGAGAATCGAGGTCTACACCTAGTTTCGTTGTAATTGCAGGTAATATGGTACGTTTTGCATCAAAAAGGAGCAAAAGGAGTCAAGAGTCATTTGGAGCTACATTCAGGAAGCACAACCATGGATTAAAGATTTACTTTGGACCAGTTTTGAGAGATTCTACATTCAGTTATGAGTCACCTCGGTTGACCAGAGATTCATCTCGACCGAGGCGATCCAGAGACGCCGACTCGACCGAGGCGAACACCTAGGACGCGGCGAGAATATTTTATTCTTGGCTGAGATCTTTTAAAATTGGAAAGTGATCTTATATTTTTGGGCTGAGCTTCTAGAAGGAAGGAGATATGCAGAATCATATATTTTACCTATTTTTATGGGAATATATCTTCTTAAGATTTATTATCTTTGGAGGTTTATTTTTCCTATAAAAAGGATTGGATTTTCCACAAATCCGATCATGCTTAGATGCCCGCTTAGACTGCATACAGGCCGCATACACCCGCTATCAGCGCAGCAGCCGCATCCTACTCCAATTTGAGAGATTTGAAGAACCTTTTTGAAGGTTGAAGGAAGATTGAAGACTATAGCTTTATAGCTTTTTGGAGGGTTTTGTAAGATTGTCTTCAATTCTTTTCCTTGTTGTCTTGTCTTGTTGGATTATTATCCAAGGAACGATTTTTGTGTGATATTTGATTCAGTTATTGAAGTGTTTTCATTAAATTCTTCTTTGTTCAAATATTCACCTTCTTCCCATATATTTAATACTTTCATTATGATGATGAGTGGCTAATTTCCTTGTGTGATTCTAGGGTGATTGGCTGAAGGTTGTGGGAAAAACAATGATAGAATGATCTTAATCACAGTAGGATCCTGAAAGTTCGAGTCTTTAACCTTAACCCTAAGCATCTCGTTCAGTCGATGAACATCTCGGCCGGGGTGGAAACTGGCTGACCGAGGTGGCTTATCCGATCCTTAACTGAGAGTTAATGTGTTAGAGTTTGCCAAATCCTATTCTTATTATACCTTTCTGGTTCAAAGCAAGCTTAGGATGAGACTTACCCGGTAATTCCTTAGTTTGTATACCAACGATCATAAGTTTAGGTAATAAAGGCTTGTCCTTTATTGGGGTTTGAGTGTGCTTCCATCCCATCTTTGTGAGTTAGCCTGAGACTTACCCGGTAAAGGTTGATTCTATTCCCTTAGATGGTGTGTTAGTTTGAGGTTATAGTTCTTTATCTTGATTCCTTGAGACTTACCCGGTAATAGGAGTTACGGTTTGGGATTAGTGTGTAGTGAGACTTACCCGGTGATCTACTCCACTTTAGAAACACCTTCCCCATGCAAAAATCTCAGCTTTGTCCGCTTATCTATAGATCTTGAGTTGGAACCACAACTAGATGCTTTAATCCCTAGAATTGCATGTTTGCTTATTTGACATCTTATTCATCTTTGATTGTATACTTGCTCTTGTGGTTAGCATCAACACTAGCATACCGTATTGGACTTTGTTTCACTAAGTCCCTGTGATCGACCCCTGGAATTTTCTTGCTTTTACTACGATTGACCCGTACACTGCGGGTTCGCATCCTTGTTTTAAGCTTAAGTCTAGGGTTATAAATTTAAAGCTTGCACACACCGTTTGGAAAGAACAAGTTTTTGGCGCCGTTGCCGGGGACAGTTCTGGCAAAACGAGGTGTTTCACCTCGGTTGAACCAAGAACATCTCGACCGAGGTGGGTTAACTGAGAGTTTTCGAAAACGATTTTTGTGTTACTTATCTGGATATGATCTCAGTGAAGATTTTGTTTACCGACTGGATTTAAATTCTTTATATGTTTGAAATGTTTTATGATATGATTAAGTTGCTAAATGCTTTGTTTGAAATTATTGGCATGTTTAATACTTTATTTTTATCCAAATTATGTTGAATTTGAAGGTTGACACCGCAGCATAAGTTCTCTCACGTTCTTCTTGGAAAGACCAAGGCAATTCATTCTTCTTCTTCTTCTTCTTCTTGATCATGCTTAGCCCCTCATATACATATTGCCTCCCTTTACCTATCCGGGAATTTGGAAGCAAGCGAAGTGGTGAAAGCAAGTCAAAAGTTGAGAAGTGGCTGAAAGTGAAAGTGTTAGAAAGCAATAATAGGTTTGGGGAAGTCAATCATGAAGATGAGTAACTCGGCACCATTCACATAGCCGGGTGTTTGTGTCTTGCCAAAGTCGGATTGAGCGATATTCCTAACGGGTCATGGTATGTGCATCAAGGGTTTGACGCATCTCAAGAAATTGATGATTGCGGATTTCCTAGGCTTCGGTTATTGTGCACCTCTGTCCATGCATCCCAAAAAGTAAAGTAAAAAGAAAAAAAAAAGTGTGAAATAAGCAAAGCTTATTGGTGGAAGATGTTGCAAGTCAAAGTGAAAGTGAAGTTCATCCTTTTCCCGGATTCTAGCACCACATTACCTTACATTCATCCCTACCCTACACGTTTCTTGACCTTTTCTTTTGGGAAGCCCTTGAGACCTTGAGCTTGTTGATTGACTTAGCGGTTTAAATCGGATTATACATGATTAATTTTGATAATTATGATTTATTATGCATTCTATGATTTTATGCAAAGATGAACAACTTTCCTATATTTATAAAATGTTTTGATCATATTGAGTTTTTAATTTCCAGGAAGTACTCTCTTAGAGTGATCTATGATAGTTGCACACCATAAAATGTTTTGAAAGACTTTTCATTGATTTTCTTGACTATTAATCCATTCTATCTTGATTTCTATATGAGGAACTTGCTTAGGGACAAGCAAGGGCTAAGTATGGGGTATTTTGATAGCATGAATTATAGTCTATATTTTGGGGTTTGTTTGGACGTTTTATCTTTCATAATCTGCATGTTTGTATGTGCATTATGTGATTTTACTACCATTTCATCTACCTTTGCGAGAATCGAGGTCTACACCTAGTTTCGTTGTAATTGCAGGTAATATGGTACGTTTTGCATCAAAAAGGAGCAAAAGGAGTCAAGAGTCATTTGGAGCTACATTCAGGAAGCACAACCATGGATTAAAGATTTACTTTGGACCAGTTTTGAGAGATTCTACATTCAGTTATGAGTCACCTCGGTTGACCAGAGATTCATCTCGACCGAGGCGATCCAGAGACGCCGACTCGACCGAGGCGAACACCTAGGACGCGGCGAGAATATTTTATTCTTGGCTGAGATCTTTTAAAATTGGAAAGTGATCTTATATTTTTGGGCTGAGCTTCTAGAAGGAAGGAGATATGCAGAATCATATATTTTACCTATTTTTATGGGAATATATCTTCTTAAGATTTATTATCTTTGGAGGTTTATTTTTCCTATAAAAAGGATTGGATTTTCCACAAATCCGATCATGCTTAGAGGCCGCTTACACCGAATACAGGCTGCATACACCCGCTATCAGCGCAGCAGCCGCATCCTACTCCAATTTGAGAGATTTGAAGAACCTTTTTGAAGGTTGAAGGAAGATTGAAGACTATAGCTTTATAGCTTTTTGGAGGGTTTTGTAAGATTGTCTTCAATTCTTTTCCTTGTTGTCTTGTCTTGTTGGATTATTATCCAAGGAACGATTTTTGTGTGATATTTGATTCAGTTATTGAAGTGTTTTCATTAAATTCTTCTTTGTTCAAATATTCACCTTCTTCCCATATATTTAATACTTTCATTATGATGATGAGTGGCTAATTTCCTTGTGTGATTCTAGGGTGATTGGCTGAAGGTTGTGGGAAAAACAATGATAGAATGATCTTAATCACAGTAGGATCCTGAAAGTTCGAGTCTTTAACCTTAACCCTAAGCATCTCGTTCAGTCGATGAACATCTCGGCCGGGGTGGAAACTGGCTGACCGAGGTGGCTTATCCGATCCTTAACTGAGAGTTAATGTGTTAGAGTTTGCCAAATCCTATTCTTATTATACCTTTCTGGTTCAAAGCAAGCTTAGGATGAGACTTACCCGGTAATTCCTTAGTTTGTATACCAACGATCATAAGTTTAGGTAATAAAGGCTTGTCCTTTATTGGGGTTTGAGTGTGCTTCCATCCCATCTTTGTGAGTTAGCCTGAGACTTACCCGGTAAAGGTTGATTCTATTCCCTTAGATGGTGTGTTAGTTTGAGGTTATAGTTCTTTATCTTGATTCCTTGAGACTTACCCGGTAATAGGAGTTACGGTTTGGGATTAGTGTGTAGTGAGACTTACCCGGTGATCTACTCCACTTTAGAAACACCTTCCCCATGCAAAAATCTCAGCTTTGTCCGCTTATCTATAGATCTTGAGTTGGAACCACAACTAGATGCTTTAATCCCTAGAATTGCATGTTTGCTTATTTGACATCTTATTCATCTTTGATTGTATACTTGCTCTTGTGGTTAGCATCAACACTAGCATACCGTATTGGACTTTGTTTCACTAAGTCCCTGTGATCGACCCCTGGAATTTTCTTGCTTTTACTACGATTGACCCGTACACTGCGGGTTCGCATCCTTGTTTTAAGCTTAAGTCTAGGGTTATAAATTTAAAGCTTGCACACACCTTTTGGAGCGAACACATACCATAATCGGTTAGGAATATCGCTCAATCCGACTTTGGAAAGACACAAACACCCGGCTATGTAAATGGTGCCGAGTTACTCATCATCATGATTAACTTCCCCTAACCTATTTTCCTACACTTTGAATTCAAACAATTGCTTTCATGGCCCTCCCACATCAAACATGCCAAAATCAACTCTTCCTTAATCCCGGATAGGTAAAGGAGGCAAATATTTTCATTGAGGGGCTAAATGATCAAAGAAAGAAGCAAGAAAATCGAGGTGCCTTAATCATCTCATAAAGAAGTATAAGAACTTATATTGTGATTTCAACCTTCATTTCTCAATATAATTTAGATAAAACTTTCACATTATGAAACTTGCAAGAAATGTTAAACAACATACTCGATTTCTTCACAATTCATAATTCAATTCAAGCATACAAATGTCATCAAACACTCATTCCACAAGTAGATTCATCATAGAAATCATCTCTAATCTTAGAAGCACAATAATTTTCAAAATTTTCAAAATTTTTATGGGTTTTTCAAAGCTTATCAATGCAATGCAATAATGAAACGTGTGACAATGAAAGAAAGATGCAAGTGTTCATGGAATTAAAGCAAGCAAGTGTATCGAGTTATTACAAACACTACTAGAAACACGGGTCATTAACTACGCTTTGGCTTCGACGCTAACAATTGCGTCGGCTGAAATTTCAGCGCTTCCAACAAGCGTATAACATTATCGATGCTATATAACGTCGAAGATAAAAAGGACACTTATAAATATCGAAATAATTTACAAAGCGTCAACAAAATCTTCAATTTTCATTACCCGCGAAAGATCAAACATTAACCCCGCCTATTTTTTTCGGTCAAACACTAAACCCGCCTCTAAATTTTTATTTTTCTCTCATACAAACCCTTTTTCTCACTTTTTCCCTCAAACCCTAATACATCTCTAGACTCTGCTCTCTTTATTGAAGAGGAGGAAACTCCATCCGATAGCCCTCCCTACTGACCTCAGTCCGACGCCGGCCCAATCGTCTGCACACAGTCTCCGGAGGTCTACCGTCTTCTCGGCACGACCAAACCAGCGCTGCCGGTGGCTCTCCTACGCACTTGCCGCCATCCAGGTAATCGTCTTCAACCTTCTTCCTTCGATTCCCTTCGGTTCTAGATGTAACTTGTCTCCTCCACTGTCTTCCGGTCGTGAGAATTTGTGTAGACCTTCTCCTCTTCAGCACCCAGGAACGCAGTCCGGGTCCTATTCCTCCTCAATCGGCGACACGGAGTTCTTTCTCCGTCCTCACGCACATCAACGCCAACAGCGCCAGGAAAACACCGGCTCAACGGGAGTGACTAGCATCGACCTCCTCGTCCCTTGCTGCACATCGACGCTAACGATTGCAAGTGAAGTCTCAACCTTGCTCATCCCCGAGCCCTCTATCCAAGGGTGGTGGCAGGCCGTTCGAGCCCTCCTGTTGGCAGCAAGCAACCAAGGAACCCCTTCTTCCCCCATTGCCGCCAGTGGCTACAAAGTGGATTGGTAACTTCTTTTCCAATTCCTTAGCAATGATTATAAGAGAATGTCTTATCTGTAGTTTCTGTGTTGATTAGCAGCTTCCGATCTCAGGCTGGGCATGGGTTAGTTTATCTCTGATCAGTGGGTTAAGGGAATCGAACCAGTGACCATTTGTTAATGTTGGACTTATGTCAAATTCGCCGTCGTTGCTCTCTATGAACATGAACAACCTATGTAGATGTCCGTAGGAACCATAAATATGTTGTAAACTGACAGATACAAGATGCCCATCAAGTGTTCGATGAAATGTCCAAGTGAAATTACTCATCTTGTATGTATCCATCTTGATCAAACTCAACTTTTCAATTATTTGATATACATACTGAAAGTTTTATATGGAATTTTGGTCATGTGATTGAATATCTTTGCCTCTTTTGTTTCTTATTTTACTTTCTAATGTGTCATCTTCTAGATGTATATATATTAGATTATACTTTTAACCCTAATTCATTTTCCAGCATCTTGTTTAATGGAGTAGGCATACATGGGGGAGTTGTTGGTCGTATAGTTTGTATCACAACAATTACTTTCATCAAATGAAGCAGTTTTTACTTATTGACTCTTCCTTGTACTAATATCCACTTCCTTTGTCTATTTGGTGCTTCTATAATAGAATCCGAGACCTCAGTTCCCAACAAATGAGCTTAATCCTTCAAGCAGTTGACCATTTTGATGGCATGCTTGTTTGTGTTTAGGACATGAGCTTAATCCTTTGGTTATGTTCCATCTTCCTTCATTTGTTTTTTTATTGACACAATCTACGCCTGCTGCACTCATGGTATTTTCAGGCAGTATCCGAGTTCTTTCTATTTCTCATCTCCCATCTTCTTTTTTTTTATTTTATTTTGAAAGCTCATGTAGTTACTAAATTTGTTGGTGAAGTTTGGTTGATGAGAAAAGCACAAGCGGGGTAATTTTTAAGCTCAATTTTTTCTTTTGATTGAATTTTTAAGCTCAACTGATAACTTGTTGACATTGTTCCTCTACAGTTCTTCCCAAATCTTCACGCTTCCCAGTCTTGTACTTCATGGTGAGAATATGTATCTTACAATTACTTCTATGCGCTTCCAACTTTCTAAATGTATGAAAACAATCACTGCTAAGTTGATGAATTTGTGAAGCACATAGATGCCCATTACCTGTCTCATACAAAGTAGATAAGGTGCCAATGAATTTGTGTTGTCAATGAAAAGGGTTGAGCTATTCCAGCCACACTGTTAATACCTAATAGTCAGCAAGGATATTGAAAATTGAAAAATGTTATGAATTAAGCATCAGCCTTTCAAATGATTCAACATGGCTTTTATTAACTTTTCATGGCATAAAGATATTGTTCCATGATGCATTCTGATGCTTTATATTACCATTTTATGGTTACTTGCTATATTTTCCAATTTAAGAACAATGAGAAATAGATTTTTTTTTATAAAAATATATTTCTATTTAGAGGAAAAAGTTAAACATGTTACTTCTAATTCTTTGATAAGCTATAATTTACTTCGCCACCTGTTGGATTGGAGCAGAATACTAGTTTCTAAAGTATATTGGAATCTGTGTATTAGAACTTTGGTCTATGCTTATTGTCTTTATGGTGTAAAATAGCTTACATGTATGTGTGATTAGGGTACTTGTGATTTTCATGCCCTCATCCAACTTTTATGCACTATTTGTTGTTTGTGAATGATTGATTGTTTCATTTTGCATGAACTTACTATATAGTATAAATACATTATATGTTATATTTCATTGCAAATTTATAAGGATCATATTA
Organism: Fagopyrum esculentum; assembly: GCA_033239045.1. Lineage (NCBI taxonomy): Eukaryota > Viridiplantae > Streptophyta > Magnoliopsida > Caryophyllales > Polygonaceae > Fagopyrum > Fagopyrum esculentum. The sequence continues at coordinate 49,653,629 of BSUD01000002.1, read as the reverse complement.
GTACTGTTTTATGCAAATCAATACTTGTTTGTGCTACAATAAAAGTTTACATGATACTTTAGTGTAAAAGGACTTTTTATTTTTGTTATTGTGGCTGGTGAGTTTTCTACATTTGAGTAAGTTTTAGAATATGCTAGGGACATTAGGTTACGTTGGTAATATCTTTATGTTTTTCTTCATAATATTTTCTGAAGCATGTTATGCCAGGATTGTATACGCTTTGAACTTTATATATTTGTTTTTAGGTCACTGAGACAAACTTATTGCAGGAGGTTTGTTGAAATTCATAAGTGTTTTTGATGAGATATCAAACAAACCTCATTGATTTTTGAAGTTTTTTAGTTTGATTGATCCAATAGGGTTGATGATTTTCTTGTATAATTAGAACTGAACATGGATAACTGTAGAAGGTTATGTTGTATGACAAAAGTTGGGATCTTCATTATTCAATATATTCACGTATCTTATAACAGTTCATGTTGTGCTTGATTTGATGCTTGTGTTTATCTAGATTGTTACCGGGGGATAGTCAAGTTGAACTTTTGACAATAATGTTTTTGATATTAGCAGCCTTCATATTACATTACTATGAAGGTTGTCTCATACAAAGTAGATAAGGTGCCACTGAATTTGTGTTGTCAATGAAAAGGGTTGAGCTATTCCAGTCACACTGTTAATATCTAATAGTCAGCAAGGAGACTGAAAATTGAAAAGTGTTATGAATTAAGCATCAGACTTTCAAATGATTCGGCATGACTTATATTAACTTTTCATGGCATAAAGATATTGTTCCATGATGCATTCTAATGCTTTATACTATCATTTCATGGTTACTTGCTATATTTTCCAATTTAATAACAAGTGTTGATTCTCTTTTGAGCATCACATTTTATGGTTACTCAGCTTCACTCTTCAATGCTCTTATCGTGTTTTTGAATGAAAGCAAGCTGGTGCTTGTGATATATATAAGTTCATTTTTGTTTTATCTAAGTGAGTTCTCATTGTTCTCTGTCATTTTCAGGTTGGAACTGACATTGCGGAGCTTATAGCTCTTGAGAATTCAAGAAAGGTATTCATGTAGTGCTAACTTAGGTTTTACATTACATCATCCAGATTTTGTAGTTGTGGTTTTGTAGTAAAATCATCTTTTCACATGTGTTTAACTGATTATTTAGGAGATAAACAAATATGATCGAATCACTTGAGTTATTCTATTGTATGTATTCCTGTGATTTGTATTTGCCTGCTACTAGCTCACTCTATATATTTATATACTAATCCCATGGTATGTGCTTATGTTCTTTTCAGGAGATGCATTTTTCAGATATGTGTATATACGGTCTCAAATACACCTCTATGACAGTAGGAGCTGTAATTAGCAATCTCACCACAATCTTTCAATCTGATTGCAATATCTTTTAAGGTACAAATCTGAGTTCATCTACAGCAGGCAAATTTTGAATTCCAAACTAATCTATCTTTCAGAATGGAGAGTTTGATATAAGGAAGTCTGTTGATCAGTTGAAGGTGGTAGGAACAATTTTTGCAGTATCAGAATAACTTGTTGTTACTCACTATATAGGTGCTTGTGGTATATATAGTTGGGGAAGTAAACTTCTATTTAGTCTTGCAATTCATAGCATAGTGGGGGAATTTTGTATGTTTGGTAACTTTGTTCTTAGGTAATAAATAGAAGTAAATAAATTTCTATTTATTTATTATTGGTGACAAAACTAGGATGGGTGTGGATTAATCCTACCACTTTGTAAAAATTACATTTATGTAATGTTTGTTTGATTTAATGAGACTATTTTGTACGTAAGATGTGTATCGTAAATGCTTGTTTTCGGAATGAATTTTTGTAGTAGGGTGTTTATAATGGTTCATAAAGTGTCAATAATGTTTAGCGTCAATCTCTTATAGGGATTGACGCTAAACATTAATTACCCATGACTCATTTCTCGACGTTTTTTAGTGTCCGCAAATATTCAAAAATATTGGGCGCGAAATATTATGGACGCTTGATAGTGTCGATAATGCAAATAAATATTCGCAGGAAGTTGGTTTAAACTTGGCGGGAGTACATATTGACGCTTTTAGGAGTCGATAAATGCATAAAATAATTGGCGGGAATTTGAAGGGAATTTGGCGGGCGAAAACCTCGACGCTTTTTAACGCCCAATGTATTTGAATTTTTTAAAATAATTCAAAAAACAAAAGCGTCGATAATGAGTTAAAGATCGTATATAGCGCCGACAATATTCGACGATAAAAAGCGTCGACCATTCTCCGCGTTGCGAGTAACTACGCTTAGTGAAAGCGTCGAGAGGTTTTTTTTCGACGATATTTAACGCCGAGAAAGCCTTAAAAAAGCGTAGTTAATGACCCGTGTTTCTAGTAGTGAAACGAGAGTCACACGCCACCCCATACTTGACATACACATTGTCCTCAATGTTCAAGAAAAAGAAAGAAAAGAAAAGAAACAAAGAAAACTCACTAATGGTGGTAGAGTGGTTCAAAGCATCCATCAAGATCACTGTGAAGGAGGTGGCGGATATGAGAAGAAGTCGGAGCTGAAGGGACGTCCAAACTACTGGCGGTATACATCACGTAAGATCCTGGCGTTCTCCTTTCGCTCCACATCATGCGCCTGCTGGTGAATCTACAACTCTCTCACCCTCCTGGAAAGGTCACTCGCCCATGCCGACTGTTGTCCATACCATGCAGGAGGCTACTGTAACCACTCCGGCTGCTGCTGCTGCTGAATAGGCGTCGGTACAACTGGTGGCTGATCATACCAAGGAGGTGGAGCTCCCATCCAAGATGGATGTTGTCCATACCAAGCGGGAGGAGCATCCATCCATGTCGGGCGCTCGCTAACACTAGCTCGGCGTGAGAAAGAAGAACCGGAAGGTCTCGGCTGATGGGGGGATCTCCTAGGTGGCTCCGGGAAGTCAGCTGGCTGCTCCGGGAATGATCCAAAGTCATGCTCATCCCCACCTGCATCCGGATGGTCTCCTCCTCCCATCTCCTCATCATCCTCATCTACAACCTCAATTGGAACCTCATCAGGCACATATGGAGGAGCTACTAATTTATTGGCATGCATCGGGACAAAGGTCTCTTTCCAGTTATGGTGGCCAAGCATGAGGGAGTACTCCGGAAGCCATGGAATGCCTCTACCACCTCTTTCCTCCCAAGGCATGGCTGCGGTGGGTGCACCACGGTGGAGAGGAAAGATAAGACCTCTAGTCATGAGCCCATTGAGACCCAAAGGTCTCGTAACTATCCTAGTACAATCAGAGTAATCAATGCCCAGCTGGTTGGCAATGTGAGTCACCATACCTCCATATCCTATATTATCGGCCGATTTGTTCTTCACCTTACTAAGTGTAGAGGCAAGCAAAGTGGCACAATCCGCGGGATGACCGGTAAGCATGCTATAGAGAATGAAGAGCTCGTCGGCTTTGATCTTTTGAGGTGTTTCGGTCCTAGGGAAAAGGCATTCCAATAGGATCCTATGAGCTATCTTTATGGCTAAGTGGTAGATGAGCTTGGTCTTAGAATCGGCCGGTTTCCAACGGTCCTCGGAAGCATAAATCATGGTTATCTCTCTCCAGAAGTCTTTAGCATTCACTCCCCTAGGAAACCTTCCATTGAAGCTCTCTTGAAACCCAAAGAAGGTTCCAAACTACACTATGGAGAACTCGTAGTTACGCTCCATCAACCTAAATGACACCGTGCGGCTAACGGCACTATGCTCGAAAGAAGTTATGAACTCCCTTGTGATCTCTTCATAAGCATCGTCCTTAATGGCGAAGAATATGATCAATCCGGCTCTATCTTATAGCCAAGTCAAATCATTCACAACATTCAGCTCTTCAAGTTCCTCTAAAACAATGTACCTATTTCCTATCACACCTCTCTCAGAAATTTTAGCCATGACCCTTTTTCTTCTTATTTCTACTAGATTTCCTCCTAAACATTTTCACTTCAACAAAAAAAACCACGGTATGTTCTTGGCAAAACCACGGCTGTGGAACTGTACGGACCCGTGGAATTCTCTGAAATTCCTCAAAAACTTTGCAAATTCATAGCAAACTCAGCAATTACAGTCCTAAACTACTTCTAATTCCAATTTCGTCCAGTTCTCCAAGAAATTTGCAAGAAAAACGAACCAAATCGACCAAGAAGAGAAAGAGAGAAAACCTAGGGTTTGGATTTGAAAAAATCCAAAATCCTTCCCAATTGTTGATTGTTTGCTCAGTTTGTTGAATGGATCTTGTAGAGGATCCAATTTGCTCCACTTTTGGTTGAAGAATCGTTCGAATCGGTCTCCTGGTGATGAATCACGAGATGAGGCAATTTCCGGCGATTTGGGGCGTGGTTTTGGGGAAGAAGAGTGTGTTTTTGTGAAGGAGAGGGAAATATATAGTGGCCGTAAAATTTTGGAAATCACGGCCATTCGGGGTGTTCCACGGCTGTGGTTTTGTACAGACACTCGTGGAACTCTTTGTTTTGTGCCAAAAACTTCCACATACCGGAAGGTATCGAGGGGAAAAAAAACAAAAATGACATCTAACCTAAACTAACCTAAGAAAGAAAGAAAGAAAATAAAAACGATAATGCAATACCTTGGGTTACCTCCCAAGAAGCGCTTTGTTTTGGGTCTGTAGCTAGACCGTTCCTATGTTCAAATGAGGACAATCGGAGCAATTTTCTCAGCTTGGATCTCCGGTGAGTACTTCTTAAGTCGTTGACCATTCACCTTGAAACTTCCGCACTTCTCACCCCATACTTCAACTGTGCCATGGGGAAAAACACGTTTAATCACATAAGATCCGGTCCAACGAGATTTAAGCTTATCTAGAAAGAGTCGAAGTCGAAAATTGAAGAGGAGAAGTTGATCTCCTTCTTTGAGGTCTTTTGGAATGATATGCTTATCATGCCAACGATTCGCCCTTTACTTGTAAATCTTGGCATTCTCATAGGCGTTTAAGCGGAGTTCTTCTAGCTCGTTAAGGTCTAAGAGGCGCTTCTCGCCTGCTTCTTTCATGCTGAAGTTCAACCACTTCACAGCCCAATACATTTTGTGTTCCAGCTCTACCGGGAGATGACAAGACTTCCCATACACAAGGTTGTATGGTGTTGTGCCGATGGGAGTCTTGTATGCTGTCCTATACGCCCATAATGCGTCATCTAGCTTCAAAGACCAATCCTTCCTTGTCTTTGACACCGTCTTCTCAAGGATGCCCTTGATCTCTCTATTTGAAATCTCCACTTGTCCGTTTGTTTGCGGATGGTAGGGAGTGGCGATCTTGTGAGTCACCTCATACTTAACTAGAAGAGCTTCGAATCGTCGGGCTATGAAGTGTGAACCTCCGTCACTAATGATGGTTCGTTGTGTCCCAAACCTTGGGAAAATAGTTCTATTAAAGAACTTGACAACCACCATAACATCGTTAGTTGGAGAGGCAATAGCTTCTACCCATCTCAAAACATAATCTACAACGAGAAGTATGTATTGGTTTCCGCAAGATGATGGGAATGGTCCCATGAAATCAACTCCCCAAACGTCAAAGATTTCCACCTCTTGAATATTGTTGAGAGGCATCTCGTTTCTTATAGAGATATTTCCTGTTCTTTGACAAGCATCGCAACAAGAAACAAAGGTTTGCACATCCTTAAATAAAGTAGGTCAAAAGAATCCGGATTGCAATACCTTAGCGCTAGTTTTATGGGAACTAGCGTGTCCTCCACAAGGAAGTGAATGACAATGACGAATGACACTTTGCATTTCGTCTTCCGGCACACATCTCCTAATGATGCCGTCGGGACCTCTCTTGAAGAGTAGAGGTTCATTCCAATGGTATTGGCGGACATCCCTAAAGAAATTTTTTCTTTGTGCATAGGATAGTCTGGGAGGTATTTCCTGGCAAACCAAGTAATTTACAAAATCAGCAAACCAAGGTTCGTTACCTCTAGAAATCTTGTCGATGCACTCTTCCATGATGTGTAAGTGCTCATCCGGGAAGGAGTCATCAATGGGTAGGCCGTCGCCGTCGGGGTGTGGTAGACGACTTAGATGATCCGCAACGGAGTTTTCGGAACCTTTCTTGTCCCGAATCTCTAGATCGAATTCTTGAAGAAGAAGAATCCATCTAATCAGCATTGGCTTTGCATCCTTCTAGGCGAGCAAATACCGTATTGCTTAATGGTCCGTGTATACAATCACCTTCGCTCCTACAAGATAAGAACGAAACTTTTCAAAAGCATATACAACGGCTAAAAATTCTTTTTCAGTTGTGGCGTATTTGAGTTGCTCTTCGTCTAGCGTCTTGCTAGCATAGTAGATGGCATGAGTGCGGCCTTCCTTCTTTTTTCCAAGCACCGCTCCAACAACTACGTCACTTGCATCACACATAACCTCGAATGGAAGGTTCCAATGCGGAGGTTGGATTATCGGGACTGAGATGAGAGCTTCTCTAATCTTATAGAAAGCATCTAAACCTTCTTACGAAAAATTAAAAACAACATCCTTCATCAATAGATTAGTTAGCGGTTTCGAAGTTTTCGAAAAGTCTTTGATGAATCTCCTATAAAACCCTGCATGTCCTAGGAAACTTCTTATCCCCTTCACCGAAGATGGAGGAGGAAGCTTCTCTATCGTCTCTATCTTAGCCTTGTGAACTTCGATTCCTCTATTAGAGATCAAATGTCCTAGCACAATGCTTTCCTTAACCATGACTTAACACTTCTCCCAATTTTGAACAAGGTTAGTGTCTTCACATCTTTGCAAAACAAGAGAAAGGTTAGCAAGACAATTGTCAAATGAGGAACCATAAACTGAAAAATTGTCAATAAAAACCTCCATGATTTCCTCAATATACTCCGAGAAGATGGCCATCATACACCTTTGAAAGGTGGTTGGAGTGTTGCAAAGTCCGAATGGCATCCTTCTATGAGCAAACGTACCCAATGGGCACATAAATGTTGTCTTCTTTTGATCGTCCGGGTGAATCGGAATCTGAAAGAAACCACTATAACCGTCATGGTAACAAAAGTAGGACTGTTGTGCTTACCTTTCAAGCATTTTATCTATGAATGGTAGTGGGAAGTGATCCTTCCTAGTTGCATTATTCAGCTTGCGGTAGTCAATGCACATCCTTCAGCCCGTCACGGTTCTCGTTGGAATGAGCTCGTTGTTCTTGTTGGTCACAACGGTCATTTCTCCCTTCTTTGGGATGACTTGAACGGGGCTCACCCACTTGCTATCAAAGTTAGGATAGATGATACTTGCGTCAAGTAAATTAAGGATTTCTTTCTTCACGACCTCTTTCATGACTGGGTTTAACCGTCTTTGAGGTTGTCGTGAATGTTCGTAATCCTCTTCCATTAGAATCTTGTGCATACATAAAGATGGTTTAATTCCTACAAGATCCTATATGGCATAGCCTAAAGCTTTCCTATGTTTCCTCAAAACATCCATAAGTTTCTCATGTTCACCTTCCTTTAAATCGGAACTAACAATAACGGGAAAGGTAGAATTAGTTCCAAGAAAATCATACCGAAGATGTGGGGGAAGTAGCTTCAATTCCATAGCTTTTGATGCCTTTGATGTGTCTTGAGGCGTTCTCGATGCTTCCTAAGAAGTCTCTAAGGATGTGGGAGTAGTGGAAGAAGACTCAAGAGTGGTTGTAGGAAACACAGAATTGTTCTTTGAATTTCCCAAAACCACGGCACACTTGTTACTTCCATGGCCGTGGTTTAGGGCGTGGAAGTCTTTGATGTTCTCGAAATAACACTCTACAGTTTGAATTTGAGGAACCACGGCCGTGGAATAATACGACTGGCCGTGGTTTCTTCTGTTTTCCAAGCCATCATAGAATTTTTCGAACTCTTCATTGTGTACCTCTTTTAGCTCCTCCAAAGCTTCAACCTCGGCATTGCAATCCTCTTCTTCTCCGTTTTCCATGATGCTCATGGTTATGACCTTTTGCAATGGATCTTTAAACAAGATCGAACTTACTTCTTCTCTAGACGGCTCTTCGTCATAGATGTTGATCATATCCTCTCCAAGTGCAGGCTTTTTCACCAAGGTTGAGAGAACAAATTCAACTTTCTCTACTCCTATATCGAAGGCTAATCTAGCGTTCTTGCAATCGACCATACAACCGGAGGTTGCAAGAAATGGTCTCCCGAGTATGATCGGGACCGGAAAATCTGCAGGAATGTCAAGCACAACAAAATCTATAGGAATATAGATCTTACCGAGCTTGACTGCGACGTCTTCAATGATACCTACGGGTCGATCTATGGATTGATCCGCCATATACAACGTCATCTTCACCGGTTTAGGTTCACCTAAACCGACCTTCCTACACAAAGCAAGCGGGATGATGCTTACGCTTACTCCTAAGTCACAAAGAGCATCATATGTGACTTCTCCAACTCCTATTGCAATACAAAATGACCTCAGATCTCTCAGTAGTGGGGGCATCTTCTCCGTCATCGTTTTGATGAGCTCCGAAGATTCCGAACTCATCTTGACTTCTCCAATGTCTTCTAGCTTCCTCTTGTTAGAGAGGATCTCTTTTAAGAACTTCCCGTAAGCGGGCATACCTACAATTGCATCAATAAAATGTATGTTAATATGCAGTTTGCTCATTAGATCAATGAACTTACCAAATTGCTTGTCTAGACGCGCTCTTGCTCTAGATTGCGGGAACGGTAGAGGAGGTTTGTAAGTTGGAGGAGGAACATAGACATCTTCCTTCTCTTTCTCCTTATCTTTTCCTTTCTCAGCGGGGACTTCTACAAACTTTGGTTGCGGATCGGTGGTTGTTACACCAATCCTAGTAGTAATCGCCATCACCCTTCCTTTCGGGTTGTCCTCCGTCTTTCCAGGAAGCTTCCCTTGGTCACTAGAAACCTCTCCGGCCTTACTGAACACTTGGTTTTCTAAGGCTTTTTGTGCCTTATCAACCGAAGTGATGTGATTGTCTAATCCTTGGAGCTTTCGTAAGATTGTCTCCATCATGGCATCATACTTATCCTTCTCAGGATTGCCCGAGCCATTCGATGTTTGACCCTGGCTTTTCAAAGGAGTAGAAGAAGAAGATGGAGGTGTTAGTGAATTGTTATTTTGCGAATAGGAATTACCGGAGTTTTGTTGGTTGAATCTCCAATTGTTATTGTTGGAGTTCCTATTGTTGTTGTTCCAGTTGTTGTTCCGGTAGTCGTTCCTATTTCCTTGGTTGTTATCCCTTCCTAGATAACCAACATGTTGCTCTTTTGTCTTTTGAAGGCCAGCTCTTATAATTTCCTTCATTTCCTTGATCTCGGTGTTGAGGGAGAATATTTGAGTGTGTGCAGCTTGAGTAAACTTAGCTCCCGGATCTCCTTGGTTCCGATTGCTAGATCCATCTTTCGATGGGAATACTTCTAAATCACTTGGTGCTTGCTTCTCAATTAAGGCCCAAGCATCATCTTCTCTCATGTCCATAAATGTACCACAAGAAAGAGATTGGAGCTTGAATTGTGTTTCCACATCCATCCCCTTGTAGTAGATCTCCAATAATTCCAGCTTTGAAATGCCATGGTGTGGGCAATCCAATAGAAGATCCTGAAACCTTTCCCAAGATTGAAACTAACTTTCGTTAGGCTTCATAGAAAAAGCATTAATCTTACCTCTCAACTCTGCCGTCTTGGATGGCGGAATGAACTTGGTGAGGAACTCCGAAGATAAATCCTCCCATGTGTTAAGTCTTCCAACTGGAAGAGCTTGATACCAAGACAAAGCCTTGTCCTACAAAGAGAAGAAGAAGGGTTTGATCTTGTTGTTGTTGTTTACATCCCTCTTCGGCTTCAATGTCTCCATAAGAATCTCGAAACTCTATAAGTGTTGGTGTGGAGATTCAGCATTCGTTCCACCAAACTGAATTTGGCAAACCATGGTAATAACTTGCGGGCTAAACCCGTAATCCTGGACTTCTTCACCTCCGAAATTCACACCTAAACGGCGTGGTTGCTGAATTGGATCCATCCTTTGTCCAAGGGTTCGTGGTTCATCCCCTCCATCAGCGACTCTCACATCTGCAACGGGAACGTGAGGATCAACATGTGGTCTAGGATTATCACTAACTGGATGAATTATCGGTGCAATATCCTCTGCATGCCATCACCGTCGGATGATTCAACAATGGATTCCTTAGCTTTCTTCTTCTTTTTCTTAGCATCATTTCTCTCTAGTTTCATGTCTAGAATCATAGCTCGAAGCTCATCTATTTGAAACTAATTTCGTTCCTTCTCTTCCAAGCGAGCCTTCTCACTCAAAAGAATTTGAGTTCGAGCTTCATCCAACTCCTCTTGGATGTTCCTCTCATTATTTTCATCCATCTTTTTCACTTTCAACTTTCTTCTCAAAGTTTTCTCAAGTTCTGGATCAAAAGGAACTAGATCTTTGGTAGATCTAGTCTTTCACATAACCTAAAGAATTCTGCAAAAATCACTCAAAAAGACTAATCAAATCACAAGAGCAAAAACTCCAAAGCTCGACAACCGAGAGCCGAATTCGGTCTAAATCAAATCCCTGGCAACGGCTCCAAAAACTTGTTCGCCTCAAAGTGTGCGTGCAAATAAGTTTTAAATTTATGAAACTAAAATCAAAGCAAGTGAAACCGCAGTATACGGATCGGCTTAGTAAAGCAAGAATTCTAGAGTATCAAACTCAAGGATTTGGGGGATCAAATTCAGTTCACAAATTATCAAGAAAGTAAAGTATAGAAGCTTTGCAAATATTGGGAAAACAGCAATCCTAAAGATCCAAGTATCAAATTGTGGCAATTGATTCAAGATATTCTATAGATATAAGGACATAGTCGAGATTGCAAAGGTATAACTAATGTAAGGTTATGTACGGTGAAGTTCCAAAACCCTATATATCTCACCCAAGGACACTCTCTATAAAGGTTGTTGAGGCTGCAATATAGAAAGGATCAAAGGATAAGAACTACTCTCAAATACCCATGCCCAAACCCAAGGAATCAAAGATAAGCCAAAATGGTTAAGGTTGTGACACTCGAAACCGAAATAAAGGATGTTGAGTCTCACTACTACCTAGAAAAGGCAAGCCAAAGCTAGGTTAAAACAAATCTTTAACTTTGGATTAAAACAAAAACAAAGGTCATACAACAGAGATAATCACGGCTAGATCTTGAAGAACCACGACCGTGGTTTTCAAGAATAGACCGTGGAAAAGACTGTCGACGAGGTTTCTCTCACTCTCACGGTTCAATCGGTTTACGATCGATATATCATTATCTAAGCCATAACTATCAACCCTTCACCTTAGAATTGCTAAAGGGTTTTAGCCAATAACCATCATCATTAAATCAAATATCAAATATAAAAGAGAAAAAGGTAAAACCCTCGAAAACTCAATAACAATCGAAATCAATCTCAAATCCGAACAACAAAGTATGTGTTTAATGAATGCGGAATAGGGAATAGAAATCCTCACAACAATTTTATGAAAAAAATGAAGAACGGGATGTCAATCCGTCTCCAATTGCAAACCTAAGATAATCTTGAAGTACACAATCTTCAAACCGCGTCCTTCTCGAGATCTTCCAAGCAATGATCCAAAATCTCTCTCTTTGAGTATAAACCGCCGTAAATGAAAGCGTACGTGAGGTCTAAGCGAAGATAAGCGAACGTAAGCGAATTCCCCAGTTTCTCCCTTCTTCAGCCTTGTTATAGGGAAAATAGGGTTACGAGAAAGCCCAATAACCGTCGCTGACGTGGCAGATATGACACGTCACATTGTCATGGAAATCACGGTCATGTGCAATAAACCACGGTCGTGGTTTAGGGCGTGGAACTTTCTGTTGCTCTCCAAAATCACCTTCCACGAAGTCAATGCATAACCACGGTTGTGGTTTAAGTCGTGGAACTCAAAAGCCTTTGTGAAAGCCTTTGTTTCGTAATGTTCTTCAATCATGCTCCTTCCTTAGCTTCTCCAAAGCATCTCCTTGACATCTAGCATGATCAAATACTCCTATCCCTCTCATATATGCTCTAATTCAAGCCTTTATTTACCTATAAATATAACAAGACTAGTGTAGATCTCTATATAGACAAAATAGGTGAATGTGCTCATAAATGCTTCAAACTCATATCCATGTACACATCTAAGAGGGAAAAACAATCAAAACAAGTGCCTAAAATATAGTCACATTTCATGCTATCACTATTCAATAGCTCATCTAATTCGTATAACTCGATGAGCTTGAATTCATATTTCATGCTATCACTATTCAATAGCTCATCTAATTCGTATAACTCGATGAGCTTGAATTTGTGTAATTCGACCTTGTGTAACAAGATTGAGATTGGGATTGTGTAACTCGATTGAGCTTGTGTACCTCGATTGAGCTTGTGTAACTCAATTGAGCTTGTGTAATTCGATTGAGCTTTGTGTAACTCGATGACCATGGACTTGTGTAGGTCGATGACTCTGGACTTGTGTAACTCGATGGCCCTGGACTTGTGTAACTCGACGACCCTAGACTTGTGTAACTCGATGATCCTAGACTTGTGTAACTTGATGGGCTTGGACTTGTGTAACTAGACCTTGTATAAATGAAGGAATTTTGGGTTGTGCAACTCGTTTGAGTGTGTGTAACTCCACCTTACATAAATAATCGGACTTGTGTAATATGAAATAGATATATTTTGTTAACTACATAAAGTGACATTATAATTGGGATTGTTTATAAACATTGTGTAATTGGAATTGTGTATTAATATTGTTTAATTGGAATTATGTATTAATATTGTGTAATTTAAATTATGTATTAACATTGTGTAATTGAAAAAGAAATCTTAGAATTGTGTATTAATACCGCGTATGAACAAGAGAATATACGAAGTTCAATTAGTTTAGCTGGTCTAAGGGTGAGAGGGAGGGCCTATCGTCCAGAGTTCACTACTCACTAGCTACAACATTTGTATTTTGGATTGGATATGGGCTTATGTAACTCCTTTGGACATGAGCTTATGTAACTCGGATTGGGCATGAGCTTATGTAACTCGAGTGGGCCTACGCATCCTGAATTGAACTTGGATATGGACTCAGTTAAATTAAAATTTCTAATTAACCTTTTCAATTAATCTTTATTAATAAATAAGAGAGGCCTAGTTTGTCTATAAGATACAAAAATGGTCTACTTTATACTACATTAGACAAAAAGTGCCTACTTAGCCAACTCATCCTTATTTTTACCCTCCGGTGTTATTTGGAGCATTTGAGAGATCCAATTAATAAAAATATAGTTTAGAGAAATGATTAGGACATCGGACATGTCCTAGATATGAAATAACATGGAAAGACAAAATGGTCAAAAGAGTCGCTATTTCGTTTCTTAATGGTTAAAAAAGACGGCTTAGGAATACACGTTTTCCGAGACAGTTGTGGAATAATTATCCCTACAATATTTCAGATTTACTATTCTAATTTCGAGAAGTTTGAAGAAGGGGGTTCAACCCGCCTTTGGTTCGATTAAAGGATAATTATCGACTTCGCTAAGGGATAATTATCGACTTCGCTAAAAATAGCGGAAAATCGTTTATTAATTCATTTTCTTTCACATTTCCTCATAAAAGCTCTAATTTCTCTCAACCTTCAAACTCAGATCTACTCTCCGTTTCTAATCCGATTTCAATTCCGTTTGAGTTTTTGGATTCCTCTCTTCATTCTCTTCATATCGGTACCGAGTTTTTGAATTTCCGAGCATATGAAGATATGTTCGAGCATATATTTGCCTAGGACGGTTCCGTCGCTCAAATTCTGGTGAATTTTATGTTGTTCATGCGTAGCCTGCGTCGTTGTGATTCCGAATCTTATTCAGATCGTCAATCGGTTAGTAACAAATAAGTTATAAATTTGTTCGTTTTCCGTACTGCGATTTGGCCAAGATTGACCTTAGGCTTGTCAAAATGGATAACTATAAATTCCATTACCGTCGTTATATTATTCTGGTGTTTATGGATTGTTTGTTTGATGAAATTTGATGACAAGTGGGTTTAAAAATTGCATGCGGGCAAAATGTTATTTTGTTGAAATTTAATTAATTAATTAAATTAGAATTAGAATTGAGATTGAAGAATGTTGATTAGATGCTACCTTGAGATTTGAGGAATTGTGAGTTATGTTGAGGATATGAGGTTTAGATGCTAGTTATAGTTGGTTATGGTTATGAGGTGTAGGAGACGCATCTCCTAACCTTTGTAGTTTTTGATTGTGTGCCTTGCTCATGCAGTCGCTGATCGTTTTTTCGAGGGGAAACTGTGACGTGGTATAGGTTGACGTTTGTGACAGGTAAATCGATAGGACTTACTTAGCGAGCAGTTGTGGATTTGAGTGTTTGTGATGGTTGTGTGTGTGTGCATATGATTGTTGCATTTATAACCTAAACCGGACTAGGATGACCACTTCATTACCTTAACTGGCCCAAGTGCATTATAACCGGGCGGTGACCACCTGTCAAAGCTCGTCGAGAGTGGAGAAGGTGCTCGGAAGCTAGTAGCTCAGGGATGACGTAGCTCCTCACACAATACCTGAGTTAAAGGGGGAAACGGCGATGTTCTTTAGGCTCCTCGTGCAACAAAAGAAGTTGAATTAGTAATGGAATAACGTAATCAAAGATAATAAACGGTTATGTGTGTGACATTGCATATTGTGATGTGTTGGTGTGTGTATGTGCTATTACTTCATTCTTATTCATTTCTGTTAGCTAACGGTTTATACCGTGTTGTAGATGATCTACATGTTAAGAAGATTGCAGAATGAGCCAGATAGGGTGATCAGCTGAGGACTTGTGTACACTAGGATATGCGAGGGTTTTGGGGTGTTTTATCCTTATATAGATATGGTGTTATTGTTTTGTACTCGACTGTGATTTTGTAACATTTTGATGTACATATATTATACAGTTTTATGTATTTGATTTTAATCTATCCGTGCCTTGTTGTAAGATCCAGTGAACTTGTTGTCAGGTTAGGGTCAGGATCCATTGTGAGATTTTAGCCTAGTAGTGCCCCGAGTCCCGCGGATTTTGGGTGTTACAAATAAGGTTAAATTTAATACTTGGTTTGCGAAAACCGACGAAAAATGAGTGAGTTAGAGGGTGAAAGGGATCCGACCTACGGTGTTTTGAGAGAGAGAAAAGTGTGGAGTGAGGAGAGAGAGAGTGAAAACCTAGGTTTTAACTTGAGTTCTGAGTGAAATGGCCATGGAACGGCCATCTAGTTGGCTGTAGGGTAGCCGTTTGATGGTCTGTTCAAGGTTGTTTCAAAGGTGAGCTACTTGTGATTTTTAATTCATTTTTGAAATTGATGATCTAGACGGGCACATAACGTATGGGAGTCCGTTTGACGTTTGGTGGTTGTAGGAGGCCATTTGATGGCGTAGGGAGGCGATTATGGAAATACCCTGCTTGTAGCGTTTTTTGCATTTCAATTCGATTTCTCATTTAATCAAAATAAAACGGTCAGACAATGGTCATATGTCGTTTGTCAAGTCGTCTATCAGGCCGTATGGTAGTCCGTTTCTTGGCCGTTTGAACTTGTTTTTATTTCCTCAATCTTCTTGATGAATCTTCATTGTTGATGGATGATGGGTTATTGTTGACCGGTAAACATCAAATATAAGAGGGTTAATTCACAGTATACTTGGAGAGAGAGAGAGAGAGAGATGGGTTGCCTCTCATGTAGCGCTCTTTTAAGGTCATTAACTTGACCGTAGCAAGGGATTAGTTTGGGGGGCTTCATCTAGGAACTCCTCCAGTATGTCAGTTGGGAGGTCTCTAATAATGTAATGTTTCAAACGATGTCATTGACTTTGAAGGTCTCTTTGTTATCACCAATCTCGACAGAGCCAAAGGGATGAACCTTTAGGACACGGTAGAGACCTATCCAACGGGATTTCAACTTACCTGGGAATAGTCTCAGTGTAGACTAAAATAGTAACACGGAGTCACCTACTTTGAATTTCTTCGGCAATGTCCCTGACATCATGTCGTCTCTTTGTCTTCTCTTTCTATACCTTAGCATTTTCATACGCGTAAAGTCAAATTTCATCGAGGTAATTAAAAACGACGATGCTCTCCGGTATCTTTTAGGTTTAAATTCAGATAATATAGAGCCCACATGGCTTTGTGTTGGATCTCAACAAGCAAGTGGGAAGATTTTCCATAGACAAGGCAAAAAGGTGAAGTTCACATGTTTGTCTTGAATGTAGTGTGGTAGACCCAGAGAGCATCATGAAGTTTAGAACTCTAATCTTTTCTAGACCGAGACATCGCCATTTCCAAAAAGCTCTTTATTTCCCTATTGATGACTTCAACTTGTCCGCTCGTTTTGGGTGATAAGGAGTAGAAATTTTGTGATACACCCCATACTTCTTTAACATCGCCTCAAGTTGTTTCTCAATGAAGTGAGAACCGCTTTTATTGATAATGATCTTGGGGATTTCAAATCTTATAAATGTATTCTCCCGGTAGAACTATGTCACTATACGTCCATCATTAGTGGGAGTTGCAGCTGTCTCTACCCACTTAGACACATAATCAACAACAACAACAAGGATGTAGTTCTAGCGTTTAGAAGGAGGGAATGGTCCTGATAGGTGATGGAATCACTATCAATTAGGGTAGTTTTTAGAGTCTTTTTATTGCATTAGTGTCGGTTTACGCTACTAACTCCTTGGTCCAGAAAAAGAAGATCAAAAGAAGCTAAATAAGGAGTTATAAGCACTTAGGAGTGAAGATCGATCATGAAGCAAAGCTTCTGTTGCCTCACCGCCCCAGCGGGTCCTTGCAGTCGCCCCTGCGGATGACGTTTTCCACTACAACGCTCCCTGCGTCTTCACCAGCACCAACCATGAAGCGTGTCACCGCCCCTACGCCACTCCTTGGTGCCCCTGCGGTGACCTGCCCTGAATAAATGAAGACCAGCTCCCTTGCGTCTCCCACTGTGCCCCTGCCTGCGCCTCAACCTGGGAGCTGGAATGCGAAGAGGCTATGTCACCGCCCCTGCGTCGACATAGGGACACTCCGGTGGCTTGGCATCAGAAACGTCAGGAAGGCGAAAGGTCAGACGTTGAAGAGCATTGAAGATCCGCCCCAGCGGAATTGTGTAGCCGCCCCAGCGGCTCTGAAAAAGATCAACCGATTCTGCCTAAACCGCCCCTACGGTACCTGAAGGCCGCCCCTGCGGTTTAACGCCAGAAGCTTTACTCCGGCTGTTTACACCACCTTTATGGCATTTAAGGTGGTTGTTTTGGGCCGGCCATTTACTCCTATTTAGTGTCTTTTGTAGTATAAATAGTCCTTGGTTGATTGCTAGAATGATCCATCTTATCATCTTGTAAGTCAACAAATTATCCACTTAGATTGTCTTGCTTCCTTGTAATGAGTTGCTAACTTCCTTGCTACATTGGGTTGGTTTGATGCTGCTTTGTTGCTTTGGTTGTAAGTACTTTATAATATAAGTTTTTATTCAGTAATACTTTGTGTTTCCTTGATCTCCATTGTCCAATTTGCATGTTTACTATTGCTTGAGATTGATCACCTTAGGTTCTAAAGTGCATGTAAACAACTAGGATTAACATGTTCCGGGTTCGGGTCTTTAATCTAGTAGCAACTTTAAGTAATAACGGGTTGTGATTACTTAAAGAAAAGGAACACAAATATAAAGATAAGTTTAACGGTTTTAATCTTCTCTTTATATCCCTTAGTCTTTGTTTGAAAGCTAACTTGTTATTTGTTCTTGTAGGTTTACGGAACTTTAACCTGTTAAGTTGTGTTGATGCCGGTTGGCTCAACACATATATACAATCGATACGGAAGATTACTTAGAAACTTGTAAAAGGAACTCAACAAAGTAGCAATTGCATGCTTAGAATCAACTTAGTGTAAATTCATCCATTATTGTCTTACTTGTCGCATTAATCGTTTTCATAAGTTTTTGTGCATCAATTCAACCAACCCCCCCCCCCTTGTGTCACTTGTCATTATAATCGATAATTGCATCTAAAACACCTTAGCTCTCTTGGGTTCGACCCTTACTTAATCATTATACTTGTTCTTAGTGCTAAGTCGGGATTTACTTTTGATTGGGTATAGACAACCACAGAAATACCTTCGGTCAAATTTTGGCGCCGTTGCCGGGGAGTTTTAGTGTTTTATTGTTATTATTGATTATTGGTTTGAACGATTTTTATGGTTCAAACCCGTGCTACTAATTTTGGCTTTGCTTCTTTTGATCCAAAAATTGAGAGGACGCACCTCCGGCAACGAAGACAACAACAACTTCAACAAGAGATGGCTGACCGTACTCTTCGTCAACTTACGCAGCCCAACTTGGCTCAAAACCCTCTTGCGGTCACTATACCGGCACTAGGGGAAGGAGTCAACTTTGAGCTCAAGTCGGGCCTCATTCACTTGCTCCCATCCTTCCATGGGCAAAGTGGTGAAGACCCCATCAAGCACCTTGGGAAGTTCCATACCGTGTGTATGAGCATGAAGCCGGCCAACATTACCGAAGAACAAATCAAGATGAGGGCATTCGGCTTCACACTCAAAGATTCGGCGGATGATTAGTATTACCACCTTCCATCCGGGAGTATCGACACTTGGGAGAACCTTCACAAAGCGTTCTTGGAGAAATACTTTCCAGCTAAGAAGGCTAATAGCTTGAAGAAAGCTATAAGCAACATCAAGCAAGAGGCAACCGAAACTCTTTACGAGTACTTCGAAAGGTTTGCACGCCTCCGATCCAGCTGTCCTTTTCACGGATATTCAACTCAAGATCTAGTCTTGTACTTGTACAATGGCTTGCTAGACAATGAAAGGAGGATCGTCGATGCGGCTTGCGGAGGTAATATTCTTAACTCTACTCCTGACCTTGCTTTGGAAAAGATACAGGAACTAGCGGAAGGAACTCGGAACTTTGGAAGGACCCCGGCTAAGAAAGGATTTCATGCTGTGAGTTCCGGGAAGAGTGAGATTTCCACCGAGCTCGCGGAATTGAAAGAAATGGTGAAGAGGCTAACACTTATGGAAACACCGCAACAGCTCAAAGCTTGTGGAGTTTGTACTGACCCGTATCATCCAACGGACATGTGTCCACAAGTTCAGGATGACGATGCTGAAGTGAACGCAATGAGATATGGACAACCACAACAGCAAAGACCTAGGAACGATCCCTATGCACATAATTTCATGTCAAATTGGCGTGACCAACAGAATTTTCGTTGGAGGGATCAACAAAACCAACAACAACAGCCCCGCCAAGGTAAGTATCACTCAACTGAAGATATGTTGCAGG
The DNA here is from genome assembly GCA_033239045.1 of Fagopyrum esculentum. NCBI lineage: Eukaryota > Viridiplantae > Streptophyta > Magnoliopsida > Caryophyllales > Polygonaceae > Fagopyrum > Fagopyrum esculentum. The sequence continues at coordinate 49,634,240 of BSUD01000002.1, read as the reverse complement.
TTTTGACTAAGCACTTTGCTACTCATGTCCAAACAACAAAATCTAGCATCAAGAACCTTGAGCAACAGGTTAGTCAAATGGCGGAAGCTATTTCAAGGACCGAATCAAGGCTTTCCGGAGGATTGCCTTCCCAGACGCTTATAAACCCCAATGAGAATGTTAGCGCCCTAACATTAAGGAGCGGAAGCAAATCCAACAAGAACCAACAAAAGAATCACAAAGCAAACCTTCTGTCATTTTTTCCGCACCCACAGCCGCCCCTGCGGCTGCAGCTGCCCTCAGCACAGAACGGATGACGCCCCTGCGGCTGGCTGCCCCCGCCCCTGCGGTGACAACCCCTGAGCCACCCTTGCGCCTTCAAGCTGACGCCCCTGCGGAAAACACAACAGAGGGTCTTGCTGAAAAGGATACTTACGTCCGGCCTAACTTTACGGCATTATACTCCGAGAAGCCACCGGCTCCTTTTCCTGAAGCCTTGAAGGAGAGAAGAATCATAGAGGACAAGGACCTCTTTGAGACTTTCTCCAAATGAGAGGTAAACATTCCTCTCCTTAAGTTGGTGAAAAGTATTCCTAAGTATGCTCGTTTTTTGAAGGAACTGTGCACTATGAAGAGGAATCAGAAGCTAAAGGGAAACAGAAAGTGCAAGTGAGTGAGCATGTGTCGGCAGTCTTCCAACAGAGAATGCCCAAGAAGTGCAGCGATCCGGGCATGGTAAGCATTCCTTGTGTTATAGGGGAACCCGCTTTGACAAAGCAATGCTTGATCTCGGTGCTTCTATTAATGTCTTTCCATATTCGATTTACAAATCACTTGGCCTTGGGCCACTAATGAAAACTAGGATTGTAGTACAACTTGCTGATAGATCTAATGTGTACCAGAAAGGGATAATTGAAGATGTATTAGTGATGGTAGACAACCTAATTTTTCCTGCTGATTTCTTTGTAATGGATATGGAAAATGATTCGCATGATGCACCCATTCTGTTAGGTAGGCCATTTCTGAAAACGGCTAGGACTAAAATTGATTATGTTAGTGGTAAATTGACCATGGAGTTTAATGGAGAAGTAGTGGAATTTGACATCTATGATGCAATGAGATTTCCTAGCAATGATCATTCTTTATGTGCTATTGACATTGTTGAACCTTTTGTGCAAGATGTTTTTGATAACTCTGACGTGGATGAATTATGAAATGTGATTGAGCATGACATTGATGGTTTCAAATCAGATTATATGTTAACATCTAGCATGAAAGAGGTCCTAGCCCAATTAGATGGGCATAAAAGGCTACCTATCTCCAATTTGGCCATTGGGCCCACTTTACTAACCCCAAGCGAGAAGCTTGTTCCGTCCATAGTGCAGGCACCTGAAATAGAATTGAAGGACCTTCCGTCACACCTCAAGTATGTTTTCCTTGGAGCACACAATACCTTGCCGGTGATTATCTCCAATAAGTTGACCACCGGACAAGAAGATAAGTTGGTGAAAGTACTAAAGGAGCACAAGACGGCCCTTGGATGGACTATTGCGGACATCAAAGGGATAAGTCCTTCCACTTGCATGCATAGGATTTTACTTGAGGACGAAGCCAAGCCCTCTAGGCAAGCTCAAAGGAGGTTGAACCCACCAATGATGGATGTGGTCAAAAAGGAAGTGTTGAAGCTCCTCCAAGCGGACATGATCTTTCCTATCTCCGATAGCACTTGGGTTAGCCCGACCCAAGTAGTTCCAAAAAAGGGGGGCATCACTTTGGTGGAAAATCAACATGGAGAGATGGTCCCAAGTAAAACACAAACCGGATGGAGAGTTTGCATTGACTACCGCAAGCTCAATAAGGTAACACGAAAAGACCATTTTCCATTACCCTTTATTGATCAAATGTTGGAACGTCTTGCAGGTCACAAGTACTACTGTTTCCTAGATGGATATTCGTGCTATTTCCAAATAGCCATCGCACTAGAGGATCAAGAGAAGACGACGTTCACTTGCCCATTTGGCACTTTCACATATCGCGGAATGCCATTTGAACTTTGCAACGCACCAAGCACTTTCCAACGGTGCATGATAAGTATTTTCTCCGAATACATAGAAAATTTCATTGAAGTCTTCATGGATGATTTTACCGTCCATGGAGATAGTTTTGACGCATGTTTAGGGCATTTGAAACTTGTTCTTGAAAAATGTGTTGAAACCAATTTAGTTCTTAATTCGAAAAAATGTCATTTCATGGTCGAACAAGGAATTGTGCTAGGACATGTAATATCCTCAAAAGGGATAGAGCTAGATAAGGCAAATTTTGATGTTATTTAAAATTTACCTTATCCTACTAATGTTCGGGAAATCCGATCTTTCCTTGGTCATGCAGGTTTCTACCGACGGTTTATCAAAGATTTTTCAAAGATCTCAGCACCCCTGTGTGAATTGCTCAAGAAAGATGTCACCTTCATAGTGAATGAGGATTGCAAGAAGGCTTTCGACACTTTGAAGGCATGTCTCACCACTGCACCAATCATCCGTTTTCCGGATTGGTGGAAACCTTTTGAAATCATGTGTGACGCCAGTGACTACGCCGTCGGAGCTGACTTAGGACAAAAAGACGGACGGCCCTCCCATGTGATCCATTATGCGTGTATGACACTCAATGGAGCACAAAGGAATTACTCTACCACCGAGAAGGAGATGTTAGCGGTAGTTTTTGCCCTTGAGAAATTCCGGAAGTACCTACTTGGGGTAAAGGTATTCATCTTCACTGACCATGCAACTCTTAGGTACCTCATGGCAAAGAAGGAGGCAAAGCCACGATTGATCCGTTGGGTGCTTCTTCTAAGCGAGTTTAACCTAGAGATAAGGGACAAGAAGGGAGCTGAGAACCTGGTGGCCGATCATTTGAGTAGACTAGTACAAGAGGAGGAAGACCCAAAAACAAGAGAGATAGCCGGAAGTTTTCCAGACGATACATTCTACACAACTCTCTGTTGTGTAACCGCCCCAGCGCCTCACACCAGCCGCCCCTGCGTCTCTCTCTAGGCGCCCCTGCGGAATTGTCGACAGAGGTTTGTCTTAAGCTCCAATCTTTTAAGCCTTGGTTTGCTGACATTGTGAATTTCATTGTCAGGAAGGAGTATCCTCCACGCTTCACCAAGGCACAACGAGAGAAGGTAAAAGCTGAAGCTCGACACTACATTTGGGACGATCCTTACCTTTGGAAGCATTGTAGTGACCAAGTGATCCGGCGTTACATTCCGGACAATGAGGTACAATCCGTCCTAACTTTCTGTCATTCCGAAGAATGTGGGGGACACTTTGGGGCAAACTAAACTGTAAGAAAAGTTTTGGATGCCGGTTTCTTTTGGCCACACATTTTTTGAGATGCTTTTGCATTTTGTAAAGTGTGTGATGGATGCCAAAGGGTAGGAAATCTTTCAAGGAGACATGAGATGCCCCAATCCTCTCTTATATTTTGTGAAATATTAGATGTTTGGGGAATTGATTTCATGGGGCCGTTTCCTACTTCATTCGGGAACACATATATTTTTCTTGCGGTGGACTATGTTTTCAAGTGGGTGGAAGCAAATGCCACCAAAACTGATGATTCAAAAGTAGTTGCAGCTTTTCTGAAGGAACGTATCTTTGCAAGATTTGGAATCCCAAAAGCCTTTAATCAGTGATAGGGGTACACATTTTTGCAACAAGACGATCACGACTCTCCTTAAGAAGTACCATGTTCACCAAAGAGTATCGACAGCTTATCATCCACAAATAAACGGCCATGTTGAGGTGTCCAACCGGGAAATAAAGACCATCCTTGAAAAGACGGTTTCTCCCGGGCGGAAGGATTGGAGTACAATGCTAAATGACGCCCTATGGGCATATCGGACAGCCTACAAAACTCCTATCGGGATGTCCCCTTTTAGGCTCGTGTTTGGGAAAGCTTGCCACCTACCGGTGGAGTTAGAGCACAAAGCTTGGTGGGCGGTAAAGAAGTGCAACATGAACATAGAGGAAGTGGGAGAATTCCGAAAGCTCCAATTGCAAGAGTTGGAGGAACTAAGGCTAGATGCATATGACCATGTCACCACGTACATAGAAAAGACCAAAGCATGGCATGACCGGAACATTCTCCGGAAGGATTTCAAGGTAGGTAACAAGGTACTTCTCTTCCAATCCCGTTTGAAACTCTTTGCAGGTAAGCTGCGTTCGAGATGGACAGGGCCGTTCATAGTAGCCGAAGTATACCCTCACGGGGTTGTGGATCTCTATGATCCCCAAACACACAAGGTGTTTAAGGTGAACGGATAAAGGCTAAAGCTCTACCTTGAAGGAGTAAAGAATAATCCGATTGACGAGATGGTGCTGGAGGAAGCACAGTCAGAGAAATAGAGATCTTACGTCGAGCCAACGACGTAAAACAAAGGCGCTTCTCGGGAGGCAACCCGAAGGAATACGAAGAGGAGCTTCTGTCAAGGAACCGCCCCTACGGCTTTGTATCCCCGCCCCTGCGGTGACACTCATGCCCAGTACCGCCCCTAGCGTTGGGCCTGCACCTGCAACACGTCTGTCACCGCCCCCGCGGTGACATCGCTACGCCCCTGCGCCGGCCATCCTTGACACGAATTCTCAGCGCCGCCCCCAACGCTGAGCCTGCGTGCCCCTCTCCCTTTTCGCCGCCCCCGCGGCGACAAGCTCTGCCCCTACGGGTTTACCCAGAAAAGAAAAAAAAGAGGATCTCGAAAAACGCCTACACCTACCACCCACAACCCACCAACCTTCTTCACCAAAACATACAAACACTCCAAACACATCTCCTTCAGAAAATTCTCACACACCCCTGCGCCCTCTGCCCACCAACAATCTCGCCGACGCCCCTGCGCCGCCTCCGACAACCAGCAAGGACGTCACCGGAGCAGCCTCAGCAACACGCCTGCGCCACCCTCTCCCACTGCCCGCTTACTCTCTCACATCCCTATGTCCCTCTTCCTAAACCACTTCACACATTCCACTCCAGCTACACCTCCGGCGAGACTGAACCACCAAGGACGTCACCGGAGCAGCCTCAGCAACACCCTTTCCATCGCTCCCAAGAAATCGCCTATGCACTTCTCTGGCCCATGTGGCTGCAAGCATCCACCCCTGCGCCTCACCGCCCCAGTGCCTACACAGCCGCCCCTGCGGAAATCACACCAGAAAGGTCGTTTTCTTTTCCTTATTTCAGCATTTGTTAATCCTTTGCTTTAATTACTTTCAAAGATGGAAGCCCCAAGGAAATACAAGATGACTGACGCAGAGAAGCAACGTTATAGGATTGTGCAGGATCCAGTTGTGTACGCAACTCGATTTTTGCATATTCCGACTTTGGAGAAACTAGGCATGCTAGAGAGCATGCAAGCATTTTTGGCGAATGCCGGGCTCGGAGACTTCCTCCAGAAGAGTGCTCCAATATATCCTGAGCTCAGCAGACAGTTTATCTCCACGTTCACAATGGACAAGGAAGACCACGTGTGTATCGGCCTCACCTTCAAGTTCGACAAGGTGAAATACACTCTCGACTATGCCGATCTACGGGAGGCTTTTGCGGTGACTCTAAACCCCTCTGAAAACTGGTGGGATCCAGTCCCGGCCCCGGACCTGTGCGAGTTTTGGCAGGCAGCTACCGGGTCAGAATTCCATGATGGGGTGAGTACTCCAACAAACTCACTCACCCCAGCTTGAGGTTGATTTCAAAGATCCTCATGAGTGTCTTCTGTGGACACAAAGAGGAAAACAAGGTCGCTATCAAGGACCTCCCACTGCTCTACTCCTGCCTTCCACAGAGTGAGAAGGTGATGGATTGGCCCTCTCTCTTCCTTGCCGTTTTGAAGCGGATTAGGAGGGATAAGCCGAGGGATATTGTCGGCGGTGGGGTGATCTCTTTGATCGCCTCAAGTGATGGACCTGTCCGAGTTAGAGGACGGGATGACAACTCCTCTCTACACTGAGGGGATGCTTAGGAGGTGCAAGCTCCTCCGACGGGACGGGGAGAACCTATTTTGGATCTACCTTGCAGATGGGAGCCACCTCACCTACCTCCCCCGGCCTTTACCATTAGGAGGTGAGCTTTCCGAGCTCTACATTCTGGTAGATCCTTTCGTGCCGAGGAGGCCACTAGTGGCCATTGTGGAGAGGCATGCTGCCAGCTCCAGCCGGCTCCTCTGGAGGAGCACCTGCCCATCCCAGATGACGAGGAGATGCCCACGGCGGCACCAGAGGAGGACCCGACCCTTACGAGCCTTCAGGCTCAGATGGCGACTATGACGACCCAACACCAGACATGGCAGTCCGATTACCAACGGACTATGCTGGAGCAGCAGCAGAGCTGGCAGACCGGTTTTGCCGCCTCCATGACCTCACACTTTGACTAGAGGCAAGAGGCCTGGCAGGCAGCCCAACAGCAGCAGCTGAAGGCTCAGCAACTGGCTTGGCAGGCCAGTTTTGAGACCTCTTTTGGCCGCCGGATGACCGCCCAGCAGGACCGCATTGATGAGATCTACCGCCGGCAGGAGCACTTCTTCCGCCAATTCCCTTACGCACCGGAGGAGGGTGCAGGTGGTCTATCCGGACCACCCCTCTGAGGGGTACATTTCTTTCCCTTCTCCCACATTTATCTTTGACTCATTTCCACTTTGAGGACAAAGTGTACTTCAAGTATGGGGGAGGGACATATCATTGCTTGTACAGTTCACTGAGTTGTTTTTGGCATTTGTTTTTGCATTGTTGAATTCAGTTTCATTCAAAAAAAAAAGGAAAAACAAAAAGCCAAAAAAGGCATGGAAATCCTTGGATAAACCGAAAACCCGAAAGGGCGGTTTAGGTAAAAAGAAGGTAGTCCGACCAACCTTAGGTTGGTGCAAAATTGGACTTAAGGGATGTGAGTTAAAGTGAGAAAAGAAGAAGAGTGGCAAGGTGAAAACCCGAAAGGGCGCCTTGGCAAAATGAGCGACACCAAGTGTAGGTTTCCCTTCCGGCGTTTTAGCGACATAAGAAGGAGAGTCATAAGGAGGTTGTCCGGGTAGGCCACTCTTGGAGCGATAAGGATGGTAGTATTTCTTTTTCTCACATTTTCCTCTCTTTTCCCTCTTTCTTTCTTGGCTTTTCTCTTGTTTTTCATTGTCTTTCTGCTTGCTCATGCTTCCGGAGGCCTTTGAGTCTAGTTGATGTCATTCGTTTTTACTTGGGACGAGTAAAAGGTCTAAGTATGGGGAGTTTTATAGGTGATGGAATCACTATCAATTAGAGTAGTTTTTAGAGTCTTTTTATTGCATTAGTGTCGGTTTATGCTACTAACTCCTTGGTCCAGAAGAAGAAGATCAAAAGAAGCTAAAGAAGGAGTTATAAGCACTTAGGAGTGAAGATCGATCACGAAGCAAAGCTTCTGTTGCCTCACCGCCCCAGCGGGTCCTTGCAGCCGCCCTTACGGATGACGTTTTCCACTAGAGCGCTCCCTGCGTCTTCACCTGCGCAAACCATGAAGCGTGTCACCGCCCCTGCGCCACTACTTGGCGCCCCTGCGGTGACCTGCCCTGAAGAAATGAAGACCAGCTCCCCTGCGTCTCCCACTGCGCCCCTGCCTGCGCCTCAACCTGGGTGCTGGAAGGCGAAGAGGCTATGTTACCGCCCCTGCGTCGACATAGGGACGCTCCGGCGGCTTGGTATTAGAAACATCAGGAAGGCGAAAGGTCAGATGTTGAAGAGCATTGAAGATCCGCCCTAGTGGAATTGTGTAGCCGCCCCAGCGGCTCTGAAGAAGATCAACCAATTCTGCCTAAACCGTCCCTGCGGTACTTGAAGGCCGCCCCTGCAGTTTAATGCCAGAAGCTTTACTCCGGCTGTTTACACCACTTTTATGGCATTTAAGGTGGCTGTTTTGGGCCGGCCATTTACTCCTATTTAGTGTCTTTTGTAGTATAAATAGTACTTGGTTGATTGCTAGAATGATCCATCTTATCATCTTGTTAGTCAACAAATTATCCACTTAGATTGTCTTGCTTCCTTGTAATGAGTTGCTAACTTCCTTGCTATATTGGGTTGGTTTGAAGCTGCTTTGTTGCTTTGGTTGTAAGTACTTTATAATCTAAGTTTTTATTCAGTAATACTTTGTGTTTCCTTGATCTCCATTGTCTAATTTGCATGTTTACTATTGCTTGAGATTGATCACCTTAGGTTCTAAAGTGCATGTAAACAACTAGGATTAACAGGTTCCAGGTTCGGGTCTTTAATCTAGTAGCAACTTTAAGTAATAACGGGTTGTGATTACTTAAAAAAAAGGAACACAAATATAAAGATAAGTTTAACGGTTTTAATCTTCTCTTTTATCCCTTAGTCTTTGTTTGAAAGCTAACTTGTTATTTGTTCTTGTAGGTTTACGGAAATTTAACCTGTTAAGTTGTGTTGATGCCGGTTGGCTCAACACATATATACGATCGAGACGGGAGATTACTTAAAAACTTGTAAAAGGAACTCACCGCAGTAGCAATTGCATGCTTAGAATCAACCTAGTGTAGATTCATCCATTATTGTCTTACTTGTCGCATTAATCGTTTTCATAAGTTTTTGTGCATCAATTCAACCAAACCCCCCCTCCTTTGTGTCACTTGTCATTATAATCGATAATTGCATCTAAAACACCTTAACTCTCTTGGGTTCGACCCTTACTTAATCACTATACTTGTTCTTAATTAGTGCTAAGTCGGGATTTACTTTTGATTGGGTATAGACGACCATAGAAATACCTTCGGTCAGGTCCCATGAAATTGATTCCCCATAGTGGAATAGCTCTATCTCTTGAATGTTGTCAAATGACATTTCATTCCTCTTTGATATGTCACTTGTTCTTTGACAAGAATCACAAGCAACAATAAAGTTGCATACATCCTTGAACTACTAGGGTAAAAGAAACCACACTGAAGGATTTTAGCTATTTTTTTCCGGTGTTGGCATGAACGCCGACAGGATGAGAGTGACATTGGTTGATGATACTCTATTGTTCTTCTTCTGGTACGGATCTCCGGTATATCTCGTCCGCTCCTATATTGTAGAGCAAAGAATCCCAATAATAGAATTTGACGTTCTTGTAGAATCTTTTCTTCTAATGATATTTGAGTCCAAGAGGTAGCTCATTATAGACAAAGAAATTCACAATATCTCCATATCATAACATATCTTGTTCTATTGTGGAGATCTGAAAACACATCTCAAACTTGAAGAGTTGATCATCCATTGTTAGTTTATATTTCAAAAAGTTTGAAAGAATTCTTGTCCGGATTGGTTTTCCAACCTTTGTCTTTACATTTTCATGTCTTTGTTTTGTCTTTTAAAAGTTTGAATGAATTACCGTCCAGATTCCCGACGTTGTAGCGTTATCCATATTTGGTGTGTTATAACATGCACATTGTAGTGTTATCCATATTTTAAAAATCATATACATATTTTATAGATGAATTAACGGTTGTTAATATGTAAAGTCATATTTTTTTTATCATATTTATCTGTTTAATATTTTAATAGGTATTGAATCAAAGAAATCAAGGAAAGGGATTGAGATTATTATGGATAATGTGTTGTGTACTTGTGATCAAAAGCAAAATCTCTATGATATATTAATTGTACGTGCTCATCGTGAAACAAAAGGACATCATAAATTTGCGTTGAAAGAGTTGGGTTTTTTTGATGAAATAGAAAATATGTTCAAATCAATTGGAATGAAAGCAAACTGCGTTGTTTTGACTTGTGACTTTATTAGTTCCTTCACGTTTACTACGTTAGGTGATTATGCACTTGGTGATACCCTATTACGTTTTAGCTTGAGTAACGTAGATAGGGAAATTAACATTGATAATCTAAACAAAAAACTAGGATGACCTTCAAAAGAGTGTAATTTGTTTGTTTATGTGTCTGATATGGAAGAATTTTGGTATATATTAACAAGGAACGGTTAATTGGATATAATTTTTTTTATAATGGAAAGAGGTTCGAACCATTAGACGACGCGTCATCCAATGGGTCAAAAGGCCGAAAAATATCGGTAGACGGACTAACCGTCATGAAGAGCCACAAATAAAGGAGAAAAGAGATACACAAAAATACATTAAACAAAACCGAAAGAAAAAAAGTCTTCAAGGGAAAGCAGGATTATCTAGCCAAACGGAGGCAACGGAAATGGACGTTCATCTTTGAAGAAAGTACACATGTAGGAAGCATAGGGAACAAATGTGGACACCTCAGATTTGGACTACAATAGAGCCGTTAGGAGTGGATCACAAATTTGCGCCCCCCTTCTCGACAAACGCTCGAAACCGCCATCAAGGACAACATCATACCTCAGAAGACAAAATTGCCGAACACGGTAATCATGATGTATAAAGGTGTACAACTTGATGCTTAAAAGAAAAATGATCTTGTAGGTAGAAAATTGTTCAAAGAGGAAAAATGGTTAAAAGAAAATTGCTTTTGATTTGATTGTTCTGATTTAGTTTAAATATGTTTTTGAAAATTTTAATTTCCATGAACAATAAAGAAATGAAGCTTAAAATCTTTAATTGTTCTACTCTATTTTTTTTTTGGATTTTTATTTTCATTATTGGGTGATTTTATTGCCGTTAGGCCGAGATAAGATGTCGTGAGACTGAGAAACGGGTGAAGTTTGAATTTCATAAAATCAATAACTTCTATTTTATTTTATAAAAAAAAAATTTTCATTCTTTTTGTTTGGTTTAGTTTTCATCTCATGGAATCTGAAGGTCATTGATATGACCCTAGTGAGCTTCGGTTCCAAGTTTGAAAGTTTGGAATCTTTCAATCTTGATAGATCCTTCTTTGTAGAGTGAGCTTTAGATCTTTGAGGTTTTAGTGGATATTTCTGAGTCCTTCTAGATTTCGTAGGGTTGTCCGGACCCAGGGGTAAATGGTCATTTTACACCAATAAGGCTAGATTGATATATTTTCGGAGATGATCCTTCTTAACTTAGAAATTGGAAACTTCTAAGATGTGAGGATATGCATTGATCCTTTGTTCCTTTTATAACTAGGCGTTTTGGACCTGACTCTTGCGGAATCGAGTATTAGCTTTAATGAGATCCGTGACTCGATTCAAGTAAGTCCTTTGGGCTTAATTAGTTGCTTTCATATATGAGCTTATCATATGAGTGGTGTTTGCTATATGTTTATAATATTGATTACCGACATATTATTTGCCCAAGTATTATGGACGGTGGCATCATGTGCTCAACTCTCGGAGAGAGGCTGAGAGGTTTTCCGCGACAAGGCCAGATGTGGTTTACAAGGAGAATACTGACCCACTCAATGTGGTATACGGGTCAGTGTGTCAAATCATTACAGTAGATAAAGGGACGGAAATGAGTCGTAGACTTCTTGTGACACAATCTTAAAAGGATAATGAGTGTAGGACGTTAAGAAAGATAATAAAAAGATTTTGTGATAGCATGGTTTTTGTTTACATTCTTGCTTTATGTGTGTTTGTGCTAATGTGTTCTTCTTATATATGATTAGTTAGCTAACGGTTTATCCGTGTTGTTAGATGTTTTCTAGGTATATACAATTGTATAGAGATCCGGGACGGATGGTCAGTCGGGTCCACGTACTCAATAGATAGGGACGAGGGAGTATTCCTTTTGCATGCACGTTATTAATATATTTATGTTTTGTAAGGTTGTCATATGTTGTTAAACCAAGGTCAGGACCCATTGTGAGATCCTAACCAGTAGCTCCCCGAGTTTTGAGAATTTGGGGTGTTAAAATCCACAACAAGGGACTTACCTGTATCAAGACAAGTCCATCTAATCACAACTCCATCATAGCTCATGCCAATACATAGAAAGCTAGCTAAGTAAGCCCAAAGGACTTACATTTGTTCCTTGTTGTAAGATTCTAGTAAAGTTTTTTAAAATGCAAGTCGTCCTACTCAAGTTATAATTATGAAACATCAAAATACACACCACCATCATAGCTCATGTGAATACATAGAAAAGTAGCTAAGTAAGCCCAAAGGACTTACTTGTATCAAGACAAGTCTATCTAATCACAACTCTTGATCCCATAACAACAACTCAAATGTCTGATCATAAAAGAAACTCGGATCAAAACCTAACCAACATCTAGAAGTCTTCAACTTCTAGATTAACATCAATTATCACAAGTCTAATACCCAACCATTGGATCGATTCCAACATGTCATGAAGAACTACGATGTACAAATATAACCTATCAATATAAACCAAGAGGAAGAAGTCTTATACCTAGATCCAACTCCCAAGTTGAATGCTCGAAATTTAGAAACCTTTTTGGAGAATTCAGCGACCTCGGGAAGAACAAGGGCGTGACCGCGGAAGATGAAGCCGCGACCGCGACAGTGGATGGCCACAACTGCGGGAAGAGACGACTAGGTTGTTGTTTTGGTTTCCGACTTCGCGCAGAAACCCTAGAACCGTGCAAGCTCTATTGTTGTCCACTGTTGTGTGTTGTTGTTGTGGTGAGGGGTTACAAACAATAATAAGTACACATGATTACACTTATAAGGAGTAAGGGATAGAGGAACAAGATCGGATCTTACCCCTCTTGCAACGTTCAATTAAAAGAAACTCATGAGTGGGTTTCTCTGCGTGCAAGGAACGATGAAAGACTACCGACTGTTGTTACTTTCTCGACGAAGACCGAAGGTTGAGGTTTCTGCTGGAATCGAAAGAAGAGGATGAAGGAAAAGCGAAGAGAAAAGGACAGGAGAGAAGAGAGGAGAAACAACTTACGTGAATGAGAAAAAGAAGAACAATTGTTAGGGTTTACATGAATGAGGAGAGGCAGTCATGTCATTAAGAAGGATCATGATAATCTAGATAAGGATGGAAAGCAAGACGGTTACAAAAGATAACGGCGAGATCTGTTGTTTCACTGTGATCGTGGGAAAAAATATGCGCGATTGTGGTGGTGTGATCGCGGGACGCGACCGTGGTGACTCGGGTAGAACATCTAAATTGAAATTCCGGTTGTTACAACGTGAGCAGCTAGACAAATCGTTCTAGAGGCCTTTGCGCCGTGCCGTTTCTAATTTATCATATGTCTATGTATCGTTAGTGATCTGGTTCATTTGAGGTTCTCCTATTACTGTAAATATGTTAAACCTATCAACGAATATCTTATATAGTTTGTGTTTTTTAAGTAGGTTTTGTTGATTGAAGAAATTGATTGAAGTTGGATGTATAACAGAAATGAACCTCAACGTTGTGGAATAAGAAACTAGTTTCTCAATGGGGTTTGTAAATTTATGAACTTCGCAATTTCACATGCCGATGGAGATTAGATCAGATGTCCTTGTTACGATTATGCTAATAAAAAAATCAACTTCCGGACGCCATTCAATAACACTTATTTTCAAAACGGTTCACCCCAAACTACTTAAGGTTGTTTTGTCATGGGGAATCTTATGAGGCCTTCTCCTACTCTTACTTCTCGAATGACTCATGGTGATCAAAGTTCCTCATCGAGAGCAAAACTAATTTCTTCCAGTAAACCACAACAAGCGTATGACGGGACTACTTCTATTTTGAATGATCAAATTAGATCTCCAAGTAATGATCTAGAATTCAGAAGTAATAATGATGATGATCAGTCTGGTATTGGTATTAACACAAATGAACAAGCAAGCTAAACAAAGAACTTTTGGGAAGTTTTGAATGGTGCCGATGAACCAATATGGGTTGATTGTGAAGAATTTGTATTGTCTTCTATCTTTGAACTTTTGAGGATCAAATCTGAATTCAATTTATTAAAAAAGCGTTACAACATGATTTGTCGATGGGCGGAACATGTATGCCCCGAGATCACAATCTTCCTACGAATTATTATAAGTACAAACAGATTGTTAGTGATTTGGGTTTGCCACTGTTGAAAATTGATATTTGTCCTGAAGGTTGTATCTTGTATTGGAAAGAGGACATTGACCGACAAACATGTAAATTTTGCAATCACAGTATGTATAAGAGCAATAATGGCGGTAACTTTGTTGTGCATAAACAACTACTTTATTTGCCTTTGATTCCTAGGTTACAAAGATTGTATATGTCAAAAGATACTACAAAGGGCATGAGGTGGCACAAAGAACATCCTACTAAAAAGTGAAAAAATGTGTCATGTTGCGCTAAGAACGTGACACGCAAAGGTCTTAAATTTATACTCGATATATTTCTCCTAACTCCTAGTGAACCCGCAGTGTACGGGACGTTTCGTAGTAGGGATAGTATTCCGAGGTCGAACACAAAGACTGAGGTGAAATCGAGTCGATTAGTGACTAAGGATAGTGTCGATCTAGGCTAAGAAAAGAGAAAGAAATAAAGAAATGACAATCTCATTATTTTTGGGTTTGGTTTTGTGGTGATCAATCAAAGATTACAAATCATGCAAGATTAACATGTAACTAAGATATCAAGGCAAACAAACAAACACAAACACGAGATAAGTAATCAAGAGAGAAAAAAGGATTCTAGGGGTTGGAAATTCCGATTATGGCTTTGGACTCAAGTTTCTAATCATTCTTTGGATTAACTACGGTATGTTGGGAGTGAGTGTTTCTAGATTGGGATCAATCACCGGGTAGGTCTCATGGTCCACTAGTCCGTTCCTAAGGTCTCATCACCGGGTAAGTCTCAAAGAGCCTAACGATAGGAATTCTACACAAACCGGATTGTCATCTAGGGATCTAACCTCTCCTTACCGGGTAAGTCTCGGAAAAGGTAAGTCTTAGGCAACTATCCTAGCACACTCAATCCAATAGCGGCTTATGAGGCTCACTACTACCTAGAGTTTGTCATCTTCGGTATCTAAGAGCAAAAATCACCGGGTAGGTCTCTTCTCGCACTTAGTTGCTAACACTAGGTCACCCTAGGGTAAATCTAACTCAATAAACACTAGGGTTTCAACAATCTAACAACCTAACACTTAGATTTATCAATACAAGCAAGTCTGATAAAATCACGGGTAGATCATCAAGTCCACGGCCGTGGAACCCTTTAGAACATACCGTGATTTTGAACAGAGCCTAGGTTCGAGCAAACAAAACATCCAAAGATACTTCTAAATCCATTCTATCATAGTCCAAGCCATAACCATCTTTTCCTTGCCCTAGAATCGCATCTATTTAGCCAACAACATGCATCATCACAATCAAAGTCATCAAGAATAAAATCAGGGAATCCATGTCAAGAGGATGAAATGAAAAAGAGATGAAGCAAGTGAACAAGAAATCCAACCTGAATATGAGTTTAAGAATGGCATGCAGCAACAAGGTCCCATGTGTCCTCTATGGATCGTCAAGCCACAATTTGGTGCATGGCATGCAGCAACAAGGTCCCATGTGTCCTCCTTAGCTCCTAGCTTGCTTCCCAATGAGTCCGAAGGTGTGTCATCTCGAGGAATGATCTTTAAATGTATCGATTAAGCTCCTAAATCTCCCAAAATACCTACAAAGCATGCAAAAGTCCGTGTAGACGTCTATCTCGACAAAATACATGAATTGAGTGCAAATCGTCACGAATTAGTGCAAACCATGCATGAATGAGCGGAAAAACTATCTAAATGAGTGCCTAAACCTAAGTCATAAATCGTGTTATCAAAAATTCCCCATACTTAAGGTTTGCTCGTCCCCGAGGAAGTCCCCAACTATAGACTAAGAGATGACATGATTTATGCATGTAGAAAAACAACAAAATCTTTTTGGAATTGTGCTTCTAATATTGGATCACCTTCATAGTCATGTTTCATGGCAATGAACAAGCAATCATGTGTCAAATAAATGAAGGCACGGAAAGACAATTATACTTAACTCGAAGGCATGTATGAAATGTAAAAATGAAGAAGTCGAGATGATCATGAGCATATACAATCTAGATCACTAAGTCTTACACAGATGCAAATAGGTCACAAGGGCTTATAAAATAAAAGGCCAAGAAACGTTGTGATTATGTGGGAATTTTTCTAGGTTATGTGATGCTAATCCGGGAATGGAACTAACTTCACAACTTCACACATTTTTTATCAACTTCCCACAAGTGTATGTTTTCTCCATTTTTTTCTTTCTTTTATTTTCTTTTTCTTTCACTTATTTTTGAGACAATGGCATTGGTGTACAAAAGCCGAAACCTTGGTGATTAGCCGTCCTCGGGCTTTTTTATTTTTCGAGGTGCATCCACACTGGGCACACATACCAAAGCTCGTTAGGACTATCGGTTTATTTGATTTTGGCAAGGCACAAACACCCGATTATGTGAATGGTGCCGAGTTACTCGTCATTTAAACCAACGTCCCCAAACCTATATTTTTTCTACACTTTTCACAACAAATTCAGCACTTCATTCATAACATTCATCCATCAACAACTTCACCCCACACTTGCTTTTGACACGCTCAACAAACTAACATGCTCCTATTCCTGGATGGGTTGAAAGAGGTCAAATTTATATCAATTGAGGTGCTAAAACAACATGATGAAGATGAGAAGTAGAGAAGGATGAATTGCCTTAATCATTCCTAGATGATGTGCAAGAACTAGCATGTAATTTCGACTTTCAATCCTCAATCCAATCAAGGCAAGCATCATAATCACAAATCATTCATGGGATTCAAAATAAGTACTTCAAGTCACATATGCATTCATCAATTCAACACATAAGGCCATCCATAGCCAACCCACAAGACAATTTCATCATGAGGGTCATTCCCAAGCTTAGAAGCACTAAAATTTTAAAAATTTTCTGATTTTTTTGGATTTTTTTGAAATATCTATGTACAATGCAAGACATAAAGAAGCATATGACTAAAAGAAACTACCCTAGATGCTAATCATGCAAAAGATTATGCAAACCCCACCCCATACTTAGAAACACATTGTCCCCAATGTGTAAATGAAGTAAAGAAGAGTGAAAGAGGGTTCTCACAATGTAAAATGGTTTGCTTTGGTATTTTGGATTACTCAAGTGGATTGATGGTGGATGATCCTATCAACGATGGTAGAGATCTCAAAGTGTTCGTCGTGGCGTCAGGATCCGCGCTAGGCACCGCTAGCCGTCCAAGTCCCGCGTCCGCTCCACCCACAATTGATGAGGGACTCATCATCATCATCCACATGCCATGCAAGGCTTTCATGCTACCAAGACTCTAGCACACATACAAAGCACACCAAACACACAAAAACAGAAAAATGGAAAACAAAATAAAAACAAAAAGGGAAAAACGATTACCAATGGGTTGCCTCCCATTAAGCGCTTCTTTAAGGTCATTAGCTTGACCAAACTCGGGGGCGTCTCACTCAAGGTGAAGTGGGGCAATCATATCCACTGGAGCTCCCGGGATATACTTCTTCAACCGGTGCCCATTCACCTTTAAGTCTACATAATGCTCCCCTCCTATCTCAACCGCTCCATGGGGAAAGATCTTCTTCACCACATAAGGACCCGTCCATCTTGACTTTAGCTTTCCGGGGAAGAGCCGCAGCCTTGAGTTGAAGAGAATGACAAGGTCGCCTTCACTCAACTTCTTAGGGATGAGACGCTTGTCATGCCAATGTTTGGTCCTTTCCTTGTAGATCCGGGCGTTTTCATAGGCATCCAACCGGATCTCCTCAAGAGCGTTCATGTCTAGCAATCTTTTCTCACCGGCCTCCTTGAGGTCAAAATTTAGCCACCTAATGGCCCAATATGCTCTATGCTCCATCTCCACCGGAAGGTGGCAAGACTTGCCATAGACTAGCTTGTAGGGAGTGGTGCCAATTGGTGTCTTGAAAGCGGTTTTATATGCCCACAAGGCATCATTGAGCTTCATAGCCCAATCCTTTCTCGTCCTAGAAACCGTCTTCTCAAGTATCCCTTTTATCTCCCGGTTGGAGATCTCCACTTGGCCACTAGTTTGGGGATGGTAAGGTGTTGCCACCTTATGAGTCACCCCATACTTAGTCAAAAGTGTCCCGAAGTTCCTATTAGTGAAGTGCTTCCCTCCATCACTTATGATTACCCTTGGTGTTCCAAACCTAGGGAAGATCACTCGGTTGAAGAACCGCACCACAACCTTGGCATCATTTGTGGGAGAGGCGATTGCCTCAACCCATCTTGAGACATAATTTACCGCCAATAGAATGTATAGGTTGCCACATGAAGAGGGGAATGGCCCCATGAAGTCCACACCCCACACATCGAATATCTCCACCTCTTGTATGTTGTTCAAGGACATCTCATTCCTCCTTGAGATGTTGCCCGTCCTTTGACAAGTATCACAAGCTACTGTTCGCCACATAGCGTGCGTGCAAATAAGCTTTAAATATAAAACTAGAAATCAAGCAAGCGAACCCGCAGTGTACAGATCGTTATAGTTGAGCAAGAATTCCAGAGTATCGAACACAGGGATTTGGGGGAACAAATTCAATTGTAGGTTATCAAGCAAGTAAATGTGTGAAGCTTTTCAAATTATTGGGAAAACAACAATCCTAAAGATCCAGATATCCAGCTGTGGCAATCGATTCAAGATATACTAAAGGTATAAGGACATAGTTGAGGTATGCAAAGGTATGCTAATGTAAGGTAATCGTACGGTGAAGTTCCAAAAACCCTAAATGACTCACCTACAAGACACTCTCTATAAAGGTTGTTGAGGCTTCAGTATAGAAAGGTTCTAAAGGTAAGAATTAATGTCAAATACCCAAACTTGTAATCCAAGGATCAAGACTAACTAAACCGATTAAGGTTGTGACACTCACAATCGGCGTAGAGGTTGTTGAGGCTTCACTACCACCTAGAAAAGGCAAGCCAAGACTAAGTTAAAGCAAATATTTAACTTTGGATTAAAGTAAAAGCAAATTCATAACTTAACACAAAATTACGGGTAGTTCTTGAGTTCCACGGCCGTGGAAGCTCAAGAACAGACCGTGGATTAGGGTTGTCGGCGATTCTCTCTAACTCTCAGAGTCCAATCTGTTTACGATCGATCTATCATCATCTAAGCCACAACTATCAACCCTTCACCTTAGAATTGTTAAGGGTTTTTAGCCAACAATGGTCATATTGATATCAAATTCAAGGTTCAAAAGAATGAAAGATGAAAACTTCCGAAAACCTTCAATAACTTTCGAACTATTCTCAAATTCACAAATCAAGAACAATGTCGTCTATAGATTCGGAATAACACAAACAATCACAATCTTAGATAAGAAGGAAGAACGGGATGTCAATCCGTCTTCTAAATCAAACCTTAGTAAGAAGCGAAATCTTCTTACGAACAATCTTCCGAATCTTCAATCTTTCGTCAATCCGGAAGTCCCAATGACAAAGCGCAAAATCTCCCAAACACAATCTCCGCCAAATGCGAAATTAGGGTAATTCCAAGCGCAAGCGTAAGATGCGTCTATGCGTAAGCGAAGGTGACGGAATCTCTCTTCGTCCGTCCTTTTATAGTGTAAGATAAAATGTCGGCCCGGCCCAATTGCGTAGGAGATCGTGGCTTAAAGTGTGGCGAAAAAGATCGCCAAGATCACGGTCGTGGAAGGGTTCCACGGCCATAATTTAGAGCGTGGAAATCAACACGGTTTGACACAAATCCTCCACGGCCGTAGAAGTTGCTGGAATGAACCACGCTTCCCTTGCCATGGTTCCACGGCCGTGGACTTGAACGTGGAAAGTAGTACGGCCGTATTTTATAGCGTGGTTTAGGGTTAGAACGTGATTCTTCCTTAGTCTCGTGCATCCTTCAATTTGGCACTCTCTTAGCTCCTAGGAATGTCCTCAATCCATGGACATGTTTCATCAAACTCCATCCTTGCTCAATTCCGTTCGGAAATAGCTCTCAATTACCTATAATCAACATAAAGCTTGTGTAGATCTCTATATTGACATTATAGACAAACTAGCTCACTAATGCATCAATGCTCAATCAATGACTATCAATATGGATCAAATACACTTAGAAAACGTGCCTAAAATATCACAATATTTCATGCTAACAGCTACCACAAAATTCTGCACATCCTTGAACAAACTTGGCCAAAAAAACCCGATTGTAACACCTTAGCACATGTCTTGTGTGAGCTAGCATGGCCTCCACATGGCAAGGAATGACAATGGCGGATCACACTCTCCACCTCATCTTCCGGTATGCATCTTCTAAAAACTCCATCCGGCCCTCTCTTGAACAAAAGCGGTTCACTCCAATAGAAATGCCTCACATCCTTGAAGAACTTCTTCCTTTGGGCATAAGACAAGCCGGGTGGCACCTCCTCACAAACGAGATAGGTCACTATGTCGGCATACCATGGCTCACTTCTTGACACTTGAAGCAAGCACTCCTCCACCATTTGTAATTGCTCATCCCGGAATGAGTCATCAATCGGGATGTCATCTCTCTCAATCTCCAATGGTGGGAGTCTACTAAGGTGATCCGCCACAGAGTTTTCGGACCCCTTCTTATCCCAGATTTCCAAATCAAACTCTTGAAGAAGAAGGATCCACCTAATCAAACGAGGCTTGGCATCCTTCTTAGTAAGGAGATAACGGATCGCTGCATGATCCGTATACACAATGACCTTCGCTCCAACAAGATACGAGCGGAACTTCTCAAATGCGTACACAACCGCTAGTAACTCCTTCTCGGTAGTAGAATAATTGAGTTGGGCATCATTTAGCGTCTTGCTAGCATAATAAATGGCATGTGTGCACCCATCTTTCCTTTGTCCCAAAACAGCCCTAACGGCTACATCACTCGCGTCGCACATGATCTCAAACGGTAGACTCCAATCCGGAGGTTGCATGATGGGTGCGGAGATCAAAGCATTCTTCAACCTACAAAAACCCTCAAGGCAATCCTTGGAGAAAACAAACTCAACATCTTTCATTAGTAGGTTAGTAAGAGGCTTAGAAATCTTAGAGAAATCTTTAATAAATCTCCGGTAAAAACCGGCATGCCCTAGAAAACTCCTTACCCCCTTCACCGAGGTAGGTGGTGGCAACTTCTCTATTGTTTCTATCTTAGCCCTATCAACCTCAATGCCTCGGTTGGACACCAAGTGTCCCAACACAATGCTTTCACTTACCATGAAGTGGCATTTCTCCCAATTCAAGACTAGATTAGTCTCCTCACATCTTTTTAGCACTAGAGACAAGTTAGCTAAACAATCATCAAAGGAAGATCCATAAACAGAAAAATCATCCATTAACACTTCCATGATGTTTTCAATATACTCAGAAACGATGGCCATCATACACCTTTGAAAGGTGGTGGGTGCATTACACAACCCAAATGGCATTCGCCTATATACAAATGTACCCCAAGGACATGTGAATGTGGTTTTCTCTTGATCATCGGGGTGGATAGGGATTTGGAAGACTCCACTATAACCATCTAAGTAGCAAAAGTGAGAATATTGAGCTAATCTCTCTAGCATTTGGTCAATAAAGGGGAGAGGGAAGTGATCTTTCCTAGAGGCCACATTTAGTTTCCTATAGTCTATACACATCCTCCACCCCGTAACCGTTTTAGTTGGGATTAATTCATTATTCTCATTAGTCACTACGGTCATCCCACCCTTCTTAGGAACCACATGCACGGGACTAACCCACTTACTATCCGAAATCGGGAAAATGATGCCCGTATCTAGCAATTTAAGAATCTCTTCTTTGACTACTTCTTTCATGATAGGGTTTAGTCTTCTTTGAGGTTCAATTGAAGGCTTATGATTATCTTCCATCAAGATTTTATGCATGCACAAAGAAGGTTTAATGCCAACTAAATCATCAATGGTATAGCCAATAGCCTTCCTATGCAATCTCAATTCATGCAGCAATCTATTCAACTCATCATCATTCAAGCATGCATTCACAATAACCGGATATGTAGAATTCTCACCAAGAAAAGCATACTTCAAATGAGAGGGGAGGGGTTTAAGTTCAAGTTTAGGAGGACCTTTATCGACTGGAGACGCTCCATACAATGTTGGTTGAGATGAATCCAAAGCCATGGAAGACTCCCCAAAGCTCCTTGAAGCTTGATCAATAACCAATGCAATTTCTGGAGTAACCGCGGGAAAAATTACGCGCTCTGGCACAACCACGGCTGTGGAACTTGCTAAGCTAGCCTTTCAGAGCACTCCAGTAGGTTCCACGGGTAAAACCACGGGCGTGGTTCTTCCCTCCAGGCCGTGGTTCACACAGCAATTCAGCACCCCTTGGTGTACTTCAAATTCAGCTCTTGTCTCCTTTTCCAATGCATCCAAGGCCTTGATTTCTTCATTGCAAGCCTCCTCAACTCCTTCCTCCATCAAATTCAAGCTAAGAACCTTCCCCAAGGGGTCCTTGATCAAGATCGAGCTCACAACTTCTCCACATTCCCCTTGCTCGACAATGTTGAACACATCTTCACCAAGGGCTGGCCCTTTCATCATTGTGGATAATTTGAACTTGATATTCTCTTCTCCAATGTTGAAGGAGAGAATTCCATTTTTACAATCCACCAAGCATCCGGAAGTGGCTAGGAAAGGTCTCCCCAAGATGATAGGAACCGGATAGTCCGCCGGGATATCCAAAATAACGAAGTCTATGGGCACATAGAACTTCTCTAGTTGCACCGGTATGTCTTCCAATATTCCAACCGGGTGAGTGATCGAACGGTCCGCCATGTAAAGGGTCATCTTGATCGGCTTTGGCTCTCCTAGCCCAACCTTGTTACAAAGTGCAAGCGGTATGATGCTTACACTTGCCCCAAGATCACATAAGGCTTCATACTTCACTTCTCCCACTCCAATTGGCACACAAAAGGATCCCGGATCTCTTAGCTTGAGAGGCATCTCCTCCTTCATAGTTTGAATCAATTCCGAGGACCTCTTTGTCATCCTCACTTCTCCATACTCCTCCAACTTCCTCTTGTTGGAGAGTATTTCCTTCAAGAACTTACCATACGCCGGCATACCTAGAATAGCATCCATGAACGGAATGTTAATATGCAATTTAGACATGAGTTCAAGGAATTTACCGAAGTGTTTGTCCAAGCGAGCTCTTGCTCGTGATTGTGGGAATGGTAGTGGTGGCTTGTATGGAGGTGGTGCCACATATGTTGGCTCATCTTCCTTGTTCTTTCCTCTCTCTTCTTGCAAGGTCTCTGTTACGTCTAGGAATTGATGCACGCAAAAGTCTTAAATTTATACTCGTTATATTTTTCCTAACTCCTAGCGAACCCGCAGTGTACGGGACGTTTTGTAGTAGGGATAGTATTCCGAGGTCGAACACAAAGACTGAGGTGAAATTGAATCGATTAGTGACTAAGGATAGTGTTGATCTAGGCTAAGAAAAAGAGAAAGAAACAAATAAATGAAAATCTCAATATTTTTGGGTTTGGTTTTGTGTGGTGATCAATCAATAATCACAACGATATAAGAATGCAAAACAAACTAACAATCTAGCAAATAAACACAAACAAGCAAGACAAACACGAGATATGAGATCAAAGAGAGAAAAGCGGATTCTAGGGGTTGGAAATCCCGGTTATGGCATAGGACTCAAGCTTCTAATCAACCTTGGATAAACTATAGCATGTTGGGAAGGAATGTTTCTCAAGTGGGGTCAATTACCGGGTAGGTCTCATGATCCACTAATCCCGCACCTAAGGTGCTATCACCGGGTAAGTCTCTAGCAGCCTAAGGTAGGGATATCTACACAAACCGGATGGTATTCTAGGGATCTAACCTCTCCTTACCGGGTAAGTCTCGGGAAGGCAAGTCCTAAACACTTATCCTATCACATTCATTCTAATAGCGGCTTGTGAGGCTCACTACTACCTAGAGTTCGTCATCTTCGGTATCTAAGAGCAAGAATCACTGGGTAGGTCTCTTCTAACACTTAGTTGCTAACACTAGGTCACCCTAGGATAGATTTATCTCAACAAACACTAGGATTTCAACAATTTAACATCCTAGCACTTAGATTCATCAAACAAGCAAATTAGTCAAAATCACGGATAGTTCATCAAGAACCACGGCCGTGGAATGTACTAGAACAGGCCGTGATTTTCAACAGAGGCTAGGTTCGAGCAAACAATTCATCCAAAGGTACATCTAAGTCCATTCTATCATAGTCCAAGCCATAACCATCTTTCCCTTACCCTAGAATCGCATCTATTTAGCCAACAACATACATCATCACAATCAAAGTCATCAAGCATAAAATCATGGAATCCATATCAAGAGGATGAAATGAAAAGGAGATGAAGCAAACAAACAAAGAAATCCAAGCTGAATATGAGTTCAAGAAAGACTTACAACCCTTCTTAAGAAGGTTCAATCGTTTCTTACAAACACTTGCAAAACGGCTTCACAAATCTCACTCAAAACTATGAAAAACTAAGAATGGTGTGTTCTTCTCTTCTCCTCCAATGGAACCTTTTCTTCTCCTCCAAGAGTAGCTCCCCTCCAATCTTCCAATGAGAGAATATTGTTGTTGAGAGTGTGAGAGAGAATGGAGTGATGGGGTCTGTAACAGCCTGCAGGACCACCTTATATCCTCAACAAATTGCAAGAGTCGGCCATGAAGATCGTGGGACAGCTGTCACAGCTGTCTGGGGAAAACCACGGCCCATTTCCACGCCCGTGGAAGTCCCAATGGCCGTGGTTTTGGTGCCTCAGCTTGTTTTGGATCATGAAGCCTCAATTTGGTGCATGGCATGCACCAATAAGGTCCCATGTGTCCCCCTTAGCTCCTAGCTTGCTTCCCAATGAGTCCAAAGGTGTGTCATCTCGAGGAACGATCCTCAAATGTATCGATTAAGCTCCTAAAGCTCCCAAAATACCTACAAAGCATGCAAAAGGCCGTGTAGACGTCTATCTTGACAAAATACATGAATTGAGTGCAATTCATCACGAACTAGTGCAAACCATGCATGAATAAGCGGAAAAACTATCTAAATGAGTGCCTAAACCTAAGTCATAAATCGTGTTATCAGTCTCTTCCTCTACCACTACTTGCTTCCCCTTGTCACTTCCCTTAGGTAAGGGATCCTTCATGCTCAACCCACTCCTTGTTGTAATGGCCAACACTTGGCTTCTTGGGTTGTCCTCGGTTCTTCCGGGAAGCTTTCCCGGATCTCTATGAGCTTCACCCGCCTTTTGGAACACTTGTGCTTCCACCACCTTTTGAGCTTTAGAAATGGAAGTCACCGTGCTCTCAAGAGCACTCAACCTTCCAAGCAATGGCGTCGGGATCCGCGCTAGGCACCGCTAGCCATCCAAGTCCCGCGTCCGCTCCACCCACAATTGATGAGGGACTCATCATCATCATCCACATGCCATGCAAGGATTTCATGCTACCAAGACTCTAGCACACACACAAAGCACACACAAAGCACACAAAAATTGAAAAATGGAAAACAAAACAAAAACAAAAAAGGGAAAGATGTCTACCAGTGGGTTGCCTCCCACCAAGCGCTTCTATAAGGTCATTAGCTTGACTAAATTCGGGGGCGTTTCACTCTAGGTGAAGTGGGGCAATCATGTACACCGGAGCTCCCGGGATATACTTCTTCAAACGGTGCCCATTCACCTTAAAATCTCCACAATGCTCCCCTCCTATCTCAACCGCTCCATGGGGAAAGGTCTTCTTCACCACATAAGGACTTGTCCATCTTGACTTTAGCTTTCCGGGGAAGAGCCGCAGCCTTGAGTTGAAGAGAAGGACCAAGTCTCCTTCACTCAACTCCTTCGGGATGAGACGCTTGTCATGCCAACGTTTGGTCCTTTCTTTATAGATCCGGGCGTTTTCATAGGCATCCAACCGGATCTCCTCAAGAGCGTTCATATCTAGCAATCTTTTCTCACCAGCCTCCTTGAGGTCAAAATTTAGCCATCTAATGGCCCAATACGCTCTATGCTCCATCTCTACCGGAAGGTGGCAAGACTTGCCATAAACTAGCTTGTATGGAGTGGTGCCAATCGGTGTCTTGAAAGCGGTTCTATAAGCCCACAAAGCATCATTGAGCTTCATAGCCCAATCCTTTCTCGTCCTAGAAACCGTCTTCTCAAGAATTCCCTTTATCTCCCGGTTGGAGATCTCCACTTGGCCACTAGTTTGGGGATGGTAAGGTGTTGCCACCTTGTGAGTCACCCCATACTTAGCCAAAAGTGCCCCGAAGTTCCTATTGGTGAAATGCTTTCCTCCGTCACTTATGATCACCCTTGGTGTTCCAAACCTAGGGAAGATCACTCGGTTAAAGAACCGCACCACAACCTTGGCATCATTTGTGGGAGAGGTGATTGCCTCCACCCATCTCGAAACATAGTCCACCGCCAATTGAATGTATAGGTTGCCACATGAAGAGGGGAATGGCCCCATGAAGTCCACACCCCACACATCGAATATCTCCACCTCTTGTATGTTGTTCAAGGGCATCTCATTCCTCCTTGAGATGTTGCCCGTCCTTTGGCAAGCATCACATGCTACCACAAAATTCTGCACATCCTTGAACAAACTTGGCCAATAGAAACCGGATTGCAACACCTTCACACATGTCTTGTATGAGCTAGCATGGCCTCCACATGGCAAGGAGTGACAATGGCGGATCACACTCTCTACCTCATCCTCCGGTATGCATCTCCTAAAGACTCCATCCGGCCCTCTCTTGAACAAAAGCGGTTCACTCCAATAGTAATGTCTCACATCTTTGAAGAATTTCTTCCTTTGGGCATAGGATAAACCGGGTGGAACCTCCTCACACACGAGGTAGTTCACAATGTCGGCATAACATGGCTCATTACCCCTTGACACTTGAAATAAGCACTCCTCCACCATTTGCAATTGCTCATCCCGGAATGAGTCGTCAATCGGGACGTCATCTCTCTTAAGCTCCAATGGTGGGAGTCTACTAAGGTGATCCGCCACAGAATTTTCGGACCCTTTCTTATCCCGGATTTTCAAGTTAAACTCTTGAAGAAGAAGGATCCACCGAATCAACCGAGGCTTGGCATCCTTCTTTGTAAGGAGATAACGAATCACAACATGATCCGTATACACAATGACCTTCGCTCCAACAAGATACGAGCAGAACTTCTCAAATGCATACACTACCGCTAGCAACTCCTTCTCGGTGGTAGCATAATTGAGTTGGGCATCATCTAGCGTCTTGCTAGCATAATAGATGGCATGTGTAAGCCCATCTTTCCTTTGTCCCAAAACAGCCCCAACGGCTACATCACTCGCTTCGCACATGATCTCAAACGGTAAACTCCAATCCGGAGGTCGCATGATGGGGGCGGTGATCAAAGCATTCTTCAACCTACAAAAAGCCTCAAGGCAATCCTTGGAGAAAACAAACTCAACATCTTTCATTAGTAGGTTAGTAAGAGGCTTAGAAATCTTAGAGAAATCTTTAATAAATCTCCGGTAAAAACCGGCATGCCCTAGAAAACTCCTTACCCCCTTCACCGAGGTAGGTGGTAGCAACTTCTCTATGGTTTCTATCTTAGCCCGATCAACCTCAATGCCTCGGTTGGACACCAAGTGACCCAACACAATACCTTCACTTACCATGAAGTGGCATTTTTCCCAATTTAAGACAAGGTTTGTCTCCTCACATCTTTTAAGCACCAAAGACAAGTTAGCTAAACAATCATCAAATGAAGATTCATAAACAGAGAAATCATCCATAATACTTCCAAGATGTTCTCAATATACTCAGAAAAGATAGCCATCATACACCTTTGAAAGGTGGTGGGTGCATTACACAACCCAAATGGCATTCTTCTATATGCAAATGTACCCCAAGGACATGAGAATGTGGTTTTTTCTTGATCATCGGGGTGAATAGGTATTTGGAAGAATCCACTATAGCCATCTAAGTAACAAAAATGGGAATGTTGAACTAATATCTCTAACATTTGGTCAATGAAAGGAAGAGGGAAGTTATCTTTTCTAGAGGCAACATTTAGTTTCCTATAGTCTATACACATCCTCCATCCCGTAACCGTTCTAGTTGGGATTAGTTCATTATTCTCATTGGGTACTACGGTCATCCCACCCTTCTTAGGAACCACATGCACGGGACTAACCCATTTACTATCCGAAATCGGGAAAATGATTCCTGCATCTAGCAATATAAGGATCTCTTTCTTGACTACTTCCTTCATGATAGGGTTTAGTCTTCTTTGAGGTTCAATCGAAGGTTTATGATTATCTTCCATTAAGATCTTATGCATGCACAAAGAAGGTTTGATGCCAACTAAATCATCAATGGTATAGCCAATGGCTTTCCTACGCAATCTCAACTCATGCAACAATCTAGCAAGTTCATCATCATTCAAGCATGCATTCACAATAACCGGATATGTAGAATTCTCACCAAGAAAAGCATACTTCAAATGAGAGGGGAGGGGTTTGAGTTCAAGTTTAGGAGGACCTTTATCGAGTGGAGACGATCCATATAATGTTGGTTGAGATGAATCCAAAGCCATGGAAGACTCCTCAAGGCTCCTTGAAGCTTGATCATCAACTAAGGCAGTTTCTGGAGAAACCACGGGCAAAACCACGGGCTCTGGCATAACCACGGCCGTGGAAGTTGCTAAGCTAGCATTTCGGAGCACTCCAGTAGGTTCCACGGTGCAAACCACGGGCGTGGTTTTCCCTACATGGCCGTGGTTTTTACAGAAATTCAGCACACCTTCGTGTGCTTTAAATTCAGCTCTTGTCTCCTTTTTCAATGCTTCCAAAGCCTTGATTTCTTCATTGCAAGCCTCCTCAACTCCTTCCTCTATCAAACTTAAGCTAAGAACCTTCTCCAAGGGGTCCTTGATCAAGATCGAGCTCACAACTTCCCTAGACTCCTCTTGCTCGACAATGTTGAACACATCTTCACCAAGGGTTGGCCCCTTCACCATTGTGGACAGCTTGAACTTGATATTCGCTACTCCAATGTTGAAGGAGAGAATTCTATTTTTACAATCCACCAAGCATCCGGAAGTGGCTAGGAAAGGTCTCCCCAAGATGATGGGAACCGGATAGTCCGCCGGGATGTCCAAAACAACGAAGTCTATTGGCACATAGAACTTCCCGAGTTGCACCGGTATATCTTCTAAGATTCCTACGGGGTGAGTGATCGAACAGTCCACCATGTAAAGGGTCATCTTGACCGGCTTCGACTCTCCTAGCCCAACCTTGTTGCAAAGTGCAAGCGGAATGATGCTTACACTTTCCCCAAGATCACATAGTGCTTCATACTTCACTTCTCCCACTCCAATTGGCACACAAAAGGATCCCGGATCTCTTAGCTTAGGAGGCATCTCCTCCTTCATGGTTTGAATCAACTCTGAGGATCTCTTTGTCATTCTCACTTCCCCATACTCTTCCAACTTCCTTTTGTTGGAGAGTATTTCCTTCAAGAACTTGCCATATGCGGGCATACCTAGAATAGCATCCATGAACGGAATGTTAATATGCAATTTCGACATAAGTTCAAGGAATTTACCGAAGTGTTTGTCCAAGCAAGCTCTTGCTCGTGATTGTGGGAATGGTAGTGGTGGTTTGTATGGAGGTGGTGCCACATATGTTGGCTCATCTTCCTTGCTCTTCCCTCCATCTTCTTGTAATGTCTCTTCTTCTACCGCTACTTGCTTCCCCTTGTCATTTCCCTTAGGTAAGGGATCCTTCATGCTCAGCCCACTCCTCGTTGTAATGGCCAACACTTGGCCTCTTGGGTTATCTTCGGTTCTTCCGGAAAGCTTTCCCGGATCTCTATGAGCTTCACCCGCCTTTTGGAACAGTTGTGCTTCCAACACCTTTTGAGCTTTAGAAATGGAAGTCACCGTGCTCTCAAGACCGCTCAACCTTCCAAGCAATTCCTCAAACATCATCTCGGCTCTATCCTTTGGAGGTTGAGTAAATCCGGGTGGAGGTTCTAGTGAAGCCTTTGGTGGTGGAGCTGCGCTTGTGGAAGCGGGAGGGTTCAAGGCTCCATCCGGGTTAGAATAGGAAAACCCGGGATGGTTGTGATTAGGCCGGTAATTGTTGAATTGTCGGCTGTTGTTGAAGTTCCTTGGGCCTTGATAGTTGTTGTAGTTTCCCCTTCCCATGTAGTTCACATCCTCCTCCTTGGAAGACAAGTTTGCTTGCACTTGTACTTGAGGGGTTGCTTGATTCTTCAAAGTTGTAGCTCACAACTCCCTCAAAGATTTCAACTCATTGTTGATTGCATCAAGCTTGAAGTTACTCATGGTGACTTCACTCAACTCATATGCTCCCGTTTTCCTCCCATCACTCTTCCTATGGGAGTACTTCTCAATCACCAAAGCTTGTTTCTCTACAAACTCCCAAGCTTCATCTGTATTCTTTTCCATGAAAGTCCCACCGGAAAGAGATTGAAGCTTGAATTGACTATCTTCATCAAGTCCCTTGAAGTAGATTTCCAAAAGCTCTATTTTCGGTATACCATGGTGCGGACAATCTAGGAGAAGGTCTTTGAACCTCTCCCAAGACTTGAATAAGCTCTCTCTATCGTTTATCACGAAGGCATTGATCTTCCCTCTTAACTCGGTAGTCTTGGAAGGTGGGAAGAACTTTATCAAAAACTCGGTTGTCATTTCCTCCCAAGTACTCACTCGCCCTTGTGGAATAGATTGATACCAAGCCAAGGCTTTATCCTTAAGTGAGAAGGAGAAAGCCCTAAGCTTATGGTTGTTGCTCTCCAATCTAGGCGGTCTTAGAGTCTCCATTGTAATATCCGAAATTTTTATTTCCGTTTAATTCCGAATCAAATCGGACTTTGAGCCGTTGACGGTTTTCCATTTTATCTAGCAATTCTTTCTTCACAAATTTTATCATTTTATGTAGAAGCTAATTCACATAAAATGATAAAATTATATCAACCTCTAATTCTTATAATTATTTATCATTTTATGTAGAATTTAATTCACATAAAATGATAGAATTATATCAAATCCTAATTCTTATCATTACTTATTATTTTATGTAGAATTTAATTCACATAAAATGATAGAACTATATCAAACCCTAATTCTTATAATTAATTCTTAACGATGACTTTAGACGAGATCTGACAAGGCTGAGACGAGATCATGAGAAGCCTGAGACGAGACCATGACAAGGCCATGACACGTTTTTGACAAGGCTGTGACAAAGCCAGGACAACTTCTCTTCGCAGCCCACAACAGCCCAGCTGTCTTCGCAACCCACAGCAGCCCATCTGTCTTCGCAACCCACAGCAACCCCAGCGGCACTTCGAGCCCAGCCAGCCCACATCCTCGCACAGCAGCCCAGCTTGTTTACGAGCCCAATAGCAGCCCCAGTAGCACTTCGAGCCCAACTCTCCAGCCTTGCCCCAACCCGGATTGCAGCAGCCTCCTTGCCGACACAACCCATACCTCGCAGCCAGGAAGAGAGCGGGCTTGTGCATCCAATCCTTCGCAGCCCAGAAGCAGCCCAATCCACTTCTCAACCCTTGCTGACAGGAAAAAACGTAACAGCTGAAGTTGAACAAAACAGCCGTTCCCTCTCAACCCATATCTTCGTAACGTTCCTGAGATTACGTAGAGATCACAGCCCGCCCTTTTCAGCCATTACTATCCTCTAATACGTCAAGGTTCAGCCTCTCACGCCTCCAACAAATCCACGCAATCTCCTCCCACGCTGTTGTATAGAGAGAACCCTTGAAGTCGGCCATTCCTACGCAATAGGCTCATTTGCATCTATAACAGAGGGTTGGTGATGGCTGCAACAGAAGCTGGCGACAACACTCCTACGTCGGAACAAGCCATCGGAGGCCTCGGAGGGACGTTGGGCTACCGACTGCAGAAGCTTAGCCAACCTGTGGAAAATAGGTGAGTCCTTGCCATCATCTTGCTAACTTCTGAACCTGTAACTCCTGAGTAACGAGATACATCTGTACAATACATTTATACAACGATTGCCCTGTCGACGAGCCATAGAACCAGTGCAATAGAGAGCCTAACAGCAGCCAACACACCAACAAGGAACAACTACAGTGAGCTGTTGCAGTGGCTCAGTTTTCCAACAGTGATGAGCAGTCAACTTCGGGTCCAATTTTGGGTAAGCTAAACTACCTATTTTTGGCTGGTTTTCGGATATGTCATAGACAGTAGTACATAGTATAACATACTAAAATTTGGGAAGAATCGGAGTTACGGTTTGAGAGTTATTGTGTTTCAAAGTTGACGTTTTTATATATGTGCTGAGTGTTGGGGAAAACAGCTAGTGATGCTGTTTTGTGAGATGGTTTTGAATATGTTATTGATCTCCGTTGGGCTTGAATTTTGGATATGATATGGTCGACATATTTTTTTAGAACATATTAAAATTTGAGAGGAATCCAGCGAGTGGTTTGGGATTTATGATTTTTTAAAAATGTAGTCGTAAGCAGTATTTCTGTTGTGCTGAAATTCGGTTTTGTGAGATAGTTTTAAATAGGATTTTGATCTCCTTTGCGGCTGAATTTTGGATATATTATAGATAAGATTTTACATTAGAACATATCAAAATTTGGGATAAACCCAGCGAGTAGTTTAGGAGTTATGATTTTTCAAAGTTAAGACAGTGTGTTGTTTGTTAAGTGTTGTACCCAACTTTAAAAATTTTTGTAGAAGCGATGCTTTAACAGTTTTAAGAAATTCTTTCTCCTATGAGTAGATAGGATATCATAGATGACCTAGGGAATTATTTCGGAATTTTTATAAGATTATTCGAATTTTATATTTGAAGCTGTAGTTGGACTTTAGTGACTTTTCGAGAAATAGAAAATCGGTAGTTTTTTCTAGTTGTTACCTAAAATCATCCTAGGGAGTAGAATATGGTTAGTTAGCCTCAAATTATAATTTAAGTACATATTCCGAGTTTTTTTTAGAAGTTCGGGACCAAGGGTAAAATAGTCATTTTGCGATAAATTAATACTGTAATCAATTCCGTTCTATTAAGACCTACTATCTTAGAAGTCTTAGACTTCTAATCACCTAGAAAGTGTGCTGACACACTTGCCTCCTTTGACAGGCCACTGAATCCCTACTGTACAGATCGATTTGCGAATTAGAAAGTCGAGATCTGATTCAGGTAAGTCCACGGACTTACTTAGCTGGCTTTCTTGTATGAGTGTAATGTGTATGAGTGGTGTTTCCTAGTTATGATAAACAACGAAACCGGATTAGGCCGACTTTATTATTTACGTAATTGACCCAAGTGTATGATAACGGGTCGTGACATCATCTGCCTAGCTCTTGCGAGAGTCTAGGAGGTTCCCTGCGACCAGCCCAGTCCGGTAGACGGTCAAATGCATTAGTACCATTCCGCGTTGGTAAACGGGGACAAGGGCGAGGTTTGGGAATCCCTCGTGTCACAAAATAAGTATCATTAGTAATAACCTATCACCTAATAAGTGTTGCATGTTGATTGTGTATGTTGTGTGTTTTTGCTTTTACCTTTATACTTATGCATAGAATGTTAGCTAACGGTTTTATACCGCTTGTAGATGTCTTGCAGGTTAAGACAGTTGTAAAGAGACCGGAGGGAATGGTCATCCGGGTCCACGTACATATTTAGTTGGGGACGGGATGTCTTCTGTTCTTCTTATGTGTCATTTTAGTACCTTTGCTTTGTAAGGCTGATACATATTCTTCATGTATATATTGTTTAAAGTTTTCAAATGTTTTAAATACTTTTGTGCCTTGTTGTAAGATCCAAGTTAAATTGTTGTCAAACTAAGGTCGGGACCCATTGTGAGGTCCTAACCAGTAGCTCCCCGAGTTCTCAGAATTTGGGGTGTTACATCCATCAAGATCTCATAGTTCATCAAGTGTTGATGAGGAGACTCTCCTTCCATCCCTCCAAATTGATTATGCCGGATCATTTGTAGAACTTGAGGGCGGAGCTCGTAATCATGGGCTGCGGGATCTCCTAAAATCACACCCGGACGGTGTGCTCTTTGTGCCGGATCCATACGTTGCCCTAACGTTTGTGGCTCTTCAATAGCAATGGGCACAACCCGAATATTAACCGCCGGCTGCGGTTGTGGTGGAGGTTGTTGACGATTAAGCTCTCTTTGCACAAGAGCTTGCCTAATCTCTTCAATCTCCCCCCTAGTTGCTTCTTGCCTCTCATTGGCAAGTTTCCTTTCATTCTCCAAGAGCTCATCTCTTAATCTAATTTGCTCTAAAGCCTCATCCAACTCAGCTTGGAGATCTCTTCCGGCCATCTCCTTTCCTTTTCTAATGCTCTTAGACCTAGCCTTGAGGGTTTTCTCTGGTTCGGGATCGAATGGAGGTAAATCCTTGCCACGAGATCTTCACATGCACCTAAAGGATGAGAGATGTCCTGAAAATGCAAAGACACAAACCAAACAAGATCAAAAGCAACAAGAAAGACCTACACTATAAACAATCACAAAAATGACTCAATCTAGACCTAGTCCCCGGCAACGGCGCCAAAAACTTGTTACGTCTAGGAATTGATGCACGCAAAAGTCTTAAATTTATACTCGTTATATTTTTCCTAACTCCTAGCGAACCCGCAGTGTACGGGACGTTTTGTAGTAGGGATAGTATTCCGAGGTCGAACACAAAGATTAAGGTGAAATTGAATCGATTAGTGACTAAGGATAGTGTTGATCTAGGCTAAGAAAAAGAGAAAGAAACAAATAAATGAAAATCTCAATATTTTTGGGTTTGGTTTTGTTTGGTGATCAATCAAGAATCACAACGATATAAGAATGCAAAACAAACTAACAATCTAGCAAATAAACACAAACAAGCAAGACAAACACGAGATATGAGATCAAAGAGAGAAAAGCGGATTCTAGGGGTTGGAAATTCCGGTTATGGCATAGATCTCAAGCTTCTAATCAACCTTGGATAAACTATAGCATGTTGGGAAGGAATGTTTCTCAAGTGGGGTCAATTACCGGGTAGGTCCCATGATCCACTAATCCCGCACCTAAGGTCCTATCACCGGGTAAGTCTCTAGGAGCCTAAGGTAGAGATATCTACACAAACCGGATGGTATTCTAGGGATCTAACCTCTCCTTACTGGGTAAGTCTCGGGAAGGCAATTCCTAAACACTTATCCTAGCACATTCATTCCAATAGCGGTTTGTGAGGCTCACTACTACCTAGAGTTCGTCATCTTCGGTATCTAAGAGCAAGAATCACCGGGTAGGTCTCTTCTAACACTTAGTTGCTAAAACTAGGTCACCCTAGGATAGATTTAGCTCAACAAACACTAGGATTTCAACAATTTAACATCCTAGCACTTAGACTCATCAAATAAGCAAATTAGTCAAAATCACGGGTAGTTCATCAAGAACCACGGCCGTGGAATGTACTAGAACAGGCCGTGATTTTCAACAGAGGCTAGGTTCGAGCAAACAATTCATCCAAAGGTACATCTAAGTCCATTCTATCATAGTCCAAGCCATAACCATCTTTCTCTTACCCTAGAATCGCATCTATTTATCCAACAACATGCATCATCACAATCAAAGTCATCAAGCATAAAATCATGGAATCCATATCAAGAGGATGAAATGAAAGGGAGATGAAGCAAACAAACAAAGAAATCCAAGCTGAATATGAATTCAAGAAAGACTTACAACCCTTCTAGAGAAGGTTCAATCGTTTCTTACAAACACTTGCAAAACGGCTTCACAAATCTCACTCAAAACTATGAAAAACTAAGAATGGTGTGTTCTTCTCTTCTCCTCCAATGGAAACTTTTTTTCTCCTCCAAGAGTAGCTCCCCTCCAATCTTCCAATGAGATAATATTGTTGTTTAGAGTGTGAGAGAGAATGGAGTGATGGGGTCTGTAACAGCCTGCAGGACCACCTTATATCCTCAACAAATTGCAAGAGTCGGCCATGAAGATCGTGGGAAAGCTGTCACTGCTGTCTGGGGAAAACCACGGCCCATTTCCACGCCCGTGGAAGTCCCAGTCGCCGTGTTTTTGGTGCCTCAGCTTGTTTTGGATCATGAAGCCTCAATTTGGTGCATGGCATGCACCGACAAGGTCCCATGTGTCCCCCTTAGCTCCTAGCTTGCTTCCCAATGAGTCCGAAGGTGTGTCATCTCGAGGAATGATCCTCAAATGTATCGATTAAGCTCCTAAAGCTCCCAAAATACCTACAAAGCATGCAAAAGTCCGTGTAGACGTCTATCTCGACAAAATACATGAATTGAGTGCAAATCGTCACGAACTAGTGCAAACCATGCATGAACGAGCGGAAAAACTATCTAAATGAGTGCCTAAACCTAAGTCATAAATCGTGTTATCAGTCTCTTCCTCTACCACTACTTGCTTCCCCTTGTCACTTCCCTTAGGTAAGGGATCCTTCATGCTCAACCCACTCCTTGTTATAATGGCCAACACTTGGCCTCTCGGGTTGTCCTCGGTTCTTCCGGGAAGCTTTCCCGGATCTCTATGAGCTTCACCCGCCTTTTGGAACACTTGTGCTTCCAACACCTTTTGAGCTTTAGAAATGGAAGTCACCATGCTCTCAAGACCACTCAACCTTCCAAGCAATTGCTCAAACATCATCTCGGTTCTATCCTTTGGAGGTTGAGTAAATCCGGGTGGAGGTTCTTGTGAAGCCTTTGGTGGTGGAGTTGTGCTTGTGGAAGCGGGAGGGTTCAAGGCTCCATCCGGGTTAGAATAAGAAAACCCGGGATGGTTGTGGTTAGGCCGGTAATTGTTGAATTGGCGGTTGTTGTTAAAGTTCCTTGGGCCTTGATAGTTGTTGTAATTGCCCCTTCCCATATAGTTCACATCTTCCTCCTTGGAAGACAAGTTTGCTTGCACTTGCACTTGAGGGCTTGCTTGATTCTTCAAAGTTGTAGCACACAACTCCCTCAAAGATTTCAGCTCATTGTTGATTGCATCAAGCTTGAAGTTACTCATGGTGACTTCACTCACCTCATATGCTCCCGCTTTCCTCCCATCACTCTTCCTATGGGAGTACTTCTCAATCACCAATGCTTGTTTCTCTACAAATTCCCAAGCTTCATCCACATTCTTTTCTATGAAAGTCCCACCGGAAAGAGATTGAAGCTTGAATTGGCTATCTTCATCAAGTCCTTTGAAGTAAATCTCCAATAGCTCAATTTTCGGTATACCATGGTGTGGGCAATCTAGGAGAAGGTCTTTGAACCTCTCCCAAGACTTGAATAAACTTGCTTTATCCTTCATCACGAAGGCATTGATCTTCCCTCTTAGCTCGGTAGTCTTGGAAGGTGGGAAGAAATTTGTCAAAAACTCGGTTGTCATCTCCTTCAAGTACTCACTCGCCCTTGTGGAATAGATTGATACTAGGCCAAGGCTTTATCCTTAAGTGAGAAGGAGAAAGCCCTAAGCTTATGGTTGTTGCTCTCCAATCTAGGTGGTTTTAGAGTCTCCATCAAGATCTCATAGTTCATCAAGTGTTGATGAGGAGACTCTCCTTCCATCCCTCCAAATTGATTATGCCGGATCATTTGTAGAACTTGAGGGCGGAGCTCGTAATCATGGGCTGCGGGATCTCCTAAGTTCACACCCGGACGGTGTGCTCTCTGTGCCGGATCCATACATTGCCCTAAAGTTTGTGGCTCCTCAATAGCAATGGGCACAACCCGAATGTTGACCGCCGGTTGCGGTTGTGGTGGAGGTGGAGGTTGTTGACAATTAAGCTCTCTGTGCACAAGAGCTTGCCTAATCTCCTCAATCTCCCTCCTAGTTGCTTCTTGCCTCTCATTGGCAAGTCTCCTCTCATTCTCCAAGGCTTCATCTCTTAGTCTAATTTGCTCTAAAGCTTCATCTAACTCAGCTTGGAGATCTTTTCGGCCATCTCTTTTCCCTTTCTAATGCTCTTGGATCTAGATCTAAGGGTTTTCTCCGGTTCGGGATCGAATGGAGCTAAATCGTTGCCACGAGATCTTCGCATACACCTAAAGAGTAAGAGATGTCCTGAAAAGCAAAGACACAAACCAAACGAGATCAAAAGCAACAAGAAAGACCTACACTACAAACAATCACAAACTACGACTCAATCTTAACCTAGTCCCCGGCAACCGCGCCAAAAACTTGTTACGCTAAGAACATGACACGCAAAAGTCTTAAATTTATACTCGATATATTTCTCCTAACTCCTAGCGAACCCGCAGTGTACGGGACGTTTCGTAGTAGGGACAGTATTTCGAGGTCGAACACAAAGACTGAGGTGAAATCGAGTCGATTAGTGACTAAGGATAGTGTCAATCTAGGCTAAAAAAGAGAAAGAAATAAAGAAATGAAAATCTCATTATTTTTGGGTTTGGTTTTGTGGTGATCAATCAAAGATTACAAATCATGCAAGATTAACAAGTAACTAAGATATCAAGGCAAACAAACAAACACAAACACGAGATAAGTAATCAAGAGAGAAAAAAGGATTCTAGGGGTTGGAAATTCCGATTATGGCTTTGGACTCAAGTTTCTAATCATTCTTTGGATTAACTACGGTATGTTGGGAGTGAGTGTTTCTAGATTGGAATCAATCACCGGGTAGGTCTCATGGTCCACTAGTCCGTTCCTAAGGTCTCATCACCGGGTAAGTCTCAAAGAGCCTAAGGATAGCAATTCTACACAAACTGGATTGTCATCTAGGGATCTAACCTCTCCTTACCGGGTAAGTCTCGGAAAAGGTAAGTCTTAGGCAACTATCCTAGCACACTCAATCCAATAGCGGCTTATGAGGCTCACTACTACCTAGAGTTTGTCATCTTCGGTATCTAAGAGCAAAAATCACCGGGTAGGTCTCTTCTCGCACTTAGTTGCTAACACTAGGTCACCCTAGGGTAGATCTAACTCAACAAACACTAGGGTTTCAACAATCTAACAACCTAACACTTAGATTTATCAATACAAGCAAGTCTGACGAAATCACGGGTAGATCATCAAGTCCACGGCCGTGGAACCCTTTAGAACATACCGTGATTTTGAACAGAGCCTAGGTTCGAGCAAACAAAACATCCAAAGATATTTCTAAGTCCATTCTATCATAGTCCAAGCCATAACCATCTTTTCCTTACCATGGAATCGCATCTATTTAGCCAACAACATGCATCATCACAATCAAAGTCATCAAGCATAAAATCATGGAATCCATGTCAAGAGGATGAAATGAAAAAGAGATGAAGCAAGTGAACAAGAAATCCAAGCTGAATATGAGTTTAAGAAAGACTTACAACCCTTCAAAAGAAGGTTCAATCGATTCTTACAAAACCTTGCAAAATGTCTTCACAAAACTCACTCAAAACTATAAAAAAAAACTAAGAATGGTGTGTTCTTCTCTTCTTCTCCAATGGGACCTTTTCTTCTCCTCCAAGAGTAGCTCCAATCCAATCTTCCAATGAGTGAATATTGTTGTTGAGAGTGTGGGAGAGAATGGAGTGATGGGGTCTTCCCTTTTCTAACAGCTTGTAGGACCACCTTATATCCTCAACAAATTGCAAGAGTCGGCCATGAAGATCGTGGGACAGCTGTTACAGCTGTCTGGAGAAAACCACGGCCCATTTCCACGCCCGTGGAAGTCCCAGTGGCCGTGGTTTTTGTGCTTCTACACTCTATGGATCGTCAAGCCACAATTTGGTGCATGGCATGCACCAACAAGGTCCCATGTGTCCTCCTTAGCTCCTAGTTTGCTTCCCAATTAGCCCGAAGGTGTGTCATCTCGAGGAATGATCTTCAAATGTATCGATTAAGCTCCTAAATCTCGCAAAATACCTACAAAGCATGCAAAAGTCCGTGTAGACGTCTATCTCGACAAAATATATGAATTGAGTGCAAATCGTCACGAATTAGTGAAAACCATGCATGAATGAGCGGAAAAACTATCTAAATGGGTGCCTAAACCTAAGTCATAAATCGTGTTATCATGTCACACTTTCGACAGTGAAACATGGCGACTTTTTGATATTAATTATCCTGATTTTGTAACTGATTTACGTAATGTTCGCTTGGCACAATCTACTGATGGTTTTGCTCCTTTTGGAAAGGTAGAGAAAAGCTATTCTTTTATGCCGGTCGTTGTGACCCCTTATAATCTTCCTCCATGGATGTGTCTAAAACAGCCGTACATGGCTCCTTAAATTAGTCTTACCCGGTCCCAAAAATCCCAAAAAGTTAATAGATGTTTGTCTTCAACCATTGATAGAGAAATTGAATTTGTTGTGGAAAAAATTTGTGCAACACAAGATGTATCATCTCAAGGTAATTTTTTCCGAATGCGAGTTGCATTAATGTGAACTGTCAATGATTTTCCAACTTTTGGAATAATGTCCGGTTGGAGCACAATTAGCTTAATGGCTTGTCCTTATTGTATAGAATATACAAATACTTTCTAGTTGAAACATAGTAAAAATCCATCCTGGTTTGATTGTACTCGATGCTTGACGGATAACCATCCATTGAGGAAAAATCGTAGTACGTTCTTCAAGACACGTGAGGAGAGATTTGTAGCTCCGTGACATCTGACATGTGATAAAATTTGGAATCGAGTAAAGGAGTTTTCAACTGTCAATGAAAACCCTAATGCCGATATTTCTTGTTACATGGCTAGTCACAAAACTAGATCATTCTCCTAATGGAGTTAGATAAATCCTCTTCTCTTGTTATCACGTATAGGTTTTTGATAAATATCCAAACAATTCAAATGGGTCAAATACTAATAAATACTTAACATCTTTCATCCACCTATTACCTCTTCAAATTTATATAGTCATCATACAAATACAAAAGTATCATAGTTGCAACAAGTATTACTAGTAAACTTACATAATTAAGTTTTCATATTTGAACGTCCTTATATTTTGTACGTTTTTATATCATTTGAAGAAAAAAGTGGGGAATAAAACACATGTTGAGGCTTCCATTTTCTCAGCATATATTGTCGAAGAGATATCAATGTTAACACAAGATTACTTCAAATCTTAAGTGTCATCCAAAAGGAGACATCAACAAAATAATGATGATGCAAACAAAGACTTTCAGAATTACCTATATCCATCTTCAATCATCCGGGTCGAGGAATTCGGAAGTCAACGCCACGGTGGCTTACTGAAGACGGTCAAGAAAATAATGCAATTCAAACGTGTATTTTGTTAAATTGTGACGAGGTTACACTATACACGAAGTAACTATCATGTGCATCACATACTAGGTATATTTTTATAACCCCCTTACTCACATATATGTTAATAATTTTGTAGCTTATTTTCCGAACAAGTAGGTGGTGTCAATGATAAGAGTTTGAAGGTTGATTTTGCTCCGTGGTTCTACTCAAGTGTACGTGAATTACAATTTTTTTATATTTTAAATGTTACTTGTTTTTAATCTTTTGTATACAAAC
This sequence comes from Fagopyrum esculentum, assembly GCA_033239045.1. Classification (NCBI taxonomy): domain Eukaryota; kingdom Viridiplantae; phylum Streptophyta; class Magnoliopsida; order Caryophyllales; family Polygonaceae; genus Fagopyrum; species Fagopyrum esculentum. Next base: position 49,592,819 of record BSUD01000002.1, on the reverse strand, counting down.
CTTGACTCTTGTAATTGTAGTAGACACGCACAAGTATGTTTTCTCTCTCTTATTCACTAACAATAATTTATTTGATTAATCAGGTTCCGATATCTCAAAAGAATGTTACCGATGCATTTGTAAGAAGGTTATCAAGGGGGCAAAAGCCAAAGTTCAATCTTGGCTAACATGAGGTTAATGGAAAGGATTGTTAAGGTGACGAGGTTGATTATTATGGGATACTTGAAGAGATAATACAGGTTGAGTATATTGGGGTTCCTACAAAGCAAGTTGTATGATTCAAATGTCGTTGGTTTGATCCATCCAAAGGAATAAAATTTCACAAGAGGTATGATATCGTAGAAGTCAATCCTAATAAACTATATAAAGCTAATGATCCATTTATTTTGGCACAACAAGCTAAGCAAGCGTAATATGCATCTTATCCTGGTGCAAAACGAGATCGAAAAAAATGGTTGGTTGTATCCAAAACAAAAGCTCGTAGCACAATTGAGCAAAGATGGACAATTGTTGAAGAAGCTTATCAACCATATGAAACATTCTTAATGTCCATGAACAATGACGTTGTTCCAGAAGATATGCAAGATCCTACGGGAATATTTATGATGAACGGTGTTGAGATGAAGAATGAATTGGAAAAAGATGATGACATTGATTCATTCACCGTTAATTCGACATCTGAAGCAGAAGATATAGAGGAAGATGAAGATGGTGATGGGGATACTGATAATGAATATGGTTAACAAGATATATTTATTTAATTTTCAACTAATTACATGAATAAGTGTGATTTTACATACACATAAATAGCTTTATTTTGCTTTATACTGTGTACTACCTAGTGCTTAGTACTAGTTTTTCTAGTAAGTGTTGTTACAATTTATAAAATTCAAAGTAATATTTTTTTGAAACAATTTGGTTTACTAGACTTTTTCTAGTTTTGTGTTTAATAAATGTACCCCTTGAGAGAAGAGTGTGTAAAGTTTGAGAATAAATACAAAAGTGTGGGACATATTTACTTAATTAAAACATTAAAAAGTCTAGTTACTACTCTAGTTTTTCAAAAAGACCTAGTTACCAAATTTGCCCATATACTTTCTGGTGAGCATTGTTACATTTTATAGAACTTGGACCACTCAATATTGAAATTCATATATAAATTTTATAAAATTCAGAACACTCAATATTCAGAATTCACATATACAAATATAAATTACAAATTCAACATCAAATTTCAGAATTAGCAAATTGAAAACTAAAATAATTAAACCAACTAGAGATGAGTTTGGGGACTCAATTGATTTAAAATGTGTGAGATACTTCACAATCAATTGATAGTGTGAACACATCTCCTAATTTAGGGCATTTGATTGTTAAGAGATGAGTTTGGGGACTCAATTGATTTAAAATGAAATGACATTAAAATGAACACTATTGTCAACATGGGGAGGTTAGTGCACATTTCGCCAGAGATGGACTAATGCATGGGTGATGTGGATCGTGTGGACTAGCAGGTGGCTCTTGAACACTCTTCTTTCCTTGTTTCTCCATACCCCGCCGGTGAGCTGAATTGGAGCTAGGCGTCGGCCAAAGAGTTTGAGAAAAGAGGAAGACAACCTACTGAGGAGGAGCCACTATAGAAGTACTTTTGTCGAGAAGATGAAAGTGAGGTTATGTCACTTAATTCACTGGGAAAGAAATGAGCATTGTCTTTTGGTAAGCGTGTAGAATTATGTAGTGAGGTTAGCTATGTAGCCGTTTCTACAGACTACATGAATTATTCTTTTTTGATGTCAAAAAAGTTTTTATTTACCTTTTATTTAGTAAAATAAATATGCTTATTAAATTGAAGTAGAAACAAATATATATTAGACATGTATAATTATATACTGAATTTGAATATTATCATATTTAAATTTAAAATAAAATTAAATTAAATACACATATCTTTAGGTAATTTTATTTTCTTCACAAAAACAAAAATTTTTAAATATGTTATTTTGAATATCATGTTCCAATAACAATACTAAGAATTCTTACAATTGGACAAAAATAAATAAATAAACACTATATATATGTCAATAAAGATGTGGAAAAGGAATCTTATATATGTTTGATAATGCTTTTTGAGCTTCGTGATCTTCGTAAAAATCTGGTCCTTCAATTGGTCATTTGTTTAATCAAACTTCAAATTTGATTTCAAGTCAACATTATCTTTAGAAGTCATGTCTTGGTTAGCTACATTAGGTGGATGCACATAAGTATTGCCCTTTGACAATAAGCAATGCTCCGTTTCTTGTACCGCGTTTGCAACATTTCTATGCTCATCGGACATTTTATTCAAATCAAACTGTACTTATTTTTTTTATTTTGAGATCCTCGGACTTTTGTTTAGAACTATACATTGAAATTGATCAAAATATTTGTTATACCCTTCAACTTGATTTGAGCTTGTATCTAGAAAAGATGTATTTATAATTAAAAGTACTTACTATTATTTTTGTTACTAGTTATATATGCTTGTTTGTTTACGTAAATTTTGTTTAAAGGAGAATAAATAGACATAAATTAAAATTTTATCTGAAATGTGATTGTTAGTGAGAATATTAAGCCATAATTGTCGTAATTTATAACTTTTAAGTGTAAAATTTTAACTTTAATAACCAAAAAGAAAATATTTCAATCAAACAATCAACAAAACTCCTAAATTAAGCACAAAATAAAAGTTTTATCAACAATAACAAATACATTATCTATATATATATATATATATATATATATATATATATATGTTTCTAACCATTTATAGAAACAAACAATAATAAATAAATATAAATGTAGTTAAATTGGTGTATTGATTAGATAATATGCATTAAATTTATATTTTTTCGTAAATTTAAATTCAACCCTTGAATCCACTATTGTTTTCCTTATTTAACTGCATCCACCTTTTTAATTTATGATTGGTATTTTAAAATACGAGTTTCATAATTTGTCTTTCTTGTAAAATATTGGTTTTATTAGGATTTTGAAAAAGAATCATATTTAATGTTACATTATATTTATTAAGTTTGTTACAATCATAATATTTTTCTCTCTTGTTGTATATAAAAATATCAAATTAAAAATATTAATATTATTTTCTAACGCATAAAAGCGTCTTAAATTATAGTCGCGGAAAATCATCACGATTAACAACACTTAAGTATGTTAATTTGACACCACTAAAATAGTGAGTTCGCAAAATTACCCCAACAATAGACAACCTAAATGTTACCCAATATCCCGTGGATAAGATTGAGTCAAATATTTCAACCTTTTGGTACTTAGAGATTGTCATCAATAAACACATTGTATACCTTCAAAATATCAAAAAATTACAAATTGATCCATCAAACCACATTTATGCTAATTACTTAGAATTTTTATAATTAACTCCACCATTTATAACTTATAATTTTTTAAACAACATATCCTCAATTTTTTGTATCTTTTTTTTTAATTTAAATGAATAAAATTATATAAAAAAGTTATAACTATATATGATTTTATATCTTGTAAAAATTTCAACTATAGTTAACAAATTATTTATTTGTATAAAATAATATTATTTAAAACTTTATTTATAAAATATGTATTATTATTAGTTTAAATATTATATATTATATTAGTGATTTATTATTTATTACTATACTAACAAAAACATGTAAAGGTGCGCTTTTAAACTATGCAGTTATTATAATAGATAAACTTGTCATTTTCATGGTATATTATATTGATCAATGCTTTATAATCATGATATTTGTAGAGGACGTAAAGTTTTTACGTTAATAATAAATAAACTCACAATCTAATATATAAGTTTGGTGGACTAATTCTCCTTCTGTTTGAATTTAATCTTACGAACAAAGCTTATTAACGTGTTGGGCTCGGGCTCAAAGCGTATATGTTCTCGGATCGACATGTGACATCATCCTCCACGTTATATTAGAATCATCTAATTTTCACAATATTTTACTTTTTTATATACTTATGTTATATTGGATTAAAATTGATGTAAATTATAGTATATTTTTAAATTAAAACTTTAAAATTAGGATATTATTTCTAGCGTACGAAGCCATCTCAACTTATATTTGTTGGGACTCGGACCCAATGTGTATATGTTGAAAATTCTCACTGCTTGCCAACAATTAAAGGTGTTAGATTGTATGTCATCAAAATAAGGTGTTAGAAAAATTAAGTTGTTGGAAATTCTCGGTGCTTGCAAATAATTAAAAGTGTTAGATTGTATTTCATCAACCTAAAGTGTGAGTATTTTTTGACTTTGTTTGTCTCGAAATATTGTTTTTTAACTTCAGTTTATACTACCAACATCATCATGAACGCTATTAATACAAATTAACAAGTAAATACAGATAACAACAATTAAACACAATCAAGCTCATTAAAAATCTATAGTGTACAAATAAAGCCCATTAGTTAATTTCATGTTCGTTAAATTATAAATACAAGAGCATCAACTTGATTAAATGACGAACGCTAATTAATTATTACGAATGTTATTCACTTTTGATCAATTTCATTAAACACATAATAGATTCACGTACATCAAATATAGATAACGAACGATTAAACACCTTCAAGCTTATTAAAAGATATATAATAGGTCGTTATACTACTTATTGACCGTTAAGATAATAAATGGCAATGCTTAACTGTTGTAGAGTATAAATAACCATAGTTACTAAACTTTACGGTCGTGATTTATTATATACATGGGCGTCAACTTATTTAAACGGTGGTTACACTGTATACGTCAATAAACACATACTCGTTACCTCTCAAACGTGTTCAACCTATAAAAAAGAATAAAATAAACTACTAATTATTCATAAAAGTACTATTTGGTAATTAATAAACTATATCATTTAATAGATAAAATTTTTAGAAAGATAAAACATAGTTACTTGTGAGAACAAGTCCGGCTATTATGACCTTTTTTTTATGACGGAAGCGGTTAGGCTGAACTATCTCCAAGAGATAGTCCACCCTAAAGCATCTTTACGGATGAGAACACAAAATTCGGGATCATCAGAAAAGGTGGTGTTGGGTGTCGAAGTTCCCAAATGATTCTTTTCCTTGATCCTTTGTTGTTGTTCTTGTTGGGTTCCTTTAGGTTCACATTCATCAGCACACTGACACCTACATTACTCCTCCATCAAGTTGTAATTTTGACTAGTTTTACCCAATGCTTTGTTAGTATCTTTACGTAGTTTAAAACAATTTAGTTTAATCATTTCAACAAATGATTTAACCTTCTGCGTATCATCTTGTATATAACATGTGTGTACGAATGAATTTAGTTCATGCTTCATTTACCAATAAATTTCTCTCTCGAAGCTCATTTGATTGCTTGGATTGTAACACCTCAAATCCGCGGGATATCGGAATGCTACGGGCGAGACCACACAATGCGTCCCGACCCTTAGCCTAACAACAATCTCACCGGACCTTTCCAACATGGCAAAAATAAAGGCTCAAAACTCGAAAACGTTTATAGTGTATGCAAGACAGAAAAGTAAAGAGTACAACATGGAAACTCAGCCGAGTCCTCAAAACGACACAAAACATAAATCCGAAAACGTACAATAATCCACAATCCAACATAAGGTAAAATGACAACAACAATCCCAAAAACACCCCCATCCTACAATGTACGGCGACCCTCGGCTGTCAGCTTCTCCACCTCACTTGGCGGCGTCCCTAACCTGCAGGGCATCTACACAAGCGGTTTAAAACCGTTAGCTACATTCGAAGCATTAAATACATGGTGAAGACACAAACACAATCATATATAATCACATCACATAAACATGCTCAACAAACAATCCGGTTAATTATCTTTATTTATTAGGTCGTATCCCGTTCTAGTTCTACTTCTTTTGTGACACGAGAATCTCCCGAAACTCGCCTCGGTCCCTTCTTCCGGCAATGGAACGGTCGGATGCCTCCGACCGTCTAACCAGCACGGGCCAGTCGCCGAGAACCTCCTACCTCTCACAAGAGCTAGGCAGTGATGTCACCGCCCGTTATCATACACTTGGGCCAAATAACATAAAGGTCGGTGGTCCTATTACCAGTTTATAAGTTATAACAAAAGTGATAAAACACACACCACTAAGCACGCAATGAATCTAATACGACGAATATGGATAAGTAAGTCCGGAGACTTACCTCGTCTCTCAACTCACAACACTCTAGCTTCCTTAGTGAGGAAGCACACAACCTGCTCATACACGATTACACTCATCAGCACAAGTCCACACTCATGAATACATCCTAGGGCCCACCACTCTCAAACTAGGAATACATCCTAGGGTCCACGGTACACATGATACTCTCAACAAGTAAGGGAAACCTACAATAGCCTATACAACCTAAGGACATGATCAACAACAACAACATAGGAGAAGCAACTAGCTTAGGAAGATTAACATGCTCAACACTCAAGATCATCATTCACACCAAGCCATAAGGGATCCAAGGCTAGCAACCACTATATGGCATTCTCACAAGTCCTAGGTCCATCCTACGCATGCTTCTAACTATATACATCAAGGGTCTAAGGAAGGAACGAAAGGAAAGGGAGGGAGGAACCTACCAGTGAAGAAAACGCCGCCGCGGAAGCAAGCTGACGCATCTTGCGGACCCTGTCGCCGCCCCTGCGCTTTGGTGGCTGCCCCTGCGGTGGCCCTGATCCGCCCCCGCGCCTCTGTAGATCCGCCCCCGTGGCCGAGCAGTAGAAACTTCATCTTCTTCGTTTCTTCGACTAGTTCTTTGCTCCTAGTGCCTCCTTCTCTTGCTAGGCCTTCTCCAAACCTTCACCACAGGTGTTATCTTCCTCACCACGACCTAAACGAGCTCAAGAAAGGGACATGCATGTAACGCCCCAATTTTTAGGTGCGTTTACGATATTTACTTTTTTTGACTTTTATCGATATTTTAATAGTTTAAATATATTCACGAGTATTTTTAAGATCGTAAATTGAATTTTTCGAGTGTGGTAATATATATTTATACATATATTCCGTATTAATATGTTTTCGAAAAAGTCGGAAAAGTTTCAAATTCGAAAATCCCATTCCGATTAATATTGATCGAGTTTATATCGTATTGATTATTTTTGCCTTTCCTTTTTTTTTCTTTTCTTTTACTTCTTTTCCCTCTCTTTTCTGGCCAATCACCTACCTTGGCAGTGCACTGGCAGCCAGCACCTACCCTGCTTCCCTGTACCGACCTCTCGTCCCCTGGGCCCTGCTGCTTTAAGCTCATGTTAGCCCTCAACAAGGTTTCTTGTAGAAACCCCCTTCACTCACCTGATCTATCTTGCCTCTCTTGCAGTCTCTCACCCTTCGCCTCCTCTCCCTTTCTCCCTATACAGCTGTGTCCCTCACCTGGTTGTGCAAGCACATTGCAGCCACCAACGAAGCTCCTTTGTCGAGCCAGCACAACCACACCAGAGAAGAAGATCACCACTGCAGCCCTTCTTTCTTCCCCCTCTACAACCACAAAACACGAGCCCTCCTCTCGCCCTTACTGGAACCAAACAGAGCGGCTGCCAGCTTCTTCATTGGCCACCTCAATCCTCGCCCTGGAACAACCATCGCGCACCGCCACCGCCGCCTGTAGAAGCCTCGTCTCACCACTGTTCTTCTCTCCCTCCTTCTCTGTCTGCCATTGCCGCCAAAGAGCATCCACTGCCTCCGGATTTGGGCCACCTCCGAGTAAGTCGCCGCCTGCATCGAACTACCGGGAAAGCCCTTGCAAGCCGCATGAGCCGGCGCTAGACGAAGCCCCACCAGCGAAGCCGCCTTGCCCTCACTTGAAGCCGCCGCAGCCCTGCGCCTTCACCATCGGATCCTTTGTAAAAACCCTTTTTAAAATTAAATTGGTGCCCCTCTAATTTGGTATAATTGCAAAATGTGCCCTACCTTTATAATTACAGAATGTGCCCAATATTTTGATATAGCAGTTTTGAACCTAAATTTTGGAATGTTAAAAATATACTTTCCTGCAGAAATTATTTACATAAATGGACCCATATATTATTGTGGTTTATGACCCAAATTTGGTGATTTAACTACTATGCCCTTGTTGAATTAAAACCCGGTTATGACTCAAAGATTAAGTTACGGGATTTTAACGTTGGCTTTGAAAACGAGTTTTACCTTGGGTTTATGATGTTATACAATTTGCCCGGAATATATATTTACGGTTTTAACTTGGGTTTTAAAAGTGGGGTTTTCCTTAGATTAATATATGTTAATTATTCCGTTCAAATTTAGCGTAAGCTAAATTTGTATAGTTTTGGTGTTAGGTTCTGAAGGGTCCCGATAAAGACCTAACAAGTCCAAGTCGACATCCGTTGATCGATTTCCGTCTTTTGACATCGTGTGAGTATCCTTTCCCTCGATCTAGTTATGTTTAGTAGTAGTAGTAGTAGTATCATGCTAGGATGGATCTAGCATAACTTAGAGTTAATATCAAGTAGTGGTTTGGACCTTAGGTGAGTTTTGAGGATTGTCGATTGTTGTAAGACGTTGAGTGTTTGGTTGATCTTGTGAGTATCTGAGGCTTGAGGTTGTGGTTATATGGTCGTTGAGATTATGGGTTATGATATGCGTATCCTATCATAGTATTGATACCGTTGAGATTGTTGAGACTAGGCATGTTTATCCTAGTATGTGTTGTGGGTTATGTTTTTTAGAGATCTTAGAGTCTAGAAGTCTAAGGACTTCTAGCTTGTGTTGAGTGTGGTGTGAGCATGAGGGATTCTAGGATGCGGTCCTAGAATGATAGTCAAATGATCTTGCGTAGATCATTTGTGTAAAAGTCTAAGACTTCTTGAGTTGAGCGGGTTTTGATAGATATCTTGTTGTGAGCAGGTTGTATGCTTCTTCCCAAGGGAAGCGAGAGCGTTTTGTGAGTTAGCGTTTGGGACAAGGTAAGTCTCCGGACTTACTTAGCTCGTATTCTTTGTATTAGTTTCGATGTGTGTTTAGTGGTGTGTGTTTATTGTTTATGTGTGTGCTTATTGTTTATGTTATAACATCTAAACCGATAATAGGACCACCGACTTTATATGTTTATATTTGGCCCAAGTGTATGATAACGGGCGGTGACCGCTTGTCCAGTCCAAAATGGGGATGACTAGGAGGTGCCTTGCGACCAGCCCAACGGGTGATGCTGATCCGCATCAAGTACAAACCCGTATGGTGAAAGGGGACAAGGGCGAGATCGTTAAGATTCTCGTGTCACAAAAGAAGTTGAATTAGAACGGGATATGACCTAATAATAAAAAGATAATAAACCGGATTGTGTGTTTTGGAGCATGTTGTGTGTTTTTGATGCCTTATGTGTGTGTGTGTGTCAATACCATGATTCTAATACCTGGAATACTAGTTAACGGTTTTATACCGATATTGTTGTAGTTACCCTGCAGGTTAGGGACGCGGCCGAGAGATCCGGAAGAGTGGGCAGCTGGGGTCCGTACATTGTAGGAAGGGTTTGTGGGTGGAGTCTTGTAGATATAATTATGTATTGTATGTTTTCGACGTTTGGTCGTTTGAGTTGTTGACTCGGCTGTAGTCTTTTGTTTATATGGTTTCGGGTTTCATTGCATTGCATAAAAATGTATTTCGTTTTGGCCTTTATTTGTGTCTTGTTGAAAGATCCGGTGAAATTGTTGTCAAGCTAAGGGTCGGGACCCATTGTGAGGTCTCCGCCCGTAGCATCCCGAGTCCCGCGGAATCGGGGTGTTACAAAAGTGGTATCAGAGGCCTAGGTTGACAACAATGGTACTCGCAATCTTCTAAAGGCCGAATAAGGAATAAACAGAACCCCACGGGTTCTAAGTATTCATTTTCAAAATCACATGCATGAGTCGGGGTAGAATGTACGGACCACCACTCCTTCCGCAGATCTCGGCAGCTTAGCTTATTATATTTTGATATGTATATATATGTATATATAGATATGGATATGAGATTTGTAGTTATGCATGATAGAATTGATGTGTATCTTTGTGATTGTATGTTGCATAATGAACTAATATATGTGTATATTTATATATGTGGACGGTTATATGTTTTGGGACCTTAAATTGTTGATGGAATGCTGGATGTGTTATGTTGGTAGTGATATGGACTTAGGACTTATATAATTATGTATAAGTATTCTTATTATATATAGTAGCATATGGAGATATAGGACCTTTTAGTTGAGATGCTATTATGATATCATTGCCTTGGACGACGTCGTTTGACTTAGGATAGTGTACTTACGATGATGAATATGCTCAAGTATCGAGTTGAGCGCTACGATCGGGCGAACACCTTGGAGTTCTCGTACTCCTTTAAGAGAAGGTCGGAGAGGAGGATTAGATATGACGTAAACAAAGGACAACCATGTAAAAGAACAACACGAGACAGCTTAAGAGAAAGCGGAACGGAGACCATACAAGAAAAAGGAGTAACATGAAGATTTGGAAGTGGTTACAACGAAGTCACGAATGGGAGACGAGGAGACTTATAGGGATAAAAAACATGAGTTTTTCAAGAAGACGTGTGCACAACTAAAGATGCGAATCGAGAGGAGATGGATACATTCTAACAAGGTTAAAGGTCACATCCCATTAAGATGTGAAGTTTTCTTTAGACGCTCCTAAGCATTTGAGTCAAGACGAGAAGAGTGATCGAACCATTTGCTAAAGATTTAAGATACCGTAAGTTAAGCTTACGAGGTATCAAAAAGTAAAGTTTCAACATTACTAGAGTTATGAGAAGAAGGGCATGCTGGGAGTTCACGTGGAGTTGACCGATATCTATTATGATGATAAGACTAAGAAACGCCAAGAAGAAGGAAGTGTGAGTAGACGTGATCCCGATAAAAGGAGTGACGCAACAAGAAGCTTTTATTTATGGAAAGACTTAAGATACCAACCAAGAGAAATGCGAACGGACGCTATCTAAGGCTATAACATCTGGGAAGGTGCACTGGAAGGATATCAAGGAAGAATGGTTAAACCTATAAAAGGAGTTATACAAAACAACAAGGCAAAGAAGATATAGTTACCTTATAAAGAAGAGGAAGCATGAAATGAAGAAAGTACTAACGGAGTTCAAGATAGATTACCCCGAGGAGGGTAGCCTTCATAAGAATGGTAACATGAGAAGTATAGTAGAATAATAATTCGTTGACTTGGGAGAAGGTCAAATACAAGTTAAGCGGTGACAACTAAGAATGCACAGGTGCGAGTTGTCTATTGGTGAGTGTAGAGGGGATGAGTAAACAAGATTATGGGCATTTAGAGGATCGACAACAAGAGCTTAAAAGTATTCGCGGTGGATCAATATCAATGGTAAGTAGTGAGGAAGTATGTCAACTAAGTACAATTATCTTAATCAAGTAGCATTGCATGGGTCATAGGATGGACATATAGGGAATGAAACGGATCAAACTTTTAAAGTATGATTGAGGCGAAGGAAACTAGAAGAACCAAGAGGAAATTGAGGCTTCTTTTGTTGTTGTGTGTAAATAGGATGCATCGTATGTTCGTTCTAATGAAATGAAGGTTATGTTTTTGCAAGTAAAAGCTGAGTTAGGTGTTTCAGACTCACACAAAAGAGCCATGGTGGGTATGGTGTGAAAACGAGGAATTTGAATTAGGGCAACGCGGCAAGCTTAGAGTTATGATGTTAAGTGTTTGGTGGAGTAATGAGTGGATCTTTCTGTGATTGTGGTTGAGAAAATTTCGCTTAAGGGCATATTGGTACGGTTTTGAAGTTGTTCATGGGTATCGAGAGATACATAAGGTGGCCAACAAGAGTAAGAGGAGACTAAGGTTTTGAAATTTAAGGTCGATATGAGATATACAAGAAGTATACGAAAGATCGAGGTTAGAGCCTCTGCGGTCGGTTTGACGTTACATAAGAAAATGAAGTATAAATTTCTACGCCTACTTGAAGAAAGGATGTCTACGGTGAAAGCTTATGTAGAAGACGAAGAGCTCATTCCATATGTTGGGATGTCTTGGAAAGCGAAGAAGATAAGACCAATTGTTTGAAAGCTTAGAAGATTTTACAATCATGTCATCAAAGAGGGAGAATGAGACTAAGATAAAGAAATACTTAAATAAGGCTACAAGAGTCAGAATACACGAGCAAGTCTCTCGAGTTCAAGAGATGAAGGATCTCGGAAAGAAGACGGTAAACATTGTAGCTAAAGATGGAGCAATATACGTGTTTAAATGACGTCACCTCAATAGATCGGGGTATATCAATTGTGTAATGACCACTTGTAAAGTGATAAGACAAGATTGTGTCGGTTATTACGATATGTGACGGGAGTAGAAAAGACGGAAACCGAGATACCACAGAGTCTCAATACGTCAGAATGTGGATTTTTCCACTAAGGTCAAGCTCGACTCTATTCTGATATCCAAGGCGTCATATGGAATGACACTTGTGAAGAGACATGAGTTGTGGAAGCAAGTGAATGAGCAATTGCAAGAACTTATCGATAAGAGTTCATTAGAATTAATGAAATGCTATGGTGAACTCCGAATGCTATCTTAAACTCTTCATTTGAAGTTCATATTGGAATTTACCTTAAACTCTTAATTTGAAGTTGTTATGTAGAACATCAGTTTGCGAAAAGAGAGACGGTTATCTCCGTTGTACATCGATTATAGTGAGTTGAGCAAGATGACAATGAAGGACAAGTATCCCTCACCACGGATTGATGATCTACTCGACCAGATGCAAGGGTCGTTAGTCTCTTCCAACAATAATTTATGGTTGGATTGTCACCAATTGGGAATTCGGGAATGGGATATTGCATATAATACTTTATTCCGGAAAAATCATGGTCACTACGAGTTGTAGTAATTCCATATGGGCTTACTAATGCCCGAATAAGATATTTTGGCCTACTCTCGAAGAAGAGAGAAGTTGTATGACAAGTTATCTCTGGATGACAACCCCAAAGGATGGTTTGAAGTGTACAAGTGATTCTCGAAGACAAGGTCTTGGTTGAGTATTGAAGAACGATATAAAAGTAATAGCATACGTGTCTCGTTAGTAGAAGCGGTGTGAAGTAAGTACTTCCTTCGTTACCTGGAACTTGGAACAAGAATAGAGGGAACGTAACATCAAGTTTGGATTGACAAGGACCAAAGCCAAGGTGTAAATGGGAAGATTCGATCTTCTTAGTTAGAGACGATCAAAGAGAAACATAATGGAAATGTTGCATTGAGAAAGACCAAGAAGAAGGTTGAGTTTCCGATATATCGGACCTTTTTGAGATCTTAGCGCAAGTTAGGAAAGTGGTTTACGGTTGGCGTGGCCGCCGAGAATAGAGGATCTCCACCCGGTGTTTCATGTGAATCAATCGAGATAGTATGTACATGACTCGAGACATACTGTTAGTCATGAGGATCTAGTGGCAAACGAGGAACCGATGAGGCTATCTAGAAGACGGAGAATAGTACATTTGGATGAGTTTTACGTTGAACTAGTAAGGATAAAATGGTTAAGTAAGCACCTTTTGTATACTTGTGTACAAAGTAGGTAGTTTTGAGTTATCATTAACAAACTAGGCCCCTAGAGTATTAAAAATAAAGATTTAATAATAATCAAAATAAAGATCCCATGATCTTTCTCTCTCCAATTAAACCATATTTATTTCCAAAATTAATTAATTAAATTTAAGGAAATAACTGTTTGAGAAATATTAGCAGCCACGATCATCCATAATTATGCTCTTTCTTGGACAAGATATGGTTCTCCATTTTCACACAAATCAGAGGACGAAGGTCATCGACATTTTCTGGGTAAACGTATGAGCGATTGTGAACTTCTACGGCATCGATTTTTTTGGTTTCAGCATCATCGTCAATCGTAATTCGGTAAGGCATATGTGTGTAAGTATATTTTCTAGATTTTCGAAGTTTTTACTCTATGCTTCAATGGCGAACGAAGGAAGTAACTTCTATAATTAATCGTTGTCTCATAGAGTATTAATGTACATATGTGATAAATGAATTACATGTAGTGTTTTAAATGTGTATGAAGATATTTATAATCTTGAATCGGAATGGTAAGCCATAATCGGAAAAAACGACGACTGTCTGTAAATGACGTTATGAGGTTGAAGGAAGTAGCTTGTCTACACATTCGATGATACATTAATATTGTATGTGTTCTCAACAAGTAAATAATATGTATAATGAATTACATATTATGTTGTTTTGTTTGTGATAGTTTGTTATGTACATAAAAGTATGTATGCATGTCTTAGTAATGTGTACATTTTTGTGTGTACAGAAATTTAAATATGTATTTCTTAATAATATGTACCTTTTGTTGTGTACATAAAATTATGTGTTCATGTATTAGTAATGTGTACATTTTGTTGTGTACATTAATGTTCATATGTGTTTTGACACGTGTGTATGAATTATATACATCTGCTACATATTGTGTATGAAATGATGTGTATACATTGAGTAAGTACATATTTTGTATGTACGATTGTTTTGTAAATGTGTACATACTGATCTATACATTGATGGTACGCCTATGTGATGCTTATCTAATTTGTATGTACATTATGTCATAGGAATGTCTACTTTGTTTGTCACCTTTTATTACGGAGGGAAATGGGAAGTTGAAAATGATATTTGGAATTACAATGGAGAAGTGTCGAGCAAACCAGTAGGTGTTGATGAGTATTGCACATACGATGACCTGGTACATAAGATTGCATTACAATTTGGAATATGCGTGTCAAATTGTGAAATCAAACTAGCATACAGGAATCCGTTCAATGCTTCCTTGAAATCATTTGATGTTAACACAAGGGGAGATCTAGACACATTTGTTCAAATAAATGGGCTGCAACAGTTTATGTGGAGTGTTCCGTTATGCATCACGATAATCGGGCTAGAAAGAACTGACGGAGGGGTTATGGTGGGCGAAAATAATGTTGAAAAAGGTAACAACATGTCTATGCTTCAAGTGCATGCTGATTTGGAACATAATACATATTTTCAAGAAATTGGTAGCTCACATCTTGAAATATGCACATCCACATCAAATGTTCCTGAAACCTTGTATGAAGATGACGCAATTGATGATAGTCTTGCAATAGTTCCTCTCTCAAATACTTGTGTACCTTATGTCCATGATTTTCAACTTGTTGTTGGTAAAACATATCGTATAAAGGTTGAGTTGAAGTCGAAGATGAAGGCACTAACAGCCCGGTGTATTGATGATTCATGTAATTGGAGGGTTCGATTCACTAGACTTGGTGAATCAAGCTACTTCACGACGACAAGGTTTGTGCCAACGCACACTTGTTCCTATCACGTAAGGAGGGCTGGAAACAGGGGCACTTCGTATCACGTAATAGCTGAGAAAGTTAAATCAATGTACTGATTCATATGTCACATATGTATATTTATATTTATGTATAAATTTATGTAAATGTGTATTGACTTGTTATTACGTGTTTGTGTAGGTTTGCTAACTTAAAGAAACTACCTTCTGTAAATCAAATTGTGACTGTTATGAAAAGTTTGCACCGCATAGATGCTGGTTATTGGAAATGTTGGAAGGCCCAGGAAGCTGTGAAAGATATAATTAGAGGAACATCGGAGGAAAATTACAGCTCAATTCCGGTGTATTTGTATATGTTAGAAGAAGTGAACAAAGGTACACATCTTGGTCTAATACTTGACGATGACAATCGCTTCAAGGAAGCATTGAACGGATTCCTGTATGTCACATATGTATATTTATGTTTTTGTTGCTTTTGGACAGTCCATTAGGGGATTTGATGCTTTGCGAAAGGTACGATACATATTACCTTTGATTTGTGTACATAAGTCCATCATGAGTACATTAATCACATGTAAAAGCTAGGATTTTCGAATCCTAATAAAGGATGATTAAGGGTGATTAAGTTAATCATCGACATCAATTGACCCATAAATCGCGAATAGTGTGTAAATGACGAGTATAAAATTCCACCATTATGATTTTGGCGTAAATTTGGACGTATGAGGAAAATTTTACTTTTTCCTCCGGGGAATAATTTTTACCCTCTAGTATTATTTGGAGCATTTGGGAGCTTCAACTAATAAAATTGCAATTGAGAGAAATGATCAGGACATTGAGTATGTTCTAGATATGAAATAACATGGAAAGGCAAAATGGCCAAAAGAGCCGCTATTTCGTTTATTAGCGGCTAAGAAAGACGGCTTAGGAATACGCATTTTCCGAGAAAGTTGCGGAATAAATATCCACACAATATGTCAGATTTATTATTCCAATTTCGGGAAGTTTGGAGAAGGGGCTCAAACCGCCTTCGGATCGATAAAAGGATAATTATCGACTTTGCTAAAGGATAATTATCGTCTTCGCTATAAATAGCGAAAATTCATTTATTAATTCATTTCCTTTCACGTTTCCTCGTAAAAGCTCTGATTTCTCTCAACCTTTAAATTCAGATCTACTCTTCGTTTGTAATCCGATTTCAATTCCGTTTGAGTTTTCGGATTCCTCTCTTCGTCCTCTTCATTTTGGTACCGAGTTTCTGCGTTTCCGTTGAAGTTATGGCCAGGTCGAGCATCCCCCTTATATGGCCGGTTCCGTCGTTCAGATTCCGGTGAATCTGATGGTGTCCGAGCATAGCCTGCGTCGTTGTGATTCCGAATCTTCTTTCGGATCGTCAATCGGGTTAGTAACGAATAAGTTATGAATTTATTCGTTTTCCGTATTGCAATTTGGCCTAAATTGACCTTAGGCTTGTCAAAATGGATAATTGGAAATTCCATTATGCTTGTTATTTTATTCTGGTGATTATGGGATATTTGTTTGATGAGATCTGATGACAGTTGGGTTGAGAAACTACCTGCGGGCAAAAGGTTATTCTGATGAATTTTAATTAATTAATTAAAGATTAATTAATTAAATTGGGAATCTAGAAAACGCTATAAGCTAATTAAATTCAAAGGAATGAATTTAATTGATGTTTGAAGCAAGAAGTTTAATACGAGGAATATGATATTCTCGACAGGTGGTGTTGAAGACGGTAGACTAACTATAGCTTAGTTGCTCAGTGAGCGTATCCAGGTAAGTCTTCGGACTTACTTAGCTTCGATCTGCAGAAACCCGTGCCTGAAAGATTTATATCTCACTGTGTTGATATGTGTTGTTGTTTTGAAATGCCTTGTTGCGCTGAAATGTGAATGTTGATATGCATTGAGATGTGTTATGTGTGAAGCATGCTTGATGTGTTTATGATGCAAATGACGTTATGATGTGTAAAGCATGCTTAATGTTGTTGTGATTATTATCATGTCATAATTATGAGAAATGGTTAAATGAACATGTGTTAGCCTATTGAGGCGTGCTATTGAATGACATGATAAGCTTGCTGAGACATGATAATGTATGAGATGATAAGTCTTTTGAGGCATGTGATATGATGACGACTTGTAAAGGTCAAGAGTATGTAAAGCGAGTATTTTGCAGTGAATACCGGAGCTCGGCCAAGCCCGGATCACTTGCGTTTTGATAACACGATTTATGACTTAGGTTTAGGTAATCATTTAGATAGATTCATCACTCATTCATGCATGGTTTAGCACAAATTCGCGACGTTTGCACTCAAATCACGTATTTTGTCGAGATAGACGTCTACAAAGACTTGTGCGTTGCTTTGTAGGTATTTCGGGGGTCTTTTGGACATTAACCGATACATTAGAGGGCCAAGCCTCATGATGGTACACACCCAAAGCTTTGGAGGAGCATAATTAGAGCAACAAAGGACACAAAGACCACTATTGGTGCAAGCAATGGAGCAACTCATGGCTAGACGATCATAGCATGATTCTGCTGAAGAAAATCGGACCAACTAGCAGCTAAATCGGCCGATTTAATTCACTAGGTCGATTTTTGGGCCTTTGACAGCTTAAGCCACGTGTCCCACGATCTCTTGTCCGGCCTTGCTCTTGGTGGAGAATATAAGTGGTCCTGCAGGTTGTTGCTGATGATCTCTCCTCTCCCACACTCTCATTCACAGCTCATCAATTTGGGGAAAAGATTGGAGGAGAAGAAAAGCTCTCAAGGATTGAAGGAAGAAGAAGAACACCATTTTTAAGAGTTTTGAGTGACTTTTGAGTGATTTTTGTAATCTTGGATTGAAGAACTATTGCAAGGGTTGTTAGGAACGTTTTGAATCTTCATTTAAGAGTTTGTAAGTCTTGCTACAACTTAGATTTAGCTGGGATTTATTGATTTTGCTTGTTTATCTTTCATTATCATCTATGAACACCATGTATGCTTGTTTGATGATTTTGGATCTTAGTATGCATATTATTGGCTAGTTTATTGTGATTCTAGAGTGATAGATTGATGGTTATGGCCAGGGTGATGATAGAATGGACTTATATGTTAGTTTTGGATGATTTGTATGCACGAAACCCAAATCAGTTAGAAAAATCGCCCTGTTCTTCATGATAGATCGGCCGATTTAGTGTAGAACAGCCCGATTTATTCTTCTGTTGCTCTTTAATTAATGAATCTGTATGATTGGGGTGTTAGGTTGTTAAATCCTAGTGTTTATTAAGCCTAATTTAGCTTAGGATCACCTAATGCTATCAACCTAAGTGAGGGAAGAGATCTACCCGATGATTTCCGATCTTAGATACCATAGAAGATGAATTCTAGGTAGTAGTGAGCCTCATAAGCAGCTATTGGATCGAGTGTGCTAGGATTATTGCTTGAGATTTCCCTATTCCGAGACTTACCCGGTAAGGAGAGGGTTTACCCTTGAGTAGTACCTAGTTTGTGTAGAATTCCTTATTCTAACCCCTTGAGACCTACCCGGTAATAGGAGTTTGATGCGGGGTTAGTGAAGTGAGAGACCTACCCGGTAATCGCTTCCATTAGTGAAACATTCTTTCCCCAACACCGCAGCTTGTACTTAGAATCCTTAGAACCTTGAGTCCAATGCCATAACCGGAAATCTTGACCTCTAGAATCCATTTCTCTCTCTTGATCATATACTTTGTACTTTGTGTTACTTGTTCTTTTGCTAGCTTAAGTTGTTAGTTGTTTTATTACCTTTCTTGCTTTGTGATCTTTGTTTGATCACCACAAAAACCTCCAAAACATTGAGTTTTCCCATTTTCTTTGTTCCTCATGTTGTCTTAGCCTAGATTTACACTATCTATGACCATTGTTTGACTCGATTTCACCTTAGTCTTTGTGTTCGACCTTGGAATACTATCCCTACTACAAACATACCGTACACTGCGGGTTCGCTAGGAGTTAGGATAAATATAACGAGTATAAATTTAAAGCTTATTGCGTACACATATCACACATATCTTGAGCGTAACACGTTTGTATAAGAATGACACCGAGTCTGATGGACTTCAGGCTCGGGTCGCACACCTAATGAAAATGGTAAATGTTTGCATTAACATGAATGGAAAAATGTTGCATGTGGTTAGGGGTTAAGACCATAACCCACCACGAGAAAGCCTGGCCCGTAGACTTGATCAGTCTGGCTACGACCTAAGAGCAAATGTCTGAATTAACCTAATCTGTGCAATGGTGAGCTCACACCAAAGCCAGAACCGTATAAGCAATGGTTCCGGGATCGCAAATTGTAAATTTCATACTGCATTCACGTGCATCATTCATAAAAGCATGATATCATCTCATGAGCACGGTATATGGTATTTGAATATATTTGTTGTGTTGTGATGTGATGATATAATCTCTCGTGGATAGATTATGCTCGGTAGCTAACGGTTTTAAACCGAATCTTTTTAGGTAATGCCGATCATAGGAACGCTTCAGGGATGTCAGCTGCAGGATGTGGACAGCCGGGGTAGTGTTAACCCAAGGGTTGGTTCGCTTGCAAGCGAGTCTTTTGTTGATTGTGTGCAACTGTGTACACATGTTGATTTCAGGCTGAAGTTTTAAGACACCTGTTCAGGTGTCATGTTTTAAAGTGTTGTTTTGGGATATACATACTAACTTCATGCATGGTTGTTATGTAAACGTTTTCTAAATGACAAGTTGAATGTTTTCATTATTTTCTTCTTGCTTCTTGTTGCAAGGTCCTATTTGTGAAGTTGTTGTCAGGCTAACTGATGGGACCCACTGTGTGGTCCTTAGCCTAGTGACGTCTTGGGTTACTTAAAACTCGGGTCGTTACAGATTGGTATCAGAGCTTAGGTTGACAACAAGGGTACATGTGACTTGAGATGAGACATGATAGTTCAACCTAAATACAACCCAGTACGGGTTGGTTTTGAAAGGACATTTAAGTTTTCAAAAGATTTTGAAAATTACTGACATATGGTTTTAATGAATTTAAAATCATATGCATAGTCGGGATTGTGGGTAAAGACACTACCTTCCACTCCTCAGCGTGACTCCTTGTAAGTGTAGTTCTCTATTTCTAACTTGTTAAGATTATAGTATTCTGATAGATATCACTTATGTTATAAGTAATGGATATATATATGAAGAGAGAACGATCGTGAATGTTCCGGTTTGTCGAAACTGTGATAAAGGCAACAGTAAGCGTTTTGATTAAGAGACAAGGAAGTTGCAGCTTCATTACGAGTATGTCAATGGGAGCACAATGTGCAAGTGTGTTAGTGGAAGTAAGATAAGCTAGAAGTACATGAAAGTATAATGTTTAAAGTAAGTGGTCAAGGTCAAGTACTTCTACCCATCGAGCTACATGAGATGTGAAGATGCAAGAATATAGCAGTAGAAAGGACTATTGCTACGATAGAAACGCAAGGGCAAGCACGAGTTATTGAACCCCAAACACTAGAAGTTCCATATGAGGAACAAGAAGGTAGTGAACTTCATTAGAGAAGTGGCTAAGGCCATAAAAGAAGAGATGTGTTAGTGTTTGCAGGAGCTTATGTAATGCAAGTTGATTGGCGGTTGAACCACATAAACATGCCTTTTGGGGACATTGGAGGGCTAGAAGTATAAGATGAAACTTGCAGCAACCTTCATGCCGAACATTGGTGCATATTGGTGGATGAGAAATTATGCAATCATCGTGGATTACGAGACTTTCAAGAGTCGGATTTGGACTAACTTGTATGTTAAAGTCTTTCCTGGAAGCAACATTTGGAGGTTCTCCTATGAGGGAGATGATTTTCACGAGGAGCATACATCGTTGGATGAGAATGCACCACTTTATGATCAATTGATAAGATTGTTTAGGATAGGATGAAACAACCTCTTAGTTGGTGTTGTCACCTAAGGTATGATGTTATTGGAGTATTAGGAGAGGATAATAAAGCTTGAAGCAAGACAAGGCTTTAAAAGAAAGGTGGATTCCTAAACTAGTGGAGGAAAGAGGCAGGAGTCTACTCCAAGTTTCTTGAACCTGCGAGTACGAGACGTGTGAGTCAAGAAACAACATGTTTCAAATGTAGTTAACCTAGAGATATGATAAAGTTTGTGAGGCTAGGGGATAATGTTAACTCAAGGATCTTGTGCTAATGTGAGAGGTGGAGAAAGTCAAAGTTTACGCGGAAACTAGGCAAGTAAAGTAGCCAACCGATATCCTTATTACCGGATTGGATAATGATGACGTGATTCTAGGCATCGATTGGATGATCAAGTATATGGATAAGATAGATGCGGAAATGCTAACAAAATTGATGTTAGCCAAAGATGAAACTTGTCATGTGTTCAAAGGAAGTGAGCTACAAGACCCGCTAGTGATGATCTCTGCGATGAAAGCAAGTAAGCTGGTAAGGAAAGGATGTGAAGCATATTTATGTTATGCTTTGGAGAAAGAAGGAAAGATTCAATTGAAATACATTCCAGTTGCACGCGAGTTTAAGGATGTTTTTCAAGATGAATTACTTGGATTGCCACCTACTAGGCAAGTTGACTTTAGAATCGATCTAGAGCCTGGAACTAGACCAATTTCTAAAGCTTCGTACAAAATGGCACATGTGGAAATGCTTGAGTTGAAGAAGCAATTGGGAAAAAAAAATGGCAGATAAAGGATTTATTCGGCCAAGTGTATCACCATGGGGAGCGCCAGTATTGTTCGTGAAGAAAAATGGATGGTACAATGAGGCTATGTATCGACTATAGAGAACTGAATAAGATGACGATTAAGAACAAGTATCCACTGCCACGAATTGATGATTTATTAGGTCAGTTGCAAGGATCAAAGGTGTTCTCCAAGATAGACCTACGGTCAGGCTATCACCAGTTGAAGATTCAAGAAGATGACATCCATAAGACAACATTCAAGACTCGGTATGGACACTACGAGTTCGTGGTTATGCCATTTGGATTAACCAACGCACCTGCTGCATTTATGGAATTGATGAATCGGATCTTCATTGGATACTTGGATAGGTTTGTTGTGGTCTTTATAGATGATATATTGGTTTATTCACGAAGTAGTGAAGAGCATGCAAAGCATTTGAAAGTAGTTCTTCAAGTATTGAGGAAAGAAAAGCTTTATGCTAAGTTGTCCAAGTGTGACTTCTGGATGAAGAAGTAACACTCTTGGGACACGTGATCACTGCAAATGGAATCAGAGTTGACTCATCCAAGATTGAAATTATGCTAGCATGGGAACCACCCAAAAACGTAAAGGATATACGTAGATCCTAGGATTAGCGGGATACTACAAACGTTTGTGAAATGATTTTCCATCATAGCAAGACCTATAACCAACCTACTTCAGAAGAAGGCAAAGTTTATGTGGACTGAAAAGTGTCAAGCAAGCTTTGAAGAGATAAAGAAGAGGTTGACTACTGCACCTGTGTTAGCTCAGCCGAATGGAACACTAGAGTTCATTGTTTTTAGTGATGCATCTAAAATGGGCTTGGGATGCGTCTTGATGCAAAATGAAAGAGTCATCGCCTATGCATCAAGACAACTGAGACAATATGAGCAGAACTACCCTACACATGACTTGGAGTTAGCAGCAGTAGTTCATGCACTTAAGATTTGGCGGCATTACCTATTTGGGACGACGTGTAAGATCATGACAAATCATAAGAGCCTGAAGTACATTTTCACTCAAAAAGAGTTGAATATGAGACAAAGAAGGTGGTTGGAGTTGATAAAGGATTATGACTTAGAGATACTATATCATCCTGGTAAAGCCAATGTGGTGGCTGATGCTTTGAGTAGGAAATCAGCTCAAGAAAAAGCAATTGCTCGATTAACTGTACAAGTTGAAATACAAAAAGATCTAAATTGTAGTGGCATTGAAATATGGGTTCAGAAAGACCAAGGGTATTTGTGTACCTTGGAGATCATGCCTAGTTGGATGGAAGAGATCCAACATAAACAACTAAGTCCCTTGATCTAACCAAGGTGAGGTCAATGATAACGAATGATGAAAGTTTAGATTCTTTATCAACGACGACAATATGATTGGATACCAAGGAAGAATATGTCTGCCTCAAGATGATAAGATTAGAAGAAATATTCTTGTTGAAGCTCATACAACACCATAGTCGAATAAGATGTATCAGGATATTATAACATACTTCAGGTGAAAAGATATGAAGAAGGATAATTATAGGGTTGTGGCATGTTGTCAAACATGTCAACAAGTTAAGATTGAACATCAAAGAACAAGAGGAGAACTTACGTCACTTGAAATACCACAATGGAAATGGGAATTAAGCTGAATTTTACAACAGCGTTTCATCCACAGTCAGATGGTCAGTCCGAAAGGACTATTTAGACTTAAGAAGACTTGTTTAGGTCATGTGTGCTTGATTGAGGACCGATATGGCCAAATCAATTACCGTTGGTCGAGTTCACCTACAAAAATAGTTGGCATGCGTCCATTGGGATGGCACCCTATGAAGCACTGTACAGAAGGAAATGTCGAACCCCATTATGTTGGGATGAGCCTGCCGATGTCATTGACACGGCTCTAGACAAAGTTAAAAGTGATATTGAAAAAGTTGCTTTGATTCGAGAAAGGATGTTGGCTGCACAGAGTAGACAAAAATTGTATGCTGATAAGCGCCGACGCCCGCTAGAGTTTGAAACAGGGACACATGTTTGGCTGAAAGTTTCACCGACTCGTGGAGTCAAACGGTTTGGTATCAAGAGAAAGTTAAGTCCTTAGTATATTGGACTGTATGAGATTTTGGACAAAGTTGGTAAAGGGGCTTATCGTTTAGCATTACCGTAAAAAAATGGATGGTGTACATTCATGTATCACAACTAACGCAATATCAACCAGATCCGAGCCATGTACTCATCTATGATGCTATCGAGATAGAGCCTGATCAGACCTATGCCGAGTTCCCTAAGGCCGTGTTAGATAGAAAGATAAAGAAGTTAAGAAATAAAGAAATTCCATTAGTGAAGATCCAGTGGTCCTGAAGGGGAATGGAAGAGGCTACATGGGAAACAGTTGAACACATGGAGAGAAATTATCCAGAGGTGTTTAGCTCTTTGATCAATGATTGGGACAAAAGCAAAGAGTAGTACCTAACTTTTCCACTAACTAATGTGCTTATATAGTTCTATGTTTATGTGAGTTATGTGTGTGTGAATTGATTTGTGTTTGCTAACATAGGAAGTGATAGACTTTCCTAGTATGAGCGTGATGACCCCGCTAACGTGATAATAATCTATGCTTGCATAAAATGCAAAGATAGGTTAATTATGTGATTGACGGATTCAGTCTTCTGATGAGCTGTGTACTAAAGTTTCGGGACGAAACTTTTTCTTAAGGGGTGTGTGATGTAAAAGCTAGGATTTTCGAATCCTAATAAAGGATGATTAAGGGTGATTAAGTTAATCATCGACATCAATTGACCCATAAATCGCGAATAGTGTGTAGATGACGAGTATGAATTCCACCATTATGATTTTGGCGTAAATTTGGACGTATGAAGAAAATTTTACTTTTTCCTCCGGGGAATAATTTTTACCCTCTAGTATTATTTGGAGCATTTGGGAGTTTCAACTAATAAAATTGCAGTTGAGAGAAATGATCAGGACATTGAGTATGTTCTAGATATGAAATAACATGGAAAGGCAAAATGGCCAAAAGAGCCGCTATTCCGTTTCTTAGCGGCTAAGAAAGACGGCTTAGGAATACGCATTTTCCGAGAAAGTTGCGGTAAATATCCACACAATATGTCAGATTTATTATTCCAATTTCGGGAAGTTTGGAGAAGGGGCTCAAACCGCCTTCGGATCGATAAAAGGATAATTATCGACTTTGCTAAAGGATAATTATCGTCTTCGCTACAAATAGCGAAAATTCATTTATTAATTCATTTCCTTTCACGTTTCCTCGTAAAAGCTCTGATTTCTCTCAACCTTCAAATTCAGATCTACTCTTCGTTTGTAATCCGATTTCAATTCCGTTTGAGTTTTCGGATTCCTCTCTTCGTCCTCTTCATTTTGGTACCGAGTTTCTGCGTTTCCGTTGAAGTTATGGCCAGGTCGAGCATCCCCCTTATATGGCCGGTTCCGTCGTTCAGATTCCGGTGAATCAGATGGTGTCCGAGCATAGCCTGCGTCGTTGTGATTTCGAATCTTCTTTCGGATCGTCAATCGGGTTAGTAACGAATAAGTTATGAATTTATTCGTTTTCCGTATTGCAATTTGGCCTAAATTGACCTTAGGCTTGTCAAAATGGATAATTGGAAATTCCATTATGCTCGTTACTTTATTCTGGTAATTATGAGATATTTGTTTGATGAGATCTGATGACAGTTGGGTTGAGAAACTACCTGCGGGCAAAAAGTTATTCTGATGAATTTTAATTAATTAATTAAAGATTAATTAATTAAATTGGGAATCTAGAAAACGCTATAAGCTAATTAAATTCAAAGGAAGGAATTTAATTGATGTTTGAAGCAAGAAGTTTAATACGAGGAATATGATATTCTCGACAGGTGGTGTTGAAGACGGTAGACTAACTATAGCTTAGTTGCTCAGTGAGCGTATCCAGGTAAGTCTTTGGACTTACTTAGCTTCGATCTGCAGAAACCCGTGCCTGAGAGATTTATATCTCACTGTGTTGATATGTGTTGTTGTTTTGAATTGCCTTGTTGTGCTGAAATGTGAATGTTGATATGCATTGAGATGTGTTATGTGTGAAGCATGCTTGATGTGTTTATGATGCAAATGACGTTATGATGTGTAAAGCATGCTTAATGTTGTTGTGATTATTATCATGTCATAATTATGAGAAATGGTTAAATGAACATGTGTTAGCCTATTGAGGCGTGCTATTGAATGACATGATAAGTTTGCTGAGACATGATAATGTATGAGATGATAAGCCTTTTGAGGCATGTGATAAGATGATGACTTGTAAAGGTCAAGAGTATGTAAAGCGAGTATTTTGCAGTGAATACCGGAGCTCGGCCAAGCCCGGATCACTTGCGTTTGTATAAGAATGACACTGAGTCTGATGGACTTCAGGCTCGGGTCGCACACCTAATGAAAATGGTAAATGTTTGCATTAACATGAATGGCAAAATGTTGCATGTGGTTAGAGGTTAAGACCATAACCCACCATGAGAAAGCCTGGCCCGTAGACTTGATCAGTCTGGCTACGACCTAAGAGCAAATGTTTGAATTAACCTAATCTGTGCAATGGTGAGCTCACACCAAAGCCAGAACCGTATAAGCAATGGTTCCGGATTAATGGGTCCGGGATCGCAAATTGTAAATTTCATACTGCATTCACGTGCATCATTCATAAAAGCATGATATCATCTCATGAGCACGGTATATGGTATTTGAATATATTTGTTGTGTTGTGATGTGATGATATAATCTCTCGTGGATAGATTATGATCGGTAGCTAACAGTTTTAAACCGAATCTTTTTAGGTAATGCCGATCATAGGAACGCTTCAGGGATGTCAGCTGCAGGATGTGGACAGCCGGGGCAGTGTTAACCCAAGGGTTGGTTGAACTACTTTTGAAACTAATCGCTTGCAAGCGAGTCTTTTGTTGATTGTGTGCAACTGTGTACACATGTTGATTTCAGGCTGAAGTTTTAAGACACCTGTTCAGGTGTCATGTTTAAAGTGTTGTTTTAGGATATACATACTAACTTCATGCATGGTTGTTATGTAAACGTTTTCTAAATGACAGGTTGGATGTTTTCATTATTTTCTTCGTGCTTCTTGTTGCAAGGTCCTATTTGTGAAGTTGTTGTCAGGCTAACTGATGGGACCCACTGTGTGGTCCTTAGCCTAGTGATGTCTTGGGTTACTTAAAACTCGGGTCGTTACATCACATCCTTAATTTAGTGTTTTATTGTTTACCGTCTTATTTGTTGTTAGGTTATAACTGTTGATGGCACACATCTCAGTGGGAAATATGGGGGAGTTATGCTTGTTGCAACAACACAAGATGCAAATCATCAAATCATCAAATTTACCCCATTGCATTTGGAATTGTTGATAGTGAAAACGACACATCTTGGGATTTTTTCTTTAAAAATATGAGACATATCATACCAGATAGCAATGAACTTGTGTTTGTGTCTAATCGACATACCTCGATTAAGAAGGGTATAGCAAGTAACTATGAGTTGGCATTCCATGGATACTGTATTTGGCATTTGAAGGGAAATCTCAGGAAGAAAACAAGATCAAACAGAATCCTCCAGTTGTTTATTGAAGGAGCCAAGAAATGTAGGGAATCTGATTGCATGGAGATACTCAATCAAATATCATCGGTAAATTGTATAGCTTTTCATAAATTTTAATCTACTGTATTTGCAATGTCCATTATCCTTTTCTAATTGCAACATATGTACAACTACAGGAGAAGCCAAAGGTTGGACAAATGCTTATTGATATGGGGATATCAACTTGGGCACGTTTGCTTTGTCCTGTGAAGAGGTACAACATAATGACGAGCAACAACGCCGAGTGTGTAAATGTAGTAATGAAAGAAGGAAGAGAATATCCAGTTTTATAAATACTAGATGAAATAAGACAGTTCATGTCTAGGTGGTTTGCTGACCGCCGCCAGAAGTCTCAAGCTTGTTTAGATGTATCAACACCAAAGATTGAAGATGTTATACAAAAGAGGTTTGATGACGCTGGATGTTATTTCGTTTATGTCCTAGATGCAGACAATTTGGAATTCGAAGTTAAAAAGGGAGATGAGAATGTCATCGTTAGCTTGCAAATGAAGACTTGTTCTTGTAAATAATTTGATGTTGAAGAGATACCGTGCATACACGATGTTGCTGCAGCAAAGCATGTAGGTATGAGTCCATCTTTTCTTGTTAGTAGGTATTATTCCACAGAAAGTTGGCGTGCTGCATATTCAGAGATTATTTACCTCGTACCAAACAAATCAGAATGGGACACACCAAAATGCGTGTCTGATATTATATGTGAGCCACCGTTAAAGCGTAAGAGATATGGAAGGTTGCCAAAATGTAGAATACGGGCTTCATGGGAACAAAAACATCGGAGGAAATGCAGTTATTGTGGCTTTAGTGGACACAATAAGAAGACTTGTTTAAATCAGTCAAAGTAGTATATGTATGCAATTCAAGTACTTATCCGTTTTTAATGTATTTGGATCTCTTAATATTTACCCTTTGGTTAATGATATTTTTATGTATTATATAAATCGTGCATACATACGAAGATATCAACACTTTTTAGTTCAATCAATACTAATATCCTTACATAATATCTGTCTGTCTACATAATGCTACATATATTCATTTGGGCCTAGTTTGTGTACATATGTCATGTATGTGTGTAAATACGTACAAATGGAATATACCTTTATATACAACATTATTAATGTTTGTACACACATTAATAATGTTGTAAATAGTCGTCTATTAGTAGAATTTAATAATATGTGTATATAATTAGACGTATACATATTTCTGTAATTGACATTATAAGTTAACTAAACATGCATACAATTTGATTCATATTCTTAAACAACGGCGTGAAATATATCACATAATTATAAATATTCGTCTATAATGATGTACACATATTACACGCAAATTATATTTGTGTACATAAGTTATAAACCATATGTACATTTATTATCCTGTCGTGTGTGTACACAATCTTATGTATTAAATAATATGTACTATAAAATAAATATACTAGACACTGAATATAATTGTTGTACTAATAGTTAGTTCATAATCCCAATTTCAAAACATATGCAACTTAAAATTCAATTCCAAACATACATTCAGTACACAAACCAAAAGCATAAATTATGTCCAAAAGGTATCTACTACACAATCCATTGATTCAGTAAATGTTGATCACATCTCATCGAACCACCTAGTCCAGTCCCTTGTAAAAACAACATTGGCCAACTTCTCCCTACATGCTTGAACAAAGTCGTCACATATAGCGCTAAGGTCAGTACGGTCGGATGCTAAGTACTGTATGTACTTAACAGTGAATATGCCACAATTGCCCCTATACATAAAAATTGAATATAAGTAACAGTATGCAACATACGACGTATGTACTTATTTTCAATGTAATTGACATACCCATCAACATTAATGTTCAGTCCTGTCTTCCGAACAACCTTAAATGCGGACTCTAATTTGTCTCCAAGGTGTGAGTGCTTACCATGTGCTCTAAGGACTTGTGGAAACATGACAACCAATGGTTCCAGTATACTCTGCAATTTATCATCTTTTACATACATGACCATGGGATCATATACATAAATGCACCATTGGCGTAGATCGATTTCCAGTGCAATCTAGTGTGAGTCCATAATGTTGTAAGGGGAATAAATAACATCAACATCATACAAAGGCTTCCGGAACATTTGTGGACTGTCCCCTGGTATAACAGTAAACATTGCTTTGTTGAAGTCTGGATTTCCATTAGACGCCTCCGTATATTTGGTGTATGTTGTACGGTTGTACGCCCACGAGTAAACAGTGGAAAGCACGGCACCTTTGAGAACCTATCCGGTATCTTAACATTCTCTTTGCGCAGATGCATCATTAATTCATATATTGCCTGCAATATACGAATACATACATAAATTATGTGCTACATAATTTATCATTATGTATCAAAGTCAATCCATTGACTTCAAATGAATACCTTGTCTTTTATCTAGCCAGTGGGTTGCAAAATTTCCTGGATTGAATCTCGAGATATGTTGTTTACATATCCTCTAATCGATCATTTATCATCCTTGTTCTTCAACCAGTTATACTATTTTTGTCGCTCTTTCGGCATGCTCATATTAGGTTCTTTCGGGAGTTTGACATTTCTCCTGTATGGTGTTCGCATGTATTTACTGTCTCTTGGAACCCTTAGACAAACCCTGCGAGCTGGTTCATCAACCTTAACAGCCTGTTGAACATATTTTTCATGTCATATAGCTTTTTTCCTTCAATTATATAAAATACACATACAATTATTCATAATATTCAACAACAGTTTGTTTACAGGAGCCTAACTACTACACACAACCAATATTAATGTGCACATACTATATGCATTACACACGATCATGTAACACCCCGAATCCGCGGAACTTGGGATGCTACGGGTTGGGACCTCACAATGGGTCCCAACCCTTAGCCTGACAACAATTTCACCGGATCTTTCAACATGGCACAAATAAAGGCAAAACCAAAATTCCTTTTAATGCAAATGATAAGAAACCCGAAGGTAACAAAAGACTTCAGCCGATAATCAACACCAAAGATCAAAACTCCATACACACGGCATACCAACATAATAAACGAAGAATAAAACACAACCCGACTCCAACCAAAACCCACTCCTAAAATGTACGGAACCCCAGCTGCCCACTCTTCCGGATCTCTCGACCGCTTTCCTAACCTGCAAGGCAATCTACAACAATCGGTATAAAACCGTTAGCTAATATTCAAAGCATTAGAATTAAAGGGAAAGGCACAAACACAATTAATTCAACATAGTCACACAACATACTCAAAGCACACAAATCCAGTTTATTATCTTTATTTATTAAGTCATATCCCGTTCTAGTTCAACTTCTTTTGTGACACGAGAATCCTCCGAAACTCGCCTCGGTCCCTTCTTCCGGCAATGGAACGGTCGGATGCCTCCGACCGTCTAACCAGCACGGGCCAGTCGCCGAGATCCCCCTAGCTCTCACGGGGAGCCAGGTAGTGATGTCACCGCCCGTTATCATACACTTGGGCCAAATAATATAAAGGTCGGTAATCCTATTTCCGGTTTAGTTGTTATAAACAGTAAAATAGTAAACACACACCACCCAACACACAATAATGCTAATACAAAGAATACGAGCCAAGTAAGTCCGGAGACTTACCTCGGTGTCACACTCAACTCACAACACTCTCTCGCTTCCTTAGGGAGGAAGCCCATAACCTGCTCACAAGAAGGTAACTATATCAATAACAACCCACTCACAATAGAAGTCTAAGACTTCTATACAAATGATCTACGCAAGACCATTTGACTCTCAACTCTAGGACCGCATCCTAGAATTCCTCATGCTCATATCACACTCAACACAAGCTAGAAGTCCTAAGACTTCTAAACCCTCGGATCTCGCAAGATCATAACTCATAACACCTACTAGGATAAACATCCCTAGTCCAAACAAACTCAACGGTAACAACACCATGCTAGGATAAGTCAATCCTAAGTTCCAAAATCCCACAAGATCATACAACCCCAACCTCGAGCCTCAAAACACTCACAAGATCAACCATATAACTTAAAGCCATAAACAACCTCACAAGATACATCAACACCTCAAGCCTTAAAATATTTCACAATCCTCAAACACTCACCTAAGGTCCATAACCACTACTTGGTATTCACTCTAAGTTATGCTAGGTTCAACCTAGCATGATACTACTAAACATAACTAGATTGAGGAAAAGAAAACTCACACGACGTCAAAAGACGGAAGTCGATTTACGGATGTCGAGATTGAATTCGTTGGGCCTTTATCAGGGCGCTTCCGAACCTAACACCAAAGCTAGGAAAATTTAGCTTATACGCTAAATTTGAACGGAATATATGCGTATATAAAATTTAAGGCAAAACCCGTTTTTTCAAAACAAAGGTTAAAAACCGCTTAAATATTTTCCGGGACTTATACATTTATATACACATGGGTCATAATCCGCAAATAAAACTTCGGGTCATAAATCCGAAATAAATCCAACAAAGGGCACAAGAGATAATTGTAAAACCCGGGTCACAAACTACAATATAAAAAAAAATGGTCAAATTATGTAAATAAGAAATCTGGCCAAAATGTGTAATTAATTTCAGTGAGGGCATAATTGCAGAAAACATAAATCTGGGTCATAGACTGAAAATACAAAACAATGGGTCACTTAAGCAATTAACTCAAAAATAAGGGGCCCCACTGTTTAATTTGAAAAAGGGTTTCTTTAACCCTATCGATTGAGGGCGCAGGGCTGGGGAAGCAGTCAAGCTAATGCCCGGCGGCGGCAGACCATGGCAGAGGAAGGAGGTTGCATTGGCGGCGTGGTTCCGGTGGCGAGAGGCGGTGCTCCAGGTCTCCGATGGTTTTCAGGTGGGCGGAAGAGGGCTGCGCAGGCTCCTCTCCAGTGATGAGGGCGGATCGAATAGAGTGAAAAAGGGAGGCAGAGAGTTAGAGAGAGGAGAACAGAGCTCCAGTGGAATGGAGTGTCGACGAAGTGAGTAGCAGGGGAGTCGAGGTTCCTTGCGGCGGTGAGAGCCGAAGCCGGTGGTGGCAACAACCTGTAAGAGCAGCATGTCCTCGAGTTTTCGAGCGGACGGAGAAGAAGATTACTGGGATAGATGGATAGTGAGAGAAATGGGCTGCCCCGGTGAGGGTCGAGCTGTCAAGTGTGGGTAAGGCTAGAGGGAACGAGGGAGTCGAGGAGTCAAGGGAGTCATTGCAGGTTGTAGGTTGTAGGCTGGAGAGTGAGGAGTCGAGGGAGTCGAGGGGTCAATGTAGAGTGGCTCACCAACTAGGGTAGAGATGGAAAGGAAAGAAAGAATAAAAAAAAAGAAAAGAAGAAAAACGAAAAGAACTAATAAAAAAAAATATATCGATATATATACTCGTAGAATTTAATTTACGACGTAAAGTACTCGTAAAAATATTTAAGCCATTTAAAATATCGATAAAAGTATAAAAATAAATATCGCAAACGCACCCAATAAACGGGGCGTTACATCAGGTGCCCCCCAAAACAAGTTTCGTCCCGAAACTTGCAATGCGTCGAACTTCTCGGTCCCTAAGGCCGAGGTATGAACTCTCAAACTAAGAAGGTTTAAGCCTTCTGATCTATATACACAAACTACTCTAACTACCACCGCAATATATACCGGGTTATATATCACAATCTAACACAGGACACAAACTACACATAACATCACACATGCACATAACTCAATCAAGGAAAGAACTAGGTCTAACCCTTCGATTCTATCGATGCTACTAGATCCACGTAAAACTCAACTAAAGATACTATACTCTGTCTCCCTATTAGCCTCTTCGGTTCTTCGTCTATGACTAAGTCACCATAACTGACAATCCGTCTCGAGTCGTGTATGTACTCTCTCGACTGATACACATGAACACCGGGTGAACACTCTCTACTCTTGGTGGCAACGCCAACCGGTAAACCACTTTCTTAACTCGCGCCAAGATCTCAAAAAGGTCCGATATATCGGAAACTCAACCTCCTTCTCGGGTCTTTCTCTATGCAACATTTCCATTAAGTTTCTCTTTGATTTGTCTAACAAAGAAGATCAAATTTCCAATTTACACCATTGGCTTCGGTTCTTGTCAAACCAAACTTTGATGTTACTTTCCTCAATTCTTGTTGAAATTCCAAGTAACAAAGGATGTACTTTACTCCATACTACTTCTACTAACACGACACGTAGGCTATTACTGTTACATAGCTCCTCACTACTCAATCAAGACCTTGTCTTGAACAATCACTTGTACATCTCAAACCCATAATAACTCAAGGTAAATAAAAACAGTTGCACCAATGAATCTCCTTCTTAACTCTCCGCAACTCGATTGTCCATTTCTGTCTCATTCAATACTTCATTGTCATCCGGAGTAGGTTACCATAAAAGGTGTTACACAACTTCTCCCATCACATATCAGGTAAAGATCAGCACTTCTAAGATAACTTGTATCTCCTTCCATATCTCTCGATGTTTGCCGTCCCGAGACAACTTGTCATACGACTTCTCCCTCGTAGTGACTCTGGTTGGTCCAAAATGCCGTATTTGCAATATCCGAGTCTCGAATTCTCAAACAGCGACAATCAAATCTTAACTTAATCTTAGAAGATACTACCGACCCTTGCAACCGGTCGAGTAGACCCCCTATCCGTGGTGAGAGATACTTGGTTCTTCATTGTTATCTTGCTCGGCTCACTGTAATCAATGTACAACCGGAACTAACCTCCTCTATTTTTGCAAACCGGTGTTCTCCATAAAAACTTCAAACCAAGAGTTTAAGATATATTCCAATATGAACTTCAAATCAAGAGTTCAAGATAACATTTGAAGTTCTTCATAGCATTTCACTAATTCTCATGAAATCTTATCACTAAGTTCTTGCAATTCCTCCTTCACTTGCTTCCACAACTCATGTCTCTGCACAAGTGTTATTTCATACGGTGCCTTAGACATCGGAATTAAATCAAGCTCAACCTTAGTAGAAAATTCTACATTCTAACGTATTGGAATCCGTGATATCTCAGATTTCATCTTTTATCTTCCCGTCACATATCGTAATAACCGACACAATCTTGTCTTATCACTTTACAAGTGGTCATGATACTAATGATCTTCCTCGATCTGTTGGGGTGACGTCCTTTAAACACGTGTATTGTTCCATCTTTAGCTACAATGTTTACCGTCCTCTTTCCGAGATCCTTCATCTCTTGAACTCGAGTGACTTGCTCGAGTCCTCTGACTCCTGAAGCCTTGGTTAAACAATAACTCACTTAATCCCTCATCTCACTTCAAACAAATGGCGATAATAACATATCTTGGTCTTGTGCATGTGTTCAGTCACAAAGGTCTTAACTACAAGACTCGTTCATGCCTTATAATGAACCGATACAATCTCCTTCGCTTCCTCGGACATCCCAACCTATGGGAGGAGCTCTCCGCATCCCACATCAGTTTTCACTATAGACGTCCTTTCTTCAATTAGGTGTAGAACTTACTTCATTTTCTTATGTAACGTCGAACCAAACGTAGAGGCTCTAACCTCAATCTTTCATGTACTTCTTGTATATCTCATATTGACATCAAATTTCAAACTTCGGTCTTCTCTTAGTCTTGTGGATCACCTTATGCATCTCTTGTTATTCCATTCACAACTTCACCACCGTACCAGTATGCCCCGTGAAAAATGCTTGGGCAAAATTCCCCAACCACAATCATTGAAAGATTCACTCATTACTTCACCGAGCACTAACATCATAAACTCTAAGCTTGTAGCGTTGCCCTAATCTAGGTTCATTGTTTCACGTCATAGCCACTATGGCTTTGCCACACGAGTCACAAAAACCTTGACTTAGCTTGGCTCGTGAAAACATGACATCCATAACCTTAGAACAAACATATCCTACCTCTCCTTATATATACCCCTTTCCGCACAACAACTATAGAAGACTCATCTTCTTATTTGTCCTTCCAATTTGCTTTACCTTGATCCGTGTCATATCTCCATATAACCACCCCTATGACCTAAAAAGGTCGTACCAGATCATTACAATCCCTCCACAAGATACGTTACCATCACCTGTTAGAATTGATAAGATGTTACTTGATTAAAACAGTTATGCTTCCGTTAATACACCTCCTATTACTGACATTCAACCACCACGAATGTTCCAGTTCTTGTTCCCCTTCTTCATGATCTCACATCCTGAATTACTCTTTGCTCCTACAGTCACTAGTATACAACCCGCACAGGTGCGTTCTTGGTTGTCACCGAGTAGCTTATAGTTGACCTTCTCCAAGTTCAACGGCTCACCATTCTTTCTACCCTCCATGTTACCCTGCTCTTAAAGGCTACCCTCTTGGGGTATTCTACCTTAAACTTCACTTGCTCATATCATTCTTCTTCCAACTCCGTTAGCTCCTATTAAGCTCTTCTCTTCCTCCCGCTTATGTAAGATAACTATACCTTCCCGACTCTTTCTTGTCATACGACTCACCTTCATAGATTTAACTGCTCTTCATGATGTTTTGCAAAACCACTTCTCAAATATTCTATCATTAATTAGCATCCACTCACATTCTTCTGGGTCGGTAACTTTAAGTCTTTTTATCTAAGCTCCTTGTTTCATCTCCCATCTTCCAAAGATCATCATCCTCACACACTTCCTCCTTAGCGTTGCTCAATCTCATCTCATTGACGGAAAACGATCGACTCCACAAGATAATTCTACTATGTGAACTTCCTCCATGTAGTCCTCCTCGTAACCCTCGTATTTTTTTTTTACTCTTCACTTCTTAGTACCTCGCAAGTTTAACTTACGGTATTTTAAATCTTTCCCACATGTTTCGTTCACTTCACTCATCTTAACTCCAAGGCTTAGGAACGTCTAAGGAAAGCTTTGCATCTTAATGGAACACCACCTTAACCTTGCTAGAACGTACTCATCTCCTCCTCGGTTTACATCTTTAGTTGTCCACGCTTCTACTCGGAGAACTTAAGTTCGTTCTCTCTCTTGGTCTCGTCGTCGTTCGATCATGGCCTCTTTAGAACCGCTTCTACACTTTAGTGTCGCTCCTTTTTTTTTGTATTACTCCCATCTTGATCCCCCTTAAGTTGTCTCGAATTTTCTTTTACTTGCTTGCCCTTTGTTTACATCATCTCTATTCCTCCTCTTCGACATCCTCTTAAAGGAGTACAAGAACTCCAAGGTGTTCGCCCGAACGTAGCTCTCAACTCGATACTTGAGCATATTCTTCCTCGTATGTACACTATCCTATATAAAACGCCGTCGTCTAAGGGCGATGATATCATAATAGCATCTCAACTAAAAGGTACTATATCTCCATATGCTACTATATGTATAAGTCTACATATACATAACTATATAAGTCCTATGTCCATATCTCTACTAACATACATATATAACATGCCATCATATCAATACAAGGTCTAAAACATATAACAGTCCACACATACAACTATACACATAAGTCACGTCCATCATGCAACTACAATCCACAAAGATACACATCAATTCCATCATGCATAACTACAAACCTCATATCCATATCTATATATATACATATATATACTAAGTCCAATAAACTAAGCTTCCGAGATCCGCGGAAGGAGTGGTGGTCCGTACATTCTACCCCGACTCATGCATGTGAATTTTGAAAACGAAAACTCAGAACCCGTGGGGTTCTGTTTATTCCTCATTCGGCCTTTAGAAGATTGCGAGTGCTATTGTTGTCAACCTAAGGCTCTGATACCACTTTTGTAACACCCCGAATCCGCGGAACTTGGGATGCTACGGGTTGGGACCTCACAATGGGTCCTGACCCTTAGCCTGACAACAATTTCACCGGATCTTTCAACATGGCACAAATAAAGGCAAAACCAAAATTCCTTTTAATGCAAATGATAAGAAACCCGAAGGAAAACAACAAAAGACTTCAGCCGATAATCAACACCAAAGATCAAAACTCCATATACACGGCATACCAACATAATAAACGAAGAATAAAACACAACCCGACTCCAACCAAAACCCACTCCTACAATGTACGGAACCCCGGCTGCCCACTCTTCCGGATCTCTCGACCGCTTTCCTAACCTGCAAGGCAATCTACAACATCGGTATAAAACCGTTAGCTAATATTCGAAGCATTAGAATTAAAGGGAAAGGCACAAACACAATTAATTCAACATAGTCACACAACATACTCAAAGCACACAAATCCAGTTTATTATCTTTATTTATTAAGTCATATCCCGTTCTAGTTCAACTTCTTTTGTGACACGAGAATCCTCCGAAACTCGCCTCGGTCCCTTCTTCCGGCAATGGAACGGTCGGATGCCTCCGACCGTCTAACCAGCACGGGCCAGTCGCCGAGATCCCCCTAGCTCTCACGGGGAGCCAGGCAGTGATGTCACCGCCCGTTGTCATACACTTGGGCCAAATAATATAAAGGCCGGTAATCCTATTTCCGGTTTAGTTGTTATAAACAGTAAAATAGTAAACACACACCACCCAACACACAATAATGCTAATACAAAGAATACGAGCCAAGTAAGTCCGGAGACTTACCTCGGTGTCACACTCAACTCACAACACTCTCTCGCTTCCTTAGGGAGGAAGCCCATAACCTGATCACAAGAAGGTAACTATATCAATAACAACCCACTCACAATAGAAGTCTAAGACTTCTATACAAATGATCTACGCAAGACCATTTGACTCTCAATTCTAGGACCGCATCCTAGAATTCCTCATGCTCACATCACACTCAACACAAGCTAGAAGTCCTAAGACTTCTAAACCCTCGGATCTCGCAAGATCATAACTCATAACACCTACTAGGATAAGCATCCCTAGTCCAAACAAACTCAACGGTAACAACACCATGCTAGGATAAGTCAATCCTAAGTTCCAAAATACCACAAGATCATACAACCCCAACCTCGAGCCTCAAAACACTCACAAGATCAACCATATAACTTAAAGCCATAAACAACCTCACAAGATACATCAACACCTCAAGCCTTAAAATATTTCACAATCCTCAAACACTCACCTAAGGTCCATAACCACTACTTGGTATTCACTCTAAGTTATGCTAGGTTCAACCTAGCATGATACTACTAAACATAACTAGATTGAGGAAAAGAAAACTCACACGACGTCAAAAGACGAAAGTCGATTTACGGATGTCGAGACTGAATTCGTTGGGCCTTTATTAGGGCGCTTCCGAACCTAACACCAAAGCTAGGAAAATTTAGCTTATACGCTAAATTTGAACGGAATATATGCGTATATAAAATTTAAGGCAAAACCCGTTTTTTCAAAACAAAGGTTAAAAACCGCTTAAATATTTTCCGGGACTTATACATTTATATACACATGGGTCATAATCCGCAAATAAAACTTCGGGTCATAAATCCAAAATAAATCCAACAAAGGGCACAAGAGATAATTCTAAAACCCGGGTCACAAACTACAATATAAAAAAAAATGGTCAAATTATGTAAATAAGAAATCTGGCCAAAATGTGTAATTAATTTCAGTGAGGGCATAATTGCAGAAAACATAAATCTGGGTCATAGACTGAAAATACAAAACAATGGGTCACTTAAGCAATTAACTCAAAAATAAGGGGCCCCACTGTTTAATTTGAAAAAGGGTTTCTTTAACCCTATCAATTGAAGGCGCAGGGCTGGGGAAGCAGTCAAGCTGATGCCCGGCGGCGGCAGACCATGGCAGAGGAAGGAGGTTGCATTGGCGGCGTGGTTCCGGTGGCGAGAGGCGGCGCTCCAGGTCTTCGATGGTTTTCAGGTGGGCGGAAGAGGGTTGCGCAGGCTCCTCTCCAGTGATGAGGGCGGATCGAATAGAGTGAAGAAGGGAGGCAGAGAGTTAGAGAGAGGAGAACAGAGCTCCGGTGGAATGGAGTGTCGACGAAGTGAGTAGCAGGGGAGTCGAGGTTCCTTGCGGCGGTAAGAGCCGAAGTCGGTGGTGGCAACAACCTGTAAGAGCAGCATGTCCTAGAGTTTTCAAGCGGACGGAGAAGAAGATTACAGGGATAGATGGACAGTGAGAGAAATGGGCTGCCCCGGTGAGGGTCGAGCTGTCAGGTGTGGGTAAGGCCAGAGGGAACGAGGGAGTCGAGGAGTCAAGGGAGTCATTGCAGGTTGTAGGCTGTAGGCTGGAGAGTGAGGAGTCGAGGGAGTCGAGGGGTCAATGTAGAGTGGCTCACCAGCTAGGGTAGATATGGAAAGGAAAGAAAGAATAAAAAAAAGAAAAGAAGAAAAATGAAAAGAACTAATAAAAAAATATATCGATATATATACTCGTAGAATTTAATTTACGACGTAAAGTACTCGTAAAAATATTTAAGCCATTTAAAATATCGATAAAAGTATAAAAATAAATATCGCAAACGCACCCAATAAATGGGGCGTTACAGATCAACAGTGAGATACACTAATCACATCTGCATGAGCACAAACAATTTCTACAGCATATGCTATATATTACTCACCAATAGTTAACATATTAACCAAACATATTGAGTACATACTATTCGTACATATTATATACATATGAAACATATATATTGTGTACATACCATTCAAAATTTATTTTCCAAAACAACTTCATAATATTATCAATCTCAACTTCTATGCACACGTCAAACACACAAATGTGTACATATTGTCTTCTTAGTTACATAATCAATACATGCAACAACTTCTTAAATAAGCAATGAGCATTAACAACATACGAACTACTTATATGTACATACACACTAGCAATTAGTCGATTCCACATCCAGAAACAAAAAAACTTGAATCACATACCTCAGGTGAGTCACCAGCTAACTCATTCACCTTTGCATCATCTAATATTTCTTTTGACGAGGGCTTAGCGTCTTTTGATGCATGTGTAGAGCATTGACCGTTATATGCTGTCTTCAGAATATCTTTAGCGAGATTTGTTATTTTATTCTCTGTTCTCTTGCTTGAAGTATGCACAGTAGTGTCTATTTGTTCATACAAAGTGCCAAGGTCCCTAGCATAATTGGTTAGATCCTCAATTAAAATCCCTTGATTTTCCACCTTTTCAGCTAATTCTTTCTACTCTCGCTGTATTGAAACCAATTTCTGCATTATTTTCTCAACCCAATCCGGATGTTCTGTGTTCAATCTGTTAAGTACATAAAACATATTTATGTTCTATAAAAATAACATTGTGTATACCAATGTATGTGTACAGTACTACAAATACTACAACTTACTTTGTAGTGTCAAAAGTTTATGTGTGAGTTGATTTTCCTCCTTCATCAACTGTTTTTCGTTTCCCCTCTACCTTCAATGCTTGTGCTTCCGCAAATATGACTGAACTTGGTTCAGGAAGTGTTGTCTTGTCAACTCTTTTTGATGATCTACATAAATTTGGACTGTTATAAGTAATGGGGTTCAATGTAAAAACCTACTAATATGTACATTAAATGTATGTATAGTACTGTATGAAAGGTCAATTGATATATTTAATGGAACTTACTTTGAGGTGTCATCCTTTTTAGTTTGTTTGATTTCCCTCCTTTGTCAACATTCTTTTCCTTTATGTCAACCTTCACTCCTTCATATTTTCCAGGCATTTCTGTACTTCCAGCATGAACATTTTTCTTGGAAAGTCTATTTGACGATGTACATACGTTTAGAATGTTAAAATTCATGTGAATCAACCCATTACATACTTGTGTGTACATACGTTTATAATGTCAAAATTCATGTGAATCAACTCATTACATACTTGTGTATACACAAAAAAGCACATAAGTCCATGTGTACATTAGTATACTTACTACAACTTACTTTGAGCTGCCATCCTTTTAGGTATGAGTTGATTTTCCTCCTTCAACTGTTTTCCCTTTTTTTCAACCTTGGCTTGCTCAGGTTTTCCAAGCATCTTTGTACTTGGTTCACGGTTTGTTGCCTTGTTAATTCTCTTCGACGATCTACATAATATTACAATGTTAATACCCCAAAATCTTGAATTTGTGTATACTTATATATATATATATACATATATAAAGTTTACATATGTGTAATACCTTGAAGGGATTGCAGTTGAGCTTCTATTATCCACTTTTCTTTTCCTTTTCTTGGTTTCTTCATGTAATATCCGGAATTTTTATTCCGTTTATTTCCGTAATAATTGGATTTCGATCAGTTGATCCATATCCGTCTACTTAGTTAGACACATTGTTTCAAAATTCATCATTTTATGTAGCTTTCCTTAAAATAAAATGATAGGATCCTTGTTTCAAAAATTTATCATTTTATGTAGATTCCCTTCACATAAAATGATAGGATCCTTATAACCAATCCTAAACTATAACATGATCCGTATCCGTCTATTCCGTGCACTCGTTAGTCGGGATCTCGTTTCCGGACTGCAGCTAGCATCGGGCTGCTGCTCCCTTGCGCCAACCCAGCCCAGCAACGCGTGCTGCTACCTTACCTTCTTCAACCAGCTTCAGCCCAGCGCCAGCTTCAGCCCAGTCGTTGCCAGCAGCGCCAACTCCACCCAGTCTGTGATCTATTTCAGCAGCCCGCGCGTTCAGCCCAACTGCCTCGCTTGTTACCAGCCCAACTGAAACTCGAGCCCATCTGGAAGGAGAAGAACGCTTCATTCCCTCTTGATTTCCCACGTAGCTGCTGTGTTAATAAGGCAAGGAATCCCGTAACTGCTCCTGATTTCACGCCAGATTTCCTATTGCGATCTCCTTCCTTGTGCACTGCGAGTGTTAATTCCGTCCAGGTTCACCAGCTTATCTTCTTCTTTCCTTCGTTCTACCAATCGTCAAGGCTACCTCATACCGATCAGCGCCCTTCACCAGAACGAGTCGGCTATTGTATTTGCTTCCCCTACTAGCGGTCCGGAGTCGGACTTCTGTACTTAGCAGTGGCCGGCATAGGTAAGAGTTGTCTCCCTCTCTTCCGCTCGTTTGTTTTCCACTCGCTTATCAACTATACGATTGAACAGCACATATCGAGCGGACGTACTTCAGACAGCAACTCATCCCTATACCGCCTGGTATCGACAGCCTGGAGAGACGGAGAACATTGGTAAGTTCCTTCGCCCTCCTGCTGTGGTCTTCAGAAGCAATTGATACCTACGGTTTCATCTTCTGTTCCTCTTCTGAACCGTAGTTTAATTAGTGGGGCTTCTCCTCTTTGCAGCTATATTCGAGCCACTTCCTTCCGAGATCAGTCGAAAACTCCTAGCCAATAGCTGCTGGAAGAGGTGAGTTCTCCTGTCTACAGCCTTTTATTCATTTCATCTTCTGAAGAATGTAGTGTAGTTGTATGTATTGATCTCCGTGAGAGAGAGTTTTCCGATCTCGTAAACTAGGGTGAGGGCTGAGGGTTGTGAGTGTTCCTTGGAGTCAAACTGGTGATCATAGGAGGACTTTAAGGGTAGAGACAAGGGCTGCTGCTGTATACTTTCATTGTTATTCGGTTTTTGGAAGTGAGGAACTGCCTAGCTTGTAGACCAATGTTTAAGACTTAGGTTGAAGATCCACCGTTGAAATTTTAATAGACGATAGGTAGATGTATGTAGTTTACTATATTAAAATTTGAGAAGAAATGAACGGTCGGATTAGAAGTTATAAGCTTCCGAAGTTGGGTAGTTAAGCAGTTTTTGTAAACTTTGGATTTTTGGTTAAGTATAGAAATTTTAAGTGTAGTAGCCAACTTTGAGAATTTTTATAAAAATGATGGATAAACAGTTTTGAGAAATTCTTGCTCCTACGGGTAGATGGAACATCATAGATGATCTAGAGAATTATTTCGAAATTTTTATAAGCTTCTGCGA
Source organism: Fagopyrum esculentum (assembly GCA_033239045.1). Classification (NCBI taxonomy): domain Eukaryota; kingdom Viridiplantae; phylum Streptophyta; class Magnoliopsida; order Caryophyllales; family Polygonaceae; genus Fagopyrum; species Fagopyrum esculentum. Next base: position 49,549,104 of record BSUD01000002.1, on the reverse strand, counting down.
ATTTTATATTTGAAACCGAAGTTGGACCTTTACGATCTTTCGGAAAATAGGAAAAGTGCCAGTTTGTAACCAAACTAAACTTTAGGAGTTAGAATAGGACTGTAGAGTCTCAAATAGGAGTTTAGACATGAATTTCGGAAAATTTGGAAGTTTCGGGACTAAGGGTAAAATGGTCATTTTACCATAAATTAGTACTGTAATTAGTTATGTCCTTTTTCGATCTTCTATCTTAGAAGTCTTAGACATCTAATTACGTTGGAGTGTGCTAATGCACTTATCTCCTTTGGCAAGCAACTGAGTTGCTACAGTTTACAGAGCGAGTTTGATTTACAGAGAATCGAGAGTTATAACAGGTAAGTCCTTTGGGCTTACTTAGCTGACTTCTGAATATGAGCATGAATGATGATAGTGGTGTGTGATTGAAATGTTTAGAGTTATAGGTTGTGATTAGATAATTACCGACCTATACTTGGCCTAAGAGTAACGGGCGGTGGCATTCTGCTCAGTTAGCTTGAGGGCGCTGGGGGTTTCTTTAGGGACTAGTCCATACTCGGTTTGTAGTGATGCTACCGGCGGAGGTCAGCTAGACATACACCCAGTTGGATAAGGAACGGAGGCGAGAACTGTTAAGAGTTCTCGTGCCACAACTGTAAAATTGAATAAGATGAATCACCTAAGTAATAGATAATAAACGGTTGTGTGCCAGCATGATGATTGTTTATATTATTCTGCGTGTGTTTGTGCTGTTATTATTCTACTTATATTTGGATAGTTAGCTAACAGTTGTTATGTTGTGTAGACGTACCACAGGTTAGAGCAGATGCCGAGTGATCCGGATGGTAGTGGTCAGCCGGGGTGTCGTACTTTTAGGATGTGATGCAGTTTTTTTATTTGTGGGATTTCCAGTTAGACCTTGGTTCTTTTCTTTCTATTCGTACTTTGTTATCTTCTGTTTTCCGGTTGTTGGTTGTTTTGGTCACATTCATACATTGTTAAGACTTAATTTATGATTTCCGGTTTTTCCTTATTTGTGCCTTGTTGTAAGATCTTGTTAAGTTGTTGTCAAACTAAGGTCGGGACCCACTGTGCGGTCCTAACCAGTAACTCCCCAAGTTGTAAAATTTGGGGTGTTACAACATGGTATCAGAGCTCTAGGTTGGCAACAATGGCACTTGAAATCTTCTAAAAAGGTCATATAAGTAAATAAACAGAACCCGAAAGAGGTCTGAGTTTTCCAAAGAAGATTTTGGTTTTAAAATGCATGCATAGTCGGGTTGGGATAGAAAGTACGGACGACCACCACTACCTCCGCGGATCTCGGTATTCTTAGTATTATTATTATAGACTTTTACTGTTTATGATAGATTAGTTAGATTATAACTGTAGTTGTTACCATTCGTGCAGATGACACGTACTAGGGCTACACCAGCGACTGGCCGAGGTAGGGGTCGTCCCCCCCTTCCCCCAGTCAGACAGGATCGAGCTGATAGCACCCCTGCTGTTAGAGGGTGTGGTCGTGGGGGTAGACCTCCACTAGGGAGAGGTCGAGGACGAGTTCCTCGAGAGGATCCACCTGCAGCAAGCATACCAGAGGCTGTTGTGGAAGAGGTAGCTGAGAGTGTAGGCCCCGAGGTCAGGCATGAGACCGCCGCTAGGTCTGGAGCGCAGGGAGCACGTTCGACTGAGTCAGGACGTGTTTCTATTAGAGCATCTGAGTATAAAGAGTGTAGAGCATACGTCGAGCGTATGGAGGAGGCTGCCAGAGTTGAGAGGCTTACCTAGGTACCACCGGTGGTACTGGCTAGGTCAGCTCAGGTGACACAAGGAGTGTCTCAGGTGCCGGCTGTACCTGAGAGGAGAGCTAATGTTGATAGAGCGCCTGCTGGGTCTAGAGCACCGAGACCGGATGAGTGGTTGAAGGCTTTCAACTCTCAGAAGGTTCCCTCATTCAGTGGAGAAATAGGGCTAGAGGTGGAGCACTGGATAGGGAAGATAGAGACTGCTTTAGAGGCGATACGCTGCCCCGAGAATCGACAGGTGGATTTGGTGCAGACCTGTTTCACAAATGATGCTCATTCATGGTGGCGTACCATTCGTAGCCGAGTCACCAGTTGGGAGCAGATGAGGAACATTGTTAGGATCAGGTACTGTCCTATCTCGCTGAGGAGGGAGAGGTTCCAGGATTTCATTGAGGCGGGATTTGAGGATATCCCGATTGCTACAGCCATAAAGAAGTTTCAGAAAGAGTTGACACTACTTGGACCAGCTGCACCTCTAGAAGAGCAGCATGTTTACCTTTTTTCCAGGAGATTGAGAGAGAGTACCCGATCATATCTGGCAAGATTCCGCTATGAGACTTTGTCTGACTATCAGGATAGGGCCTCTGCTTATGAGAGAGATAGGCCAGCTTCGAGGAAAGCAGTTCAGTCTAGTGGGCCGGATAAGCGGCGGAGGACAAGACATGCTGGTAGCAGTGCAACAGTAGCAGGTTATGGTTGAGAACAGACTCAGGGGAGGTCCAGCTACCACCCTTCAGTTCAGACTTCCAGTAGAGATCGACAGTGCTATAACTGTGGTAGCCGCGATCACATTAAGACAGATTGCCAGAGACCACCTACCACTTGCTTCACTTGTGGGAAGCCGGGACATAGAGCTACTTTCTGCCGTCAGGGTAGGGCCCCTTCACAGCAGGGATCTTCTCATGCAGGTGCTGAGAAGAGTGTACAGAGACCTCCTCAGTACCGAGCACCGAGTCAGCAGCAGCAACAGTACCGGGCTCCAGGACATCCTGCTTCATACAGTACGGCACAGGGATCAGGTCGTGGCAGGGGACGTGGTAGTACCATTGACTCCAGAGGAGGACCATCGAGAGTGTTCGAGCTGAGGAGCACCGAGCAGCCTATAGCAGCTGCGACCACAGGTACTATTTGGATCCATGACTTACCTGTGCGAGTTTTATTTGATACGGGTGCTACGCACTCCTTTATATCAGATGCATGCGTAGATAGGTTGTCCTTAGCTACAGTAGAGGGTATACCTTTTGTGGTTGGGTTACCAGATGGGGGTAAGGTTAGAGGATCCCGAGAGATTTATGACTGCCCTATTCATTTGGGAGCCTGGATTTGGTTAGTAAATTTTCTAGTCATGCCCTTAGCACATGAGGACGTGATATTGGGGATAGATTGGATGACTAGACATGGAGCAGTCTTAGATATTGGTAGGAGAACTGTGACTGTCACCACTGAGGAGGGTCACAGAGTGATATTCCGAGGTTGGGACCTCGGAAAGTCCGGCACAGTTATCAGCGCAGTGAGAGCAGCCAGATTGATAGCACAGGGTTGCGAGGCCTTCTGGTGTTATGCCATGAAGGAGCGCAAGAGCCTGACAGTAGAGGAGATACCAGTTGCATGCGAGTTTGCAGAGGTATTCAGTGATGACTTACTAGGGCTACCTCCACAGAGGAGTGTTGATTTTAGCATTGAGTTAGAGCCGGGCACGAGACCGATCTCGAAGGCCCCGTACCGCATGGCACCGATAGAGCTGCTTGAGCTGAAGAAGCGGTTAGAGGAGTTAGTAGAGAAGGGCTTCATACGCCCTAGTGTTTCTCCCTGGGGTGCACCAGTATTATTTGTGAGGAAGAAGGATGGATCGATGAGGCTGTGTATTGACTACCGGGAGTTGAACAAGGTCACCATCAAGAATAAGTATCCACTGCCTCGCATAGATGATCTGCTGGACCAGCTGCATGGAGTGTCAGCGTTCTCGAGGATAGACTTGAGATCGGGTTATCACCAGCCGAGTGTGAGAGACCAGGACATACCTAAGACGGCATTCCGGACTAGGTATGGCCACTATGAGTTTGTAGTGATGCCATTCGGGCTCACTAATGCGCCAGCAGTATTTATGGAGTTGATGAATGGGATTTTCATCGACTTCTTAGACCAGTTTGTAGTGGTCTTCATTGACGACATTCTAGTTTACTCTAGAAGTCGAGAGGAGCATGCCGGACACTTGAGGACAGTATTACAGATTCTACAGGATAGTCAGCTATATGCTAAGCTATCCAAGTGCGAGTTCTGGATGTCAGAGGTGGCTTTCCTAGGCCATGTAGTGACTGTTGAGGGGATTAAGGTCGACCCGCGAAGATTGAGTCAATGTCTTCTTGGCAACCTCCGAAGAATGTTAAGGAGGTTCGTAGCTTCCTTGGATTGGCAGGTTATTACCGCCGGTTTGTGGAAGGGTTTTCCCTGATCGCCCGACCACTTACTTGTCTCCTGAGGAAGACTACTCGGTTCGTCTGGTCTGAGCCGTGTCAGCAGAGTATTGAGGAGCTGAAGAGGAGATTGACGTCTGCTCCGATTTTAGCACAGCCTAAGGGTACATAAGACTTTGTAGTGTACAGTGACGCATCCAAGCTGGGCTTGGGGTGTGCCTTGATGTAGAGGGGTAAGGTCATAGCGTATGCGTCTCGACAGCTGAAGACGTACGAGGAGAATTACCCCACCCATGACCTGGAGTTGGCTGCGGTAGTACATGCTCTTAAGATCTGGCGTCATTATCTCTATGGAGCGACCTGTCAGATCTTCACAGACCATAAGAGTCTGAAGTACATATTCACTCAGCGGGAGTTGAATAACCGCCAGAGGCGGTGGCTAGAGTTGATCAAGGATTTCGACCTTGAGATTCTCTACCACCCCGGGAAGGCGAATGTAGTTGCTGACGCTTTGAGTCAGAAGACGCCTCGGGAGAAGGCGATAGCCCGGTTGACAGTACAGCCACAGTTACAGAGAGACTTAGCTTGGTTGGAGGTAGAGATCCAGTTCCCCGATACAGCTCATCAGTTAGCCACCTTAGAGTTACTTCCTGACCTGTTGGGTGAGATCCGACAGAAGTAGGAGACCTGTCCGACTTTGACCCGGATCCGAGACCGGATGTCACAAGATGAGGCACCTCAGTTCACTATTGGTGCCGATGGAGTGATGAGACGGCAAGATCGTATTTGTGTGCCATCAGACAGTGAGTTAAGACAGAAGATACTAGGTGAGGCTCATGCTACCCCTTACTCCGTACATCCAGGAGCGAGTAAGATGTATAAGGACGTGAGACGTTCCTTCTGGTGGGGTGGTTTAAAGCCTGATGTGGCCCGATATGTAGCCCAGTGTGCGACCTGTCAGCAGGTCAAGATTGAGCATCGTAGGTCCGGAGGAGAGCTCCACCCACTTCCAGTACCACATTGGAAGTGGGAGGATATATCTATGGATTTTGTTACAGGGTTGAGGCTCAGCAGAGGTTTTGATGCCATTTGGGTAGTGGTAGACCGTCTGACGAAGACCGCACGTTTTATTCCGATTAAGGAAACGTGGCCGGTAAGTCGTCTAGCTGAGGAGTTCACCAGACACATTGTGAGACTCCATGGAGTACCGAGGACTATCGTCTCCGATAGGGATGGACGTTTTACCTCGAGATTTTGGCAGCAGGTACATACTGCTCTGGGGACGAGTCTCCACTTTACCACTGCCTATCACCCACAGACAGACGGTCAGTCTGAGAGGACCATTCAGACCTTAGAGGACATGTTGCGGGCATGTGTACTAGATTGGGGACAGGTATGGCCAGATCATCTCCCACTGGCAGAGTTCTCATATAATAACAGCTGGCACGCGTTTATTGGGATGGCACCTTATGAGGCTTTGTACGGGCGGAGATGTCGTACACCGTTGTGCTGGGATGAGCCTCGCAAGGCTGATGGGGTAGTACCAGACCAGATACAGGATGACATTGCCCGGATTGCCTTAGTCCGGGAGCGGATGTTAGCAGCTCAGAGTCGTCAGAAGTCCTACGCCGACAAAAGACGTCGACCTTTGGAGTTTAGAGTAGGTGCACAGGTGTGGTTGAGAGTGTCTCCGACGAGAGGAGTCCGGCGTTTCGGCATTAAGGGGAAGCTGAGTCCCCGATACGTCGGTCCATTTGAGATCTTAGAGAGAGTCGGAGAGGTTGCCTACCGATTAGCACTGCCACCGAGATTGGAGGGAGTCCATCCAGTTTTTCATGTATCTCAGCTGAGAGAGTACATACCGGATCCTAGACACGTCATCAGTCATGAGGATCTGATAGTCGAGCCAACCACACTTTTGTGGAGTACCTAGTAGCCGTCCTAGAGCGTAGTACTAGGCGCCTGCGTTCTAAGCAGATACCGATGTTAGGATCTAGTGGTCTAGACGAGGAGTTGATGAGGCTACCTAGGAGACAGAGGAGAGTATTAGACGTAACTACCCAGAGTTCTTTGCGGAGTTAGCCGCTACCCCAGTACCGACGGGTTAGTACTGAGACGATACTTTATATGATGTCTGTGATTATATGTTTAAGAGATTGTTTATGTTTATGTGCTTAATGGAGTGAGTAATTTGCATGCTAGGAAAAGGGAAATAAATTGAAGTGAGACTAGAATATAACTCTTGAGGGGAAATTGTTTGGGTAGATACCTTATTCTAAGTTTCGGGACGAAACTTATTTTTAAGGGGGTACTGATGTAATATCCGGAATTTTTATTCCGTTTATTTCCGTAACAAATCGGATTTCGATCAGTTGATCCATATCCGTCTACTTAGTTAGACACATTGTTTCAAAATTCATCATTTTATGTAGCTTTCCTTCACATAAAATGATAGGATCCTTGTTTCAAAAATTTATCATTTTATGTAGATTCCCTTCACATAAAATGATAGGATCCTTATAACCAATCCTAAACTATAACATGATCCGTATCCGTCTATTCCGTGCACTCGTTAGTCGGGATCTCGTTTCCGGACTGCAGCTAGCACCGGGCTGCTGCTCCCTTGCGCCAGCCCAGCCCAGCAACGCGTGCTGCTACCTTACCTTCTTCAGCCAGCTTCAGCCCAGCGCCAGCTTCAGCCCAGTTGTTGCCAGCAGCGCCAACTCCAGCCAGTCCGTGATCTATTTCAGCAGCCCGCGCGTTCAGCCCAGCTGCCTCGCTTGTTGCCAGCCCAACTGAAACTCGAGCCCATCTGGAAGGAGAAGAACGCTTCATTCCCTCTTGATTTCCCACGTAGCTGCTGTGTTAATAAGGCAAGGAATCCCGTAACTGCTCCTGATTTCACGCCAGATTTCCTATTGCGATCTCCTTCCTTGTGCATTGCGAGTGTTAATTCCGTCCAGGTTCACCAGCGTATCTTCTTCTTTCCTTCGTTCTACCAATCGTCAAGCCTACCTCATACCGATCAGCGCCCTTCACCAGAACGAGCCGGCTGTTGTATTTGTTTCCCCTACTAGCGGTCCGGATTCGGACTTTTGTACTTAGCAGTGGCCGGCATAGGTAAGAGTCGTCTCCCTCTCTTCCGCTCGTTTGTTTTCCACTCGCTTATCAACTATACGATTGAACAGCACATATCGAGCGGACATACTTCAGACAGCAACTCGTCCCTATACCGTCTGGTATCGACAGCCTGGAGAGACGGAGAACATTGGTAAGTTCCTTCGCCCTCCTGCTGTGGTCTTCAGAAGCAATTGATACCTACGGTTTCATCTTCTGTTCCTCTTCTAAACCGTAGTTTAATTAGTAGGGCTTCTCCTCTTTGTAGCTATATTCGAGCCACTTCCTTCCGAGATCAGTCGAAAACTCCTAGCCAATAGCTGCTGGAAGAGGTGAGTTCTCCTGTCTACAGCCTTTTATTCGTTTCATCTTGTGAAGAATGTAGTTTAGTTGTATGTATTGATCTCCGTGAGAGAGAGTTTTCCGATCTCGTAAACTGGGGTGAGGGCTGAGGGTTGTGAGTGTTCCTTGGAGTCAAACTAGTAATCATAGGAGGACTTTAAGGGTAGAGACAAGGGCTGCTTCTGTATACTTTCATTGTTATTCGGTTTTTGGAAGTGAGGAACTGCCTAGCTTGTAGACCAATGTTTAAGACATAGGTTGAAGATCCACCGTTGAAATTTTAATAGATGATAGGTAGATGTATGTAGTTTACTATATTAAAATTTGAGAAGAAATGAACGGTCGGATTAGAAGTTATAAGCTTCCGAAGTTGGGTAGTTAAGCAGTTTTTGTAAACTTTGGATTTTTGGTTAAGTATAGAAATTTTAAGTGTAGTAGCCAACTTTAAGAATTTTTATAAAAATGATGGATGAACAGTTTTGAGAAATTCTTGCTCCTACGGGTAGATGGAACATCATAGATGATCAAGACAATTATTTCGAAATTTTTATAAGCTTCTGCGAATTTTATATTTGAAACCGAAGTTGGACCTTTACGATCTTTCGGAAAATAGGAAAATAGGAAAAGTGCCAGTTTGTAACCAAACTAAACTTTAGGAGTTAGAATAGGACTGTAGAGTCTCAAATAGGAGTTTAGACATGAATTTTGGAAAATTTGGAAGTTTCGGGACTAAGGGTAAAATGGTCATTTTACCATAAATTAGTACTGTAATTAGTTATGTCCTTTTTCGATCTTCTATCTTAGAAGTCTTAGACTTCTAATTACGTTGGAGTGTGCTAATGCACTTATCTCCTTTGGCAGGCAACTGAGTTGCTACAGTTTACAAAGCGAGTTTGATTTACAGAGAATCGAGAGTTATAACAGGTAAGTCCTTTGGGCTTACTTAGCTGACTTCTGAATATGAGCATGAATGATGATAGTGGTGTGTGATTGAAATGTTTAGAGTTATAGGTTGTGATAGATAATTACCGACCTATACTTGGCCTAAGAGTAACGAGCGGTGGCATTCTGCTCAGTTACCTTGAGGGCGCTGGGGTTTCTTTAGGGACTAGTTCATACTCGGTTTGTAGTGATGCTACCGGCGGAGGTCAGCTAGACCTACACCTAGTTGGATAAGGAACGGAGGCGAGAACTGTTAAGAGTTCTCGTGCCACAACTGTAAAATTGAATAAGATGAATCACCTAAGTAATAGATAATAAACGGTTGTGTGCCAGCATGATGATTGTTTATATTATTCTGCGTGTGTTTGTGCTGTTATTATTCTACTTATATTCGGATAGTTAGCTAACAGTTGTTATGTTGTGTAGACGTACCAGAGGTTAGAGCAGATGCCGAGTGATCCGGATGGTAGTGGTCAGCCGGGGTGTCGTACTTTTAGGATGTGATGCAGTTTCTTTATTTGTGGGATTTCCAGTTAGACCTTGGTTCTTTTCTTTCTATTCGTACTTTGTTATCTTCTGTTTTCCGGTTGTTGGTTGTTCTGGTCACATTCATACATTGTTAAGACTTAATTTATGATTTCTGGTTTTTTCTTATCTGTGCCTTGTTGTAAGATCTTGTTAAGTTGTTATCAAACTAAGGTCGGGACCCACTGTGCGGTCCTAACCAGTAACTCCCCAAGTTGTAAAATTTGGGGTGTTACACTTCAGCTCTCACAGTTTTTGCCCCTTCATTTTCTCTTTCTGTACATAAAAATAAATGAAACATATTATGTATTATACATTAACTAGTAATGTAAAATATTTTATAAACTGAATTGCTAACTTGGTGGTGAAACAAAGTCATCATCTTCAGTAGCAGCTTCTACCCCACTCGTGTTGTTTACCTTGGTATCTTGAACACTACATAAAACAGTGGTGTTATCAGATTTATTTCATCCCTTGTTTTTTTTTTGTATTTGTGTACATATAAAATGATCACTTACCTAGTGGGTTCCTTCATCTTCTGGAATGTACTTGGCCTTGAAATTGTGACATCATATTTAGTGAACCCAACATCAAACATGTAATCAATCCTCACATCTTCCAACTCATTATCCCACCAGTCATGGTCGTCGTCGTCCATCTCTTCAACCATATGATGTATATCACATTTCTTAAGGGTACTAACAATACCGTTGATTTCTACATGTAATACCCGAAAATTTTTATTTTCCTTTTTATACCGCTTGTAGATGCCTTGCAGGTTAAGACAGTTGTAGAGAGATCCGGAGGAAATGGTCAGCCGGGTCCACGTACTCATTTAGTTGGGAACAGGGATGTCTTCTGTTCTTCATATGCATCATTTTAGTAGCTTTTCTTGTAAGGCTGATACAGATTCTCCATGTATATATTGTTTACAATTTTCAAATGTTTTAAATACTTTTGTGCCTTGTTGTAAGATCCAAGTAAAATTGTTGTCAAACTATGGTCGGGACCCATTGTGAGGTCCTAACCAGTAGCTCCCCGAGTTCTCAGAATTTGGGGTGTTACAATGTGATATCAGAGCTCTGAGTTGGCAACAATGGCACTTGAAATCTTCTGAAAGACCAAATGTATAAAATAACTAGAACCCGAAAGGGGTCTAAAATTTTCAAATGTTTTAAATACTTTTGTGCCTTGTTGTAAGATCCAAGTAAAATTGTTGTCAAACTATGGTCGGGACCCATTGTGAGGTCCTAACTAGTAGCTCCCCGAGTTCTCAGAATTTGGGGTGTTACACTGCATATCCGGGGAATGGTTTGCCCCCTTTCCCAGAGTTGGACACCCATCTCAAGCACAATGGTCTTGCATCTTCATCTAACAAGGTTGCAAATACATTCGCAATCTTTGGAATTGATGCGAATACAAATATCTGTAAAATAAAAAATATTGCCATTTAACATATGTACATTTTTTCTTTAATTATATCAAATATAAGGTAATACATGTCACACATATATTATAATGTTTCTATACACACCTGAAGAGCTAGTGGAAACCCACCAATGTTGTAGCCACCACTTGGCCTTTCTTTCCCTGCTTCACATGATTGGAGATGTTTCTTGGTCTGTGTGAACGCAAGACGTCCCCAAGGGTAATTTCTAAAAGCTTCCAAGTCATTAACAAGATTTAGTGTCTGTTGGAAAACATTTGTTTTCTTGTCTTTTGAAACCAAAACTCATTCGATAAATATGATGGGCGTCATTTTTAAACTTGTAAGGTGAATCTTTGGCTCTTTAAAAAAATGTTCCTCCAGTTTTTGAAGAGGGCATCTGTCAACGCCAACAACATCCTTCATGTCGACATCAACACATTTCTCGTTAGCTTTGAAGAATTCATCCGAACACGACAGAGCTGTGATATCAGCAAACTCAGTAAGACCAAACCTCAGCAGCACATCATTGATTCCAAACCACATAGAATTCCTTCTCTCGGTTTTCACCTCCCTCATTAGCATGAAGTGAATAAGCTGATTTGACATCTTTAGCTTGGTGCTCATCTTAATTAGTGGATCAAATACACCACCCTTCAGTTTTTTCTTGTCCTCTTCTGATAGTTCATCAAGAATTGCTGGAATCAACTACAATCGACTAAAGCAATTGATACGAGTCTTTGGGGAGTTTTCCATCTCTTTCCAGCGGTATGAAAACTGTAAATCACAATGTTTTTTATTTGTTACAAATATTATACAAGTAGTAAATGGATATAACAACATTTTCTTCATGTTACACATACCTTCAGTTGAGGAGTTTTACCCATGTACCAATCATCAACCAGTTGGGTGTATGAATCACCCATTTTCTGTGTACAAAATTCATTTATATACATAAACTTATTATTCTCATACACATTAATATGATGATAATATATGTACACAATGTTACCTCTTATGCATATGTGTTACTCCATTTTCAACATATGAAGAACATATCCCTAGTTACATAAAGTATTTGCGAATCACATAACATATACTTCGACTATTTTGTTAGTACACATATATGTTAGTTTTGTATTTGTACACATGACATCATACAAAAAATTTTTAAAACATTAGTATGCAAAAATACCTGAGATGAAGTACCAGCCCCACTGTATTGAAGATGTTTCCTCATGTGAGGCTTAATTGCCATTCTCTTTTTTCTTGCCATTGATTTTCTATTGTCAATAAACTAATAAAATCAGTTTTGTTGCCAACTTGGTAAGTACCCTTTGTATCTATAATCAGTACATATAATGGTATAACAAATTGTGTTTCCTATTACATAATATTCACCTTTACCATATACATCAGACATTTATGTTCCAAGACAATTAAAACACAATCAACATTCCAATAGTATGTGTATTTGATAACAAATTAAAATCAATACATATATTTATTTCCACAGTCAATATTAGTGTGTGTATGGAGCCTAACTACTACACACAATCAATATTAATATGCACATACTATATGTATTACACACGATCAACAGTGAGATACACTAATCACATCTGCATGAACACAACCGATTTCTACATCATTTGCTATACATTACTCACCAATAGTTACCATATTAACCATACATATTGTGTACATACTACTCGTACATATTATATACATATGAAACATATATATTGTGTACATACTATTCAAACTTTATGTTTTATAACAACTTCATAATATTATCAATCTCATCTTCTATGCACATGTCATACACACAACTGTACATATTCTCTTTTCAGATACATAATCCATACATGCAACAGCTTCTTAGATATGCTATGAACATTAACAGCATTCGAACTACTTATATATACACACACACTAGCAATTAGTCGATTCCACATCCAGAAACACAAACACAACTTCATAATATTTTCAATCTCAGCTTCTATGTATGTACATGTCATACACACAAATGTGTACATATTTTCTTTTCATATACATAATCCATACATGCAACAGCTTCTTAAATATGCTATGAACATTAACAACATTCGAACTACTTATATGTACACACACACTAGCAATTAGTCGATTCCAAATCCAGAAACACAAAAACTTGAATCACTTACCTTCTTCGTTTACAGGATTTACAAAGTATTGGTAAAATTTAGGTCTTCCTCACTGAAATCATGAAGACGATTAGTTAAAAATCAAGTCTTTGTATACTACTTTCATCATCTTCTTCAATATGCTACTCCATTTAAACCGAAAACATAAAACGAAGAAGATATGGTAAAATCGAGAACTCGGAACCCAGAAAATACATAATCGAGAAAACAAAGAAAATAGGGCATAATCGATAAACAGTGTGCAACAAAAACTCACCTCTGTTCTATAGATCAGAATATGTGAGAGATCGATGATAGGACTAGAATCGAAATGGCAGCAGCGGTAGATAGTTCGAACTTGCTGTGGGAGAGACGACAATGGCGATATTCGTCAATGGAAGTCGTCAACCATTCGAAAGTAAAAGCAAATGTGAGAGAGTAAGTTACGATATACTTTCTCGGGACCAACTTCCATTTGATAAGATTGCAGAATATTCTGACTATCTTCAACCGTGACAATTTCTTTTTTTCAATAACCGTACAACCATTAAAGGGAAATTTATTTTAAATTAATTATAGCAACTAAATAATCCACCACCTATAATTAAGAAACTCCTATTTATTTTATCTTTTTATTCCACTTAAAATTAGCTAGGCACCTAGTTACTATCTAATAAACCAAAAGTGCCCTAATGGCTAAATATTCTCAACTAGTAGCATCGATAGAATCGACGGATTAGACTAGTTCTTCCCTTAGTTGAGTTGTATATGTGTGTTGTTATAACTTGTTTGTGCACCGTGCGGGAATGTGTTTTATGACCGGTTATATATATTGCGATGGTGGTTGGAGCAGTTGTGTATATAGATTAGAAGATCTAATCTTTCGTAGTTTGAGAGTTCATACCTCTAGGGACCGAGAAATTCGACGGATAGCAAGTTTCGGGACGAATCTTGTTTTTAGGGGATTCTGATGTAACGCCCCAATTTTTAGGCGCGTTTACGATATTTACTTTTTTGACTTTTATCGATATTTTAATAGTTTAAATATATTCACGAGTATTTTTAACGTCGTAAATTGAAATTTTCGAGTGTGCTAATATATATTTATACATATATTCCGTATTAATATTTTTTCAAAAAAGTCGGAAAAGTTTTCTAATTTGGAAATCCCGTTCCGATTAATATTGATCGAGTTTATATCATATTGATTATTTTTGCCTTTCCTTTTTTTCTTTTCTTTTACTTCTTTTCCCTCTCTTTTCTGGCCAATCACCTACCCTGGCAGTGCACTGGCAGCCAACACCTACCCTGCTTCCCTGTACCGACCTCTCGTCCCCTGGGCCCTGTTGCTTTGGGCTCATGTTAGCCCTCAACAAGGTTTCTTGTAGAAACCCCCTTCACTCACCTGATCTATCTCGCCTCTCTTGTAGTCTCTCACCCTTTGCCTCCTCTCCCTTTCTCCCTGTACAGCTGTGTCCCTCACTTGGTTGTACAAGCCCATTGCAGCCACCAACGAAGCTCCTTTGTCGAGCCAGCACCACCACACCAGAGAAGAAGATCACCACTGCAGCCCTTCTTTCTTCCCCCTCTGCAACCACGAAACACGAGCCCTCCTCTCGCCCTTGCTGAAACCAAATAGAGCGGCCGCCAGCTTCTTCATCGGCCACCTCAATCCTCACCCTGGAACAACCATCGCGCACCGCCACCACCGCCTGTAGAAGCCTCGCCTCACCACTGTTATTCTCTCTCTCCTTCTCTGTCCGCCATTGCTGCCAAAGAGCATCCACTGCCTCCGGATCTGGGCCACCTCCGAGTAAGTCACAGCCTGCATCGAACCGCCGGGAAAGCCCTTGCAAGCCGCATGAGCCGGCGCTAGACGAAGCCCCAGCAGCGAAGCCGCCTTGCCCTCACCTGAAGCCGTCGCAGCCCTGCGCCTTCACCATCGGATCCTTTGTAAAAACCCTTTTTAAAATTAAATTTGTGCCCCTCTAATTTGGTATAATTGCAAAATGTGCCCTACCTTTATAGTTACAGAATGTGCCCAATATTTTGATATAGCAGTTTTGAACCCAAATTTTGGAATGTTAAAAATATAATTTCCTGCAGAAATTATTTGCATAAATGGACCCATATATTATTGTGGTTTATGACCCAAATTTGGTGATTTAACTACAATGCCCTTGTTGAATTAATTCCGGGTTATGACTCAAAGATTAAGTTACGGGATTTTAACGTTGGCTTTGAAAACGAGTTTTACCTTGGGTTTATGATGTTATACAATTTTCCCGGAATATATATTTACGGTTTTAACTTGGGTTTCAAAAGTGGGGTTTTCCTTAGATTAATACATGTTAATTATTCCGTTCAAATTTAGCGTATAAGCTAAATTTGTATAGTTTTGGTGTTAGGTTCGGAAGCGTCCCGATAAAGACCTAACAAGTCCAAGTCAACATCCGTTGATCGATTTCCGTCTTTTGACGTCGTGTGAGTATCCTTTCCCTCGATCTAGTTATGTTTAGTAGTAGTAGTAGTAGTATCATGCTAGGATGGATCTAACATAACTTAGAGTTGATATCAATTAGTGGTTTGGACCTTAGGTGAGTTTTGAGGATTGTCGATTGTTGTAAGACGTTGAGTGTTTGGTTGATCTTGTGAGTATCTGAGGCTTGAGGTTGTGGTTATATGGTCATTGAGATTATGGGTTATAATATGATCCTATCATAGTGTTGATACCGTTGATATTGTTGAGACTAGGCATGTTTATCCTAGTATGTGTTGTGGGTTATGTTTTTGAGAGATCTTAGAGTCTAGAAGTCTAAGGACTTCTAGCTTGTGTTGAGTGTGGTGTGAGCATGAGGGATTCTAGGATGCGGTCCTAGAATGATAGTCAAATGATCTTGCGTAGATCATTTGTGTAGAAGTCTAAGACTTCTTGATTTAAGCGGGTTTTGATAGATATCTTGTTGTGAGCAGGTTGTATGCTTCTCCCCAAGGGAAGCGAGAGCGTTTTGTGAGTTAGCGTTTGGGACGAGGTAAGTCTCCGGACTTACTTAGCTCGTATTCTCTGTATTAGTTTTGATGTGTGTTTGGTGGTGTGTGTTTATTGTTTATGTGTGTGTTTATTGTTTATGTTATAACATCTAAACCGGTAATAGGACCACCGACTTTATATGTTTATATTTGGCCCAAGTGTATGATAACGGGCGGTGACCGCTTGTCCAGTCCAAAATGGGGATGACTGGGAGGTGCCTTGCGACCAGCCCAACGGGTGATGCTGATCCGCATCAAGTACAAACCCGTATGGTGAAAGGGGACAAGGGCGAGATCGTTAGGATTCTCGTGTCACAAAAGAAGTTGAATTAGAACGGGATATGACATAATAATAAAAAGATAATAAACCGGATTGTGTGTTTTGGAGCATGTTGAGTGTTTTTGATGCCTTATGTGTGTGTGTGTGTGCCAATACCATGATTCTAATACCTGGAATACTAGCTAACGGTTTTATACCGATATTGTTGTAGTTACCCTGCAGGTTAGGGACGCGGCCGAGAGATCCGGAAGAGTGGGCAGCCGGGGTCCGTACATTGTAGGATGGGTTTGTGGGTGGAGTCTTGTAGATATAATTATGTATTGTATGTTTTCGACGTTCGGTTGTTTGAGTTGTTGACTCGGATGTAGTTTTTTGTTTATATGGTTTCGAGTTTCATTGCATTGCATAAAAATGTATTTCGTTTTGGCCTTTATTTGTGTCTTGTTGAAAGATCCGGTGAAATATTTGTCAAGCTAAGGGTCGGGACCCATTGTGAGGTCTCCGCCCGTAGCATCCCGAGTCCCGCGGAATCAGGGTGTTACAATGCAAGGGTTTACTAGATCTCCCTTCAAAAGCTTCCTCCATAGCCATGGAGGTGAAGAGAAGGGAAGGAAGAGAATACAAGCAACAAGAGGAAGAGGGAAGAAGACTACTTACCATTACAGATCCAGGATGCTCAAGCTGCAGCTCCCACACACCACTCTTCCAAGGAGCAAGATAAGAGAAGCAACAAGGAAGAATAAGAGAGAAGCAATAGAGTGAAAGAGCGTAAAAGTAAATTGGGGAATAGAGATGAGAGAGTAAATGGCTGACAAAGGAGGTGGGATATCCCAAGGGTCAGCCTCCTTGTCCCCTCACTCCTCTTCCCAAGGTCGGAAAGTAAAAAGGAAACCCCTCTCCCGCGTTAAAACTCGTACTCAACAAACGTGTCAGCGGGAAATAAGTCACCGATGCGAAAAAGATCGGAAACATTTCGACTTCCGGAAATAAAATTTTCAGATGTTACAACTAACCCCCCTAAAAACAAGTTTCGTCCTGAAACTTGATAAACGTACACCTCACAGAAGGCAGAACTCGAAACACACGGGACATAAAACGTCGTCTATCGGTCCTAAAACTCCAAAGTCGAATCTCGTAATCGGATCAATTCCTCGAAAGGTAATCACACATACACACATAGCACACGCAGGGCATGTCACAACACATAGGACATAGGTATAAACAAGGAAGAAGCTCGGGACTAATCCGACTGTCCTAACGGTGACTCTATGCCTACGTAAAACTCGGGATAGTTCCTCCGGATACTATCCTCCGTCTCCCAAGTAGCCTCATCTGCTCCTCGCCTCGACCACTACACTCTCAACATCGGTATCTCCTTCGATCGAAGGCGTCTCGTACTCCTCTCCAAAACCGCTATCGGGTGCTCTGCAAAAGTATGGTCCGGCTCGACCACAAGGTCCTCGTGACTAATGATGTGTCTCGGGTCATGGATGTACTCCCTCAGCTGAGACACATGGAATACCGGATGTATACCTTCTAACCATGGTGGCAATGCTAGTTGGTATGTGTTACGCTCAGGATGTGATACGCAATGGGTTTTAAATTTATATTCTCGTTATATTTATCCTAACTCCTAGCGAACCCGCAGTGTACGGGTCGTTTGTAGTAGGGATAGTATTCCGAGGTCGAACACAAAGACTAAGGTGAGATTGATTCGATTTATGATTAAGTTTAGTGAAGATCTAGGTTAAGAAAAGAGAGAGAAATAAAGAAATGGAAAACTCGATGTTTTTTTTTTTGTTGGTTTTTAGGTGATCAATCAAAGATCACAAATCATGCGAAATATAATAATCAACTATGCTAACAAATCAACACAAACAAACAAGCTAAACACGAGATATAGATCAAAGATAGAAAAGCGGATTCTAGGGGTTGGAAGTTCCGGTTATGGCATAAGACTCAAGCTATCTAATCATTCCTTGGATTAACTAAAATATGTTGGGAGTGAGTGTTTCCAGATTGGGATCAATCACCGGGTAAGTCTTATGGTCCACTAGTCCATCCCTAAGATCTCATCACCGGGTAAGACTCTAAGAACCTAAGGGACGGAATTCTACACAAACCGGATTGTCACCTAGAGATCTAACCTATTCTTACAGGGTAAGTCTCGAAAGGGTTAATCCTAAGCAACTATCCTAGCACACTTAGTCCAATGGCGGCTTATGAGGCTCACCACTACCTAGAGTTTGTCATCCTTGGAACCTAAGAGTAAGGATTACCGGGTAAGTCTCTCCTAACACTTAGTTGCTAACACTAGGTCACCCTAGGATAGTTTTAACTCAACAAACACTAGGATTTCAACATTCAAACAATCTAAAGCTAGATCCATCAAACCAGGGAGAATCACGGGGTGTTCTACCACTTCCACGGCCGTGGTTTGGCTAGAACAAACCGTGGATCCTAACAGAGGCGACGTCCAAGCAAGTGAGTCATCCAAAGGCTAATCTAAGTCCATCCTATCATAGTCCTAGCCATAACCATTCCTTCCTTACCCTAGAATCACATCTATTTAGCCTACAACATTCATCATAGCAATCAAAATCATCAAACATAAAATCATGGCTTCCATTTGCAAGGTAATGAAAAGAAAGAGATGAAGAAGTGAAGTAAACAAAACCAATCTGAAAATAAAATTAGAATGACTCACAACCCTTCTTAAAGAAGGTTTAAATGGTTCATACAACTCTAGGAATCGATTCCGAAATCCTTCACTACAAAGCTATCAAAGTCTATCAATGGTGTGTTCTTCTTCTTCTCCAATGAAGCTCTTCCTCCAATGGTAGCTTCCTTCTACCTTCTTCTTCCAAGAATCTTCTTGTTGAGAGAATATTTTGATTGGATGATCGTGGATAATGGAGGGCTGCTCCAAGATGATTCTCTCAGCCAATGCAGGACCACTTTTATACTACAACTTTGCAAGAGCTGGCCAAGAGATCGTGGCACAGCTGTCACGAAAACCTGGCAAAATCCACGGGCAGTTCCACGGCCGTGGACTTCCAGTGAACCGTGATTTGGGTCTTCAGCTTTGCCTTTGATCATTAAGCTTTGATTCGGTGCATGGCCTGTGTTGGCAAGGTTCCATGAGTCCTCATTAGCCTCTAGCTTGCATCCTAATGAGTCCGAGGGTGTGTCATCTTGATGAACGATCCTCAAACGTATCGATTTAGATCCTAAATCTCCCAAAATACCTACAAAGCAATGCACAAGTTCGTGTAGACGTCTATCTCGACAAAATACGTGAATTGAGTGCAAACGTCGTGAACTAGTGCTAAACCATGCATGAATGAGTGAGAAATCTATCTAAATGATTACCTAAACCTAAGTCATAAATCGTGTTATCAAAAATACCCCATACTTAAGGTTTGCTCGTCCCCGAGCAAATTCCCAACTATAGACTAAGAGATGACATGATTTATGTATGCAGAAAAATGGCAAAATCTTTTTGGAGTTGTGCTTCTAATATTGGATCACCTTCATAGTCATATTTTATGGCAATGGACAAGCAATTATGTATCAAATAAATGAAAGCATGGAAAGACAATTACACTTAACTTGATAGCATGCAATGAAATATAAAGATGAAGAAGTCAAGATGATCAAGAGCATATCCAATCTAGATTACTAAGTCTTACAAAACATGCAAATAGGTCATAAGGTCTTATGAACTAAAAGGCCAAGAAACGTTGTGATTAGGTGGGGATTTTTCTAGGCTATGTGATGCTAATCCGGGAATGGAACTAACTCCACAATCTTGTCCTCGATCAACTTCCCTCAAGTGTATATTTTCTCTATCTTTCCTTTCTTTTCTTTTTCTTTGACTTATTTTTGAGACAATGGCATTGGTGTACAAAAGCCGAAACCTTGGTGATTAGCCATTCTCGGGCTTTTTCTATTTTTCGAGGTGCATCCACACCGGGCACACATACCAAAGCTCGTTAGGACTATTGGTTTATTTGACTTTGGCAAGGCACCAACACCCGATTATGTGAAGTGTACCGAATTACTTGTCATTTAAACCAACGTCCCCAAACCTATGTTTTTGTCTACACTTTCACAACAAATTCAGCATTTTATGCATGACATTCTTTCATCAACATCTTCACCCCACACTTGCTTTTCACACACATCAACACACTATCATGCTCCTATTCCCGGATGGGTTAAAAGAGGTCAAATTTATATCAATTGAGGTGCTCAACAATCATGATCAAGATGAGAATTAGAGGAAGATGAATTGCCTCATTCATTCCTAGATGATGTGCAAGAACTAGCATGTAATTTCGACCTTCAATACTCAATCCATTCTAGGCAAACATCATGATCACAAATCATTCATGGGATTCAAGAGAAGTACTTCAAGTCCACATATGCATTTATCAATTTAACACATAAGGCCATCCATAGCCAATCCACAGGACAAGATTCATCATTAGGGTCATATCCAAGCCTAGAAAGCACAAAAAAAAATTTTATGGGATTTTCGAAATGAATATATACAATGCAAGACATGTGAAAATATTAAACTACCCTAGATGCTCATCATGCAGAGGATCATGCAAACCCCACCCCATACTTAGAAACACATTGTCCCCAATGTGTAAACGAAGTAAAGAAGAGTGAAAGAAGGTTCTCACAATGTAAAAATGGTTTGCTATGGTATTTGGGATTCTCAAGTGGAATTGATGTTGGATGATCCTATCAACCATGGTAGAGAGCTCTAAGTATTCATCAAGGCGTCGGGACCCGCGCTAGGCACCGTTAGCCGTCCAAGTTCCGCGTCCGCTCCACCCACAATTTGATGAGGGGTTCATCATCATCATTCACTTGCCAAGCAAGGCTTCCAATGCTACCAAGACTCTAATACACACAAAAACACACAGAAAAACAGAAAAAATCTAAAACAAAAACAAAACGAGAAAAGGAAAACGTTACCGATGGGTTGCCTCCCACCAAGTGCTTCTTTAAGGTCATTAGCTTGACCAAACTCGGGGGCGTCTATTCAAGGTGAAGTGGGGCAATCATATCCACCGGAGCTCCTGGGATATACTTCTTCAACCGGTGCCCATTCACCTTAAAGTTTCCACAATGCTCCCCTCCTATCTCAATAGCTCCATGGGGAAGATCTTCTTCACCACATATGGCCCGGTCCATCTCAATTTTAGCTTTCCGGGGAAAAGCCGCAGCCTTGAGTTGAAGAGAAGGACAAGGTCGCCTTCGCTCAACTCCTTTGGAATGAGGCGCTTGTCATGCCACCATTTGGTCCTCTCCTTGTAGATCCGGGCATTCTCATAAGCATCCAACCGGATCTCTTCAAGAGCGTTTATGTCAAGCAACCTCTTCTCTCTGGCCTCCTTGAGATCAAAATTTAGCCACTTGATGGCCCAATGTGCTATATGCTCTATTTCTACCGGGAGGTGGCAAGACTTGCCATAGACCAACTTGTAAGGAGTGGTGCTAATTGGTGTCTTGAAAGCAGTTCTATATGCCCACAAGGCATCATCGAACTTCATAGCCCAATCCTTTCTAGTCCTAGATACCGTCTTCTCAAGAATGGCCTTTATCTCCCGGTTGGAGATCTCTACTTGGCCAATAGTTTGGGGATGGTAAGGTGTTGCCACCTTATGAGTCACCCCATACTTAGCCAAAAGTGCTCCAAAATTCCTATTTGTGAAGTGCTTCCCTCCATCACTAATGATCACCCTTGGTGTACCGAACCTAGGGAAAATCACTCGGTTGAAGAACCGCACCACCACCTTGGCATCATTTGTAGGAGAGGCGATTGCCTCCACCCATCTTGAAACATAGTCAACCGCCAATAGGATGTAGAGGTTTCCACAAGAAGAGGGAAATGGTCCCGTGAAGTCCACACCCCACACATCAAATATTTCCACTTCTTGTATGTTGTTCAAGGGCATCTCATTCCTCCTTGAGATGTTGCCCGTCCTTTGGCAAGCATCACAAGCTACCACAAAGCTTTGCACATCCTTGAACAAACTTGGCCAAAAGAAGCCCGATTGTAACACTTTAGCACATGTCTTGTGTGAGCTAGCATGCCCTCCACATGGCAAGGAATGACAATGGCGGATCACACTCTCCACCTCATCCTCCGGTATGCATCTTCTAAACATTCCATCCGGCTCTCTCTTGAACAAAAGTGGTTCACTCCAATAGTAGTGCCTCACATCCTTGAAGAACTTCTTCCTTTGGGCATATGTCAAACCGGGAGGAACTTCCTCACACACTAAGTAGTTCACAATGTCGGCAAACCATGGCTCACTTCCTCTAGACACTTGGAACAAGCACTCCTCCACCATTTGCAATTGCTCATCCTGGAATGAATCATCAATAGGGATGTCATCTCTCTCAAGCTCTAATGAATCATCAATAGGCTATGTGATGCTAATCCGGGAATGGAACTAACTCCACAATCTTGTCCTCGATCAACTTCCCTCAAGTGTATATTTTCTCTATCTTTCCTTTCTTTTCTTTTTCTTTGACTTATTTTTGAGACAATGGCATTGGTGTACAAAAGCCGAAACCTTGGTGATTAGCCATCCTCGGGCTTTTTCTATTTTTCGAGGTGCATCCACACCGGGCACACATACCAAAGCTCGTTAGGACTATTGGTTTATTTGACTTTGGCAAGGCACCAACACCCGATTATGTGAAGTGTACCGAATTACTTGTCATTTAAACCAACGTCCCCAAACCTATGTTTTTGTCTACACTTTCACAACAAATTCAGCATTTTATGCATGACATTCTTTCATCAACATCTTCACCCCACACTTGCTTTTCACACACATCAACACACTATCATGCTCCTATTCCCGGATGGGTTAAAAGAGGTCAAATTTATATCAATTGAGGTGCTCAACAATCATGATCAAGATGAGAATTAGAGGAAGATGAATTGCCTCATTCATTCCTAGATGATGTGCAAGAACTAGCATGTAATTTCGACCTTCAATACTCAATCCATTCTAGGCAAACATCATGATCACAAATCATTCATGGGATTCAAGAGAAGTACTTCAAGTCCACATATGCATTTATCAATTTAACACATAAGGCCATCCATAGCCAATCCACAGGACAAGATTCATCATTAGGGTCATATCCAAGCCTAGAAAGCACAAAAAAAATTTTTATGGGATTTTCGAAATGAATATATACAATGCAAGACATGTGAAAATATTAAACTACCCTAGATGCTCATCATGCAGAGGATCATGCAAACCCCACCCCATACTTAGAAACACATTGTCCCCAATGTGTAAACGAAGTAAAGAAGAGTGAAAGAAGGTTCTCACAATGTAAAAATGGTTTGCTATGGTATTTGGGATTCTCAAGTGGAATTGATGTTGGATGATCCTATCAACCATGGTAGAGAGCTCTAAGTATTCATCAAGGCGTCGGGACCCGCGCTAGGCACCGTTAGCCGTCCAAGTTCCGCGTCCGCTCCACCCACAATTTGATGAGGGGTTCATCATCATCATTCACTTGCCAAGCAAGGCTTCCAATGCTACCAAGACTCTAATACACACAAAAACACACAGAAAAACAGAAAAAATCTAAAACAAAAACAAAACGAGAAAAGGAAAACGTTACCGATGGGTTGCCTCCCACCAAGTGCTTCTTTAAGGTCATTAGCTTGACCAAACTCGGGGGCGTCTATTCAAGGTGAAGTGGGGCAATCATATCCACCGGAGCTCCTGGGATATACTTCTTCAACCGGTGCCCATTCACCTTAAAGTTTCCACAATGCTCCCCTCCTATCTCAATAGCTCCATGGGGAAGATCTTCTTCACCACATATGGCCCGGTCCATCTCAATTTTAGCTTTCCGGGGAAAAGCCGCAGCCTTGAGTTGAAGAGAAGGACAAGGTCGCCTTCGCTCAACTCCTTTGGAATGAGGCGCTTGTCATGCCACCATTTGGTCCTCTCCTTGTAGATCCGGGCATTCTCATAAGCATCCAACCGGATCTCTTCAAGAGCGTTTATGTCAAGCAACCTCTTCTCTCTGGCCTCCTTGAGATCAAAATTTAGCCACTTGATGGCCCAATGTGCTATATGCTCTATTTCTACCGGGAGGTGGCAAGACTTGCCATAGACCAACTTGTAAGGAGTGGTGCCAATTGGTGTCTTGAAAGCAGTTCTATATGCCCACAAGGCATCATCGAACTTCATAGCCCAATCCTTTCTAGTCCTAGATACCGTCTTCTCAAGAATGGCCTTTATCTCCCGGTTAGAGATCTCTACTTGGCCAATAGTTTGGGGATGGTAAGGTGTTGCCACCTTATGAGTCACCCCATACTTAGCCAAAAGTGCTCCAAAATTCCTATTTGTGAAGTGCTTCCCTCCATCACTAATGATCACCCTTGGTGTACCGAACCTAGGGAAAATCACTCGGTTGAAGAACCGCACCACCACCTTGGCATCATTTGTAGGAGAGGCGATTGCCTCCACCCATCTTGAAACATAGTCAACCGCCAATAGGATGTAGAGGTTGCCACAAGAAGAGGGAAATGGTCCCATGAAGTCCACACCCCACACATCAAATATTTCCACTTCTTGTATGTTGTTCAAGGGCATCTCATTCCTCCTTGAGATGTTGCCCGTCCTTTGGCAAGCATCACAAGCTACCACAAAGCTTTGCACATCCTTGAACAAACTTGGCCAAAAGAAGCCCGATTGTAACACTTTAGCACATGTCTTGTGTGAGCTAGCATGCCCTCCACATGGCAAGGAATGACAATGGCGGATCACACTCTCCACCTCATCCTCCGGTATGCATCTTCTAAACATTCCATCCGGCTCTCTCTTGAACAAAAGTGGTTCACTCCAATAGTAGTGCCTCACATCCTTGAAGAACTTCTTCCTTTGGGCATATGTCAAACCTAGGGATGGCAATGGGTCGGATGGTGGGTGGATGACCCTGTCCGCCACCCGACCCGCCAAAAAATTTCATCCACCCCACCCGACCCGCCACCCGCCAAACCCATCACCCGCATCCGATCCACCCGCATCCAACGGATGAAGCGGGTGGATCGGGTGATATTCGGGTGTTTTGCGGAATTCCTTTAAATCGATATTAAACTCTGATTCAAATGCCAAAAATACAATAATAAAAATAAATTCAATCCGAAAAAGTCATATTCATAAAAAACATGATAAATAAGTCAACATAAATCATTACAAGAAGTGGAATGAGTTTAAGTTCTTGAAAAATAGAGAAATAGTCTTCGGCTCTGAAAAGGTAACGCACAATCGTTCTGAAAATCTGAGCGATACCTGCAACACAACAAAATAAGCACGTAAAAATAAAATCTAAAATGGACATATTAATTCCAAAATAGCAAAAACAAAACATGTACATGACAATTGACAAATAAAAACAACTCTAAAGTATGTCCTGGTTATACCTATTCATAATAGTGGAAAGAAACTACACATAGAACATTTCCGTGACACTTGATTCACATGTTGAGAACATCTTCACCAACATATTCAAGTATGTCCTACAATGCATATGAAAAATAAGTAAAAATATTAGAATATAAACTATTTCAATGCATATACTATAAATAAGAAGAAAATCAAATTAATTACATCAAACTTGACACTTTCGGGCTCAAAATCATCATCTGTACAAGGGGCATATGCTTGAGAATTTTGATCAAGTCCTATAGCAAAATTCAAAATTTATCAAAATAAAATAGTATAGGAAATATATATCTTAACATTAATATTAATAAATGATAGAACGTTACCGGCATACTCTTGAAGACTCCAATTTTGTAAACACATCAATGCTTCTACGGTTTCAGAAGCAAGTTTTGAACGTTGTGGACTAACAAGTCTCCCACCCGAACTAAATGCACTCTCAGACGCAACTGTAGAAGCCGGAATTGCCAAAATATCTCGTGCAATATTACGTAAGGTGGGAAATTTCAGCGTAAGCTTCCAATAATGAAGGACATCAAATAAGCTATTGTTTGGTTGCACATCATCATCAAGATACAAGTCTAATTCAGCCTTAACCGAAGACTTCTTTCGACCCTGCTTAGTTTCTTTAACTTGATCCCACAAACTCGAACCACTCATTTGAGAATTAGAGTTCTTCTTTCCAAACGTGACACCATCACGAGCATAATTCTCACAATTTGGACTATCAAACTCATCATACTCAGCCAACAAATCATAGAGAAGAGACTTGACCCTTTCAAGTTCAATATGAGCAAGTTCACCATAAATCATATTAAAGTAGAAACTCACACATTCCAATTTGTCTCTAGGATCTAAAACTGCAGCAACGGCTAAAATCCCACTAATATTAGACCAATATTTCTCAAACTTTTCATCCATACTTTCAGCCATGACCCGAATAACATCTACATCACTTGATAACCAATCAATCAATGCCAACTTAATTTCACAAACTTGTTTGAAGAACACATTAGCAGTTGGATAATTTCTTCCAGAAAACAACAATGTCACTTTGTAAAAAACCTCCAACTTCTGACACACATCAATAGCAAACTTCCATTCCTCATGACTAGGAAGCACAAACTTAAAGTGAGGGTTATTGGTCTTTAACTTAGAGAAAACATCCTTAAACGAAATAGCACTTTGAAGCATAAGAAAAGTTGAGTTCCATCTTGTTTTGCAATCAAGAACTAACTTTTTGGAACAATCAAGTTTGCATGATCTAGCTTTATCTTCAAACTGCTCAATTCTTTTTGGTGTTCCAGTCCAAAACAAGACACAATTACGTATTTTCTCAATACTCTTACTGATCACACTCAATCCATCTTGCACAATCAAGTTCAATATGTGTGCACTACAACGCATATGCAAAAATTCACCACCCAAGAGAAGAGATCCCGAATCAAACCTATGTTTAAGTATCTCCATCATGGCATCATTCGTTGTACAGTTATCCACAAC
>BSUD01000002.1:49468544-49518084 GCA_033239045.1 Fagopyrum esculentum | reverse complement strand
AAAACAGAAAACAACAAAAAATTTAGGAAAAACAATAAAGAAGGGGTAAAAAATCAGATTAAGAGATTACCTTATAATCTTCTCATGCAAATTCCATTGTTCATCTATAAAATGTGCAGTTACCGCCATATAACCCTTCTTTTGATGAGACGCAGTCCACATATCAGTCGTGATTGCAATCTTCCCACTATGATCTTCAAATATCTTCTTGAGCCTTGACTTTGAGCTTTCAAACAACTTCAGGATATCACTCTTTAATGTATTGCGGGAAATCAGCTTGAAATTCGGATTTAAGCTAGATATAAATCTTCTAAATCCAATGTGATCCACTATGGACAACGGATACTCATGCATACAAACCATGACGCTGAGTTCTTTTCTTGATATATCTTGATCAAAATTATAGTTTTCAAGCCTTGAGCCCTCTGATCTATTAGCATTGTAGTTGAGACACATTTGACACAAGTCAACCTTTAGATGCTTCCTGCTACACCTTGTGTTGATATGATCCTTGAGATGTGAGGTCCCGTTCTTACTCTTAGCAGTCAACTTCTGACCACAATGCAAGCACTTTGCTTTCATAAGCCCATCAATTGGGTCCGTAAATCTTTCAAAATGATTCCAAACTTCAGATTTAAGTTGCCTACTCCTCTTTTGGGATGGCCCGGAAACTTCAGGCAAAGAAGAAGGTTGACTACATTCTTCAAGTGGACTAGGGTCACTAGGATTGGAAGGTGGGGTTGTTTCTGGCCCTTCTAAGGCTGGGGTGCAAGGACTAGGGGATGAACCTACTAGAGGACATGAAGATTGATCCTCAGCCATTGTCACTACAAATTACAAACATGATAACAAATTTAGCAATACAGACAATAAGATCATAATAAGAACTTAACAAATGCACAATATGCACTCATCATATATTCAGTACATTAGACAAGCTGCACTCATCATATATTCAGTAACAATATATGTGGCCAATAAAAATAGAAATGTGTAGTTACATTTGAAAACATCATATCTATTGGATAATTTAGATCAAGAGACATCATATATTCAGTAAGCAATATGCACTCATCATTTATTCAGCAAGCAATATGCACTCAACATTCACTGTTCAGTAAGATACAATTCAATAAACAATATGCATTCAGTAAGAACATGTAAGATGTAAGATCTGTAAATAAGAAGAAGAAGATGAAGGGATGTGACAAGCTCACAGCTTCAGACGAACAAGGAGACTGAGGACGACTGTACGATACTACGATATTTGTGGCTGGCGACTAGAGTGAGGACGAGATCTGAAAGAAAACAGATGGAACTGAAGCCTAACAACTTTGAAGAAGAAGAAGAGACGACGAAGAGAGAGTGAGAGACTCATACCTGCGATTATGTGAACCTGGGATTTGCGAGTGAAGACAGAGAAGCGTAGATTAGACGACGAAGAAGACTGCCCTTGCGAGTTGAAGGTTGAAGACAGATCTTGCGTTGATTCGTTGAAGGCTTGAAGCCGGCCGGCGGAAGATGGAGTCGGAGAAGAGAAGTGCGGCGAGTCGGCGACTGAGGAGGCGACTGGCGAGTCTGGATCTGGCGAGTCGGCGACTGGCGGCGAGTCTGGGTCCGGCGAGTGGCGGCGTGTCTGGGTCCGGCGAGTGGCGAGCTGCAGAGGCTGGCTTGCGAGTTGCGATTTGCAAGTCGCCTCTAACTCTCAGACTCTCTCTCAAGCACGGCTGCAACGCGAATTAGGTTTTCTTACATCTTTTAGGGATTTGGCTATTTTTTTAGGGTTTTGTTAAAATAAAATTTTATTAAATTATTATAATATAAAACGGGTGTAAGCGGGTGAAACGGGTCGGGTGGGTGGATGGATGATGGATCGGGTGACGGGTGGATGAAAGGTCCACCCGAATCCGACCCGATCCATCACCCGTTTCATCCACCATCCGCTTTCACCCGCTTCATGTCGGGTTTTCACCCTTTTATTGTGGATCGGGTTATCGGACGTCCGTCGGGTTCGGATGAAATTGCCATCCCTAGTCAAACCGGGAGGAACTTCCTCACACACTAAGTAGTTCACAATGTCGGCAAACCATGGCTCACTTCCTCTAGACACTTGGAACAAGCACTCCTCCACCATTTGCAATTGCTCATCCTGGAATGAATCATCAATAGGGATGTCATCTCTCTCAAGCTCTAATGAATCATCAATAGGCTATGTGATGCTAATCCGGGAATGGAACTAACTCCACAATCTTGTCCTCGATCAACTTCCCTCAAGTGTATATTTTCTCTATCTTTCCTTTCTTTTCTTTTTCTTTGACTTATTTTTGAGACAATGGCATTGGTGTACAAAAGCCGAAACCTTGGTGATTAGCCATCCTCGGGCTTTTTCTATTTTTCGAGGTGCATCCACACCGGGCACACATACCAAAGCTCGTTAGGACTATTGGTTTATTTGACTTTGGCAAGGCACCAACACCCGATTATGTGAAGTGTACCGAATTACTTGTCATTTAAACCAACGTCCCCAAACCTATGTTTTTGTCTACACTTTCACAACAAATTCAGCATTTTATGCATGACATTCTTTCATCAACATCTTCACCCCACACTTGCTTTTCACACACATCAACACACTATCATGCTCCTATTCCCGGATGGGTTAAAAGAGGTCAAATTTATATCAATTGAGGTGCTCAACAATCATGATCAAGATGAGAATTAGAGGAAGATGAATTGCCTCATTCATTCCTAGATGATGTGCAAGAACTAGCATGTAATTTCGACCTTCAATACTCAATCCATTCTAGGCAAACATCATGATCACAAATCATTCATGGGATTCAAGAGAAGTACTTCAAGTCCACATATGCATTTATCAATTTAACACATAAGGCCATCCATAGCCAATCCACAGGACAAAATTCATCATTAGGGTCATATCCAAGCCTAGAAAGCACAAAAAAAAATTTTATGGGATTTTCGAAATGAATATATACAATGCAAGACATGTGAAAATATTAAACTACCCTAGATGCTCATCATGCAGAGGATCATGCAAACCCCACCCCATACTTAGAAACACATTGTCCCCAATGTGTAAACGAAGTAAAGAAGAGTGAAAGAAGGTTCTCACAATGTAAAAATGGTTTGCTATGGTATTTGGGATTCTCAAGTGGAATTGATGTTGGATGATCCTATCAACCATGGTAGAGAGCTCTAAGTATTCATCAAGGCGTCGGGACCAGCGCTAGGCACCGTTAGCCGTCCAAGTTCCGCGTCCGCTCCACCCACAATTTGATGAGGGGTTCATCATCATCATTCACTTGCCAAGCAAGGCTTCCAATGCTACCAAGACTCTAATACACACAAAGCACACACAAAAACACACACAAAAACAGAAAAAATCTAAAACAAAAACAAAACGAGAAAAGGAAAACGTTACCGATGGGTTGCCTCCCACCAAGTGCTTCTTTAAGGTCATTAGCTTGACCAAACTCGGGGGCGTCTATTCAAGGTGAAGTGGGGCAATCATATCCACCGGAGCTCCTGGGATATACTTCTTCAACCGGTGCCCATTCACCTTAAAGTTTCCACAATGCTCCCCTCCTATCTCAATAGCTCCATGGGGAAGATCTTCTTCACCACATATGGCCCGGTCCATCTCAATTTTAGCTTTCCGGGGAAAAGCCGCAGCCTTGAGTTGAAGAGAAGGACAAGGTCGCCTTCGCTCAACTCCTTTGGAATGAGGCGCTTGTCATGCCACCGTTTGGTCCTCTCCTTGTAGATCCGGGCATTCTCATAAGCATCCAACCGGATCTCTTCAAGAGCGTTTATGTCAAGCAACCTCTTCTCTCTGGCCTCCTTGAGATCAAAATTTAGCCACTTGATGGCCCAATGTGCTATATGCTCTATTTCTACCGGGAGGTGGCAAGACTTGCCATAGACCAACTTGTAAGGAGTGGTGCCAATTGGTGTCTTGAAAGCAGTTCTATATGCCCACAAGGCATCATCGAACTTCATAGCCCAATCCTTTCTAGTCCTAGATACCGTCTTCTCAAGAATGGCCTTTATCTCCCGGTTGGAGATCTCTACTTGGCCAATAGTTTGGGGATGGTAAGGTGTTGCCACCTTATGAGTCACCCCATACTTAGCCAAAAGTGCTCCAAAATTCCTATTTGTGAAGTGCTTCCCTCCATCACTAATGATCACCCTTGGTGTACCGAACCTAGGGAAAATCACTCGGTTGAAGAACCGCACCACCACCTTGGCATCATTTGTAGGAGAGGCGATTGCCTCCACCCATCTTGAAACATAGTCAACCGCCAATAGGATGTAGAGGTTGCCACAAGAAGAGGGAAATGGTCCCATGAAGTCCACACCCCACACATCAAATATTTCCACTTCTTGTATGTTGTTCAAGGGCATCTCATTCCTCCTTGAGATGTTGCCCGTCCTTTGGCAAGCATCACAAGCTACCACAAAGCTTTGCACATCCTTGAACAAACTTGGCCAAAAGAAGCCCGATTGTAACACTTTAGCACATGTCTTGTGTGAGCTAGCATGCCCTCCACATGGCAAGGAATGACAATGGCGGATCACACTCTCCACCTCATCCTCCGGT
The DNA here is from genome assembly GCA_033239045.1 of Fagopyrum esculentum. NCBI lineage: Eukaryota > Viridiplantae > Streptophyta > Magnoliopsida > Caryophyllales > Polygonaceae > Fagopyrum > Fagopyrum esculentum. The sequence continues at coordinate 49,513,463 of BSUD01000002.1, read as the reverse complement.
ATGCATCTTCTAAACATTCCATCCGGCTCTCTCTTGAACAAAAGTGGTTCACTCCAATAGTAGTGCCTCACATCCTTGAAGAACTTCTTCCTTTGGGCATATGTCAAACCGGGAGGAACTTCCTCACACACTAAGTAGTTCACAATGTCGGCAAACCATGGCTCACTTCCTCTAGACACTTGGAACAAGCACTCCTCCACCATTTGCAATTGCTCATCCTGGAATGAATCATCAATAGGGATGTCATCTCTCTCAAGCTCTAATGGAGGCAATCTACTAAGGTGATCCGCCACTGAGTTCTCGGATCCCTTCTTGTCCCGGATTTTCAAATCAAACTCTTGAAGAAGAAGGATCCACCGAATCAACCTAGGCTTGGCATCCTTCTTTGTAAGGAGATAACGGATCGTAGCATGATCCGTATACACTATGACCTTCGCTCCAACAAGATATGAGCGGAACTTCACAAATGCATACACAACCGCTAGCAACTCCTTCTCGGTGGTAGCATAATTGAGTTGGGCATCATCTAGCGTCTTGCTAGCATAATAAATGGCATGAGTGCGCCCATCTTTCCTTTGCCCCAAAACACCCCCAACGGCTACATCGCTTGCATCACACATGATCTCAAACGGTAGACTCCAATCCGGAGGTTACATGATAGGTGCGGAGATCAAGGCGTTCTTCAACCTACAAAAAGCCTCAAGGCAGTCTTTGGAGAAAACAAATTCAACATCCTTCATTAGTAGGTTAGTGAGAGGCTTAGAAATTTTAGAGAAGTCTTGAATAAACCTCCGGTAAAAACCAGCATGCCCTAAGAAACTCCTTACCCCCTTCACCGAGGTAGGCGGTGGCAACTTCTCTATCGTTTCAATATTGGCCCTATCAACCTCAATGCCACGGTTAGACACCAAGTGTCCTAACACAATGCCTTCACTTACCATGAAGTGGCATTTTTCCCAATTCAAGACAAGATTTGTCTCCTCACATCTTTGCAATACTAATGACAAGTTAGCCAAGCAATTATTAAAGGAAGAACCATAAATAGAGAAATCATCCATAAATACTTCCATGATATTTTCAATGTATTCCGAAAAGATAGCCATCATACACCTTTGGAAGGTGGCGGGTGCATTACACAACCCAAATGGCATTCTCCTATATGCAAAAGTACCCCATGGACATGTAAATGTTGTTTTCTCTTGGTCATCGGGGTGGATAGGAATTTGAAAGAATCCACTATAGCCATCTAAATAGAAAAAATAAGAATGTTGAGCTAACCTCTCTAGCATTTGGTCAATGAAGGGGAGAGGGAAGTGATCTTTCCTAGAGGCCATGTTCAACTTCCTATAGTCAATGCACATTCTCCACCCCGTAACCGTCCTAGTTGGGATTAGTTAATTGTTCTCATTGGTCACTACGGTCATTCCACCCTTCTTAGGTACTACATGAACGGGACTAACCCACTTACTATCCGAGATAGGGTAGATAATTCCCGCATCTAGCAACTCAATGATTTCCTTTTTGACTACCTCTTTCATTATGGGATTCAATCTCCTTTGATGTTCAATAGAGGGTTTATGATTATCTTCCATCAATATCTTATGCATGCACAAAGAAGATTTTATGCCAACCAAATCATCAATAGTATAGCCAATGGCTTTCCTATGCAATCTTAGTTCATGTAACAACTTAGCAAGTTCATCATCACTCAAGCATGCATTAACAATCACCGGATATGTTGAATTATCACCAAGAAAAGCATACTTCAAATGAGAGGGGAAGGGTTTGAGTTCAAGTTTAGGAGGACCTTTATCGGGTGTAGACAATCCAAATAAGGTTGGATGAGATGAATCCAAAGCAAATGAAGGCTCCCCATGGCTCCTAGAAGCTTGATCATCATCAAGGGCTGATTCACGGGAAACCACGGCCAACTCCACGGTTTGCTCCAAGTCCACGGCCGTGGAAGTTGCCAAGCCTGCTTCTCGGAGTTGTCCAGAGAGTTCTACGGCCGTGGAACACAAATCTCGACCGTGGAACCTACAGGTATTCAACACTTCTTTGTGGTCTTCAAATCCAACTCTTGCCTCCTTTTCCAATGCTTCTAAGGCCTTGATCTCTTCATTGCAAGCCTCCTCAACACCTTCTTCCATCATACTTAGGCTAAGAACCTTCTCCAAGGGATCCTTGATCAAGATCGAGCTCACAACTTCTCTAGATTCCTCTTGCTCGACTATGTTGAAGACATCTTCATCAAGGGTTGGCCCTTTCATCATTGTGGACAACTTGAACTTGATGTTCTCTTCTCCAATGTTGAAGGAGAGAGTCCCATTCTTGCAATCCACTAGGCATCCGGAGGTGGCTAGGAAAGGTCTTCCTAAGATGATGGGAACCGGATAGTCCGCCGGAATATCCAAGACAACAAAATCAATCGGCACATAGAATCCTCCTAGTTGCACCAGGATGTCTTCTAGGATCCCAACCGGATGAGTGATAGAACGGTCCGTCATGTAGAGAGTCATCTTGACCGGTTTAGGCTCTCCCAATCCAACCTTGTTGCAAAGTGCAAGCGGTATGATGCTTACACTTGCCCCAAGATCACAAAGTGCTTCATACTTCACATCTCCCACTCCAATTGGTACACAAAAAGAACCCGGATATCTGAGCTTAGGAGGCATCTCCTCCTTCATTGTTTGGATCAATTCCGAGGATCTCTTCGTCATTCTTATCTCCCCATACTCCTCCAACTTCCTTTTGTTGGAGAGTATTTCCTTCAAGAACTTGCCATATGCCGACATTCCTAAGATAGCATCCATGAACGGAATATTAATATGCAACTTGAACATTAGTTTAAGGAATTTACCAAAGTGGTTGTCCAAGCGAGCTCTTGCTCGTGATTGTGGGAACGGTAGTGGTGGCTTGTATGGAGGCGGTGCCACATAGGTTGGCTCAACCTCCTTGCTCTTGCCTCCATCTTCTTGCAATGGCTCTTCTCCATTCACCAATTGCTTCCCTTTAGCATTCTCCTTGGGCAAAGGGTCCTTCATACTCAACCCACTCCTCGTTGTGATGGCCAACACTTGGCCTCTTGGGTTGTCTTCGGTCCTTCCGGGAAGCTTTCCTGGGTCTCTATGGGCTTCACCCGCCTTTTGGAACACTTGTGCTTCCAATACCCTTTGAGCTTTAGAAATTGAAGTCACGGTGCTCTCAAGACCACTCAACCTTCCAAGCAATTGTTCAAACATCATTTCGGTTATATCCTTTGGAGGTTGAGTAAATCCGGGTGGAGGTTCTTGTGAAGCTTTTGGTGGTGGAGTTGTGCTTGTGGAAGCGGGAGGGTTCAAGGCTCCATCCGGGTTAGAGTAGGAAAATCCGGGATGGTTGTGGTTAGGCCGGTAAATTTTGAATTGCCGGTTGTTGTTGAAGTTCCTTGGGCCTTGATAATTGTTGTAATTTCCCCTTCCCATGTAATTCACATCCTCCTCCTTGGAAGATAAGTTAGCTTGTGGAAGTACTTGAGGAGTTGCTTGGTTCTTCAAAGTAGTAGCACACAACTCTCTCAAAGACTTCAATTCATTGTTGATGGCGTCAAGCTTGAAATTGCTCATGGTGACTTCACTCACCTCATATGCTCCCGCCTTTCTCCCTTCACTCTTCCTATGGGAGTACTTGTCAATCACTAGAGCTTGTTTCTCTACAAACTCCCAAGCTTCATCTACATGCTTCTCCATGAAAGTCCCACCGGAAAGAGATTGAAGCTTGAATTGGCTATCTTCATCAAGTCCTTTGAAGTAGATCTCCAATAGCTCAATTTTTGGTATACCATGGTGTGGACAATCTAGGAGAAGATCCTTGAATCTCTCCCAAGATTTGAACAAACTCTCTCTATCCTTCATCACGAAGGCATTGATCTTCCCTCTTAACTCGGTAGTCTTAGAAGGTGGGAAGAACTTAGTCAAAAACTCGGTTGTCATCTCCTCCCAAGTACCAACTCGCCCTTGTGGAATAGATTGATACCAAGTCAAGGCTTTATCCTTAAGAGAGAAGGAAAAAGCCCTAAGCTTATGGTTGTTGCTCTCCAATCTTGGCGGTCTAAGAGTCTCCATCAAGATCTCATAGTTCATCAAGTGTTGATGAGGAGACTCTCCTTCCATCCCTCCAAATTGATTATGCCGGATCATTTGTAGAACTTGAGGGCGGAGTTCGTAATCATGGGCTGCGGGATCTCCTAAGTTCACACCCAGACGGTGTGCTCTTTGTGCCGGATCCATACGTCTCCCCAAGGTTTGTGGCTCTTCAATAGCAATGGGTACAACCCTAACATTCGCCGCCGGCTGCGGTTGTGGTGGTGGAGGAGGTGGAGGTTGTTGACGATTAAGCTCTCCTTGTACAAGGGCTTGCCTAATCTCATCAATCTCCCTCCTAGTTGCTTCTTGCCTCTCATTGGCAAGTCTCCTTTCTTCCTCCAAGAGCTCATCTCTTAGCCTTATTTGCTCTAAAGCCTCATCCAATTCAGCTTGGAGGTCTCTTCCGGCCATCTCTTTTCCCTTTTTAATGCTCTTGGATCTAGATCTAAGGGTTTTCTCCGGTTCGGGATCGAATGGAGCTAAATCCTTCCCACGAGATCTTCGCATACACCTAAAGAGTAAGAGATGTCCTGAAAAGCAAAGACACAAACCAAAAAGAGATCAAAAGCAACAAGAAAGATCTACACTATAAACAATCACAAAATAGACTCAATCTAGACCTAGTCCCCGGCAACGGCGCCAAAAACTTGTTATGCTCAGGATGTGATACGCAATGGGTTTTAAATTTATATTCTCGTTATATTTATCCTAACTCCTAGCGAACCCGCAGTGTACGGGTCATTTGTAGTAGGGATAGTATTCCGAGGTCGAACACAAAGACTATGGTGAGATTGATTCGATTTATGATTAAGTTTAGTGAAGATCTAGGTTAAGAAAAGAGAGAGAAATAAAGAAATGGAAAACTCGATGTTTTTTTTTGGTTGGTTTTTAGGTGATCAATCAAAGATCACAAATCATGCGAAATATAATAATCAACTATGCTAACAAATCAACACAAACAAACAAGCTAAACACGAGATATAGATCAAAGATAGAAAAGCGGATTCTAGGGGTTGGAAGTTCCGGTTATGGCATAAGACTCAAGCTATCTAATCATTCCTTGGATTAACTAAAATATGTTGGGAGTGAGTGTTTCTAGATTGGGATCAATCACCGGGTAAGTCTTATGGTCCACTAGTCCATCCCTAAGATCTCATCACCGGGTAAGTCTCTAAGAACATAAGGGACGGAATTCCACACAAACCGGATTGTCACCTAGAGATCTAACCTATTCTTACCGGGTAAGTCTCGAAAGGGTTAATCCTAAGCAACTATCCTAGCACACTTAGTCCAATGGCGGCTTATGAGGCTCACCACTACCTAGAGTTTGTCATCCTTGGAACCTAAGAGTAAGGATTACCGGGTAAGTCTCTCCTAACACTTAGTTGCTAACACTAGGTCACCCTAGGATAGTTTTAACTCAACAAACACTAGGATTTCAACATTCAAACAATCAAAAGCTAGATCCATCAAACCAGGGAGAATCACGGGGTGTTCTACCACTTCCACGGCCGTGGTTTGGCTAGAACAAATCGTGGATCCTAACAGAGGCGACGTCCAATCAAGTGAGTCATCCAAAGGCTAATCTAAGTCCATCCTATCATAGTCCTAGCCATAACCATTCCTTCCTTACCCTAGAATCACATCTATTTAGCCTACAACATTCATCATAGCAATCAAAATCATCAAACATAAAATCATGGCTTCCATTTGCAAGGAAATGAAAAGAAAGAGATGAAGAAGTGTAGTAAACAAAACCAAGCTGAAAATAGAATTAGAATGACTCACAACCCTTCTTAAAGAAGGTTTAAATGGTTCATACAATCTAGGAATCGATTCCGAAATCCTTCACTACAAAGCTATCAAAGTCTATCAATGGTGTGTTCTTCTTCTTCTCCAATGAAGCTCTTCCTCCAATGGTAGCTTCCTTCTACCTTCTTCTTCCAAGAATCTTCTTGTTGAGAGAATATTTTGATTGGATGATTGTGGATAATGGAGGGCTGCTCCAAAATAATTCTCTCAGCCAATGCAGGACCACTTTTATACTACAAATTTGCAAGAGCTGGCCAAGAGATCGTGGCACAGCTGTCACGAAAACCTGGCAAAATCCACGGGCAGTTCCACGGCCGTGGACTTCCAGTGAACCGTGATTTGGATCTTCAGCTTTGCCTTTGATCATTAAGCTTTGATTCGGTGCATGGCCTGTGTTGGCAAGGTTCCATGAGTCCTCATTAGCCTCTAGCTTGCATCCTAATGAGTCCGAGGGTGTGTCATCTTGATGAACGATCCTCAAACGTATCGATTTAGCTCCTAAATCTCCCAAAATACCTACAAAGCAATGCACAAGTCCTTGTAGACGTCTATCTCGACAAAATACGTGAATTGAGTGCAAACGTCGTGAACTAGTGCTAAACCATGCATGAATGAGTGAGAAATCTATCTAAATGATTACTTAAACCTAAGTCATAAACCGTGTTATCAGTATGCCACCTCACCGACTCTCTCCACTATCTCGAATGGACCAACATATCGGGGCTTAACTTCCCCTTAATGTCGAATCCTCTAACACCCCGGGTCAGTGATACCCTCAGCCACACCTGGGCTCCTACCCTGAACTCGAGAGGTCTACGCCTCCTATCCGTGTACGATCTCTGACGACTCTGAGCGGTCAACATCCTCTCTCGTATCAAGGCAACTCTAGCCATGTCATCCTGTACCTGATCCGGATCTACAACACTCGAACTCCCTGGCTCGTCCCAACAAAAGGGAGTGCGGCATCTCCTCCCATACAATGCTTGATAAGGTGTCATCCCAATCGACGCATGTCAGTTATTATTATATGAAAACTCCACCAACAGAAGGTGGTTTGGCCATACCTACCCCCAGTCTAGTACACATGCCCGCAACATGTCCTCTAGGGTCTGAATAGTCCGTTCTAACTGGACGTCGGTCTGTGGATGGTATGCGGTGGTGAAATGTAGACTTGATCCTAGAGCCGCATGTACCTACTGCCAGAACCTCGAGGTAAAGCGTCCGTCCCTATCCGAGATGATAGTCCTCGGTACTCCATGTAACCTCACAATCTGACGAGTAAACTCCTCGGCTAGACAACTCACCGGCCACGTTTTCGAATAGGGATGAAACGTGCGGTCTTCGTCAACCGATCCACCACTACCCATATCGCGTCAAAGCTCCTACTCGGTCTCAAACTCGTCACGAAGTCCATGGAAATATCCTCTCACTTCCACTGCGGCACGGGCAGTGGATGAAGCTCTCCTGCGGGTCTTTGGTGCTCGATCTCGACCTGCTGGCAGGTCACGCATTGAGCCACATATCTAGCTATATCGGGCTTGAGCCCGCCCCACAAATAAGATTTCCTAAGGTCCTGGTACATCTTAATCGCGCCTGGGTGCCCCGAGTAAGGTGTAGAGTGTGCCTCATGCAAGATCCGCTCTCTCAACTCTAGGTTTGACGGTACACAAATACGTCCCTGGCGTCTCAATAACCCGTCTGCCCCTGTGAGAAACTGCGGTGACTCACCTCTGGCCATTCTGTCCCGAATCCTCGTCAACACGGGACACCCCTATTATTTCTGCCGGATCTCTCCGGACATATCAGGTAATACCTCTAACTCGGACAAACGGCCTACCGTATCCGGAAACCGGATATCTAACTCTAACTCCGTCAAATCCCTCTGCAATTGTGGCTGAATCATAAGTCGAGTTATAGCCTCCTCTCGAGGAGTCCTCCTACTCAAAGCATCGGTGACTACGTTCGCCTTCTCCGGATAGTACAAAATCTCCAAGTTGAAATCCAAAATCAGCTCTAACCATCTCCTCTAACGGTTATTCAACTCCCGTTGAGTGAATATATACTTCAGACTCTTATGGTCTGTGAAGATTTGGCAGGTGGCCCCGTACAAGCAGTGTCGCCAGATCGTTGGGGCATGAATCACTGCCGCTAGCTCGAGATCATGGGTGGGATAATTCTCCTCGTACGGCTTCAGCTGCCGAGAAGCGTACGCAATAACCGTGCCCCTCTACATCAAAATGCACCCCAAGCTTATCTTGGAGGTGTCAGCATATACAACAAAGTCCTCTACGCCCTCAGGTTGGGGTAACACAGGAGCGGAGGTCAACCTCCTCTTCAGCTCCACAAAACTGTGTTGACAAGGCTCGGACCAGACGAACCTGTTAGACTTCCTTAGCAAGGAAGTAAGTGGTCGTGCAATCTCGGAGAAACCCTCAACAAAACGGCGGTAATATCCCGCTAATCCCAAGAAAATGCGCACCTCCTTGACCGTCCTAGGAGGTGGCCATGAAGAAACGGACTCTATATTCGCCGGGTCAACCATGACACCCTCGGCGGAAACTGTGTGACCCAGGAATGCCACCTTGGACATCCAAAACTCGCACTTAGAGAGCTTTGCATAAAGCTCTCTATCCTAAAGGACTCGAAGAATCTTCCTCAGGTGTCCCGCATGCTCCTCCCTACTCCGGGAGTAGACTAATATGTCATCTATAAACACTACCACAAACTGGTCCTAGAAGTCGATGAAGATGCCGTTCATCAACTCCATAAAGACGGCAGGTGCATTCGTGAGCCCGAATGGCATCACGAAAAACTCATAATGGTCGTATCTCGTCCTGAATGCCGTCTTCGGCACATCCTCCTCTCTCACCCTCAGCTGGTGGTATCCCGACCTCAAGTCGATGCACGAAAATACGGAGGCACCCTGCAACTAGTCTAGCAAATCATCAATGCGCGGTAGGGGGTACTTGTTCTTGATGGTGACTTTGTTCAATTCCTGGTAATCGATAAAAAGTCTCAAAGATCCGTCCTTCCTGGCGAAGAGGACCGGTGCACCCCAAGGGGAAACGCTCGGGCGTATGAAACCCCTCTCGGCTAACTTTTCGAGCTGCTTCTTCAGCTTCAGCATCTTGATCGGCACCATGCGGTATGGGGCCTTGGAGATCGGCCTCGTGCCGGGCTCCAACTCAATAGCAAAATTCACGCTCCTCTGCGGTGGCAATCCGGGTGGCTCCCCAAATACATCCTCGAACTCACAAGCCACGGGAATCTCCTCCAGCGATGGTCCCGTCTCCTCCTTCATGGCATAGCACCAGAAGGCCTCGCATCCCTGTCCGGTAAGTCTCGCGGCTAGAACCGCGCTAATGACTGCACCGGCTTTCCCGAGGTCCTAACCTCGGAAAATCACCTCATGACCCGTCTCTGTGGTAACCGTCACGGTCCTACGGCTAATGTCTAACACGGCTCGATGGTTGTCCATCCAATCCATCCCAAGGATGACTTCTTCATGCACTAAGTGCATGACATAGAAGTCGGCTAACCAATCACGGTTTCCCAAACGTACGGGACAACCGTGTACCTCTCGGGTACCACTAACCCTACCCCCATCAGGTAACCTCACAACAAAGGGTCTCCCCTCTACCGTAACTAAGGACAACCTAGCTACGCAATCATCGGAAATAAAAGAGTGCGTGCCACCCGTATCAAACAAAACTCAAACCGGAAGTCCGTGGATCTTAATAGTACATGTAGCTGCCAGTGTTGCTGGATCCACATCACTCGTCAACTCAAGCGCTCTGACTTGTGTGCCCCTGGTCTCTTGTGTACCCTCACCAGGGCCCTTACCCTGGGTTGAACCCTGTGTACGAGTCTGTCCTTGGTACCTCTGTTGAGAGCCCTATGGCTGAAATTGTGCAGGCCTCTGACTCCCTCCTGCTACTCCAGCAAGTGAAGAACCCTGTTGAGACTATGAACTGCCTTGACGGCAAAAAGCGGCTTGGTGGCCCATCTGACCACAAGTGAAACATGCTACACGCGGCTTCGTGCAAGTCCACCGAATATGTCCATATTCTCCATAACCATGGCATTGGGGCCCACGGTCGGATGTCTGCGTCGGCTGCTGTGGACCGGAACATCCCGGAGCCTAGCTGCGTCCCTATCCCCCGGCCCCGGAACTAGCTGGTACGGTCCTCAGTCTCTTGGAACTAGCTGGTACGGTCCTCAGAATCCTGCTGAGACTGTGACCTGCCCTGTCCTCAGTCTCCTGGTACTCCGCCAATAAATCGCACCGAAATCCCACCAAGTAAGCACGAGTGGACTCCCTCAGTCTCCTGGAAAAGAGATAGACATGCTGGTCCGCTGGAGGTGCAGCGGGCCCAGCAATGCCACCTCCGCTCTAAAACGTCAAATCTCCTCCATGACGGGAACATCCTTAAAACCGTCTTCTAGGAAGTCCTGAACTCTATCTCGACGCAGTGAATCCGGGCAGAATGTCTCTCTCACGAGACGCAACAACGGGTCCATGCGGGTCACACCCCCTCTCACCGACCTCCATCAATACTGGGCCTCCTCTCTAAACAATGTCTAAACTATCTCCACATGTCTCTCCTCCGGGCAGCGGATCACCTCCAATGCTGACTCCACATGTCCAATCCAATGCTCTACCTCTAAACCTACCTTCCCGTCGAAGTAGGGTACATGCTGCTGGTTGAAAGCCTTCTACCAAGCATCGGGTCTAGGAGACCTCAGCTCGTCTCTAGGCCTAGCAATCTCCACAACCGGCTCAGGTGCCACTACTGCCGGTGCAACTATATCAGCTGCGGCTTGATCTGGGTAGCCCTCTACGAGACCTCAACTGATCTCGCCGGTGCAAGTGTAGGTGCAGGTACAGGTGCAGGTTCCTGCACTGGTTGTGCTGGAGGTGGGGCTCCAGTCCTAAACGCCTCCTCTACTCGGCATACATAATCCTCAAACACTGTAGCTCCAATCAATGCTCCTCCGGTCCTAGCAGATGGGGAACTATGTGCCCCGTACCTCACTGTTGTCCTATCCCCAGCCTCGGGAATGACGCTCTCTGCCACATCCTCAACGGGATCCTCAGCTACTGGCGGATCCACAACGCGTGGGTCCGCTATGGGGATACATCCCCGACCTCTCGGGCCTGGAGGTCTCCCTACTCGTCCCCGTCTCAGAACGGTAGGAGGTAGAGGTGGTCTACCCCTGGCAGGTCCCACATCTGCAGTAGCTCTCGTACGTGCCATCTGATATCGTTTCGCGTTTGTTTATTTTTAATTAAGTCCGTGTATATATATAGTACTCGCATTACTTAATATAAAAGGTACTTGTAAAACTTAAGAGAAAGGTGCCGAAATCCAGAATATAACCAAGGTATAAAGCCCAATCATACTAAGGTCACATGCATATCTAAGTACATACAAGTCCAACAACAACCCTAAAGTCATAATATAGATAACTAGGTAATTATACATACTTACATACGTCAAATCCAGAAATCTATGCCGTCGAGGTTTGCGTGAGGAGTGGAGGTCCCGTACATTCTAACCCTATCCCGACTCATGAATATGAATTTTAAAAACAAAAAGGTCAAAACCCGAAGGGTTCTGTTTATTCCTCATTCGGCCTTTAGAAGGTTGCGAGTGCCATTGTTGTCAACCTAGGGCTCTGATACCACTTTGTAACAACCCGAATCCGCGGGATATCAGAATGCTACGGGCGAAACCACACAATGGGTCCCGACCCTTAGCTTGACAACAATCTCACCGGACCTTTCCAACATGGCACAAATAAAGGCTCAAAACTCGAAAACGTTTATAGTGTATGCAAGACGGAAAAGTAAAGAGTACAACGTGGAAACTCAACCGAGTCCTCAAAACGACACAAAACATAAATCCGAAAACGTACAACAATCCATAATCCAACATAAGGTAAAACGAAAACAACAATCCCAAAAACGCCCTCGTCCTACAATGTACGGGGACCCTCGGCTGTCAACTCCTCCACCTCACTCACCGGCGTCCCTAACCTGCGGGGCATCTACACAAGCGGTTTAAAACCGTTAGCTACATTCGAAGCATTAAAGACATGGTGACAACAATTTTATTAGGATCTTACAACAAGGCACAAACATATATAAATCATTTGAAAATGTTAAACAATATATATATATACATGTATGATATGTATCAGCCTTACAAAACAAAGGTATAAAAACAACGCATATGAAAAACTGAACACACCCCTGTCCCCATCTAAATGAGTGTGTGAACCCGGCCGTTCATCCCCTATACCGTTAGCTAACATTCTATGCATTAACATAAAGATAAAGGCACAAAAACCCATAACATACACATTCAACATGCCACCAAAACAAGGAATGGTAGTAATGCATCTGACCATCTACCTGTCTGGTCTTGTCGCAGAGAACCTCCTAACTCTTGCAAGAGCTAGACAATGATATCACCGTCCGTTATCATACACTTGGGGCCAATTACGTAATATATAAAGTCGTCCTATTCCGGTTTTATTGTTTGATATAACTAACACATACCACCAAAACACAATACACCAATACAAAGAAGTCAGCTAAGTAAGTCCGTGGACTTACCAGTCCCAACGCGAAACCCGATCGAACTCTCTCAACCTCCCGTGGGAAAACACGCAACGCATGTTCAACACAAGGCACACAGATCAAATAACACTCTAGTCAACTAGAAGTCCTTAGACTTCTAGGCTAAACATCCTCTCAAGAACAACAACACTCTAGTCAACTAGAAGTCTTTAGACTTCTAGGCTAATCATCCTCTCAAGAACAACATCACTCTAGTCAACTAGAAGTCCTTAGACTTCTAGGCTCAACATCCTCACAAGAACAACATCACTCTAGTCAACTAGAAGTCCTTAGACTTCTAGGTTCAACATCCTTACAAGAACATAAACGCATAAGATAGATCGATACTTAAAACCTAACACAACTCTTCTAAACCAAACTATACTTATACCCAACTTCGGAACATCCTAAATATGAATTAAACCAACATATCGTTCTCAACTTTTACCACATTCTCCTATGTATATCCATCAATAACATATACAAAAATCAAGTCCAACAAAGGTCAATAACCCATCCAAATCTACCTCAAAAAACTGCATCACAAGCAGTTTTTCTAACACTTGGAATATTTCAGCAACCATCTAAAAAACTGCTTACAGCTTCGACTTTGAAAAATCATAACTACTAAACCTCTCAATGAAATCCTCTCAAATTTTGATATATTCTACTATGCAATCCCAACTATGACATATCCAAAATTCAGCAGAAAAGAAGGAGTATAACTTATTCAAATGTGGACCCAAAGTTGACTATTCGTCACTTCTTTCAAACTCAGAAAACATGCTTCATTACTACTCCTCCATGGCTGGTCCAGATAGGCTTAGGAGACATAAAAGGTACTCGTTACTCATGGAATGCGTGGACGGAAATGAAATCGAGAAAGGGGTGTAAGCTTACCCGATTCCGAGGCTCAAAGGCATGGGGAAATAAGGCACAAGGTTGTTGCTGCTTGCGGTTTGCACAGAAGAGTAGAGGCCAAGGTCCTCGATTACTCGAGGCTGTAACATCGGAAGGAGTTGGTCGTTGTCCTTGGATGTGCACCAGTGGCTCAGCACGCCGTACTAACGGTTCAACGCCGCCGCCCCCGCGGTTTGGATCTGGAACGCCCTCGCAGACTCCTGTTTGCTTCGTTGTTGTCTGCTGCTGGTTGCGGATCTGCGCTCGACGGTATCACCGATCTGTTGGAGTCGACGGAAGAGGAGGGCGAGCCACCATTAGCACCGGTGTTAGAGTCGACAAAAAAGGGAAGAAGAGAACCATTCCGGCGTCGTTGCTAGCGTGGTCTGCGGGAGAGAACGCAAGGTTGTTGGATTCCGAAGATGACTCGAACTTGTGCATTGCAAAGCTGGAGAAAAAGGCTCGTATGTTGTTGTGTGAAGGATGGCACGATGGAGGAGGAGAGGGGAGGAGGAAGCTGGCATCCATGGATGTGTTGCTTTTGTGCACGGAACAGGAGAAGCGAGGTTAGGGTTACAAAGGAGCCGATGGCGTGAGAGAGTAAAGCGTACACGCAGGAGAGAAGGGAGAGCTCATGGGCCCAGTCGGTTGTCCATGACGACCCAGATGGTAGGGTTTCAAAGGCCCAAAATACTTAGCTTTGTAAAGGCCCGGAAGGCATGTTACAGATGGGCCCGGATGGGTCCATTTTTAAAGAATAAAGAAGGTAGATTGACTTGTGTATTTTATGTTAGTAAGGTCCTCACATAAAATAATAAAAACGATCAAAGGATAAGAATCCGGTGTCACATAGGATATAGTAAGAAATCGGGAAAACTCCAAAATCGGTCAAGGTCCGGTTTGCTTCGGAATAACTCGGAAGTAAAAATTTCGGATGTTACATGGCCTGACGTGGGCGTCAGGAGTTTAAGTGGGGGGATTGTAACATCTCATAAAATTGTTGGGTAGCAACCCATCTTTATAAGTCAATCACGAATCCACATTTAAATGATGTGGGATGACAATTTTATGGGATGTTACAGACACCCCCTACTATTATGTCAGTTGGAAAGAATATTTTCACCATCTTTTTTTATTCGACGAAGCATCTCATTGTGCATTTACCAAAGCAAGCACAATTACTAGGTTCCGTCTAGTACTATATAATGTATCCATTTGAAAGAAATTTGTCTAAATTGAAAGGGAATGTAAGGAGTCCACAGTCCGTGAAGGCATCCATAGTGGAAGCATACTTATTTGAGAATATTACTAATTTCACTAAGAATTATCCGGAATCTCACAACCCTTTTAAGAGAGCATCATGTTAGTACCTTTCGAAGTGCACCTATTCATCGCCGTATTGCTTCCATAGTGGAAGCATACTTCTCGCAATTGTGTTGCTTCTGCTTCTACTTTTACTCGTGAACCTACTACTACATTTCCACGTGCACCTATTTGTCGTCCTCTTGTTGTTATCAATGTTCATGTTGGCTCTCATCCCACCACTCCTGGTGCTTCTCCTTTGTGAGATGAATGCGAACAATAGGTTAAGCAAGTGGAGAAAAAACTACATGAGGAGGATGGTTATGTCCCAACTCCAAGTACAAATGGATTAGTTGGATCACAAGTTGAACATCACCTTAAACAACATAAGCCGTTGTTGGGCATTCTAGATGACGACACTCGGTTAAATCTCATTTTATTTAAACATAATTAATTAATTTAATATTTTTATAAGAATTTTTTTATATTGACTTTGAGCCACGCAAATAAGCATTTGCAAAGATGAAGGAAAATATTCATAGGAGTGTACCTTGGTGTTTGAGCAAGAAATAGTGTGACACAAATTGTTAAGAATATGTGGTTCAAATAATTTCATGTGAAATGTTATGACATTATGTTTGATTTATTTTAAAAGTTTGTTGTTGATTTTTTCCTCTTAATTTTATTGCAGAAGCATTTTTCATTTCAAGATGTTAGAAGTGATACGGGGATTAGCCGCGAAGAACGGATCTAGACGAACAACCTGTTGCGAAATAGAAAGCACGAAAGGGAAAGATAGGAGGCGAGCAAACTATGTTGCCTTGAACCAACCCATTGATACAACCAGCCAAGAACCAATACCACAAACGGCTACAACCCATGGACTAGATCGATCAAGAACCGAATCCAAGAACGACACAACCTCTCGTCTATAAGGCGATGGAAAGATTATGAGGAACCCAACCCAAACAATGCAAAGCACCATGGCTAAAGAACCAAAACACAATTGCAAATGATGTGAAAAACCCGCTCATCGAGTAATCTAGACCCATCTCACAAGAACCATACAACTCGGGCTCCAATCTCCATTGGAGGGCGAGAGGGAAAGACGTTCAATCAAGGACACCACAAGGGCTGCTTATCCATTGCATCAAATGTGTCTTACAATGAAGGAGAAGTTCCCTTAAATAGGCAAATGCTAAAACTAAAATAAAACTAAACCAATAATTAATAAAACTAAAATAACTAAGGAAATAAAACATTGAACCGGCTCTTAAAATGCAAGTGAACCGGCCCCAAATAAACACACTTAACCCTAATTAAAACAAATACAATTAGGCAACTAATGATATCTAAAATCAGCATCAATCAGCTTCTTCGTCTTCGGTTCCGCATCATTCTCTCCTTCTTGGAAAAGCTTCGTCCCCGAAGCTTGTGGTAATTCTGATGCAGGCAATACGGGGTAGAGGTAGTCCGACGCAATGACACGACCAACATCACCCATATCATCCGGCCAGTTAAGAATGTGCACATAACCCAACCCACGGGCAAGGACCCGAAAAGGCCCTAGACCGTTTGGGTTCGCGTCAAGTCGAGGGCGGCCTCGCTGCGGTATCTTGGTCCAAACCCATGTTCCGGCCGCATGACTGGACCTCTTCCGAGCTTGGCGATCGGTCTCAACGTCGAGGCGTGATGGTGGTGGCTTGCGGTTCGCCTTAGAGCGTGGGTGTCCTCTGTGGGCTGGAACACGATCGGTTGATGAAGTCTCCATGGGAGGCCGATGTCTTCGTCTTGCAAGGGTTGTGGTTGAAGGCTGTAGAAAAGGTGAGGTGCCGAGTGCTAGGGCACTTGAAGAGAATAGGCAACTAATAACCACAACCAGCTAATTCGAAACTTATTTCTGGAATTAAAAAAAATTAAAGCAATATGCTAAGAAAATCCTAATTAGTTTCAAGAAGATAGAGTTTGACCAAGTAAATAGCTAACTAAGAGAGAGGAATTCAAAAAGGCTAATTTTGTGGATGAAAGAGGGTAGGGAAACGTGGGGTAGTTGTGATGAATAGGCTGGACGAAATTCAGCCCCTTTTTTTTGAATGTTTAGGGCTTGTTTGGATTTTTGGACGTGTAGGACAAAGGCTGGTGGTGTAGGCGTGGTGTAGGCGTGGTGGTTTGATGGTGTTCCGGCGTCCAAAACTTGCAAACAAAAGCACAAACTCGCAAGACTCAAACAAAACTTAGAATAGAAATGGAAACGGAAATAGACTCGAACAATGCAAGACTCAAACAAGAAAACGAGACACTTTTGGTTTTTGAATGATTTACCGACTCTTTTTGTAGGTTGAACGTCAATTAGCTCTGATACCAATTGATACGGGGATTAGCCGCGAAGAACGGATCTAGACGAGCAACCTGTTTTCGGGAATAGAAGCAAACGAAATTCAGCAAACAAAGATGAAGGAAAACGTGCAAAACAAAGAGGGAAAACGAAATAGGAAAGAAGAACCGAAAGGTACAATCGATAGAACCCTTGGATTCGATTATCCAAGAACCAAACCGATGACGATTCGACCCCGCTTCTTACAACTTCACACAATCGATCTAGAATTATCGAAGGCACGAAGAGGTTGCTTTCATTCGACTTGTAGCACCAACCCGAAGGAGATTGACACACACAAGAACGAGAAAGCTATGCAAACACCACAATTCTCACGAGACAATAGGCTGAACTCAAAGGGTTCGATTTGGTACTTAGGCAATGTGTTTAACGTATTCTGCCAAAAATGAAGAGAGAAAGGTTTATATACAACCTAGACCTTCTCTCCTAAAAATAAAAAAGAAATAAAAACAATAATTACAATTTAGAGTATTTTAAATAAATCCATAAAATAGACTAATTCTAGGTTTTATTTAACACTCTCTAACTAGCTTCTCATGCCAGCCTTTACGCCAGCCTTCATCCATGCACATGTACACGTGAGCCTTCATCCTATGCTCCATTCAACTTCTTCTTGGCTGGTCCAATGTGGCTAAGCATCATGACGGGCCTTGGACTCATTGGAGGTGAGCTTGGGTGAGCTTCTTGAACCATGGCTAGGAAGATAGCATTCATCCCAACTTGACGTTTAGCTTGCGCTCTTGTTAGAGTCCCTTGAGGTGGTGAAGATGGAGTTAGCTCAATGAATTGGACTCTAGGTTCAAATGACCATGATGGTCCTTGGACAAGAGTAAGTTGAGCAATGTAATCATCTTAGAGATTGACCCTTCATCAGGATCATGATGGACTTGAAATGTTGCATCCATTAATTGGCTTGGATGTTCCCGCATCAAGAAGAGGGGATGAAAAAGACTTTTTTCATCAAGATTGTACTCATATACGCAATATATATTTAGTGTGCACTATAATAGCAAATTGTACCCGATTTTATAGAATATGATCTATGGAAGCAAATTGAGACTTCAAGAAAAACTAGTTATGCAAACGGAAGTAAATAAGATTAACAGCGGTTCAAAAAATGCTCGTAACGTTGGGTCGTACGGAGGAGGTTCTTGCAAAGTTAGAAAGTGGAGGGAAAAATGGTAAGTGTATTGTAAATTAATATTTACATTTCCTTTTTTATTATTAAAGCATTCCCAAGAGAATCCCTAAATCATTCTTCAAAATGGGGAAGCAAAAGTGATAACCTCCAAATTATTTTTACATCAAACACAACAGCTTCTTCATTTTAGAGACTTCAACCACATTTAAATAATTAATAATTCTAGCAAAGGTTGTAGATAAAAATGATCAGGAAAAGAAACAAAATAGCAAAGACAATGCCTTTCCAAATTATGGACAAACAAAGATGGAAAACTGAAAATATCTAGTAACCAATACTAGTAATCGAAACAGCAAAGGTCATAGACCAAAAAAAGTGGTATTGCACTTAGTCGAACAAAAACAGGTAAAGATGGAGGAGAGACTCACCTGGAGATATGCATTCGTTCGTGAATGAATGCTAGTTGAACCGTCACCGTTGAGCAGTGGAATCGTTTTTGACGTGAGAATGTGAGATAGAAGTGCCGGCAAAAAAATTACAAGAATTCTCCAATTTTAGGGAAACAACCTTATTTCTCACCCTCATTCTCTTAGTATTCATGTTACACATTTTTTCACTTTTCCTTGTTTTTTTAGGAGTGCTACAGGAAGGCTCAAAGAGTAGAATTCATATGTTTATAATTCTCATTGATGTTACTGTTACATTGGCTCTAATATATATTGAGGAAAAATGTGAACATTATTTCATTTATTTTTCATGATATTTTAATTTGACCATATTTTTTTACCCTTTTGATTCAAAATAATATGAAAGAATTTAGCCTATTAGGCTCTTTTTGGTTTTTGTTAAAATAAAAAAGGGTTTTTGTTAATTGAGTTTCACCCTAATAATTTTTTAAGGGTTGCCTACGTATCTCTTTAAAGATAATCAAGCCTTACGTAATTCAGTTGGTTTCATGCATCAAGGTATGCAATCTAGACCCACCTTAGAGAAATTATTGTCCCTATTTTCTAGTTTTCATACCTATTTTTTCTTCCTTTTGTATAGAGGCCTAGTTTGCAAAAGAGAATTTCAAGGGGTCCTATTTCCTTAATTAATATGAGGAAGAGAAGACCAAACTTTATCAAATGAATTAAAAAAAAACCATGCAAAATAGGGCTTTGGTTCAAAGCTTTATTTGTAGGCACAAATCATCAAGACTAATTTATACTTACTGTGTAATAGGTAAGATCGCAATGAAAACGGAAGTTGTTTTAGCGATCGATTGTCTTGCACCTTCGGTCTTGTAGTTTGTGTTCACTTCACTCGGGATTTTTTTCCTGATTTCCTTTCTTTTGAGCCTTTTTTGTGTACTTGATTGCTTTTGGTTTTTCTTAATCCCCTATCCAATATATATATATATATATATATATATATATATATATATTCAACAGTTTCATTCAGTTAAGCAAATCAACTGCTTGGTTTTTTTTATCAACCGTAATTCTCTTTTTCTTTTTTTTTCTTTTTTCATTTATTTTCTAATATTTGTATGTTTTGTTCTATTATTTTTTACTTAAATTTTCATTTCTGAGGGACTTAAAATGTGATTTCTACATTTTGCACTATAAATAACTCAACTTTTCTTTTTATTCTTTGATCCTAAAAATATTTATTTATTTATTATCTCATCAATAATAAATTTGTGAAAATTTTATGTGAGCCCTTGGACCATATACACTAGTATGCCCCCTCGAGTTGGGCTTACACAAAGAAAGTTTAGCTCGTAAATTAGTTTAATACCCGCACCTTGTGCGGGATTGAGTTTGAATAAATTGTAAAAAAAATTAATTATTAATTGAAAATTTATTATCTAAACAAATTACAATTTTTTTTATTAAAACAAAGCGCTAAATGTTAAGAAGAATATACTAATATCAATTTGACTTGATCATGTAACAAAAATATTAATTATTAAGTTTATAATAATTGTCAAACTTTTAAATAAAAAAAATTACGTAAGAATTTATTTTTTTTAATATTTTTACTTATAACTAAAAAATTAATGTTTTTTTTTAAATCGATTATTATTTTAAAAAAAATCGATTTAATAAAACGATTATAAAATCTTTATTAACGATAATACAAATATTTTGAATAAAATATTGTTATATCTCATATTGTAACCACTAAAATTTAAATGTTAGTTCGGATTTGTTTTGTAAAATCTAGAATCCAAACAAAATCCATTGAAATCTCTAAATTCGGTTAGGTGATATAATATTTTTTTAAAAATTATTTTTATAACATTAAGATATTGAATATGATGAGATGGAATTATTTTTTGTTGAATTGGCATATTGAGATGGAAAATATTTTAATTTTGAGTTAAAATATGTATTGAATAATGGCATAATCTATATATATTACTAAAACTGCTCTCTTTTTGCCCACATGTTGTAATACGCCGAATTCTCAGAACTCGGGATATTACTGGTTAGGACCTCACAATGGGTCCCGACCTCAGTTTGACAACAACATTACTAGGATTTTGCAACAAGACACAAATAAATAAACCGAAATTCATAAAAATAATATTTTTAGGGTAATGAATGCAACCCTGTCTAGCAGCCTAAAGTACTTACACAAGAGAAAAGAACAATTGTCTTAACCAAACGAAAGGAAAGACAAACACAACCCCCAACCCCCACTCTAAGGAGTACGGAGACCCGGCTTACCACTACTTCCGGATCACTCAGCTGCTGGTCTAACATGCGGTAAATCTAAAAAACACAAGAAGAGGAACCGTTAGCTAGTTATCTAAATATTAGCAGAATAATAGCAGCACAAGCACACACATTAAAATATAAACACCCATCATGCTTTCAAACAAGTCCGTTTTATTATCTTGAGTTAAATTACTCTTTCACGCTAATGATACTTATTTTGTGACACGAGGGATTCCCAAACCTCGCCTCCGCCCCCGTGTAACCATCAGGAATGGATCCGATGCATCTCACCTTGTACCTGCCTGGTCTGGGTATAGAGAACCTCTCAGTCTCCTGTCAAAGCTGGGCAGTGATGTCACGGCCCGTTATACATACACTTGGGCCTTAAACGTAATAATAACAGTCGTCCTAGCAAGTTATTATTATTAAACACGCAAATAGCACAAACAACCACTATCACTCAACTAATATCCAGAAACTGGCTAAGTAAGTCGCAAGGACTTACCTGAGTCAAAACACTCTAACACTCCTCAAATAGTCCGTACTCGTGGTAACTCAAGCGCCTGTCAATTAAGACATGTGGATCAAAATCTCATCTCAATATCCAACCTCATGCGAAGGAATTACGGAGAAAGCTCTCTTACGGTAAAAGACCATTTTACCCTTAGTGTCGTAATTCTCGAAGTTTATTCTTGAATTCTACTAATTCCTTTCATATCTTGTTTCCCATAAATTATGTCTCTCGGATAGCTACTTATAGTTATAAGGTCCAAACTCGAGACAACCTGAAGAAGGACAACACTCCTTCTCTCCGGTTACTAATTACGCTACTACATACTCCCTCCGTTTCTCAATACTTGTCATTTGAACTATAAAATTTTGTTTCATAATATTTGACATTATAAGTCTTATTAATACTCAAACTTTCTATAAATATAATTCTAACTACCTTTTCATTTATTATTTATATTTTCAAAACAATATTCATCTTTTCCCATACAACTTTCTACATTTTATCATTATTTTTATACAATTTGTTAAAATTATTAAGCATCATTAAATATTATAAATTCTACTTTTAGATTTCTTAATATGTGTGTTTTTTTACCCTAATGACATATATTGTGAAACGGGGGGAGTATATTATACCGCCAAGCATGTTTTTAACCTTTCTCCTCAACTCAATTATTTTTACATAATTTCATAACTCCCAACTCGTATTTATATATATTAACTCATATATGATTATATGCACTATACTTATCTCTACATTTATATATAAAAAAAACTTATATATAAAATATAAATTACTTATATGTACTACTCTTGTACTTATATATAAACCTACACCTATTCATAATTATATGTACTCACTCTTCCAACTCCAATTTTATATAAGAGTACATACGACACTGCTACATATATATATTTATGTATATTTTACAACTCCTACAGCTATATATACAATATGTATGTGCACAGTACTCCTCTATAAACATTTACTTCATTCCTCCGATCCACGCATCTTCGTAACATAAAACACATACCGCACTGAGAAGGATCAACCCGGCCGTCCAGCACACCCGTCCCGCACCTGGAGAGGACAGCCGTTTGGTTCGGTTTCACAAGGGTCATAGCAGATGGGTTCGAAGCCGGCTCGCTTGCACTCCCACCGTTGCACCACTCTTCTTGACTAGAGACTGCAGGGCCCGGAAAGAATACCTGATCTTCCAATTAGTCCGGGAAGCCGAAGGAAAACAGAAGGGAGGAGTTGTGATTCAGTCGAACTTACCGGCGGTCCGACCGTCGCAGGCTGGCGCACGTCTTCCACCGGTCTGGCAGGTTCCTGGCGCGAGCAGAGGTGCGTTCCGAAACAAAGAGAAGGGGAGGCAAGGTACGTATGGTGGCTCACCTGGTCCGAGTCCGTGTTGCCACAGTTCGCGAGGGTTGCAGGTTCGGTTTCGGAGGTTACTGCGTAGGGCGAACGGCGGCGGCGAAGGCAGGGCGAACGGCGGCGGCGAAGGCAGGGCGAACGGCGGCGGCGACGAAGGCTTGCGGCGATGAAAGCAGGGCGGACGGCGTCTTCGTCTTCTCCAGTCGTAAGGGCAAGTGCAGAGAAGCGGCAGATTAGTGTAGTTGTTTTTCTTAGGGTTAGATAAATTTTAGGCTTAGGTTAATTAACTTAGTATTGGGCCGGTTGAGGAGATGGGCCAACAGTCGGGCTGGTTGTAAATGGTTTTGGGCCGGGTCTTTTGGGCCAACTCATCAAATAAACCACAGGCTGAAAGATTAATTAATCACCCGGAACCGTTAAAGGTACGGGATAAATTACGGATTATCTACGGAATTATTTACGGAATTATTTAAGTTATCATTTTATGTGAATCAAGGTCACATAAAATGATAGAATTTATTATCGTTTATTTTTATTTAAAAGAATAAACATTGGTGGATCAACAACCCGTTTTGTTCCGGTACTTAACATAGTTTAGATTTTTTTTTTTTTTTGGTTATTACATCAGTGCCCTCTTAAAAGAAGTTTCGTCCCGAAACTTAGAATAATGTAACTAATCATTCGACTTTCTTTGTAAATCTTAATTTCTTAAAATTTCTGTTTTTCTATCACGCAACTACTCAATCGTCATACTCATACACACATCACATCAAGTATAATCACTCAATCCAATATAAAACATGAACGGTCAAACAACACACATCCGAGTACTAACTCGTCAATATAGGAGAACATCTAACCCCGCAGAGAACTCGGGATAATTACGTCTAATACTCTCCTCTGTCTCCCAAGTGGCCTCATCAGCTCCTCGTCTAGACCACTGGATCCTCAACATCGGTATCTCCTTGGACCGCAGACGTCAAGTGCTGCGCTCCAGGATAGCTACTGGGTACTCCGCAAATGTTTGCTTTGGCTCATCTATCCGATTCTTAAAGCTGATGACGTGACTCTTATTCGGTAAGTACTCTCTCATTGAGACATGGGAAACTATGGGCGTACATCCTCTAGTATGGGTAATAGTGTCAATCCGTAAAATGAAGGCACGATCAGTTTATATATGTCAACGGTTCCCTTTCTAACTCACCTCTAAATCTTTTGGCGACTACCATAAATAACAATAAAACTTTCTCCCTTCTATTGAATCCATTTGCTCCCGACTTTTCGGAAGATCCCGCCTATAAATTCTGAAACAATGATCTGAGGCATCTCCCGACACTTTAATAGGTGGTTAATGCTCTTTGTAAGACCACTCACTTGGTCTTGTCTCCCTAATACGACTCAGTCGGACCGTTTCTCAAATAATACCTCATAACCTATTTCTTGTCAGGCTTTCGGTTGGTTTTAATCCAAGATCACACTCCTGGTGGAGATCTTCCTATAGTTCTCAAATTCCATAACTTAAATTCACAGTTAATCTAACATTGATTTTCTTCATCTGTGGTTTATGGGCCTACCACGCTTCTGTTGTGACACCCATTAATCTCCATGGCGTCATTTCTGAGGGTCAACATGATTTACCCACTCCCGCATATACTTCCCTTCTAATACTAGCAAGATCCTCTTCAAACAGGTCCTTACTCTCTTACTCAACCGTAGTTTGTTCTTAACCCACCAGTAAGCAACCTCTCACTCGATTTCTCTTCATATCCTTAGATCATCCCAGAAGGTTGTCATAGCCTACTTGGAAATCCTCCAAGGCATCGGTAAAGTTACTTCTTAAATCCGCATTCACTAATGTCTCTTCTTAACGGTACCGTACTCGTCAGTACCAACCAACACTTACACGTTCTCAGTTGACGTCGGTCAATCTATAATTGACTTATCTCTATATCCCGGACTTACTCTTCTTATAACTATACTGGCGTTAAATTCTTGGTGAGAATCATCTGCTCGATTAATCCTTTCATACTTTGCTAATTTGTTTTATCTTCCACACTTTTGTTTCCTTAGGCTAACTCTACTTCTCGAGCTCAACTGGGTCATTCATCTTGACCTAAATAGTCATTCCAAGTCTTCAACGATAGTTGGTAAGTGTCTTTGTAGTTTTGATGATTTTAGTTATCATCCCCTTGCAGTTCCCCTTGCACGGACCGTCGGTTTTGATGACTTAGGTCCCGTGATAATTGGGGTTACCTTGGACTTTCGAGTCCACCAAGGCCGTTCTTATATATACATTCCTTCGCTGGTGTTACCGGCAACATTGCCTTCATGATACTCCTTTGTTTCCGCTACAAGGCTTCAACTCTTTGATACCGACATTGTGATTTCTCTCAAATTCCTATATTTTTGAGGAGGTTAAAACCTCTCCAATCTTGTAAAGTCTACATTTGCATCTACACTCCATTGTAGGTATCCCTTTCATGCACCTTAGATCCTCATATCCGGGTCGACATTTTATCTCTTTTGGCCTTACAAGCTTGTCTTGTGAACTCTTCTACTAGGTGACTCGTCTTATACATTTTTCTTCTCTGCATCGGTCTCTAACTGTCTGTTGATCATTACTACCCATTCTATGTTGGAACTTCAGTTGCTTTGTACTCTTGCATAGATTCCTATGGACATCCTCATCTCAAAACTTTATTTAAAATTTATCTTAACCCGCAATTTGATACCTGACTTTCCTTCTCACTGGATAAGTTATACACTTGGTTTACACTAAATCCGTCATAGTGTCATCAGTCCGTTGGTATGATTGTTATTAAACATCCAATGGTACCATTTGTATACAACACATTAGGTGCATATGATTTTCCCACCAATCAAATTTCTCGCATTGCATTTATTATGTCTTCCTTATACTCATGTCGCTTTACCTTCTTTGATATTTACACCCCGTAAGATAGTTAAATCCCTTTGAGTTTTCTCGTCCACACTTTACAACTGCGTTGGTTGGTCTTATTACTTTCATCAACTCTTAGGTCATCAGTCCAGCTGAATTTTCCATGGAGT
This sequence comes from Fagopyrum esculentum, assembly GCA_033239045.1. Classification (NCBI taxonomy): domain Eukaryota; kingdom Viridiplantae; phylum Streptophyta; class Magnoliopsida; order Caryophyllales; family Polygonaceae; genus Fagopyrum; species Fagopyrum esculentum. Next base: position 49,487,493 of record BSUD01000002.1, on the reverse strand, counting down.
ACCTCCATTTCTCCTTAAATAACAGTCTTTAGTCCCTTCGGTAACCATCTTATTGGTGTGATACCGGATCCATATAACAACCTTTAGTCTTTCACTTTTACTCCTTCTCATGTCTGTTTTAGTCGACCTGTAGACTCTATCTGCAATCACCTCACAACTCGACCACACATTTCACCAAGGCTTTACATCATACTCCTTATGTTTGTGCCGCCTCGGAATTTCCAATCATTTTGTGTCACATCTTTAATCACAAGGGTTTTCCCTGTCAATCTAGACAGTCTGACCCCTTTTCTTTTCTTTTTTTTTTCCGAAGGAGCACCATCAGTCTTACTTGTGTGAAATGCTAAGACATAGGACATGTTTCCAATCATCTACTTCCTCTTAGTCTTCTAGTTCTTCTTACAGGGATCCCTTCATTCTAACTCTGATATGTATCTTTCATAGTCAGTAGTAAGTAACTACTCCCAACAATTCCCTTTTCACCATTACTATCTTCAAGGGTCATTACCGACCGTCAAGAGCTGCCCTTAAATTTCTTTATTAGAGTTATCATATTGAACTCATTTAACGTTACCATCCAGGATACTAGTACTTGTATTGATTTAACTTCACCATTTTCGTCGTGGATCTCCGAAAGAAATTCACTAGATGTCGATAAAATTCTTTTATAACCCTGTGGTTACTCTTCTTATCGGTTAACTAACCATCACTAGTTAAACCGCACATGTAACTTTTAAGTTGTCCAAGTAGGATGTAGTTGACCTTCTACAACATCCTAGACTTACTTTTCTTCCATCTCTTTTGAGGCTTGATATACTTGGTGGAATATATCTCCTTCAGTCTCTCTGTTTATTCTTCTTTAGCTCCTCCTACAATCTACACTTTTGTAAGATTGTTATACTCTTATAAGTCCAGTTATATCATTCTTCTTCCATCAACAGACTTTTCAATCCTTCTAGGGTCGCTTGCAGGTACATCTCCGTGATTCTTTTACCTGAGTTATCGTCTATTTGCGATTCTCTATTATGAACTTGTAGTGTTGTTAGCTTAAATTCCTTTTTCCTTGGGTGCTGCTTGTAATGCTGCCTTTACAGAAGCTGGTTATTGTTGTATCCCGGTCTATGTCAAAATTTTGTTGTGTTCTACGAGATCACTTTACTTCTACGTTGGTGAAATCCCCTTTTCCCTTTCTGGCAATGCGTAAGCTTCCAAGTTGCAGCTCTTTAATTCTTTCTATTTGGATGGATAATGTATCTCGTGTTGACTTCCATACTTTTGACTGTCTCGGTTATCAATCTGGATTGTGGTGGCAATTAGCTTGTTGAGAGTGAACATATTTCATCTTGCTTTTGGCATCAACTTTCAATTCCTAGTCTGTCAGTGAGTTTAAATTTTATGTCCCCTTTTCTTGATCGCTACTATATCTCCCTTTTGACTTTCATGTCTATGGCAAATTTTCGACGTCATCCTCTTTGTTTGTGAAGTCACTTTACACAACTTGAAAGAGCCTCTCCGTTGTCTTTCTCAATTCCCTAGTTGGCGATCATCACTTACTTCTCTGGAACTACTCTCTTGTATATACTTCATTTGATCCCATTGAGTTGATTCGGGATTCTCTTCTTGTCCTCGTAATTGGTGTTGTCTTTGAATCTTCACCTTTCCGTCTCGACGTTCCTCAACAAGCTCGAAGGAGTTGTCCGACGTTCGTCTACCCTAATGCACATAAGATGTACATACTAATCCTCACGTTGACACCCTTCAAAAACTACTTAGATGTGTCCAAGGGGTGAGAAACTCATTATGTTATCTCCGTTAAGGACATAACATAACTACAATTTCTACTAATCTTCGGCATATACCTATCTATATAACATATCTTTATAAACAAGCTAAAAGTCCAACTACAGTAAAACCTAAAGTCCATACTAAGCAAACTGAGATCCGCGGTAGTAGTGGTGGTCAACCGTACTTTTCTATTCCCAACCAGACTATGCATGCATTTAAAACCAAAAATTTTCTTTTTAAAACTCAGACCCCTTTTCGGGTTCTGCTTAAAACTTATGCGGTCTTTCAGAAGATTTCAAGTGCCATTGTTGCCAACCTGCTCTGATACCATGTTGTAATACCCCGAATTCTCAGAACTCGGGATATTACTGGTTAGGACCTCACAATGGGTCCCGACCTCAGTTTGACAACAACATTACTAGGATCTTGCAACAAGACACAAATAAAGAAACCGAAATTCATAAAAATAATATTTTTAGGGTAATGAATGCAACCCTGTCTAGCAGCCTAAAGTACTTACACAAGAGAAAAGAACAACTGTCTAAACGAAAGGAAAGACAAACACAACCCCCAACCCCCACTCTAAGGAGTACGGAGACCCGGCTGACCACTACTTCCGGATCACTCAGCTGCTGGTCTAACATGCGGTAAATCTAAAAAACACAACAAGAGGAACCGTTAGCTAGTTATCTAAATATTAGCAGAATAATAGCAGCACAAACACACACATAAAAATATAAACACCCATCATGCTTTCAAACAAGTCCGTTTTATTATCTTGAGTTAAATTATTCTTTCACGCTAATGATACTTATTTTGTGACACGAGGGATTCCCAAACCTCGCCTCCGCCCCCGTGTAACCATCAGGAATGGATCCGATGCATCTCACCTTGTACCTGCCTGGTCTGGGTATAAAGAACCTCCCAGTCTCCTGTCAAAGCTGGGCAGTGATGTCACGGCCCGTTATACATACACTTGGGCCTTAAACGTAATAATAACAGTCGTCCTAGCATGTTATTATTATTAAACATGCAAATAGTACACACAACCACTATCACTCAACTAATATCCAGAAACTGGCTAAGTAAGTCGCAAGGACTTACCTGAGTCAAAACACTCTAACACTCCTCAAATAGTCCGTACTCGTGGTAACTCAAGCGCCTGTCAATCAAGACATGTGGATCAAAATCTCATCTCAATATCCAACCTCATGCGAAGGAATTACGGAGAAAGCTCTCTTACGGTAAAAGACCATTTTACCCTTAGTGTCGTAATTCTCGAAGTTTATTCTTGAATTCTACTAATTCCTTTCATATCTTGTTTCCCATAAATTATGTCTCTCGGATAGCTACTTATAGTTATAAGGTCCAAACTCGAGACAACCTGAAGAAGGACAACACTCCTTCTCTCCGGTTACTAATTACGCTACTACATACTCCCTCCGTTTCTCAATACTTGTCATTTGAACTATAAAATTTTGTTTCATAATATTTGACATTATAAGTCTTATTAATACTCAAACTTTCTATAAATATAATTCTAACTACCTTTTCATTTATTATTTATATTTTCAAAACAATATTCATCTTTTTCCATACAACTTTCTACATTTTATCATTATTTTTATACAATTTGTTAAAATTATTAAGCATCATTAAATATTATAAATTCTACTTTTAGATTTCTTAATATGTGTGTTTTTTTACCCTAATGACATATATTGTGAAACGGGGGGAGTATATTATACATGTCAACTCCTAAGGCAATCCACCTCAGCATTTTTCTATTTATTTACAACAATGCCACTCAATAATTACAAATTTACCATTCCTTAAAAATTGTTCATATTTACATTACACCTCACCCTAATCATTTACACATCAGCCTATTTATATACACCTCAGCCTAATCATTTACCAAAAAATATCAAAGCTAAGCTTAATCATTTAAGAAAAAAATATCAAACCTGTTCCAGACTATTAACAAGCTGTTATCCATCCGCCAATTATATATACATATTCCTAATTCATGCTCAAACCTGATTTGCCTATTTATATGCACATGTTTATACAAATTATATAGATATATTAAACTTGCTCAAACCTGCTTTGCCTATTTATATACGCATGTTTATACAAATTATATAGATATATTAAACCTGCTCAAACCTCAGTTCAAAACTTAGTTCCAGACCTGCTTTGCCTATTTATATACACATGTTCATACAAATTATATAGATATATTAAATCCCCTAACATTCAAAACTCATTTCCAGACTATGAACAAGCTTTGACCATATTCATGCTCAAACCTGCTCAAATCTGCTAAAACCTGCATCTTGTAAAAAAGAAATTAAAGCTAAACTCAATAAAAAAATGAATATATAATCTTAAAAGGTAAAAAACAAAATCAAATTATCTAGATAGAATCAAAACTGAAAATATCAAACCTGTTCCAGACTATTAACAAGTTGTTACCCATCCGCCAATTATATACACATATTCCTAATTCATGCTCAAACCTGCTTTGCCTATTTATATAAACATGTTTATACAAATTATATAGATATATTAAACCAGCTCAAACCTGCTTTGCCTATTTATATACACATGTTTATACAAATTATATAGATATATTAAACCAGCTCAAACCTGCTTTGCCTATTTATATACACATGTTTATACAAATTATATAGATATATTAAACGTGCTCAAACCTCAGTTCAAAACTTAGTTTCAGACCTACTTTGCCTATTTTTATACACATGTTCATACAAATTATATAGATATATTAAATCCCCAACATTCAAAACTCATTTCCAGACTATGAACAAGCTTTGACCATATTCATGCTCAAACCTGCTCAAACCTGCATCCTGTAAAAAAAAATTAAAGCTAAACTCAATAAAAAAAATGAATATATAATCTTAAAAGGTAAAAAACAAAATCAAATTATCTAGATAGAATCAAAACTGGACGTAAAGTATACACAATTACATTTTTTTCAACAGATAATTAGAGCTAAACTGAACAAAACAAAAAAATTATAAGATGTAATCTTAAATAGTAACAAACCAAAATCATATTATACAAACAGAATCAAAACTGAGCTGGAAAGTGTAAACATCTACAGATTTTATCAACCGATTTTCTCAACAATTTTGATATACTAACAAACCAAAATCAATTTATCAAAACAGAATCACGATAATATATTATCCCCAAATCTTACTCATAAGATTTTATTACCTAAAAATCCAATTAAAATCAGTATATAAGTGAATTGATGTTGCTGATGTACATTCACAACTCATTTTAGTCAGCCACTGATACAGAAGACGCTCAAGGTAAACTCAGTCAATTTTATTTGTGTTTTATTTTTCAATTGTATATTTGATGAAGAATGTTAGCAGAACCAACTGATACACAACTCAGTTCAATTTCAATCGACTGGTACAGTTTTATAATTTCTATACAATAGAATTCCTGAATCAATTCTTACATTTTAACAGGATACTAATAATGAAGGAGTTTTACACATTTGATGAACTGAAGGCCAACAATTCAATAAGTTGAAAAATTCATGTTCGAGTAAGCCATGTATGGAAGGTCCCGGTATATAAAAGACCAGAAGAAAGTCACTCATTGGATATGCTTCTTATTGATGAAAAGGTATGTATATTCATATATTTACTAACTAATTAGTAAATGAGTTTAAATTAAATGTACTAATATTGTTGATTATGTTTTCAGGGCAATAGAATACACGCTTTAATTGGCAAGAAATTTATGCATAACTTTTATCATATTACTGATGGATCAACCTACAATGTTGGCAATTTCTTTGTTTCAACTTATCTAACAGCTTTGAAATATAGTCAATTTCCATACAAGATTGTCTGTCACAACAAAACTTATTTCAAGGAAATTGAGAAACTTGATTTGATCCGGTATTCATTTAATTTTGTTGATTTTGACACCATTATCATCAATAGCAATGACTCAAAGATCTTGGTTGGTAAGAATTCTTTCAATATATCATTTTTATTATATATTTCATCACATAAAAGATCTTAATTGTCCTACTAACACATTTTTTCAACTTAAGATGTGATTGGACATTTGTCATTCATTGGTCCACTTGATTCTCAGTACGAAAGACGGAATGTATTTTTGAGAAACTTAAGGTAAGCATATTGTATTACCAAATTTTTTAGTTTCAATATATATATATATATATATATATATATATATATATATATATATATATATGTGTGTGTGTGTGTGTGTGTCTGTGTGTGTGTGTGTGTGTGTGTGTGTTTAATCTTTGTAATGAAATTGTATTTCTTGATAACCAGGAATAAGGTATTAAAGTGCACATTATGGGAATCATATGCACACCAATTCGACATCTATGGTGATAATATTCATTTGGGTGATAATATTGTGGTTCTGATTCATCTTGGTACTATCAAGGAGTTTGGAGGTCAGATATAATTTTTATTTTACAAATAAAATACTTGATTTTTTGTCATATCCTTAAAAATAAAATACTTGCTTTATTGTTCTGATATTAAAAATCAATATATCAATTTAGATTTTTTAAAAAGTTATTAAATCACTAAATGAATTATAATTTTCTATAATATTATTACTATTTAATATGTTTGTGTAAAATTATTCAACCAATTAAGCGTTTTGTAAATTTATATCACAACTTTATATATTTTACTTTGTCCAATCTTATTATCATTAAAATTATTTTATATTTTTAAGAATATAAATGAATCTATAAATTCTGCACATTTAACCTAAATTTACCATTAATAGGTGAATACTATATATCCAATGCAAAGGGACCCACCAAAATCTTTGTTGATGACAATTCAATGCCAGAAATAGAAGACTATAAACATAGGTTCAAGTTTTACATACTACTTTGTTTCATCACTTGTAGTCTTCAACATATTTGATGTAGGAACATCACATGGAAGATATCAAGGTCCCATTACTAGAGCAAGAGCTAAGGAGATCCAAGAAGTTATGTCAAGGGAAGTGCTATTGCTTGACACAATGCGTGAACCATTTAATTTCCATACATCATGTGTTAATCTTTTGGTGAATGTAGGAGCAAGCGAACCAAGCAAGGAGACCATGCCGACGTGCTCACTTTCCATGCAGCTCGAGGAGGCCATGCAGGCTGTTGATCACGTCCAATGCAGCCCGGGAGAGGAGGTTGTTGATCACGTCCAATGCAGCCCGGGAGAGGAGGTTGTTGATCACGTCTAATGCAGCCCGGGAGAGGAGGTTGTTGATCACGTCCAATGCAGCCCGGAAGAGGAGGTTGTTGCTCACGCCAATGCAGCCCAAGAGGAGGTTGTTGCTCACGCCGAATGCAGCCCTTGAGGGAGGTTGTTGCTCACGTCCAATGCAGCCCAAGGAGGGAGGTTGTTGCTCACGTCCAATGCAGCCCAAGGAGGGAGGCAGCTGCTCACGTCCAAGGCAGCCCAAGGGAGGCTGTTGTTTATGTCCAATGCAGCCCAAGAGGATAGCAAGCTGATCACGTTTAAAGAGGTCCAAGAGAGTAACAATTCAGCCCATTCGGATCATCATTTGGGCCCTTTAAACACATCCAAATCACTCATGGATCTGTTGAACAATGCAGCCCATTCGGATAGCCCATTTAGCTCCTTAAAACGTTAAAAACGTCCATCTTGCACTCCAAGGATAAGTTTGAATAATTCAGCCTATTTTCATGTTGATTAGTGGTTTGTTAGGTTGTTAGCTACATTAGAGGAAGCTCTCTTATTACCACCTTCCCACTAATGTTTTCAGCTTTCTTTTCTTTATTTTGTCTAGATAAAAGAGTCTATTTATAGCCTCTTATTAGCTGCAGATTAGTTACGTTATTCCCAATTGCTTAGAATTACATTTGTAATCATTTCACAAAATCAATCAAAGAACAAGAGAGTTTTTGGTTGGCATTGCTGTTGTTGCTTGGCTGAGCTTGTTTGTGTCAAACCGCCTTCGGATTGGTGCTTCGAGCCTTCACGAGTCCCTCTTTGTGCTAGTCCAGCCGGAGCTAGTGTAAAGTTGTATTGGAGACGGGTCTAGGGCATTCACGATTGGGGTTTTGGCCCTTCAGCCTTGGTTCCTTCGTTGACATCTCTTTGGTTCTTCTCTTCACCATTCCTGTGCCATTCATCACCTACGTCCATTCCGCATTCTGAAATCGCTTCATTCAGCCTGGTTTGAGATCATTGTGCCTAGATCGACTCAAACACGGATTATCCCGTATCAGTTGGTATCAGAGCGAGGTTGGTACAATTGATCACTTCTTCTTCTTGTTAACCTTATTGCTTATCCAATTAAGATCTAACTTGTGCTTGAAGTGTGCCAATTCAAAAGCCGGACAGCATCTTGAGGAGAGGCAAACACAAAACGAAAACAAAACAAAAGAGAAAGCTCAAACGCTGCATACACGTTTCGGTAACCCTATCTGCAATCAATTACGGTTACTTCTCTCTCCTACAAATCTTTGACAAAGTCTAAGATATCTTTCAAAAAAAAAATACACTACAAAAAACGGCTGGCCCTTGTTTTTTATTAATCAAGCACAAGTAAACTCTTCAATCATCTCAAAACGTCATTCTAAACACAATTCACCGTACCTACACCAACCCAACTGTCAATACTCCAATTAAGGGTGTCTTGATCCATTTCCGACACTAACATTCAGTTTCAGCAGTTCTAGTTCCAAAGGGTTGCTAAGAAGGTTCGGAAATCGCGATCTTAAGGTGTTGGATCCTTACAACTCGAGCCACCAGCTAGACAATACCAACGAGAGTGTGAGCGATACACAAGTGAGATCTTTGTTTTTCTAACCTAACCGGTTTCTTTGTTTGTTACTTGAGCATGTCCAGGTCCATAAGTCCCAGCAAGTCGAGTAGCGAGACCGTCACGCCTGAGATGATTAGTATGTTGAAAAAATTGTCCGATTCCGTAGCTAACCTATCCAAACGAGTGGAGTCTATGGAAGCACGAACACCACCATCCGGAACACCACCTTTAAGAGCTAACTACGAGTGTGGCGGTCCTTCACGTGTTACTAGAGAGCCGGATCCTCCGGATCAAGGTAATGTACAGTCCAACGTCCTTCTTAATGCTTCTAACATGCCACCATTTGTTGATGACTTTCAGCGACGGAATGAAGCTGAGGACCACACGTGGGAGGGCTACAAGCGGCCATTCCAGCAGCCAAGGCAAGGACGAGATAACCTTCGGCCCTATCAAGAGCAAGACGGGCTCGGAAAGGTCAAAATTAAAATTCCCGTTTTTGAAGGAAAGTGTGATCCCGACGTCTACACGGAGTGGGAAACTAAAGTTGAGCAGATTTGGTTGTGTCACAACTTCAGCGAGCCTAGGAAGGTTCAACTAGCCGCTCTCGAGTTCCAAGGCTATGCTTTGGTATGGTGGGATCACGTAGTCAAAGAAAGAGTTCGAACCTTGGATCCTCAAATCAGCACATGGGAGCATATGAAGGCACTAATGAGGGCTAGGTTCGTTCCACCTCACTATACCCGAGAGCTTCGACAACGGCTGGAAAATTTGAGACAAGGCTCACTTAGCGCTGAGGAAGCCTATACGAATATGCAAGGGCCGTGGTTGAAGGCCGTAGAAAAGGTGAGATGCCGAGGCTAGGGAGATGGCTGCGGCGCTGCAGCTCGACGGGAGTAGAAGAGGGGCGGCGTGATGGCTGGTGAAAGGTTGTGGTTAACATAAGATCAAGACTTAATAATCTAAACAATGAAGTAGTCAAACCTAAAATGTAGGAGGTGGTTATGGGTGTGGTTAACATAAGATCAAGACGTAATAATCTAAACAATGAAGTAGTCAAACCTAAAATGTAGGAGGTGGTTATGGGTTGTGGTTAACATAAGATCAAGACTTAATAATCTAAACAATGAAGTAGTCAAACCTAAAATGTAGGAGGTGGTTATGGGTTTAGCTAATTTTGTGGAGGAAAAGGCTGAAACGTGTAGCTATTTTCTTTTTTTTTTGTTTTTGGGTTTTTGTTTTGTGTTTTTGAATATGGACGAGAGGTGGTTATGGGTAATGGGGTAGTGGGCGGTTTTGGTCGAAAGAGTGGAGGGTGTACGTGGGGTAGTTTGGCTGAGGTTAGGGCCGCGACAACACCAAGAACACCCGATAAACATCACGAACCGGAAAGTTGACGGCGCATATGGCTCTGATACCATCTGATACGGGGATTAGCCCGTCGAGCCGGATCTAGCACCATCAACACAAGAAGCTGGAGAACGACACCTTGAAACTCATAGTTGCGGAAGCTTGTAAACTTTTTTGTGGAAAGGGAAACTAAAACTACGAAAGGGAAAGATAGGAGGCAAGCAAACTATGCTACCCTTGAACCAACCCATTGGTTTATTTGTTGTAGTCTACTTTGATGACATTTTTATCTATAGTAAGACTTTAAAGGAGCATGAAAATCATTTGAGAGATGTGCTTGCTACATTGCGTATAGAATACTTGTATGCTAATATTCAAAAATGTGATTTCTATACTAATCGAGTAATTTTTCTTGGTTTTGTAAAAAGTGCCAATGGTTATGAAGGAGTTTCGGAACAAGATGAAAATTCGGGGTTGAATTCTTTCCAAGAAGGAGTGGATGATGTAGGAACATCACATGGAAGATATCAAGGTCTCATTACTAGAGCAAGAGCTAAGGAGATCCAAGAAGTTATGACAAGGGAAGTGCTATTGCTTGACACAATGCGTGAACCATTTAATTTTCATACATCATGTGTTAATCTTTTGGTGAATGTAGGAGCAAGCGAACCAAGCAAGGAGACCATGCCGACGTTCTCACTTCCCATGCAGCTCGAGGAGGCCATGCAGGCTGTTGATCACGTCCAATGCAGCCCGGGAGAGGAGGTTGTTGATCACGTCCAATGCAGCCCGGGAGAGGAGGTTGTTGATCACGTCCAATGCAGCCCGGGAGAGGAGGCTGTTGATCACGTCCAATGCAGCCCGGGAGAGGAGGTTGTTGCTCACGCCAATGCAGCCCAAGAGGAGGTTGTTGCTCACGCCCAATGCAGCCCACGAGGGAGGTTGTTGCTCACGTCCAATGCAGCCCAAGGAGGGAGGTTGTTGCTCACGTCCAATGCAGCCCAAGGAGGGAGGCAGCTGCTCACGTCCAAGGCAGCCCAAGGGAGGCTGTTGTTCATGTCCAATGCAGCCCAAGAGGATAGCAAGCTGATCACGTTTAAAGAGGTCCAAGAGAGTAACAATTCAGCCCATTCGGATCATCATTTGGGCCCTTTAAACACATCCAAATCACTCATGGATCTGTTGAACAATGCAGCCCATTCGGATAGCCCATTTAGCTCCTTAAAAACGTTAAAAACGTCCAGCTTGCACTCCAAAGATAAGTTTGAATAATTCAGCCTATTTCCATGCTGATTAGTGGTTTGTTAGGTTGTTAGCTACATTAGAGGAAGCTCTCTTATTACTACATTCCCACTAATGTTTTCAGCTTTCTTTTCTTTATTTTGTCTAGATAAAAGAGTCTATTTATAGCCTCTTATTAGCTGCAGATTAGTTATGTTATTCCCAATTGCTTAGAATTACATTTGTAATCATCTCACAAAATCAATCAAAGAACAAGAGAGTTTTTGGTTGGCATTGCTGTTGTTGCTTGGCTGAGCTTGTTTGTGTCAAACCGCCTTCGGATTGGTGCTTCGAGCCTTCACGAGTCCCTCTTTGTGCTAGTCCAGCCGGAGCTAGTGTAAAGTTGTATTGGAGACGGATCTAGGGCATTCACGATTGGGGTTTTGGCCCTTCAGCCTTGGTTCCTTCGTTGACATCTCTTTGGTTCTTCTCTTCACCATTCCTGCGCCATTCATCACCTACGTCCATTCCACATTCTGAAATCGCTTCATTCAGTCTGGTTCGAGATCATTGTGCCTAGATCGACTCAAACACGGATTATCCCGTATCAATATTTATATACTTACTACCTTTTTCTTATGTTTTACTTGCATAGATATCATATGTCAAGTGATCTAATTTCTTCTCTCAACATTCCCGCACCTATAATTCCACCAGGTTACACTATATCTGATGTGTTGTTAACTCAAAATCCGAGGAAGACTATTGCAGAGATACTTGAAATTCAAGAGGTACATTTCATCTAAAACTGATATAAGGATATATAGTGATTACATATTAACTCATATTAAATATTTTTGTTTAGAAATCTGCATGCATCACTTTGGCAACAATTGAATCTATAGATGATATCTTTGGTTGGTTTTATAACTCATGTAAGACTTGTAAGTCAAAGGTGGAGAATAATGGCAATGGCTACTTTTGCAAAAAGTGTAAACTAACCATGAAATACATTGTTCCAAGGTATGTATATTAAATGCATATCACAATATTTTTCTTAAAAGGTTTATAGTCACAATTATATTGTTTATACAGGTTCAAACTCTACCTGAAGGTAGTTGATAATACTTCAAATGTTGTGTTCATTATGTTCGAAAGACAAGTGATGCAACTCATTAATAGAACAATAACTTCCATTCAAGATTCAATGAAAGAGGTTAAATTTTATTTCACTTTAGAAACACGATTTTAATATTAGTATCAATTATAATTAAGTAGTCTTTTATATACTTGACAGGATGCTGATCTGAACACAATACCAGTTGAGCTTAATGAAATTTTAAACAAAACTTTGTTGTTTAAGGTTTCAATTACTGAGTATAACATTGGTCAGACCTATAATTCAGCTGTTGGATATACTGTTGCCCAAATATGTAATGATGAAGCTATCATAAAACAGTTTATGAATGGGCAAAGTAGTGATAAGGTACATAAACAAAAAAATATATTATTTTTTAAATTTATCAACTATTCAGTTAAATGTTTTGTATATATATAGATTATATCTACTATTGTAAATGTATCAGGAGAAAGGATCATTTATTGATAGTTCAGGGCAAGGTAAGGAGAAAAGTGGCTTTGATAGAAGTTCCATCACACCAGCAAAAAGGATCAGTTCATCTTCTGATGTCACTCCTACAAACGTGGATGACAGTATCAATGAAACTCCAGTGAGAAAGAAGCTGAATTTTGATGTTGTTGTTATCAACTTAGATGATACTGAGGAAATCCAAGATTCTAACATGAAGCATCCATTAGTTGTGAAGAAGGAGAAGTTGTGAGGAAAGAGAAGTGAAGGTGATTTCCAAGAGCATATTGGAAATTATATTGATATTCACTATTTCTTGAATAAATAATGTTGCTACTTTGATGCATTTGTTAAGTACAACTATTTTTTTAATGGAGTTTTTTATTCTAGAATTGGGATTTAATTTTTTAATTCTAGGCTTTCATTATTATTGGTTTATTCTTATATAATAGATCTATCAGTTTTGCCATAGGATTTGCAAGACAACAAAACATAAAAAACACAAAGGGAAGAAAAAGAATTCATTCAACTTAGACATCTCAATAAACCTCAAACAAATGTTTCTCCTACGCAAGACACCAAACCAAGTTAAATTTAGAGAGTGGGTTCCCGTGCCAAACCAAGTTAAATTTAGAGAGTGGGTTCTTGGGGAAGATAGCAAATGAATTAAGATAGTCCAATCCACTGTGATGGGAGTTTGAGAGCAGGTTGAAAATTTTAGAAGACTGGAAAGCATGGAAAGTAGAGAGTATTTATGAGCATCAGATTTCCTATATACTAAAAAATAAATTAATTTTCACGTATATCAGCTTCAAAATGACAGAATTAAAAAAACAGTTTTTAATCATTTTATAATTATTTTTGTCATACTTTTATTTATATATACTTACAATTAATGTTTTATAAAACTCCAGTTTTTGGCCACCACTATAATTATTAAAAATTCGAATTCATATATATTTAAGAAAAAAAATTATATAATTATAATAAAAAAGAGTAAAATCATGAAAATATCATAGATATTTTGATTTTCATGTTTCTTTTCAACTTATCATGTTTCGTTATGACTAAATTACCACAAGGGATTCATCACCACACAAAATTTATAAATAAAAAAGATTTAAGAATATATATAAAACATTACAGTATATGAATTACAATATACATAAATAATCACATAACACAAAGCAATCAGAATATTAAACATTTTAAAATCAAATGATCTTGAAATAGTTGATGTTCCCAATTCAGGATTAATATATAAAAAGTACTCATAAGAAGCTAACCATATAGTTAGAATACAAAAAAAATAGAATAATTAGAATATCAATTTGTATGTTACATTTTCAAACCAACTAAAAATACTCATAATAACTTAACCATAATACAGTAAGAATAAAAAACCATACAATAATCAGGATATCAATTTGTATTTTACATTTCCAAACCAACTAAAAAGTTATATAAATTGAAAAAAGAAAAAAATAATTAATAAAACTAAACTAAAACAACTAATATCATATAAACAATTCATCGTTATGGATAGATTTGGTTGAGATCTCATATCATATTTTAGTAATTTAAAAATACCCTCTTAAAAATAACTGAATGATTTTATAGTTATCTGATTTAGTTTTAAAGATTCATCAAAATCTTCTTAAACAGTATTACTAAGTATCTTTTAACTTTTTAAAAATGTATATATATGTTTGTATAAATACATACATTCGTCATCAGACTTTAACGCAAATCTCAATCATCTCTGCTATCCAAGAAAAGAAAACCAAGAAGAACATCAAAGGCAAAAACAGGTATGTCCATGCTAAAACTAATAAAGTTATTTAGTCTACTTTACAAACATAATTGTACTAATAGTTCGATATATGTAGGTCATGAATTCTCATTCCTCTGTTCTTCATCCGAGTCAAACAAGATTCAGCTATGTGAATTACGATAACAACGACATTTTAGGTCGTGTTATACGTTCATGGACACAATTCCTAAAATCTGCTGTAAGAGTTCATTATTCTATAATGATTGATTCACATGTAAGTATTTCAAGATTATTAAGATAATTAATGCATTGTAAGTAATACAATATGATGTCATGTTTGCCTATATTAAATTTTAATTTTGTAGGGTGACAGATTTCTATTAAGAGCAATTGGAGATCTATGCATCTCAAAGTTTTCTCCTATACTTAAAGAAGGTGAAGTCATGTTCGTATCTAACTATGAAATTGCACCTAAGGACAATGATCTTTACATTGGTGCATATGAGTACATGATTGAATTAGTAGATGGATCCAGAGTGTCTATTCATCTTGAGCGTGTTTCAACACCAAAATATGGTTTCAAATTCCAGTTTTTCCAAACAATACTGGAGAGACGTGTACCTGATAAATTATTAATAGGTATTTACAAATTTACTTTTTTTATACTTTTCATATGAATATGTATCATAGTCTCTACTATTCTTTAAGGTTGTGTGTATATAAACAGATGTAGTTGGGTCTTTCTACATATGGCCTAACATACAATCAAAAATATATACTCAAAATGGAGGCACTCACCAAATCCAAGTCAATAGCCTTTCAATTACACTCGTTGGAAATGGGTAAGGTTTTATGGTTTGATAAAACAACCTATAGAGTAAACAAGTCAAAAGCATTTTAAGTGAAATAATGTAAGTATATATATTGTTTAATATAAATATTTATTTATGTTATGCAGATCATGGGAATTAGATGTTATTTTAATTGGAGATGAGTTGCTAGAACAATTTTTATCGGTTGTCAACCGTCCTGGAGATACATTCATTGGAGGATTGATGCTTCTGCAGTTTGTGAAAGTTGTAAACGTTTCCGGTAAGTACAATATTGTTATACTATATATAATTCTAAATAATTGTAATCATTCCATTGCAAATAATTATTTTATTGTAAATCAATATTGTGTAGGTAAAATAATTGTAACCGCTTCATCTCCAATATCCAAGATGATGATATGGGAAGACCAACCACCAAACATGTTCGATCGAGTAAATATATACAGGTTCTTAAGATGCATAATAATTTTAGCTTCTTATTAGCTATATTTATATATTTACCCATTTTTTGTTTTATTTTGTTTTTTTACAGTTACTTACCGGATTACTTGCAAGATTGATACGCAGACTAATACTACGAAGACCTTCACTAATGACATTTAGTGTTTCATCTATTTCATAGTATAAGGATTAATATTTCAGTTTGGTGCCAAACCCATTATTTAGATTAGTTTGTTGGGTTTTTTTTCAATATGGAACTTTTGTTTCAATTTTTATATGATTTACTTTATTTGATATTGCATGATCAACATGATCTTTTTATATCAAACACAAACACATCGCATCAATATAAACAACCAAGGAAGAAAATTTTCAAAGCTAAAATGTAATCATTGAAGAATTTTATTTGTAAAATACCCAAGAAAGTTGTCATAATATTATAAACAAAAAAGTAATGATAACTGCAGACAAATCATAATAAAATAACTTGGAAATACATTTTCATAACCATCAACCATAGATTACTCCTTAATTTAGATGAGTTTCAATGCAATCAAAAAATTTATACCAAATTTATAATCCTAAATATTATTCTTATTACCTGTCACTTATCATTTACTTTTAGGCTTACTATTTGCGTTGTTGTTTATCGATATAACTACAATCAAAAAAGGGAGAAAAAAAAAAGTCATTCAATAATTAAAATTAATTTGATATGCCACAGGGTAGTTCACTTGCAGAAGAGACATGATTGAACAAGCTTTATTGTAGATTACTATTTACATGTTTACCAGATTGGGTGATCTTGCTTTTATAATGTACAGACATTTATACACAGTTTAAACGGTGTATATATTATGTATAATTCACCTGAGTCTATATGTATGAGATCCATTGTTGTAGCCAAGGTGTTTTGTAAACAGCTGCTATGAACATGCATCACTTCTGATCAACAGGTCTTTGATCGAGCGGTATCTGCGTTCATGAAGATTAGATGAGATAGAATCGGATAGATGGACAAATAAACAAAATTGTGTTTCTTGAGCCTTAAATGGTTGAACTTACCAACAGGAGATCCTCATCAGTACCAAAAGATTTATGGGCCTCGTCTAAGCATTTTGAAAGTACTCTCACATGTTCCCTGCACAATTTGATGATGACAATTTAGCAGAAGATATACCAAGAATTCTAAAGTTGAACCGCCAAACTATGTTCAGTTAAAGCTCAATTTTGTTTGATATGAAGTTATCCAAGGAATAGGAACTGCTGCTTCAACCATCTGGCTCTATTTCATTAGCTTCAAACAGTGTGAGTATCATAGCAACGGTTAGTAACAAAACTTTTTCAGAGGAGCATGTGTATATGCCAAAGACTAAGTCCAGAGGTAGGAGATAGCAGCAAATTAAGAAGAAACCTTGAGCTGGCAGGGTCTCTAATTTCAAATTGATCACTGTCCACGTCGTACCCACAAATCACAACATAATGGCCTGCAGATAGAATCGAAATTAATTTGATATGCCACAGGTTGTTTGAAAAAATAACCGTTTAGTATGATATTAGTCCATAATAATCAATTCAGCACATTAGATTCATGAAGTTGTTAAAGAAATCTTCAAAAAAATATTTATAAGATTTGTTTAATCCAATACAGTTTTAGGCTATATATATCTAAGATATGATAGTTTAAAGAAAATCACAGATCAATTGATAGCACCGAATTTATATTGTTAGAGTTGTTAAGGAAATCTTCAAAATCTCTTTTCAAGATTTTGATAATCCAAAACAGTTTTAAGATATATATATATATATATATATATATATATATATATATATATATATATATATATATATTCAAGCTTTATATATATATTCAAGCAATGTGTGTTTCCAGAAATTCACAGGTCAATCTATAGCACGGATTTTTCATCAGCAAGTTCTTGGTCATTGATGGTTCATCCACAAAATTAATCAGAGGTAAGTTTTGTAAACTCGACTCTTTAGATTTAAACCCAAATTTTGATTTATGAGTAAACGATTTATCAAGATCCCTAAATGTAAAAAGTTTCGAATCTAGATTTAAAAACGTACCTGATATATATTCAACCGGTGGAAACGTAGAACCAAGATCATCTTTATGCCAACCATTTCCGTCATTCACAATCAGAAACTTGTATAGATAGCATCGCTAAATCGGCTGAGCATAGGATAAGGGTTTGTAGTTGAGAGGGTTCCTTACACGATTAGGGATTGACGGCTGGAAATAGGTTAAACGTATTGGATGTTGTAAGATAGGTTTAATTGATGCATTTTTTTTTGTTGTTTCAGATGGCCCGAATAACTAAAGGCCCATATTATTTACAACCCATCTCATTCATTTTATAGGTTTAATTGATGGGGTATTTTGTGTTGTTTCAGCTCGCCCAAATAATCATACAAGCCATATTATTTATAAGCCCAACTAATTCATTCTAACAAATAACAAAATTAAAAGCCCATCTGGATATAGGGTAAATGTTCAGGTACGGCCCTTTTATTGCGGTACGGCCGTACGTAAGGGCGACACGTGTCCCGAAAAAAAAAATTTTTTTTTTTCTCTTTTCTGAAACGATTTTTTTTTTCCGGAAACTAATGAAAATTTATTTGAACTACCATGTTATAATTTATGCACTATTATCCTATAAACTTTGAACTATTCCCATATAATCCATGAACTATTACTTTTTAATATAATCCATGAACTATTCTATTATAATTCATGAACTATCCCATAATAAGTTTTGAACTATTACTTTGACTCCTTTAATTTATAATTTTTTGCACTTTAAACTATTCTATTATAATTCATGAACTATCCCATAATAAGTTTTGAACTATTACTTTCACTCCTTTATAAATTTTGCACTATAAACTATTCTATTATAATTCATGAACTATCCTTTTAGAAGTTATGAACTATTACTTAATAAGTTTTGAACTATTACTTTCAATCCTTAATTAATTTTACACTATGAACTATTCTATTATAATTCATGAACTATCCTTTTATAAGTTATGAACTATTCCATAATAAGTTTTGAACTATTACTTTTACTCGTTTTTTAAAAAAAAAAAAAAAAAAAA